>OY728138.1:1202699856-1203919730 GCA_963277665.1 Viscum album
CCACTTTCATAATGTTGGAATGCATAATGCCAGACTATCATAACCACATAGTCAAGGCCTCGTGCCAAGACTACAAATAAGATTTTGTCAAGGCCTTGTGCCAAGACACTAGTTTGTCTCATGAGACCTACCGATGCATCGAGGAGCTATAGCGGGCTCCACCCGTCACTTATTAAGTCCAATGCATTCCCATATGAAAAGGTTTAAACATAACATAAACATTCGTATTAAAACTAGCATACGAAATGTCAATAATTTCACCATAAACTATGAATGGTATAAAAATAGCACATCCACAGTCAAACATATCACAAAACCTTCAATACAATATAGAAGTTTTGTATCATAATAAATCAACTTCAAATAATCTTAAAATCCATCAAAGGATGTTGACATAGATGAAATCAAAATTCTTTTTAAAGAAGTATCTCCTTTTATTTTGAAATCATTTAAGATCCATATAAAATAAAACATTTTCTTTGAAAATATTCTTATAAGCTTGTATGGAAAGCTTCGACGATTTTATAACGGCGGAAAATAACCGCACCCGCCGTATAAGTTAAAAAAAACATTCTTACCTCAATTCTGTCGAAAAGGTTAAAAAGGACCTTGTTTTGAAAACGACGGAAAGATTACTTTATAAACCTCTTATAAAAAGTCAAACAAGGGTATAAATGACTTTAACTCATATTCTAGTAAATATTAAAAATGTTTTGAAATGCATTTTTAAGAAACATGGATGTGGATGATAAAGAGATCCCAGTAGATGATTACGTATAAACAACATTGGATAATGAAGAGGTTGTAAAGTAAACCCTTACCTTGTACTTTTCCTTGGTTGGGGTAGGTTAACATCCTGTATAATGGTGAAATAGTTGTTATTAAATTATACAATAATCATATATAATAATATGATATCATATATGATCTTTTAACATTGATTTGTTAATAATATCTTAGAATTATCGTCGTTTCGGGAGTTAACTTACTCATTTTCTTTTATATGTTTTGTTACATAAGCCATGGTTGTTGTATCTTATTCATATCCAGAATGATATCTAGTCCTTAAACATCATTTTTAAATCATCAAATGATAATTATACTTGAATGGATACGATGGAGAATGAATCTCATCGCGTTCGTGGAGACGGTAGTCCGTACGTACGCACGAGCGACAATATCATTCTTTTGATATTAAAATAATATATAAATGGATGGTATATCATATATACAGAATCATTAACATGTTATATTTATTATTTACATGAGTTACACATCATTATTATACCCATCCAAATAATATTATATTGAATAACAATTACACCACGACGTGGAGACGGTAGTCCGTACGTACGCACGTATGGTGACATGTTATTCAAAGGGTGGATAGAATACTGAATATGGTTGTACCATTTTTATAATAACATCACAGTATATGTGAGATACTGGATTTATTATTTTATAATGGTAAGAACAAAGGAAGAAGAAGTGGAAGAAGAAATGAACTTGGAGAAGGGTGGTGAAATCATTACCTCTTCTTCGGGTTCTTCCTTTTGATTTGATCAAAAGGGCTCCTTAGGTTGGCTTTCTGATCAAACTAAGGCCTCTAGGTTGTAGTGAGGGATGTTGGGAGAGTATTTGGGCAGAGTTTGGCCGAACCAAAAGGCTTTGAAGGTGTGAAGAAATGAGAAGGAGGAGTGCCCTTTTATAAGAGGGGTGAGGGGCACCTTTGGAAAAGCTAGAAATATTAATTTATAATAAATTCATATTCGGTTTCTAATGGCTCCAAAGCTTATTATTCAAAGTTTAAGGTGGGGATAGGTCTAAAACCACTCAACCAATAGAATTTAGACAGGTTTGGGTACTTATATTAACCTTATCTTTAAGTATTAACTCTAAGTTAATTAGTTTCACTTTTACAATGTCTCTTTGTATTTTTATATAATATGGTTACTAAACTTACTATATACATCCAAGAGACCCCCAAGTGGTACATTAATGATGAACCTATCATGATATAAGTCTCTTGGCCGAACCTTAGATTTTTAGGAATTTAATATCAATTAATAATATAATATTTGTTTTAAGAACTCTTTTATGTCAATTTTGACACTATTCAATAGTTGATTTTTGTGAAACTCATAAAAGATTGATTACTTCGAAAAAAGTCAATTAAATCAATCCTAATATATCATATTATCCTATAAAATTAGTTTAATTCATTAAAAGTTTCATATTATATTTATTTGGGTATTTATAATATCAATTATTTTAATTTTTCACTATTATTGTAATTACTGCATCATTATTGTGTCATAAATAAAATAAATTATTTAATGTCTAAAAATTATAAATAAAATATCATTATGTAGTAAATCTTTTTAGCTTTCTAATGAATATTTATAATCTAAAATCCAACATATATAACCCTATGTAACAATTTTTTTTCTAAAAGATATATGCTTGTGTCATTTTTGTATTCATTTTAACTTAATTAAAATAAAGTGTCATTATCACTTACAAGTGGATCCATGGGGTCCCAAAATCGACCCAAAGATGCCCATGGTCGACCATGTATCAACCAATAGGGTTAAGACACGTTTTAGGGTAATTTAGTATTATTATAATATTATTTTTTAACCATTATTTACCGGATTTACCCTTAACCATGGTAAATAAAATATTTACCGCAGTAATTATTCAAAATGTCTAAAAATAAAAGTTACCTATTTACACAATTTGAACATCCTGATTCCAAATATGGAATCCATTTTCCTAAATTCAAAACAAAGAAGTGGCAGAAATTAATTTAAAATTAATTCCCGCTGTCAAAACAAAAAGCGTGTTTTTAAGAGATAATAACTATCAAAAGATTGACACTCGTTTATGTTCGGTTTAATTGTAAAATTATGTCCAATGACCAACATTATATTAAATGGTAAAAATATATTCTAAATATACTTTAAAACCACTCAAATTCATAATTTATCACTATTAATTATTTTGATTAAAAAAGTTGTTTTTAATTAAAACTTAGTAATTTTCACTATTCATCAAAATATGAAAGTTATCCGAAATGTACCAAAATTTCACCTTAGGCTAAATTTGATATTCCGAATCCAAAAATGAAGTCCATATTCAAATATAAAATATATATAATTTCAAAAAGTAGGTATTACTATTCATAACGGCTAGTTTAATTAGTTGTGGTGTGTGTTAGAACTCGAGGTTGCGTACAACACACGCTATCACATTATTCAAAGAGAAGCGTACCGTAGAAGCTTGGGGTGTTACATTCTCCCCTCCTTCAAATAATTGCATCCTCGCAATTTCTAGGGTATTACTGCATAAAAAGACTCGGGTGGTTCTTCATCATAAGTTCCTCGGGTTCCCACGTTGCCTCTTCCATCTTATGGTTTCTCCACAAAACTTTTACCAGACGCGTCGTCCGGTTTCTCAGCACTTGTTCTCTCGTATCAAGAATCTTGACGGGATCTTCGCAATAAGACAGATCGGGTTCCAGTTCTAATTCCTCATAGGTGAGTACATGCGTCGGATCAGGCATGTATTTCCTCAATAGAGATACGTGGAACACATCGTGAACTTTGGAGAGACTTGGCGGCATTGCCAATCGGTAAGCTACAACCCCAATTCGTTCTAGAATTTCGAAAGGTCCGATGTACCTGGGACTCAATTTACCTTTCTTACCAAAACGTATGACTCCCTTCCACGGAGATACCTTCAGAAAAACATGATCACCGACTTGAAATTCCAAATCCTTCCTTCGATTATCGGCATAGCTCTTCTGCCTACTTTGAGCTGCTTTGATGTGATTTTGGATTACCTTCACCTTTTCCACCGTTTCCTCCACCAGTTCTGGGCCTACAAGTTTTCTTTCACCAACGTCATCCCAACAGGTTGGTGTACGACATCTCTTTCCATATAACGCTTCATACGGTGCCATCTGAATACTTGAATGGAAGCTATTGTTATAGGAAAATTCTACCAGTGGTAAATATTGATCCCACATACCCTGAAAGTCAAGTGAGCAAGATCTCAACATGTCTTCTAAGGTTTGAATAGTCCGTTCTGATTGTCCATCTGTCTGAGGGTGGTAAGCAGTGCTCAAATGAAGTTCAGTATCCAGGGATTTCTGAAGACTTTTCCAAAATCTTGAAGTAAAACGGGGATCACGATCAGAAAAAATCGATAGGGGTACTCCATGAAGTCTCACAACTTCATTAATGTATAGTCTTGCTAGACGTTCCAGGGGTAGATCTTCTCTTATAGCAAGAAAATGTGCTGACTTGGTAAGACGATCAACAATAACCCATATTGCATCGTTCCTTCTAGGAGTCTTCGGTAGCCCCATGACAAAGTCCATCGTAATATTGTCCCATTTCCACTCCGGTATAGGAAGAGGTTGCATGACTCCTCCAGGCTGTTTCCTTCCAGCTTTCACTTGTTGACAAACCATACATCTTGACACAAAATCAGCAATCTCCCTCTTCATATTGTCCCACCAAAAATGGTCTTTCAAATCTCTATACATTTTGGTGCTCCCAGGGTGTATAGAGAAATTGGAACTATGAGCATCATCCAGCAATTCCCTTTTTAGATCAGGTATATTGGGAACACAAAGTCTCTTACCGAATTTCAAAATTCCATCTTCATACACAAAGTCTCTCAATCTCCCATCATTCACAGCTTTAATCTTCTTTTGGAATTCTTTATCATCGGTCTGAGAACTCTTAATCCTTTCTAGTAAAGATGGTTTGTCAACCATTTGAAAAAGCATTGATGTTTCACCTTCCCTGGTTATTCCCATGTCCATCTTCACTAGATCCATGAAAATTGGATCCCTTTCAATTCTCATCATGTTCAGAACTCCATGGTCTTTTCTGCTCAAAGCATCTGCTACTTTGTTTGCTTTCCCCGGGTGGTAGTGTATCGTACAATCATAATCCTTGAGTAATTCAAGCCATCTCCTTTGCCTCATGTTGAGTTCTTTTTGTGAGAAAATATACTTCAAACTCTTGTGATCAGTATAAATCTCACATTTTTCACCATAGAGGTAGTGCCTCCATATCTTCAAAGCAAAGATCACTGCTGCTAACTCGAGATCATGAGTAGGATAGTTTTGTTCATGAATTTTCAACTGTCGTGATGCATAGGCAATAACTCTATCATTCTGCATAAGGACACAGCCAAGTCCTTTCTTCGATGCATCACTATAAATAACGAACCCATCATTCCCCGATGGTAAAGTCAATATAGGAGCATTGACTAATCTTCTCTTCAGTTCTTCGAAACATTCTTCACACTCTTTTGTCCAAACAAATTTAACCCCTTTACGTGTGAGCTTCGTTAATGGGTTAGCCAATCGGGCAAAATTCTGGACGAAACGTCGATAATAACCTGCCAAACCAATAAAACTGCGTACCTCAGTTATACTCGTAGGTGCTGGCCATTCTTGGATTGCTTTGGTCTTAGAAGGATCAACAGAGATTCCATCTTTAGAGACAATATGGCCAAGAAAAGAAATCTCCTGAAGCCAGAATTCACACTTGTTAAACTTCCCATATAATTCATGCCTCCTCAGAGTCTTCAAGATAATGCACAAGTGATTTTCATGATCTTCGTAGGTTTTGGAGTATACCAAGATATCATCAATAAATACCACCACAAATTCATCGAGATACTCCTTGAAAACTCTATTCATCAGATCCATGAATACAGAGGGTGCATTAGTCAATCCAAACGGCATTACAGTAAACTCGTAATGCCCGTACCTGGTTCGAAATGCTGTCTTCGGAATGTCTTCCTTCTTCACACACAACTGATGGTATCCAGATCGAAGGTCAATCTTTGAAAAGTATTGAGCTCCATGCAGTTGGTCAAATAAATCATCAATACGAGGTAGGGGATACTTGTTCTTTATCGTTATAGCATTGATCTCCCTGTAGTCGATACATAACCTCATAGATCCATCTTTCTTTTTAACAAAAAGAACAGGGGCTCCACATGGAGAAACACTAGGGCGAATAAATCCCTTATTACTCAATTCCTCTAGTTGTTTCTTTAGTTCGACTAACTCTACAGTGGCCATTCTATAAGGGGTCTTCGATATAGGCCTTGATCCAGGAATCAAATCAATGGAAAACTCAACTTCTCGTTCTGGAGGATGTCCAGGTAAATCTTCCGGAAATACATCCACAAATTCTTTCACAACAGGTACATCCTCTATTTGAACATTCCTTTCCTCACCGATAGTTACTTCATTCTCTTCCTCCCCAATAATTGAATTTAGTTGAGCTACTAGGGGTGGATCTAAATAAGAATTAGGTGGTGACGATTCTGCTCTAAAAATAAGGTGTTCCTTATCATTATCATCAAGAATCGTAACCTCTTTCTTCTTACAATAAATCTTCGCATCATAGTCCGAAAGCCAGTCCATACCGAGGATTATATCAAACTCAATCATAGGTATGACGATGAGATCAGCAGATAAAGAAAATTTATGTGCTCTAATGGGGACTGATTCACAAAACTTTGTTGCAACGATACTTCCCTTAGGAGTTTTAACTGACAACTCCCTTATTAAATCAAATTGGAAATATCTAATTTTCTTAGCAAACTGGGAAGATATGAAACAATGCGATGATCCAGAATCAAATAATGCATTTGCTAAACTTGAGGAAACCATTAAATTACCTGCCACCACGTCTTTCGGAGCTTCTACCTCAGCAGTAGTGATAGCATAAGCCTGGCCTTGATCCCTTGGCCTTTTCTGAGGTAAGTTCTCCTGACGCTTAGGGCATGCATTTGCATAATGCCCCATCTCCCTGTAATTGTAGCACTGAACGTTGGTAGCTTACTTCTTCCCCTTGCAATCATGAGCTTGGTGGCCTTTTTCACCACACTTGTAACAGACTCTCATTCCCTTCAAGCAAGTACCAGGATGTTTCTTCCCGCATTTACCACAAGATGGATATTCAACCTTTCCCTTCTTCCCCTTATTTCCATTCCTAGATTGATCAGCAGGTCTCTTCTTCTCTTGCTTTGCTTTAAAGTCATAAGACTTAGAGAATTCCTTTTCGGTCTTCATAGCACATGAGACAATGTCTTCGTACGATGAAAAGGATTGTGAGACTAATGCTCGACGGAGAAATGGTTTTAACCCATCAAAGAAACGATCAATCTTACTTCTTGGGTTACGAATATAATCACCAGCGTACCTCGCTAACCTTGTAAAGTTAGCCTCATACTTTGTGACATTCTCATCCTCCTTTTGTCTCAGACTCAGAAATTGCCTTTCCATATCTGCTCGATGGTCGCGAGGGGAGTATTTTTCTAAAAACAGATCTTTGAACTCCCTCCATTCCATATTTGATACTTCATCATCTTCCTTCATGTTCTGAATCAATGACCACCATTGATCAGCATCTCCAGTGAGGCGGTAAACTGCCATGATAACTTTTTCCCTTTCACTGCTCCCCAAAGCCTGAAATATTTTCTCTAGGGAAAATATCCATTTCTCAGCTACTAAGGGATTTGTATTCCCATTTAACATTGGTGGTTGTTGCCTCATTAATCGATCTAACATTGATCCTCCACGCTGCGGATCAGGGTGCTCCATACGGGTAAGGTTATTATTCATAACCTGAGTAAGTTGTCCCAGTATGGTGATTAGCTGATCGGCACCAGTTGCATCACCAGCCCCACTATAATTATCTTGAGCAGGAGGTCAATCCCTACATGGAGTGCGTGCATTGATACGGTTTCAATTTCTTCCACTAGGCGCCATTTCTAAACAATGGCATAAACTAGATCAGTTTATGAATCAAAATACATAATCCCATACTTATAAAACACTTAACATAAATTGAACTATTTATGGATATAATCCATAATCATAAAAATGTTTTCTTTGAGGAAGTATATACTCATAAACCCTTCATAATGATTTGTAAAGATAGTGAGAGTTATCCTAAGCATATCCCCCGGGAGTGTCGTAACCAAGAGTGCAGCAAGGCCCGTTGTCGTGCACCAGTTCCCGTTCGAGTCTAGCTCAAAGCGGTGTTTTCGGGTTTTACCCCTAGGTACATCTGTGCCAGAGCCGCCTCTACCTGCTCGTATCCAGACAGGGATGTATTGCTCGGAAAACTCACAAAATCTCTACAATACCAAAATTCTAAGAAGTTATTCTATACTAATCCTCAAAGTTCATCTTAGGTCTACGTGCTCTAATCAGAGTTTATCTAAATCTAGTTTCCAAGGTTTGTACTAAACTTCCTCTGATACCAACTGTAACGCCCCGACCCCAGTTACCCAGAGTCGGTGCATTATTACATAACATTGGCATGATCACAAGAAAGATCAAATCTCGAAAGACCGATTGGTTTAGTAGCCTTGGAAACACTAGATATATTCATAAGTTTTACATTACATCATAAAATGAAAAACTACTACAACAACATAATGTTTCCACAGTCCACACTATAATCCCCTCATAATATCCCTGCAGGTCATTCATAACTTACATCTTCACATCCTGGGAAAAATAAAACATAGAAAAGGGGTGAGCTCAAATGCCCAGTAAGGATAACAATATAGCGGAAACTTTCATAAATAAGAATAAACTTTTAAGGCAATGTATAACTAAAACAAAAGCCTTTCAAACATGAACTTTCAACATGGTATGGCATAAATAAAATGAAATAATGACATTTACTTATTCACATGGATATTCTACTAATCGAATAATCGCATGCAAAAATCAATAACCACTTTCATAATGTTGGAATGCATAATGCCAGACTATCATAACCACATAGTCAAGGCCTCGTGCCAAGACTACAAATAAGATTTTGTCAAGGCCTTGTGCCAAGACTCTATTTTGTCTCATGAGACCTACCGATGCATCGAGGAGCTATAGCGGGCTCCACCCGTCACTTATTAAGTCCAATGCATTCCCATATGAAAAGGTTTAAACATAACATAAACATTCGTATTAAAACTAGCATACGAAATGTCAATAATTTCACCATAAACTATGAATGGTATAAAAATAGCACATCCACATTCAAACATATCACAAAACCTTCAATACAATATAGAAGTTTTGTATCATAATAAGTCAACTTCAAATAATCTTAAAATCCATCAAAGGATGTTGACATAGATGAAATCAAAATTCTTTTTAAAGAAGTATCTCCTTTTATTTTGAAATCATTTAAGATCCATATAAAATAAAACATTTTCTTTGAAAATATTCTTATAAGCTTGTATGGAAAGCTTCGACGATTTTATAACGGTGGAAAATAACCGCACCCGCCGTATAAGTTAAAAAAAACATTCTTACCTCAATTCTGTCGAAAAGGTTAAAAAGGACCTTGTTTTGAAAACGACGGAAAGATTCCTTTATAAACCTCTTATAAAAAGTCAAACAAGGGTATAAATGACTTTAACTCATATTCTAGTAAATAGTAAAAATGTTTTGAAATGCATTTTTAAGAAACATGGATGTGGATGATAAAGAGATCCCAGTAGATTATTACGTATAAACAACCTTGGATAATGAAGAGGTTGTAAAGTAAACCCTTACCTTGTACTTTTCCTTGGTTGGGGTAGGTTAACATCCTGTATAATGGTGAAATAGTTGTTATTAAATTATACAATAATCATATATAATAATATGATATCATATATGATCTTTTAACATTGATTTGTTAATAATATCTTAGAATTATCGTCGTTTCGGGAGTTAACTTACTCATTTTCTTTTATATGTTTTGTTACATAAGCCATGGTTGTTGTATCTTATTCATATCCAGAATGATATCTAGTCCTTAAACATCATTTTTAAATCATCAAATGATAATTATACTTGAATGGATACGATGGAGAATGAATCTCATCGCGTTCGTGGAGACGGTAGTCCGTACGTACGCACGAGCGACAATATCATTCTTTTGATATTAAAATAATATATAAATGGATGGTATATCATATATACAGAATCATTAACATGTTATATTTATTATTTACATGAGTTACACATCATTATTATACCCATCCAAATAATATTATATTGAATAACAATTACACCACGACGTGGAGACGGTAGTCCGTACGTACGCACGTATGGTGACATGTTATTCAAAGGGTGGATAGAATACTGAATATGGTTGTACCATTTTTATAATAACATCACAGTATATGTGAGATACTGGAGTTATTATTTTAGAATGGTAAGAACAAAGGAAGAAGAAGTGGAAGAAGAAATGAACTTGGAGAAGGGTGGTGAAATCATTACCTCTTCTTCGGGTTCTTCCTTTTGATTTGATCAAAAGGGCTCCTTAGGTTGGCTTTCTGATCAAACTAAGGCCTCTAGGTTGTAGTGAGGGATGTTGGGAGAGTATTTGGGCAGAGTTTGGACGAACCAAAAGGCTTTGAAGGTGTGAAGAAATGAGAAGGAGGAGTGCCCTTTTATAAGAGGGGTGAGGGGCACCTTTGGAAAAGCTAGAAATATTAATTTATAATAAATTCATATTCGGTTTCTAATGGCTCCAAAGATTATTATTCAAAGGTTAAGGTGGGGATAGGTCGAAAACCACTCAACCAATAGAATTTAGACAGGTTTGGGTACTTATATTAACCTTATCTTTAAGTATTAACTCTAAGTTAATTAGTTTCACTTTTACAATGTCTCTTTGTATTTTTATATAATATGGTTACTAAACTTACTATATACATCCAAGAGACCCCCAAGTGGTACATTAATGATGAACCTATCATGATATAAGTCTCTTGGCCGAACCTTAGATTTTTAGGAATTTAATATCAATTAATAATATAATATTTGTTTTAAGAACTCTTTTATGTCAATTTTGACACTATTCAATAGTTGATTTTTGTCAAACTCATAACAGATTGATTACTTCGAAAAAAGTCAATTAAATCAATCCTAATATATCATATTATCCTAGAAAATTAGTTTAATTCATTAAAAGTTTCATATTATATTTATTTGGGTATTTATAATATCAATTATTTTAATTTTTCACTATTATAGTAATTACTGCATCATCATTGTGTCATAAATAAAATAAATTATTTAATGTATAAAAATTATAAATAAAATATCATTATGTATTAAATCTTTTTAGCTTTCTAATGAATATTTATAATCTAAAATCCAACATATATAACCCTATGTAACAATTGTTTTTCTAAAAGATATATGCTTGTGTCATTTTTGTATTCATTTTAACTTAATTAAAATAAAGTGTCATTATCACTTACAAGTGGATCCATGGGGTCCAAAAATCGACCCAAAGATGCCCATGGTCGACCATGTATCAACAAATAGGGTTAAGACACGTTTTAGGGTAATTTAGTATTATTATAATATTATTTTTTAACCATTATTTACCGGATTTACCCTTAACCATGGTAAATAAAATATTTACCGCAGTAATTATTCAAAATGTCTAAAAATAAAAGTTACCTATTTACACAATTTGAACATCCTGATTCCAAATATGGAATCCATTTTCCTAAATTCAAAACAAAGAAGTGGCAGAAATTAATTTAAAATTAATTCCCGCTGTCAAAACAAAAAAGCGTGTTTTTAAGAGATAATAACTATCAAAAGATTGACACTCGTTTATGTTCGGTTTAATTGTAAAAT
Organism: Viscum album; assembly: GCA_963277665.1. Taxonomy (NCBI): domain Eukaryota; kingdom Viridiplantae; phylum Streptophyta; class Magnoliopsida; order Santalales; family Viscaceae; genus Viscum; species Viscum album. The sequence continues at coordinate 1,202,711,552 of OY728138.1, forward strand.
TATGTCCAATGACCAACATTATATTAAATGGTAAAAATATATTCTAAATATACTTTAAAACCACTCAAATTCATAATTTATCACTATTAATTATTTTGATTAAAAAAGTTGTTTTTAATTAAAACTTAGTAATTTTCACTATTCATCAAAATATGAAAGTTATCCGAAATGTACCAAAATTTCACCTTAGGCTAAATTCGATATTCCGAATCCAAAAATGAAGTCCATATTCAAATATAAAATATATATAATTTCAAAAATTAGGTATTACTATTCATAACGGCTAGTTTAATTAGTTGTGGTGTGTGTTAGAACTCGAGGTTGCGTACAACACACGCTATCACATTATTCAAAGAGAAGCGTACCGTAGAATCTTGGGGTGTTACATTCTCCCCTCCTTCAAATAATTGCATCCTCGCAATTTCTAGGGTATTACTGCATAAAAAGACTCGGGTGGTTCTTCATCATAAGTTCCTCGGGTTCCCACGTTGCCTCTTCCATCTTATGGTTTCTCCACAAAACTTTTACCAGACGCGTCGTCCGGTTTCTCAGCACTTGTTCTCTCGTATCAAGAATCTTGACGGGATCTTCGCAATAAGACAGATCGGGTTCCAGTTCTAATTCCTCATAGGTGAGTACATGCGTCGGATCAGGCATGTATTTCCTCAATAGAGATACGTGGAACACATCGTGAACTTTGGAGAGACTTGGCGGCATTACCAATCGGTAAGCTACAACCCCAATTCGTTCTAGAATTTCGAAAGGTCCGATGTACCTGGGACTCAATTTACCTTTCTTACCAAAACGTATGACTCCCTTCCACGGAGATACCTTCAGAAAAAGATGATCACCGACTTGAAATTCCAAATCCTTCCTTCGATTATCGGCATAGCTCTTCTGCCTACTTTGAGCTGCTTTGATGTGATTTTGGATTACCTTCACCTTTTCCACCGTTTCCTCCACCAGTTCTGGGCCTACAAGTTTTCTTTCACCAACGTCATCCCAACAGGTTGGTGTACGACATCTCTTTCCGTATAACGCTTCATATGGTGCCATCTGAATACTTGAATGGAAGCTATTGTTATAGGAAAATTCTACCAGTGGTAAATATTGATCCCACATACCCTGAAAGTCAAGTGAGCAAGATCTCAACATGTCTTCTAAGGTTTGAATAGTCCGTTCTGATTGTCCATCTGTCTGAGGGTGGTAAGCAGTGCTCAAATGAAGTTCAGTATCCAGGGATTTCTGAAGACTTTTCCAAAATCTTGAAGTAAAACGGGGATCACGATCAGAAAAAATCGATAGGGGTACTCCATGAAGTCTCACAACTTCATTAATGTATAGTCTTGCTAGACGTTCCAGGGGTAGATCTTCTCTTATAGCAAGAAAATGTGCTGACTTGGTAAGACGATCAACAATAACCCATATTGCATCGTTCCTTCTAGGAGTCTTCGGTAGCCCCATGACAAAGTCCATCGTAATATTGTCCCATTTCCACTCCGGTATAGGAAGAGGTTGCATGACTCCTCCAGGCTGTTTCCTTCCAGCTTTCACTTGTTGACAAACCATACATCTTGACACAAAATCAGCAATCTCCCTCTTCATATTGTCCCACCAAAAATGGTCTTTCAAATCTCTATACATTTTGGTGCTCCCAGGGTGTATAGAGAAATTGGAACTATGAGCATCATCCAGCAATTCCCTTTTTAGATCAGGTATATTGGGAACACAAAGTCTCTTACCGAATTTCAAAATTCCATCTTCATACACAAAGTCTCTCAATCTCCCATCATTCACAGCTTTAATCTTCTTTTGGAATTCTTTATCATCGGTCTGAGAACTCTTAATCCTTTCTAGTAAAGATGGTTTGTCAACCATTTGAAAAAGCATTGATGTTTCACCTTCCCTGGTTATTCCCATGTCCATCTTCACTAGATCCATGAAAATTGGATCCCTTTCAATTCTCATCATGTTCAGAACTCCATGGTCTTTTCTGCTCAAAGCATCTGCTACTTTGTTTGCTTTCCCCGGGTGGTAGTGTATCGTACAATCATAATCCTTGAGTAATTCAAGCCATCTCCTTTGCCTCATGTTGAGTTCTTTTTGTGAGAAAATATACTTCAAACTCTTGTGATCAGTATAAATCTCACATTTTTCACCATAGAGGTAGTGCCTCCATATCTTCAAAGCAAAGATCACTGCTGCTAACTCGAGATCATGAGTAGGATAGTTTTGTTCATGAATTTTCAACTGTCGTGATGCATAGGCAATAACTCTATCATTCTGCATAAGGACACAGCCAAGTCCTTTCTTCGATGCATCACTATAAATAACGAACCCATCATTCCCCGATGGTAAATTCAATATAGGAGCATTGACTAATCTTCTCTTCAGTTCTTCGAAACATTCTTCACACTCTTTTGTCCAAACAAATTTAACCCCTTTACGTGTGAGCTTCGTTAATGGGTTAGCCAATCGGGCAAAATTCTGGACGAAACGTCGATAATAACCTGCCAAACCAATAAAACTGCGTACCTCAGTTATACTCGTAGGTGCTGGCCATTCTTGGATTGCTTTGGTCTTAGAAGGATCAACAGAGATTCCATCTTTAGAGACAATATGGACAAGAAAAGAAATCTCCTGAAGCCAGAATTCACACTTGTTAAACTTCCCATATAATTCATGCCTCCTCAGAGTCTTCAAGATAATGCACAAGTGATTTTCATGATCTTCGTAGGTTTTGGAGTATACCAAGATATCATCAATAAATACCACCACAAATTCATCGAGATACTCCTTGAAAACTCTATTCATCAGATCCATGAATACAGAGGGTGCATTAGTCAATCCAAACGGCATTACAGTAAACTCGTAATGCCCGTACCTGGTTCGAAATGCTGTCTTCGGAATGTCTTCCTTCTTCACACACAACTGATGGTATCCAGATCGAAGGTCAATCTTTGAAAAGTATTGAGCTCCATGCAGTTGGTCAAATAAATCATCAATACGAGGTAGGGGATACTTGTTCTTTATCGTTATAGCATTGATCTCCCTGTAGTCGATACATAACCTCATAGATCCATCTTTCTTTTTAACAAAAAGAACAGGGGCTCCACATGGAGAAACACTAGGGCGAATAAATACCTTATTACTCAATTCCTCTAGTTGTTTCTTTAGTTCGACTAACTCTACAGTGGCCATTCTATAAGGGGTCTTCGATATAGGCCTTGATCCAGGAATCAAATCAATGGAAAACTCAACTTCTCGTTCTGGAGGATGTCCAGGTAAATCTTCCGGAAATACATCCACAAATTCTTTCACAACAGGTACATCCTCTATTTGAACATTCCTTTCCTCACCGATAGTTACTTCATTCTCTTCCTCCCCAATAATTGAATTTAGTTGAGCTACTAGGGGTGGATCTAAATAAGAATTAGGTGGTGACGATTCTGCTCTAAAAATAAGGTGTTCCTTATCATTATCATCAAGAATCGTAACCTCTTTCTTCTTACAATAAATCTTCGCATCATAGTCCGAAAGCCAGTCCATACCGAGGATTATATCAAACTCAATCATAGGTATGACGATGAGATCAGCAGATAAAGAAAATTTATGTGCTCTAATGGGGACTGATTCACAAAACTTTGTTGCAACGATACTTCCCTTAGGAGTTTTAACTGACAACTCCCTTATTAAATCAAATTGGAAATATCTAATTTTCTTAGCAAACTGGGAAGATATGAAACAATGCGATGATCCAGAATCAAATAATGCATTTGCTAAACTTGAGGAAACCATTAAATTACCTGCCACCACGTCTTTCGGAGCTTCTACCTCAGCAGTAGTGATAGCATAAGCCTGGCCTTGATCCCTTGGCCTTTTCTGAGGTAAGTTCTCCTGACGCTTAGGGCATGCATTTGCATAATGCCCCATCTCCCTGTAATTGTAGCACTGAACGTTGGTAGCTTACTTCTTCCCCTTGCAATCATGAGCTTGGTGGCCTTTTTCACCACACTTGTAACAGACTCCCATTCCCTTCAAGCAAGTACCAGGATGTTTCTTCCCGCATTTACCACAAGATGGATATTCAACCTTTCCCTTCTTCCCCTTATTTCCATTCCTAGATTGATCAGCAGGTCTCTTCTTCTCTTGCTTTGCTTTAAAGTCATAAGACTTAGAGAATTCCTTTTCGGTCTTCATAGCACATGAGACAATGTCTTCGTACGATGAAAAGGATTGTGAGACTAATGCTCGACGGAGAAATGGTTTTAACCCATCAAAGAAACGATCAATCTTACTTCTTGGGTTACGAATATAATCACCAGCGTACCTCGCTAACCTTGTAAAGTTAGCCTCATACTTTGTGACATTCTCATCCTCCTTTTGTCTCAGACTCAGAAATTGCCTTTCCATATCTGCTCGATGGTCGCGAGGGGAGTATTTTTCTAAAAACAGATCTTTGAACTCCCTCCATTCCATATTTGATACTTCATCATCTTCCTTCATGTTCTGAATCAATGACCACCATTGATCAGCATCTCCAGTGAGGCGGTAAACTGCCATGATAACTTTTTCCCTTTCACTGCTCCCCAAAGCCTGAAATATTTTCTCTAGGGAAAATATCCATTTCTCAGCTACTAAGGGATTTGTATTCCAATTTAACGTTGGTGGTTGTTGCCTCATTAATCGATCTAACATTGATCCTCCACGCTGCGGATCAGGGTGCTCCATACGGGTAAGGTTATTATTCATAACCTGAGTAAGTTGTCCCAGTATGGTGATTAGCTGATCGGCACCAGTTGCATCACCAGCCCCACTATAATTATCTTGAGCAGGAGGTCAATCCCTACATGGAGTGCGTGCATTGATACGGTTTCAATTTCTTCCACTAGGCGCCATTTCTAAACAATGTCATAAACTAGATCAGTTTATGAATCAAAATACATAATCCCATACTTATAAAACACTTAACATAAATTGAACTATTTATGGATATAATCCATAATCATAAAAATGTTTTCTTTGAGGAAGTATATACTCATAAACCCTTCATAATGATTTGTAAAGATAGTGAGAGTTATCCTAAGCATATCCCCCGGGAGTGTCGTAACCAAGAGTGCAGCAAGGCCCGTTGTCGTGCACCAGTTCCCGTTCGAGTCTAGCTCAAAGTGGTGTTTTCGGGTTTTACCCCTAGGTACATCTGTGCCAGAGCCGCCTCTACCTGCTCGTATCCAGACAGGGATGTATTGCTCGGAAAACTCACAAAATCTCTACAATACCAAAATTCTAAGAAGTTATTCTATACTAATCCTCAAAGTTCATCTTAGGTCTACGTGCTCTAATCAGAGTTTATCTAAATCTAGTTTCCAAGGTTTGTACTAAACTTCCTCTGATACCAACTGTAACGCCCCGACCCCAGTTACCCAGAGTCGGTGCATTATTACATAACATTGGCATGATCACAAGAAAGATCAAATCTCGAAAGACCGATTGGTTTAGTAGCCTTGGAAACACTAGATATATTCATAAGTTTTACATTACATCATAAAATGAAAAACTACTACAACAACATAATGTTTCCACAGTCCACACTATAATCCCCTCATAATATCCCTGCAGGTCATTCATAACTTACATCTTCACATCCTGGGAAAAATAAAACATAGAAAAGGGGTGAGCTCAAATGCCCAGTAAGGATAACAATATAGCGGAAACTTTCATAAATAAGAATAAACTTTTAAGGCAATGTATAACTAAAACAAAAGCCTTTCAAACATGAACTTTCAACATGGTATGGCATAAATAAAATGAAATAATGCCATTTACTTATTCACATGGATATTCTACTAATCGAATAATCGCATGCAAAAATCAATAACCACTTTCATAATGTTGGAATGCATAATGCCAGACTATCATAACCACATAGTCAAGGCCTCGTGCCAAGACTACAAATAAGATTTTGTCAAGGCCTTGTGCCAAGACACTATTTTGTCTCATGAGACCTACCGATGCATCGAGGAGCTATAGCGGGCTCCACCCGTCACTTATTAAGTCCAATGCATTCCCATATGAAAAGGTTTAAACATAACATAAACATTCGTATTAAAACTAGCATACGAAATGTCAATAATTTCACCATAAACTATGAATGGTATAAAAATAGCACATCCACATTCAAACATATCACAAAACCTTCAATACAATATAGAAGTTTTGTATCATAATAAGTCAACTTCAAATAATCTTAAAATCCATCAAAGGATGTTGACATAGATGAAATCAAAATTCTTTTTAAAGAAGTATCTCCTTTTATTTTGAAATCATTTAAGATCCATATAAAATAAAACATTTTCTTTGAAAATATTCTTATAAGCTTGTATGGAAAGCTTCGACGATTTTATAACGGTGGAAAATAACCGCACTCGCCGTATAAGTTAAAAAAAACATTCTTACCTCAATTCTGTCGAAAAGGTTAAAAAGGACCTTGTTTTGAAAACGACGGAAAGATTCCTTTATAAACCTCTTATAAAAAGTCAAACAAGGGTATAAATGACTTTAACTCATATTCTAGTAAATAGTAAAAATGTTTTGAAATGCATTTTTAAGAAACATGGATGTGGATGATAAAGAGATCCCAGTAGATTATTACGTATAAACAACCTTGGATAATGAAGAGGTTGTAAAGTAAACCCTTACCTTGTACTTTTCCTTGGTTGGGGTAGGTTAACATCCTGTATAATGGTGAAATAGTTGTTATTAAATTATACAATAATCATATATAATAATATGATATCATATATGATCTTTTAACATTGATTTGTTAATAATATCTTAGAATTATCGTCGTTTCGGGAGTTAACTTACTCATTTTCTTTTATATGTTTTGTTACATAAGACATGGTTGTTGTATCTTATTCATATCCAGAATGATATCTAGTCCTTAAACATCATTTTTAAATCATCAAATGATAATTATACTTGAATGGATACGATGGAGAATGAATCTCATCGCGTTCGTGGAGACGGTAGTCCGTACGTACGCACGAGCGACAATATCATTCTTTTGATATTAAAATAATATATAAATGGATGGTATATCATATATACAGAATCATTAACATGTTATATTTATTATTTACATGAGTTACACATCATTATTATACCCATCCAAATAATATTATATTGAATAACAATTACACCACGACGTGGAGACGGTAGTCCGTACGTACGCACGTATGGTGACATGTTATTCAAAGGGTGGATAGAATACTGAATATGGTTGTACCATTTTTATAATAACATCACAGTATATGTGAGATACTGGAGTTATTATTTTAGAATGGTAAGAACAAAGGAAGAAGAAGTGGAAGAAGAAATGAACTTGGAGAAGGGTGGTGAAATCATTACCTCTTCTTCGGGTTCTTCCTTTTGATTTGATCAAAAGGGCTCCTTAGGTTGGCTTTCTGATCAAACTAAGGCCTCTAGGTTGTAGTGAGGGATGTTGGGAGAGTATTTGGGCAGAGTTTGGCCGAACCAAAAGGCTTTGAAGGTGTGAAGAAATGAGAAGGAGGAGTGCCCTTTTATAAGAGGGGTGAGGGGCACCTTTGGAAAAGCTAGAAATATTAATTTATAATAAATTCATATTCGGTTTCTAATGGCTCCAAAGATTATTATTCAAAGGTTAAGGTGGGGATAGGTCGAAAACCACTCAACCAATAGAATTTAGACAGGTTTGGGTACTTATATTAACCTTATCTTTAAGTATTAACTCTAAGTTAATTAGTTTCACTTTTACAATGTCTCTTTGTATTTTTATATAATATGGTTACTAAACTTACTATATACATCCAAGAGACCCCCAAGTGGTACATTAATGATGAACCTATCATGATATAAGTCTCTTGGCCGAACCTTAGATTTTTAGGAATTTAATATCAATTAATAATATAATATTTGTTTTAAGAACTCTTTTATGTCAATTTTGACACTATTCAATAGTTGATTTTTGTGAAACTGATAACAGATTGATTACTTCGAAAAAAGTCAATTAAATCAATCCTAATATATCATATTATCCTAGAAAATTAGTTTAATTCATTAAAAGTTTCATATTATATTTATTTGGGTATTTATAATATCAATTATTTTAATTTTTCACTATTATAGTAATTACTGCATCATCATTGTGTCATAAATAAAATAAATTATTTAATGTATAAAAATTATAAATAAAATATCATTATGTAGTAAATCTTTTTAGCTTTCTAATGAATATTTATAATCTAAAATCCAACATATATAACCCTATGTAACAATTGTTTTTCTAAAAGATATATGCTTGTGTCATTTTTGTATTCATTTTAACTTAATTAAAATAAAGTGTCATTATCACTTACAAGTGGATCCATGGGGTCCAAAAATCGACCCAAAGATGACCATGGTCGACCATGTATCAACCAATAGGGTTAAGACACGTTTTAGGGTAATTTAGTATTATTATAATATTATTTTTTAACCATTATTTACCGGATTTACCCTTAACCATGGTAAATAAAATATTTACCGCAGTAATTATTCAAAATGTCTAAAAATAAAAGTTACCTATTTACACAATTTGAACATCCTGATTCCAAATATGGAATCCATTTTCCTAAATTCAAAACAAAGAAGTGGCAGAAATTAATTTAAAATTAATTCCCGCTGTCAAAACAAAAAACGTGTTTTTAAGAGATAATAACTATCAAAAGATTGACACTCGTTTATGTTCGGTTTAATTGTAAAATTATGTCCAATGACCAACATTATATTAAATGGTAAAAATATATTCTAAATATACTTTAAAACCACTCAAATTCATAATTTATCACTATTAATTATTTTGATTAAAAAAGTTGTTTTTAATTAAAACTTAGTAATTTTCACTATTCATCAAAATATGAAAGTTATCCGAAATGTACCAAAATTTCACCTTAGGCTAAATTCGATATTCCGAATCCAAAAATGAAGTCCATATTCAAATATAAAATATATATAATTTCAAAAAGTAGGTATTACTATTCATAACGGCTAGTTTAATTAGTTGTGGTGTGTGTTAGAACTCGAGGTTGCGTACAACACACGCTATCACATTATTCAAAGAGAAGCGTACCGTAGAAGCTTGGGGTGTTACATTCTCCCCTCCTTCAAATAATTGCATCCTCGCAATTTCTAGGGTATTACTGCATAAAAAGACTCGGGTGGTTCTTCATCATAAGTTCCTCGGGTTCCCACGTTGCCTCTTCCATCTTATGGTTTCTCCACAAAACTTTTACCAGACGCGTCGTCCGGTTTCTCAGCACTTGTTCTCTCGTATCAAGAATCTTGACGGGATCTTCGCAATAAGACAGATCGGGTTCCAGTTCTAATTCCTCATAGGTGAGTACATGCGTCGGATCAGGCATGTATTTCCTCAATAGAGATACGTGGAACACATCGTGAACTTTGGAGAGACTTGGCGGCATTGCCAATCGGTAAGCTACAACCCCAATTCGTTCTAGAATTTCGAAAGGTCCGATGTACCTGGGACTCAATTTACCTTTCTTACCAAAACGTATGACTCCCTTCCACGGAGATACCTTCAGAAAAACATGATCACCGACTTGAAATTCCAAATCCTTCCTTCGATTATCGGCATAGCTCTTCTGCCTACTTTGAGCTGCTTTGATGTGATTTTGGATTACCTTCACCTTTTCCACCGTTTCCTCCACCAGTTCTGGGCCTACAAGTTTTCTTTCACCAACGTCATCCCAACAGGTTGGTGTACGACATCTCTTTCCGTATAACGCTTCATACGGTGCCATCTGAATACTTGAATGGAAGCTATTGTTATAGGAAAATTCTACCAGTGGTAAATATTGATCCCACATACCCTGAAAGTCAAGTGAGCAAGATCTCAACATGTCTTCTAAGGTTTGAATAGTCCGTTCTGATTGTCCATCTGTCTGAGGGTGGTAAGCAGTGCTCAAATGAAGTTCAGTATCCAGGGATTTCTGAAGACTTTTCCAAAATCTTGAAGTAAAACGGGGATCACGATCAGAAACAATCGATAGGGGTACTCCATGAAGTCTCACAACTTCATTAATGTATAGTCTTGCTAGACGTTCCAGGGGTAGATCTTCTCTTATAGCAAGAAAATGTGCTGACTTGGTAAGACGATCAACAATAACCCATATTGCATCGTTCCTTCTAGGAGTCTTCGGTAGCCCCATGACAAAGTCCATCGTAATATTGTCCCATTTCCACTCCGGTATAGGAAGAGGTTGCATGACTCCTCCAGGCTGTTTCCTTCCAGCTTTCACTTGTTGACAAACCATACATCTTGACACAAAATCAGCAATCTCCCTCTTCATATTGTCCCACCAAAAATGGTCTTTCAAATCTCTATACATTTTGGTGCTCCCAGGGTGTATAGAGAAATTGGAACTATGAGCATCATCCAGCAATTCCCTTTTTAGATCAGGTATATTGGGAACACAAAGTCTCTTCCCGAATTTCAAAATTCCATCTTCATACACAAAGTCTCTCAATCTCCCATCATTCACAGCTTTAATCTTCTTTTGGAATTCTTCATCATCGGTCTGAGAACTCTTAATCCTTTCTAGTAAAGATGGTTTGGCAACCATTTGAAAAAGCATTGATGTTTCACCTTCCCTGGTTATTCCCATGTCCATCTTCACTAGATCCATGAAAATTGGATCCCTTTCAATTCTCATCATGTTCAGAACTCCATGGTCTTTTCTGCTCAAAGCATCTGCTACTTTGTTTGCTTTCCCCGGGTGGTAGTGTATCGTACAATCATAATCCTTGAGTAATTCAAGCCATCTCCTTTGCCTCATGTTGAGTTCTTTTTGTGAGAAAATATACTTCAAACTCTTGTGATCAGTATAAATCTCACATTTTTCACCATAGAGGTAGTGCCTCCATATCTTCAAAGCAAAGATCACTGCTGCTAACTCGAGATCATGAGTAGGATAGTTTTGTTCATGAATTTTCAACTGTCGTGATGCATAGGCAATAACTCTATCATTCTGCATAAGGACACAGCCAAGTCCTTTCTTCGATGCATCACTATAAATAACGAACCCATCATTCCCCGATGGTAAAGTCAATATAGGAGCATTGACTAATCTTCTCTTCATTTCTTCGAAACATTCTTCACACTCTTTTGTCCAAACAAATTTAACCCCTTTACGTGTGAGCTTCGTTAATGGGTTAGCCAATCGGGCAAAATTCTGGACGAAACGTCGATAATAACCTGCCAAACCAATAAAACTGCGTACCTCAGTTATACTCGTAGGTGCTGGCCATTCTTGGATTGCTTTGGTATTAGAAGGATCAACAGAGATTCCATCTTTAGAGACAATATGGCCAAGAAAAGAAATCTCCTGAAGCCAGAATTCACACTTGCTAAACTTCCCATATAATTCATGCCTCCTCAGAGTCTTCAAGATAATGCGCAAGTGATTTTCATGATCTTCGTAGGTTTTGGAGTATACCAAGATATCATCAATAAATACCACCACAAATTCATCGAGATAATCCTTGAAAACTCTATTCATCAGATCCATGAATACAGAGGGTGCATTAGTCAATCCAAACGGCATTACAGTAAACTCGTAATGCCCGTACCTGGTTCGAAATGCTGTCTTCGGAATGTCTTCCTTCTTCACACACAACTGATGGTATCCAGATCGAAGGTCAATCTTTGAAAAGTATTGAGCTCCATGCAGTTGGTCAAATAAATCATCAATACGAGGTAGGGGATACTTGTTCTTTATCGTTATAGCATTGATCTCCCTGTAGTCGATACATAACCTCATAGATCCATCTTTCTTTTTAACAAAAAGAACAGGGGCTCCACATGGAGAAACACTAGGGAGAATAAATCCCTTATTACTCAATTCCTCTAGTTGTTTCTTTAGTTCGACTAACTCTACAGTGGCCATTCTATAAGGGGTCTTCGATATAGGCCTTGATCCAGGAATCAAATCAATGGAAAACTCAACTTCTCGTTCTGGAGGATGTCCAGGTAAATCTTCCGGAAATACATCCACAAATTCTTTCACAACAGGTACATCATCTATTTGAACATTCCTTTCCTCACCGATAGTTACTTCATTATCTTCCTCCCCAATAATTGAATTTAGTTGAGCTACTAGGGGTGGATCTAAATAAGAATTAGGTGGTGACGATTCTGCTCTAAAAATAAGGTGTTCCTTATCATTATCATCAAGAATCGTAACCTCTTTCTTCTTACAATAAATCTTCGCATCATAGTCCGAAAGCCAGTCCATACCGAGGATTATATCAAACTCAATCATAGGTATGACGATGATATCAGCAGATAAAGAAAATTTATGTGCTCTAATGGGGACTGATTCACAAAACTTTGTTGCAACGATACTTCCCTTAGGAGTTTTAACTGACAACTCCCTTATTAAATCAAATTGGAAATATCTAATTTTCTTAGCAAACTGGGAAGATATGAAACAATGCGATGATCCAGAATCAAATAATGCATTTGCTAAACTTGAGGAAACCATTAAATTACCTGCCACCACGTCTTTCGGAGCTTCTACCTCAGCAGTAGTGATAGCATAAGCCTGGCCTTGATCCCTTGGCCTTTTCTGAGGTAAGTTCTCCTGACGCTTAGGTCATGCATTTGCATAATGCCCCATCTCCCTGTAATTGTAGCACTGAACGTTGGTAGCTTCCTTCTTCCCCTTGCAATCATGAGCTTGGTGGCCTTTTTCACCACACTTGTAACAGACTCCCATTCCCTTCAAGCAAGTACCAGGATGTTTCTTCCCGCATTTACCACAAGATGGATATTCAACCTTTCCCTTCTTCCCCTTATTTCCATACCCAGATTGATCAGCAGGTCTCTTCTTCTCTTGCTTTGCTTTAAAGTCATAAGACTTAGAGAATTCATTTTCGGTCTTGATAGCACATGAGACAATGTCTTCGTACGATGAAAAGGATTGTGAGACTAATGCTCGACGGAGAAATGGTTTTAACCCATCAAAGAAACGATCAATCTTACTTCTTGGGTTACGAATATAATCACCAGCGTACCTCGCTAACCTTGTAAAGTTAGCCTCATACTTTGTGACATTCTCATCCTCCTTTTGTCTCAGACTCAGAAATTGCCTTTCCATATCTGCTCGATGGTCGCGAGGGAAGTATTTTTCTAAAAACAGATCTTTGAACTCCCTCCATTCCATATTTGATACTTCATCATCTTCCTTCATGTTCTGAATCAATGACCACCATTGATCAGCATCTCCAGTGAGGCGGTAAACTGCCATGATAACTTTTTCCCTTTCACTGCTCCCCAAAGCCTGAAATATTTTCTCTAGCGAAAATATCCATTGCTCAGCTACTAAGGGATTTGTATTCCCATTGAACGTTGGTGGTTGTTGCCTCATTAATCGATCTAAAATTGATCCTCCACGCTGCGGATCAGGGTGCTCCATACGGGTAAGGTTATTATTCATAACCTGAGTAAGTTGTCCCAGTATGGTGATTAGCTGATCGGCACCAGTTGCATCACCAGCCCCACTATAATTATCTTGAGCAGGAGGGCAATCCCTACATGGAGTGCGTGCATTGATACGGTTTCCATTTCTTCCACTAGGCGCCATTTCTAAACAATGGCATAAACTAGATCAGTTTATGAATCAAAATACATAATCCCATACTTATAAAACACTTAACATAAATTGAACTATTTATGGATATAATCCATAATCATAAAAATGTTTTCTTTGAGGAAGTATATACTCATAAACCCTTCATAATGATTTGTAAAGATAGTGAGAGTTATCCTAAGCATATCCCCCGGGAGTGTCGTAACCAAGAGTGCAGCAAAGCCCGTTGTCGTGCACCAGTTCCCGTTCGAGTCTAGCTCAAAGTGGTGTTTTCGGGTTTTACCCCTAGGTACATCTGTGCCAGAGCCGCCTCTACCTGCTCGTATCCAGACAGGGATGTATTGCTCGGAAAACTCACAAAATCTCTACAATACCAAAATTCTAGGAAGTTCTTCTATACTAATCCTCAAAGTTCATCTTAGGTCTACGTGCTCTAATCAGAGTTTATCTAAATCTACTTTCCAAGGTTTGTACTAAACTTCCTCTGATACCAAATGTAACGCCCCGACCCCAGTTACCCAGAGTCGGTGCATTATTACATAACATTGGCATGATCACAAGAAAGATCAAATCTCGAAAGACCGATTGGTTTAGTAGCCTTGGAAACACTAGATATATTCATAAGTTTTACATTACATCATAAAATGAAAAACTACTACAACAACATAATGTTTCCACAGTCCACACTATAATCCCCTCATAATATCCCTGCAGGTCATTCATAACTTACATCTTCACATCCTGGGAAAAATAAAACATAGAAAAGGGGTGAGCTCAAATGCCCAGTAAGGATAACAATATAGCGGAAACTTTCATAAATAAGAATAAACTTTTAAGGCAATGTATAACTAAAACAAAAGCCTTTCAAACATGAACTTTCAACATGGTATGGCATAAATAAAATGAAATAATGCCATTTACTTATTCACATGGATATTCTACTAATCGAATAATCGCATGCAAAAATCAATAACCACTTTCATAATGTTGGAATGCATAATGCCAGACTATCATAACCACATAGTCAAGGCCTCGTGCCAAGACTACAAATAAGATTTTGTCAAGGCCTTGTGCCAAGACACTAGTTTGTCTCATGAGACCTACCGATGCATCGAGGAGCTATAGCGGGCTCCACCCGTCACTTATTAAGTCCAATGCATTCCCATATGAAAAGGTTTAAACATAACATAAACATTCGTATTAAAACTAGCATACGAAATGTCAATAATTTCACCATAAACTATGAATGGTATAAAAATAGCACATCCACAGTCAAACATATCACAAAACCTTCAATACAATATAGAAGTTTTGTATCATAATAAATCAACTTCAAATAATCTTAAAATCCATCAAAGGATGTTGACATAGATGAAATCAAAATTCTTTTTAAAGAAGTATCTCCTTTTATTTTGAAATCATTTAAGATCCATATAAAATAAAACATTTTCTTTGAAAATATTCTTATAAGCTTGTATGGAAAGCTTCGACGATTTTATAACGGCGGAAAATAACCGCACCCGCCGTATAAGTTAAAAAAAACATTCTTACCTCAATTCTGTCGAAAAGGTTAAAAAGGACCTTGTTTTGAAAACGACGGAAAGATTCCTTTATAAACCTCTTATAAAAAGTCAAACAAGGGTATAAATGACTTTAACTCATATTCTAGTAAATAGTAAAAATGTTTTGAAATGCATTTTTAAGAAACATGGATGTGGATGATAAAGAGATCCCAGTAGATTATTACGTATAAACAACCTTGGATAATGAAGAGGTTGTAAAGTAAACCCTTACCTTGTAATTTTCCTTGGTTGGGGTAGGTTAACATCCTATATAATGGTGAAATAGTTGTTATTAAATTATACAAGAATCATATATAATAATATGATATCATATATGATCTTTTAACATTGATTTGTTAATAATATCTTAGAATTATCGTCGTTTCGGGAGTTAACTTACTCATTTTCTTTTATATGTTTTGTTACATAAGCCATGGTTGTTGTATCTTATTCATATCCAGAATGATATCTAGTCCTTAAACATCATTTTTAAATCATCAAATGATAATTATACTTGAATGGATACGATGGAGAATGAATCTCATCGCGTTCGTGGAGACGGTAGTCCGTACGTACGCACGAGCGACAATATCATTATTTTGATATTAAAATAATATATAAATGGATGGTATATCATATATACAGAATCATTAACATGTTATATTTATTATTTACATGAGTTACACATCATTATTATACCCATCCAAATAATATTATATTGAATAACAATTACACCACGACGTGGAGACGGTAGTCCGTACGTACGCACGTATGGTGACATGTTATTCAAAGGGTGGATAGAATACTGAATATGGTTGTACCATTTTTATAATAACATCACAGTATATGTGAGATACTGGAGTTATTATTTTAGAATGGTAAGAACAAAGGAAGAAGAAGTGGAAGAAGAAATGAACTTGGAGAAGGGTGGTGAAATCATTACCTCTTCTTCGGGTTCTTCCTTTTGATTTGATCAAAAGGGCTCCTTAGGTTGGCTTTCTGATCAAACTCAGGCCTCTAGGTTGTAGTGAGGTATGTTGGGAGAGTATTTGGGCAGAGTTTGGCCGAACCAAAAGGCTTTGAAGGTGTGAAGAAATGAGAAGGAGGAGTGCCCTTTTATAAGAGGGGTGAGGGGCACCTTTGGAAAAGCTAGAAATATTAATTTATAATAAATTCATATTCGGTTTCTAATGGATACAAAGCTTATTATTCAAAGTTTAAGGTGGGGATAGGTCGAAAACCACTCAACCAATAGAATTTATACAGGTTTGGGTACTTATATTAACCTTATCTTTAAGTATTAACTCTAAGTTAATTAGTTTCACTTTTACAATGTCTCTTTGTATTTTTATATAATATGGTTACTAAACTTACTATATACATCCAAGCGACCCCCAAGTGGTACATTAATGATGAACCTATCATGATATAAGTCTCTTGGCCGAACCTTAGATTTTTAGGAATTTAATATCAATTAATAATATAATATTTGTTTTAAGAACTCTTTTATGTCAATTTTGACACTATTCAATAGTTGATTTTTGTGAAACTCATAACAGATTGATTACTTCGAAAAAAGTCAATTAAATCAATCCTAATATATCATATTATGTTATAAAATTAGTTTAATTCATTAAAAGTTTCATATTATATTTATTTGGGTATTTATAATATCAATTATTTTAATTTTTCACTATTATAGTAATTACTGCATCATCATTGTGTCATAAATAAAATAAATTATTTAATGTCTAAAAATTATAAATAAAATATCATTATGTAGTAAATCTTTTTAGCTTTCTAATGAATATTTATAATCTAAAATCCAACATATATAACCCTATGTAACAATTGTTTTTCTAAAAGATATATGCTTGTGTCATTTTTGTATTCATTTTAACTTAATTAAAATAAAGTGTCATTATCACTTACAAGTGGATCCATGGGGTCCCAAAATCGACCCAAAGATGCCCATGGTCGACCATGTATCAACCAATAGGGTTAAGACACGTTTTAGGGTAATTTAGTATTATTATAATATTATTTTTTAACCATTATTTACCGGATTTACCCTTAACCATGGTAAATAAAATATTTACCGCAGTAATTATTCAAAATGTCTAAAAATAAAAGTTACCTATTTACACAATTTGAACATCCTGATTCCAAATATGGAATACATTTTCCTAAATTCAAAACAAAGAAGTGGCAGAAATTAATTTAAAATTAATTCCCGCTGTCAAAACAAAAAGCGTGTTTTTAAGAGATAATAACTATCAAAAGATTGACACTCGTTTATGTTCGGTTTAATTGTAAAATTATGTCCAATTACCAACATTATATTAAATGGTAAAAATATATTCTAAATATACTTTAAAACCACTCAAATTCATAATTTATCACTATTAATTATTTTGATTAAAAAAGTTGTTTTTAATTAAAACTTAGTAATTTTCACTATTCATCAAAATATGAAAGTTATCCGAAATGTACCAAAATTTCACCTTAGGCTAAATTCGATATTCTGAATCCAAAAATGAATTCCATATTCAAATATAAAATATATATAATTTCAAAAAGTAGGTATTACTATTCATAACGGCTAGTTTAATTAGTTGTGGTGTGTGTTAGAACTCGAGGTTGCGTACAACACACGCTATCACATTATTCAAAGAGAAGCGTACCGTAGAAGCTTGGGGTGTTACAATGAGGCCCATGTGGTGGATATTTTATCATGATGGTGACATGATTTCCACTAATATATAATCCCACAAGATTCATGCTTAGTGTGAGAAACAAGAGGAAGTGGAAGATCTGGTGTTCCTCACAATCTCCTGTTAGGACCAAAAGGTGCCTAAATACCCTGATAGGGGGGTGAATCAGGGTATAGAAATTATTTTTCTAAATTCTTCTTGCCTCAATAGATCTTGACCTCTTTATTAAAAGGGTCACTTTATTTTCACTTGTGTGTTTATTATAATCACTTATTTTCTTCTTTATCTGATGATGATGCTTTGTATGCAATGCAAGGAAGCAAGCAGGTAGACACAGAGATTTTTACTTCGTTCACCCTCAATGGGATACGTCTAAGGAGCATACAATAGCGATGTGTCGTTATACCAAATCCACTAAATCTCACTACCAATAATGTTCAGGAAAAATCACTTATAGGCTCATGCTCGCTAACTTTACAATGTTTAGGGTCAGCTCACTGCTTTCCTAAGGTTTACTCCTTGTTTCTCTCTCACTAGCTTGCTATCGATAGAAAGGATAACCTTCTTCCTCTTTCTTCGCTCACTACTCTTGGAAGGGATCCACTCACAGTTTATAGACTTGTAGATCTCTTCATTATCACAAATGAATGCATCTTTCTTTGTGTGTAGGTTCTCTATTGACATTCCACTTTCATCCACTGATGAATGAAACTTTACCACAGTATTACTGGTCAACCTCAAATCTTTCTCATAACACTTATTATATCTTGCATGAAAATTTAATGCCTTGCACACAAGATTTCACTTTTTTTCATGAAACACCCCGTGGCGCACAACTTCAATCTTATGTGTAACTCAAATCTTATTCGCAACTTTCTTATCTTGCGTATAACTCAAAAAAATTCACACAACTCCCTTAGCATAAAATTCTTATGCGATCTAGAGATCATATTCTCTCTAAGTGTTGAACTCTCTCAAATGAGGGGGGTCACCTCTTATTTATAGGCGTTGATGACCCCTACATGGAATAATAACTTTATGTCGTGCAAGATCCTCCTAGATCATACAAAACCCCATTTGACATCGCATTGGGCGTGAAAGTCTCTTTCACGCAACCTCATCTATCACGCAACTTCGAATCTTTCACACACTTCATGCCTTTTCCATTTTTCAACATTCTGGTCCTGAATCATGACTTGCATGCAAGTTTATAAACCACCTTAGATCTTGTGTGCAACATCCTTTACCAAAAACATGTTTCCCCATTTTCTGATTTTGAGGCCAAAAAATTTGGCAAACGCTAAAAAACAACACCACCTTGTATCTGCTCTTTTTGTACCACCTCCAGATCATCAATTCTTTTTTCGAGGTTATTTTATCAATCATGGATTGTCAACAACAACTCTTGAACCCAAGAAATCACCATGTAAACCCCCATTTTCAACAAGTATAACATCTTGTTCTGCTTTGTCAACAAACACAACATGGAGTCCCACTTTGTCAACAAAGAAACCACCTCAAAAATACTTCAATGATACCTTGAGGGATTTTTTTCCCAACATCTCCTTCATCCACTAGTGGATGAGGGTGAGGGTATGGAAGGTGGTGGATTTTATACAAGAAATAATAGGGTCTTAATCAAAAATGGATTCCCTTATAAATATCCCCCTCCCCTTCCCTTTAAACCGATGGAAGAGAGCAGTAGGGTGGGGCTATGGGAAATAGTTGTCGCAGTCCGACTTGAGAAGTCATCTTCCACCATCCATGCTGTTGAGATCCTATTTACCATGGGAATGAAAGATTGTGAATATTATGAGGATCCATCCTACCAAGGAGGTTAAATTCATGACTTTAATTTCTATGGGAATGCATGACTGGATAGGGGGCATGTTGGTATTTTCTTTCCATAGGTTGAATGAATCAGGTGACCATGGTAGAGCTATTAATGAAAGCATTCCTAGGTTTTGGTATAATGGATACTAAGTCATTTTCACAATTAATGTAGGGTATAATATGAGGCCAAACTCTATGAAGAAATAGGGAAGAAAGTACCTAATGGAAAGAAACCATAAGGATACCCCATTATGTATACTAGCCTTTCTATGTGGGGTGGGGGATCGCGGATGGTTCCATGAAACAGACTACTTCATAGTGAGCTTCCTTTGTAGGCATAAGGGAATCCTTTATGGGTGACCAGGTAGGTTCTATCATGAATTATACCTTTTTTAGGTCTCCCTCATGGTATTCAGTGGGTAAATTACCTATATGAGTCTTCTTTATTCTTCTCTACTATCTGTACATCCATATTCCTCTATCTTTTTCTTTTGAAGACCATTTATTTATAGGCATAGTAAATAAAAAAATTTCTCAGGTTGGATGATTTTATACAAAGTATACCTAGTTCCATGTGGTTGGGTAATTAAAACATCATATACAAAGTATTTTTTTTGTTTGTGGGGTGGTAAGGTAACCACCTCACACCACAAAACGAGAAGTCATTTATGGGGAATTGAAATGGATGCCTCACCCTAAAAATTAATTAAAATCATTTATGGGGGTGTGGATTCACCACCTGCACCCACAAATAAAAAGACCATTTTTTTGGGGGGTGGATTCGTCGCCTTCTCCCATAAAGAATAAATTCATTTTCAGGGGGTGTATCCTTACCACATCACACAACAAACAATTTATTTTCATTTTCAAGATCTCTATGCAGAGCATAGATTCCACATAGCATGTTCGCTATGCAAGTAGGATGGGCCATTTTTTTCTAGGTACTTTACCAAATTTAAACTCCATTAATACCTTTTCCAATTTTATTTTTTGTATTTTCCCAAATTCCTAAGAGATTTATGAGATTATTTTCAAATTTTTCCAAGACCTACAAATTCCACCCATCAAAATGGGATTTAATTAGAATGAAGAGGATTCAATTATGAGGAACAATTTGGATTGTTTGAATGATTTTTAGTGTCCATGTGGACCTCGAGGAGGTCTCAATCCTATAAAAAGGCGTCAGGTTGATGCATTTGTCACCTAGAGAACTATAGGTGATTTTTTAATTGTTCTGATCTTGTGGTTTTCCATCCTTCCCTAAATAGTGATTTCCCTTTGTGAGCATCATTTTCTACAAAATAAGACCTTGTCATCCATGAACTAGTATCCCTATGAACTAATTATTTTTCTTCATAGAAGAATGATCTATACATAGTGATGAGAATGTTATGCGGTCCACATATCAATTTGATTCATCTTAAATTTTTTACTGATTTTATTTTCTAGAGGAAATGTCTCATGACCAGAAGCCTTCATCCATTTTGATGACCATTATTTTGAGGAGAATAATTATAGCTAGAAATATCAAATCCAACCTCCAACATTGTTTCATTCCTCGAGAAGGTATTCTAAATTTTATTCTTTCACTAGAGCTTCTAGATTTCCACTATCCAAAAAATTACCTCTAAAAAAAATTGGGCTATAAGATGATGCTCTAATTACACTAGCTATCCAAAACCTTCCATACTATTGGTTTGAAATTTCCCCATATCATGTTCAAGTGAAGATCTCTACCGCAGGCCACATAACTCGTGAATTGAGTCAAGGGAAGGTCTTTATTCTAAATAGTTCCTTATAGACTCAGAGAAACTAGCATAATCAGGACATATCCTTGCAGTCCACTATTCAAGATTACCCATCCATTTTTAATCTCTCGTGAGGATATTCCATTGGAGGTTGGATCTCAAAGTGGAATTTTCAGTTTGGAGGGAGTTTCTATGATGAATGGACCTAGGAATTCTAGGTGTTTTATAATTTCATAAAATTTCCTAAATGGTTAGAGTTCATCAACTTATACTAATTGGTATGGATTTCTAAGTTTTTAGTGTATTCTCTAATCGGGGTATTTCACAAATTAATTGATCATTAGTGTTTGAGTCCCAACACCTTTAACCTTCCATATGGAAAATTTGGGATCAGTTTGTGGGATATCTCCCAATTAGGAGGGATTATCATTATTGGTAATATGTACTATGAGTTCCTTCCTACATCCAATATATGGGAAAACACTGAACAGGCTTCTCCATTTATGATAGATCAATTGATTGCAGTAGAGTAGTCGTCAAGTCATCCCCTTCACATCAGTTCACTTATTCAATTTATTTATTAGATAAAAATATTCTTGCAAGCTAGTGGGCCGAGGCCAAAGGTTCAATGCACCAGGACTCATCTGACTCAAAAATATTGAGATGTTATAGGTTTATATTGGGCCACCCTAGAGCAAGGCCAACATACCACATGGGACTATAGGATCCAACTAGATATATCTCCAGAATTTGGGCTAGATAGATTTTTATCCTTGTTTTTTAGGGGATGGATCTTTCCATCTCATGATCCATATACTAATGTTAGGGAATTTACCTTGATGGTGGTGTCCATATTAGAATAGGGATAACCCATAAGCCTATTTTTACCCACCCTTGCTTGTATTTATGAGTTTTTGGGTCATATACAGGAGGTAAGATCCCCACATCTCCATAGTAGACCATTCCAATTTTTATGTGGTTGGGAAGTGGAATACTTTTGATGTTATGAGTATTAGTATATCTCAATTATTATTCATTCTATTTGTTACCCCGCACTACTCAACATTTTCATTGTTCACTCGACATCCCTAGGCATCAAAAGAATTATTAAGATTCTAATGGATCCCATCCATTTTTATTTAATTACTTATTTATAACCTTCTATAATGGTGATAGATAATGGTGTAGGAACTTTAAAAGAACACACCTACATCATCTCATTTTGAGATGGGGTTCTGAATACTCGAATAGATTGAGTGTCCATTTTCAAACCTTATACTTCCTATAGGTTTGATCAATAATTTAGATGTATGCAATAGGTTGTGTCCTTACCCTTCATTGGGATTAATAGGGAATCACACCTCATAATCCTCCACCAACTTTGGTTTATGTTTATGTGTGAGGAATCTAGTATGGAAATTATTTTACCTTATGCAGATGATCCAACCAACTTTTCATTGGGTTATTCGAAAACATGGGTGGAATAAAATCCAAATGGAATGATGGGGAAAGTAGTATAATGGTTGAATAAACCATTGGATTATCTAAGTTCCTTACTTTTCATGATTATATCACTAGTTTCTAAGCAAGAAAATAATACGTCTAAATATTCTAGGAATTTTATGGGATGTTTGTCTTCAAGCTCCCCTCAAGTTGGGAGTGGTGCAGACCTAACATTTTTTGCAGTCACTGTTGGCCACCCCACTAAAAATAGTTTCACCGTTAC
Organism: Viscum album; assembly: GCA_963277665.1. Taxonomy (NCBI): domain Eukaryota; kingdom Viridiplantae; phylum Streptophyta; class Magnoliopsida; order Santalales; family Viscaceae; genus Viscum; species Viscum album. The sequence continues at coordinate 1,202,734,826 of OY728138.1, forward strand.
GGGGTTCAATTCTTGGGAGCCCTCTCTTGGGGGAATTTCCACCTCCCATGCTTCTCTCACCTTTATGGGTCACACGGTGTCTCACCGGGTGGGCAAAAGGGTGCAAAACACCTAACTGACGGATTGCTATGTCAAACCATCACTAATTGTACCGTTACCCCATGGGACGCTCTGACATCTCATCTAGAAATGAATACATCCCGATTAGGGCTTATTTGGATGAATTCTTTATGGGGAGGGGGGTTCTTAGGTGTGGAGGGTTTGAAAAGTCCACTCCCGGGAATTCCCCTGTTAAAAAGAGAACATTGGTTCCACCAAAATGGTGTCAGTTAATTCAGAAAGAGATACCATAATTACCATAACAGTCCCTAAAATTAAACAAGAAGTGTTGATGGAGGACTTTACCACAACTATGTTACAATTTAGATCAATCCCATTCACAGTGAATTGGATCCTAGAATATATACCAGTAGCAGTGGGTGAATAGGGTATGGATCCCAATGTTTTCATCAAACATTTTGACATGTGAAAGTGGTCTTGGAACCAAATTTACACTATCATTATAGAGACTCCTTTAGAAAATATTGTTCATAAAGTAAACAGTCTTCTTCAACTCTTTCTTTTCTTGGGTGTAGGTGGGTTTGATTACCAATATTTTTATATCCTTATCCATCAATTTATCATTTCTCGAGAGGAGTTGGATACTCATGAATGTGATATTATCCAATTTAATCTTTCCAACCATCATGAAAAATATTTTAAGGATGATACTACTAATCTGCATCATTTAGTTGTTGAGGAAGCACAACTTTATGATTGGATCATTGTACAGACTGTAGAGTTACAATAATATGAGGCACACGTGGCTAGAGTAAAATCATATCTATCATCAAAAAATATAGGGATAAAATTCATCAAACAAAAAATTCAAGACCTATACACCTTCATTAGAGAAATTCATCCATTATCCAAAGTTGAATCCGGGTAGAGAGAAAATTTTGAGCATCCCCTCAATGCCTCACTTAAGGTGTTATCCGATTTTGTTGAACAAAGATGGTCAATGTTCACTGTTGTAATTTCATTTGTTTCTAATTGAACAATAATATTAAAGAGATACTCCATATTGTGGATATTCCTTATCCCAAAAAAATTCAAATAAATAAAAACATGGTTATTTTAATTTTTTTTCATCATGACGCTTCATATCAGCTTGTAGTGTTTCAAAAAAGTAAAGTCAAGATATCCTAGATCATTCGGATATTGAATAACAACATCGGTCGTAATCATGGATACTTTGGCCGAAGTAATACATTTATTTTTCTTTTTATGTGGCTCATGTATGTTTATTGGTATAATTACCATCACTCTAATACTAGAGTTATCTTGTTTGAAAGAATAAATAATCTTGTATTGGAATTTTTGAATATCTAAACTAAAATATCATGAGCAGATATTTTTAGTGCTATAATTTTTTCCTACGATGAGGGACATATAAACCATAGTTTTACTATTACTAGGGTCACATAAAGGGCCCAAAAACTTTATGAATTTTTTTCACCACCCTTTTTTCCTAAATCATATATAAACCAAACTTAGTGGGATGGCTCTAATTTTTCTCAGGTCTCCCTTTATGGGTTTTCAACTTGATGAGTTTTATATCTCTTTACATTATCAATTTATGGTCTTAAAAGTTAGACCAATGTAGTTTATGTTTTATGTAGAATATATTTGACCATGAATTACCCATAAAAAAGATTTATAGTCAATAATACTTCAACATCTTTTGGTATGTGGGAGAGGAATCATAAACCATAATCTTGGGGATCTCAAATATGAAGAGGATAACATGGGTTAGGTATGAAAGTAATGTACACATACCATGTTTGAAAGTTCTAATTAATTATAATATTTTCAATTCATATATAAATGAAATCATTCTATCCTAGTAACAATGATTTCTTTGTTTGATGGACCATATTTAGGGCGTACATTATGCAGAGCCACATATGGGCATATTATACATAGTCAAAACAAATGTTTACTTCAGATTCAAATATCCCTATCACTAATATTTGAGGAGGGTTTTTGGAAATTTGAGTTTCCCAAGATAATGGAGTGTGGTTTATGAAATAGGGGATGCATTCAATAATTAGGATGGGAAGCATCTCGGACATCATTGTCCATGGGTGGGAATCTTCCAATACAAATTTTATTTGAAAGAAGGGGGTATTTTTCTCCAATCATGAGTTTTCAAGTGAGGGGAACCATCTAGGATTAATTTCATAGATTTGGACATGCGTATTTTTTATATAGTAGTTGGTCCTAGAATAAGGAATCAATTTTTTAGTACATATCTCATTTGGGTCACACATAGTTTTGTGAGTAAATCAGTTTAATCACTCAAAACCTCAAAGCTCACGTGTTCCATTCTCGATGTGAGAAATACGAGGAGATAATGGGACTATTTTTATTGTGAGAAAACTCTTGGTTTTAGGTTAGTTCTAATTGTTATTTCATGTCTTGTTACCTTATAGTGAAGACACCATATCAAAAGCCATGCAGTTTTGTGGCAGTGGCCAAAATTACTCCAACATAGCCCATATATGGGGGTAAGGAAGTGAAGGAAGTCATAAATCATGACTTTGGGGATAATTGGATCTGAGAGTGTAATATGGTAAAAACACATAAGGGTAATCGTAGACCAAATTTGAAATACATATTCCACTTATGATGTCTTCAGGACGTACAAATATAATAAGGTTTCCTCCTACAGATGAAGATGCCTCTGGTTGATGGTCCACATTTAGGGAACACATTATATAGAGCCACATCTAGGTATATTATGTATATTTAAAATAGAGTTGTCCTTAAAATTTATATTCTTTAATCACTGATATCCAAATGAAACTTATGGGTATCTAAATTTCCCAGGACACAAAGTGTGATTTGTGAAAGGAAAAATGTTTGGGTTACGCTAAAGATATTTAGACCAATACTAGTCGTAGATGAGTGGAGAAGGTCATACATAGAGATAGATCATATGTAGGATAATGTGGTTGGTGTTTTGTTCACTATAAGGCTCGTAATGAAGGGTTCAAGAATCACTACATATCTCATTAGGATAAGAATCAATCCACACATAGTTTTGATATGGAAAATTATATGTGCAGGTTTAACCCATACATAGGGTGGGGAACATTTTATACTGTAGTTGGACCTATGATTTGATATATGAGTGTCACTACATATCTTATGTTAATAGAAATTAATCTACACATAGATTTAGATTCAATTTGTAATGAGATATCGGCACTAGGAATGATGGTCTTCTCAGTATGGGACGCACCAACATGCAGTTTTACATCATACAATAGGGACGCGAACTATGTAGTTTAACATATTACATAAATTATGTTTACAAATAGTTTAACATCATGTGATAAGGACATCTGGTGTGCCTTTTAAGTTCTTGCATCCAAGACAATCTATTTTAGGGTGATCGAGACAAAAATGCTCTGACATTCTATAGGTGTGAAGGGGAAAGCTTTTAATCCATGGCCTAGGGTCCTCATATCTGAAGGAGTGGGATGGGAAAATAATGTAAGGGATGATCACAGACCATGTTTGAAAATCAGTTTCCATTATATTGTTTTTGGAGTGTATGGTGATAAGAGGATTTTCTCCTGGGTATGAAGATTCTCTTGATTGACAAGACATATTTGGAAATATATTATGAAATGTTATGTTTAAGGAATATTATGGATAGTTAGAGAAAATGTTTCCTTCATAGTTGAACACTATTATTACTAGTATCCAAAGGAAATCTTATGGAAATACAAATTTCATAGATTATGTTCTACAAAAAGAATTTACCTGAGTATGAAGAGCACATTTAAGCTGGAATTGACCAAGAATAGAGTGGGAAAATTTGATACTGGACCCAATATTTTAGATCCAGGTGTCACAATGTATCTTATGGTAACATGAATCAATTTGTATATAGTTCTAAATAAATTTCCCTGAAAAAATTCGGTTTATGTGTTGGGAGAGGTATTTTTTTTAATATGGGTTCATGAATGACATGATAACTTTCCCCAAACTCTCTCGTGAAGATATAGCTCATACATAGGATAGTGGGGGAATATATATTTTTTAATATAGGCCCATTTTGGAGGATCCAAGAATCACTATATATCTCATTGGTATGAGAATCAAGCCACACGTAGTTCTAAGAAAGTTCCCTACATAGTTTTATTCTATATATAAGGTGGGGAACTTTTTTTCTTTTTCAAATACGGGTTAAAGAATGAAATGAGAAGCCACCCTAGACACTCTCATGCAGATATGGATCATACATAGGAGAGTGGGGCATCTCTTTTTTTATTTTGTGGTTGGGACTAGGTTGGAGAATTTAGGCATCACTATGGATATAATTTGGATGAGAATCAATCCACATGTAGTTCTAATAAAGATTCCTACATAGGTATGGTCTATATGAAGGGATGGGATTTTTTTCTTTTATAAAGATGGGAATGAAATGAAAACCCTCCTTGGACTCTCTCATGTGGATATGACTCATATACAGGAGTATGGGGACATATCTTTTTTTGTTTTACAATTGGTCCCCAGTTGGAGAATTCATGAATCACTACTTATCTTGTTGGGATGAGAATCAATCCACATGTGGTTATAAGATATAGGTATGGTGAGGTTCCAACACCGATAATGGTGGTTCTCTCAAACGAGGGCTATAACAATAAATAATTTAACATCGTGTGAAAGGGGTATCAACCATTCATTTTAATATCATGCAGCAAGGATGTAGGTTACCTAGAATTAAGAGGAGGTATAAAGTATTGCATTTCAAATATGCCTCTTGAATGGATTAAAAATAGTTTAAAATAATTTTTTTTAGATTTTGAAGTGTCCTGACCATGTGATGAGTCACTTACCAATATTTCTAAGCCCACGTGAGCTATGCTTAGTGTGAGAAACAAAGAATGGAGAGGTTTTCTTTTTTCAAATGGGATAAATTTTAAGAAAGATGGTGAAATGATTAATTAACACCAGTGGGTATGGAGTGTCTTCATCAGATGTTAAGGATAAATTTTACATGAATGAATGACATATAGTCAAACACTAGCAAATACAATTATACTCGGGTTCATAATTTGTGTCTAATACTAAGTCAGAAGTTTTAGTCATCACTATGTATCCTGTGGAAACATGAATCAAGTTATATATAGTTATGGTTATGGATTCTCTGCACTGATCTTACTCATATACATGGAATGGGATAGTATATGTTTTTTGTGTCTAGTCCTAGAATGATGGACCCAAGCATCACTATGTATCTCAAAATTCCATATAGTTTAACATCATGCGGTTAAGACATGAGTGTCATGGAAGGATTGAAAACAAAGGATGTGAGTATTATGCATTAAAATATGGACATAAATTTGGGTAAATCATCTAATAAAAAGAGTCATCCCATGCTCGTCACACGAGGCTTCTTAGGCTTGCCTCCAAGGGCATCCTATACTTGGTGCGTATGGTAGGAATACACTTTAACATCATGTAATAAACATATTATCATAAATTTTAACATCTTTTTACTAGTATGGTATGGTTCATTCCTTTTAGGGTCATGAAACAAGGATCACTCTATGAAATTTAACATCATGAAATAAGGATAAATGATGTCTTGTACTTTTGGGTCATATGACTAGGACCATATGTTGTTAATCACATGAAATGTTTTTTGATAAATATTTCATTTTTATAGTGTGTAGTGATCTTTTTATCTATAGTGATAAATGAATTTTTTCTATTGAAATAGACCTTATGTATAAAAAAAAGTTCCTTCCCATTTTGGTTCAAGCATCTGAGGCCTCTTCTGTGGTATCATCGGTGTTCTGAAGAAGAAAACTAGTACCCCTTATAGAAGTGAGATAAGGTGAACCTTTTGTTGAAATATAGATCTATTTAGTTTTGGTGAACCTCTAAATGATGTAAGGTATACATTATTTTCTCATCCAGCCTATCTGATTCATCCAAATGATTTTGGGACTGCCAATCTATGAATAATTGATCACAGATAGAAATAAGAAATGAAAGTAGTTGAACTTCTATGGGAATAACTGCTTATGTCCCATATAATAATGAATATGGGGTCTCTTGCATAGTAGTACAAGTTTTATAGTAGTCTCAAAAGGCATTTAGAATTTATTTGATCCAGTATTTCTTTTCCTTGTCCACTATTTTATAGATTATGTTTGATAGGGTTTTACTGAAAGACTCTATCTATACATTTGTCACTACATGATAGTGAGATGAATGCTTAGACTCAATGTTATATTTCTGGTAAAACCTCTTCAAATCGTAAAAATGGAAGTTGGTTCCATTTTCTATTAGTATTCTATGAGGGACACCAAAACTAGTAATGATTTTGTACTCCATGAAATTGATAATGCTTTTTGTCCCAGATTCTTTGATGGGTATTTATTCAGCCCATTTAAAGAATAAGTCAATATTAGTGAGGATATACTTAAAATTCCTGGATTTAGTGGGAGGGTATAGTCCCACAACATCTATTGCCCATATAGTGAATGGATAGTAGTATTTGATGGTGTCCAATAACTCTAGGGGTTGATGGATGAAATTAGCATAAACTTGACAGGGATGACACTTTTTAGGGAATTTGTTGCAATCTTGTATCATCAAAGGCTATAAATATCCAAGCCTCATAATTTGGTAATAATTTTTGTTCGTGGATGGTGGGAACCACAAGAACTAGTGTGGACTATCACGTAATGGTGATAGTATCTTATCCATAAATGCATCTGAGGATAATTCTGTCAAAGCCTCATTTATAGAGGCCCTTCTAATGACCAAGTCTATCATGGATGATGAAGTTGATTTCCCATCTTTATATTTTCTATTTCTTGGCTCTATATGATATAAGAATCCCACCATAGAGGTATTCCAAGAGGGGGGTCATCCAATTACTCATAGGATTATCTAGTACAGGGGTATAATTGACCTTGTTGATCTCTTCCATGATATTTGGAACAAATGATGATACCATTCTATGATATGAAATGTTGATGAATGTTTCATCTCTATCCAGATCTACCAAATCTATATCCACATTTTCCAATGCGTCTTTCTGAATATTTTTTGAATGTAGGATGTGAGAAAATATTGGTTCTGAGGGGGAATCTTCCATAAATCATCATACATAATCAATAAGGGGAACTTGATCTTATTTTATGATAGCATAATCACTGTTGACCTGCTTGATTGCCAACTCTGATTCACCTTTTATGTTTAGATGGGTCACTAGTATTTTCAATGCAAGTTCTAAGTATACTAGAAATAATAAGGTAGGACATCCTTGAAAGAGAAATAAGAATGACTCTCAAGACGACTATGTTGAGCCTGTGGTCTTCCATCCCCTTTCCTATTGGGATTCTGGATGCGCCATCAAAATAAATCTACCATGTTCTGAGGGAGTCTTGGACAGAGAATATTTTTTCATATAGCGGTTCGGAATTCATAGGAATTTTTTCTAAAGAAGGGTTCTCTATGTGGAAATATACCAAATATTTCCCCTTTATTTCCTTCTTTGGTATGAACTATATGTCAAGCTATTGCGGGATGACTTCCCACCATGTCAAAATTCTATTCAATATAAGATGGTTGAGGATGTACTTGAGTGGGTCAGTTCGAGAGACCAAATGGACCTTGTGATGCTGCAAGTAGTGCCTCAATTTTTAAACTACAAATATTAACACCAAATAGTTATTCTCAATATCTGAATAATGAGTCTTGGTATCAAGCATGGTTCTATTGAGATAATATAGTTTGTTTTCATTTTTTTCATCATTCTTTCGTGTGAGGAAAGCACCAAGTAATTTCTCTAATGTTTTCATGTATAATATGATTGTATTTCCTTTGGAACGCATCATTAACACCAGTGGAGTTCAAAAATACTTCTTTATACTATTCAATGCTTCTTGGAATCCATGATTACACTGATATATAACCCCTTTTTTCATCAACTTGGTGAATGGAGAGTAATTTATAGCAATATTTTCTATAAATCATTGAATGTAGGCAAGTATTCCTTATTAACCTATCAACTATTTGAGGTTTCAAGGAGGTAACATTTCAAGGATACCATTTTTCTTTTCAAGATCAACTTTGATGACATGATGGTGTATTAAAAAGACAAGAAAATTTTCCAAGGTAACACCAAAATCACACCTCAAGGGGTTCATTTCAGAATACGCTATTGAAACTTGTTGAAAATAGTCTCAATATCAATAAGATATCTAGAACGTTTTTTAGATTTTACTATCTAGATATTAAAAATAACACTAGATAGAATTTCCCAAAAAGTGTTTAAAGATGTCATGCATGGAACGCCGTTATATGGAACCAGCATTCTTCATCCTAAAGGGTGTCACCTACTATTAATATACTCCTTGAGGTACCATGAAGGTAGTGGATTTGTAACACCCCGAGCTTCCACGATACGCTTCTCTTTCAATAATGCAATAGCTTGCATTGTACGCAAGTTCGAGATTCTAACACACCGCGACCAATAAAAATAGCCATTATGAATAGTAATACCCAATTTTTGAAATTATATATATTTTATATTTCAAAATGGAATTCATTTTTGGATTCAGAATATCAAAATTATCCTATTTTGAATTTTTGGTATTTTTCTGAGAACTTCCAATTTTTTATGAATAATGAAAAATACTTAAAAACAACTTTTTTAATAAAAATAATTTATAGTGATAAATTATACTATTGAGTGGTTTTAAAGTGTAATTAGAATATATTTTTACCATTTTATCCAATGGTGTTCATTAGAATTAATTTCACTTTGAAATTAGACATAAACAATTGTAAATCTTTTGATATATATTGTTTCTTAAAACACACTATTTGTTGTGACAGCGGGAATTAATTATAAAATTAAATAATGAAACTTATATGTTTGGAATTTTGTAAAATAGACATCATTTTTGAATTCGGAATATCAATTATAGCTTAGGGTGAAATTTTGGCATTGTTCTGAAAAACTTCAATTTTTTATGAATAGTGAAACCACTAAGTGGTAGTTAAAAAACTGATTTTTCGTTTAAATGAAACATTACCACTTCTGTGATTTGATTTTCAAAAATCCGACATAAATGGTTGTCATTAGTAAGTAAAATGTGGTTCAATGGGATTAAAATAATTTTTTGGTGAATAGTAACTTTTAAGTTTAATTAATCGCGATTAAAGGTAATTAGTGAAATTTAAGGTAAAAATGATATTATAAAAATATGAAAATACCCTTACACTTGTCCTACACTTATTGGATGAGTCATGGACGACCAAGAAAATCCATGGGTCAACTTGGGGACCCCATGGATCCACTTGGGTAAGAAAATGACATTAATAACATTTTATTTAAAGTAAAAGTAAAATTGTCACAAACATGTGTTGTTTTACAAAAACAATTATTACATGGGGTTATATAAGTTAAATTTTAGACTATAAATATTCATTTGAAATCTAAAAAGATTTCCTACATCATGATATTTTTTTTATAATTTTTATACATTAAATAAATTAAATTTTTTATGACACCATGATGATGCAGTGATTACCTCATTAATTAATGATTTAAATAAAATGGAAAGATAATGTAAAATCTAAGACTTACACTTGTCTAAAACCTATTGGATGGGAATATTTTGAACCCTTATCACCTTAGCCTCGAGATATATCATTGTGGGACCTTTCGAATCCGAATTTCATTTCATAATAAAGTATCATTTCAATCTTTCCAAGAGTGCCCCTCCTCTCCTCTCATAAAAGGCCCTCGCCACTACCACCTTATTCACACCATCAAAGCCATTTGGCTCGGACAACCTCTGCCCAAATACTATCTCAACTTCCCTCTATTACTCCTAGAATCCTCACTTTGGGCATAAGTTTTCCCAAGGAAGCTTTTGGCTCAAATCAAAAAAGAGTTACCTGATTTTAAGGTAATGCCTTCTCTTATGTTATTTTGTTTTATTTTGCTTCTCCAACCCCTTAAACTCTTTTTATTACTTTATTTTGTAACAAAACCAGTATCTTAAATATACTAGGATGTTTTTATGATAAGTATTTGATTTACATTTATACACACCTCCGTCTAATGGTTAAAGAACATATTGGTTCTGTGGGTGGCGAAATACTGTCTCACGAAATGATGATTGTTCAATATTCTTTTAAAACCTCTAATGGTGGACATTATGATGACACTATTTTTATATATGATATATATTATGTTTTTGTTTTCCTTAATCTTCTCTATTTTTCATTTACGGCATACCTTTATGGTTTTCATTATGGGTAAACGCGATATTTTCATTTGAGGAAGTGCGGACTACCGCCCCTTCAAAGTGATATGAATCGTTAATGCCATATGTGGGATGTATAAAGGATGGATTAAATGGTATTATATATTATATTATACTGGAATTATAGTATACCTTTATATAATTATAATTTCATTCCATTAAATATGAAATAGAAATGAAAGTAGCGTTCATGCGTACGTACGGCTTACCGTCTCCATGAACGGTGCATTTCATTTCTTACCTCTAAATGTTACGTAATATTATGAATGCATGTATATACTGGATATATATGATATATATGATATCTACATCATTAATATAATTCTGTATATCATGGATATTTTACCACATGAACAACTTGTAATTATAAGAAGTTTATTTTTAACTCAAGTACCAAAGATCGACAAAACGACCGTTATTAACTTAAATAATTACATAATGTTAATAACATGGTAATAAGTGATATAAAAGGAATAATTAACTTGAAAAATGTTCTTAATCAATTATAAATTAACTCTAGTTTATTATTCAGGAGGTTAAAGAACGATCGAGTCAAGTCGGACACGAGGTAAGGGAACTTCTTAACCCAATTTCCGTTCTTTGGGTTAATCTCCTACTTTCAAATTACGTCATGATATTATTATGTCCTATATTGTATTTGTAATTTATTTATGTGTACTTATAGTGAATACACATAATAGATCTATTTTATTTAAAAAATTATATTTGTAAGGGAACTTCTTATCCCAATTTCCATTATTTGGGTTAATCTCCTACTTTAAAATTATGTCATGATATTATTATGTCATGTCTTGTATTTTTACTTTATTTATGTGTACATATAGTGAATACACATAATAGATCTATTTTATTTAAAAAAATGATCTTTTCGTCTCATTCTCCATTCATTGAGGCATATTTTGTTTTATACACAAATTTCTTTTATACGGTGTATAAACCCCTTTGACTTTTACATTTATTCAAAAGGAATATTTTTATACGAAGCGTTTTACTAAACGACAAAAAGAAATGTTTTTCTTGTCGTACGTATGCGGCGACAATGACTTCTTCGTCGCCATGATCATTATTTGAGTTTCGGCTTCCTCTGCACACCATAACTTTTTTTAAATGATTTAAAAAAAAGATAGAGATATTTCTCTCAAATGTATGAAAATCCAGTGAAAATGTATACGTATTTAACGCAAGCTTAAAAATGTTTTCAGAAAACCTGACTCTTAAGTGTGGTAGACAGGAAGAGATTGGGCATGGACCCATCATGGCCTTTACTTAGTCGAGTAGTCTCAGAATTAGTTATTTTGTTTTCAGAAGCTTGCATAATGTTTTCAGAAAAACACTGGAGTATATTTGAGCAATTTTAAACGTAATTATACTCTAAACAAAATTGCATCGGTAGGTCTCATGAGACAAACTAGTGTCTTGGCACGAGGTCTTGAAAAAATCTTATTTGTAGTCTTGGCACGAGATCTTGGCTACGTGGTTATGATAGTCTGGCATTATGCATTCCATCATTATGAAAGTGGTTATTGATATTGCATGTGATTATTCGACCAGTATAATATCCATGTGAATAAGTAAATGGAATTATCTCATTTTACTTTTTCCATATTATGTTGAAGTTCAAGTTTAAAATGCTTTTTTTTAGTCATACATTGCCTTAAATGTTTATGTTTATTTATGAAAGCTTCCGCTATATTGTTATCCTTACTGAGCATCTGAGCTCACCCCTTTCAATGTTTTAATTTTTCCAGGATGTGAAGAAGTATTTTATGAATGACCTGCAGGGATAGTTGAAAGGGGATATGAGTGTGGACTATGGAGACCATGTTATTGAAGTTTTTTACTTTATGATATAATGTAACATTTATGAATGTATCTAGTGATCCAAGGATACTAAACTAATCAGTCTTTCGAGACTTGATCTTTTGTGATCATGCCAATGTTACACAGTAACGCACCGACTCTGGGTAGCTGGGGCGGGGCGTTACAGTTGGTATCATAGGCAGTTTAGTACTAACCTTGGAAGCTAGATTTAGAAAAACTCTGATTAGAGTACATAGCCATAAGATAGACTTTGAAGATTAGTATAGAAGAACTTCCTAGAATTTTGTTGTTGTAGAGATTTTGTGAGTTTTCCGAGCAATACATCCCTATCTGGATACGAGCAGGTAGAGGTAGCTCTGGCACAGATGTACCTAGGGGTAAAACCCAAAAACACCGCTTTGAGCTAGACTCGAACGGGAACTGGTGTACGACAACGGGCCTTGTTGCACTCTTGGTTATGACACTCACGGGGGATATGCTTAGGATGATTCTCATTTTCTTTAAAAATCATTATGAAGGGTTTATGAGTATATACTTATCAAAGAAAACATTTTTATTATTATGGATTGTATCCATAAACTGTCAAATTTATGTTAAGTGTTTTACAAGTATGGAATTATGTGTTTTTATTCATAAACTAATATAGTTTATGCCATTGTTTAGAAATGGCGCCTAGTGGGAGGAATGGAAACCGTATCAATGCACGCACTCCATGTAGGGATTGCCCTCCTGCTCAAGATAATTATTGTGGAGATGGAGATACAACTGGTGCTGATCAACTTATTACCATACTGGGACAACTCACTCAGGTTATGAATAATAACCTTACTCGTATGGAGCACCCTGATCTGCAACGTGGAGGATCAATGTTAGATTGTTTCATGAGGAAACAACTACCAACATTTAATTGGGGTACAAATCCATTAGTAGCTGAGCAATGGATAAATTCCTTAGAGAAAATATTTCATACCTTGGGGAGTAGTGAAAGGGAAAAGGTTATCATGGCAGTTTACCGCCTCACTAGAGATGCTGATCAATGGTGGTCATTGATTCAAAATACAAAGGAAGATGAAGAAGTATCAAGTATGGAATTGAGAGGGTTCAAAGAGCTTTTCTTAAAAAAATAATTTCCTCGTGACCATCGAGTAGATATGAAAAGGCAATTTCTGAGTCTGAGACAAAAAGAGAATGAGAATGTCGTAAAGTATGAGGCCAACTTTACAAGGTTAGCGAGGTATGCTGCAGATTATATACATAACCCAAGAAGTAAGATTGATTGTTTCTTTTATGGGTTAAAATAATTTCTCCATCGAGCATTAGTATCACAATCTTTCTCAACATACGAAGATATAGTCTCGTGTGCTATCAAGACAGAAAAGGAATTCTCTAAGTCTTATGACAACAAAGTAAAGCAAGAGAAGAAGAGAACAGTGGAACAAGAGACAGATAAAGGGAAAAAGGGAAAGAAGGATTTTCCATTATGTGATAATTGTGGGAAGAATCACCCAGGTACATGCCTAAAAGGAATGGGAGTTTGTTATAAATGTGGAGAAAAAGGTCACCAGGCTCATGATTGCAAGGGAAAGAAAGAGGCTATCAATGTTGAATGCTACAATTGTAGAGAAATGGGGAATTATGCAAATGAATGTCCTAAACATTAGGGAAACTTACCTTAGAAAAGGAAAAGGGATCAAGGACAATATTATGATGTTACTACAGTTGAAGTGGAATAATTAATGTATTGGTGCTTTTGGACTCAAGGATTATATTCTGGTTATAAGAATAATGTGATATATATAAGGATTGTACTGCAGTACTTTTTGTTTTCATTAAGGTTTTAATATGATAAAGGTAATGATATTTTTGTATGTGACAATAATAGAAACTTTACTTTGTTTGAGGAATCTGATGATACAATTGATTTTGGAATTTAGAGACCTTTTAGAAAAAGTCTATTTAGAGGTATTTTGGATAACTATAAAAGTTGGAGTGGATTAAGTTAAACTTTGGACAGTATTGTTTAAGGTTAAAACATTTCTGAAGATTATTTTTGGAATATTTTAATACTATACTTTTAGGAAAAGGACAACCTGCAGGTCGGGGGATAACCCGTCGCGTCGGACAAAGCTGTAGGAATCGAACCCACAACCATAGTGCGACAGGCCTTTATTACCTACCACTAGCCTATAGAAATTCCCTGGTTATTAAAAAAAAGTTTTCCTAATCTAAATGGTATGTGTTAATAATTAAAACCTTATACAATTATGATAAATAGAATATTTTTGAGTTCTATTACCTTTTGGAGTGAAAGATGGGTTTGTGGTAAAAATTTATTAAAGAATGAAAGTCTACATGACAAGTAAGTATATTTCCTTATGTTCTTAGTAAATCTCCTAAATAAATTCCTCAACTTTATGAAAGGTAACTTAAAACAAAAACGTTTTCGGTTAACTTTTCCTACTGGTGAATCAATGATCGTTTAACTAATCACAAGTTTTTGATTTTCTTGTGGTTAACTTTCTCCTAATCCTATTTTCTACAACTCTCCATCAGACCTTGATGGTTTGTTTTTCTTCCATATCCATATTTTTATAGAATCCTAGTATGGGCTATCTCGGGTGACCTTTGTACTTATCTTTCTTTCTTTTAAAGTTATATTTTTATTAACCTTATTTCCAATGTGGGTTTTCCACAAAGGTATTTTCTATTTTCAACCTTTTATTTTCAAAGAAAAATTTCAAATTGCGAGGACACAATTTATTGAAGGAGGGTAGAATGTAACACCCCGAGCTTCCACGATACGCTTCTCTTTCAATAATGCAATAGCTTGCATTGTACGCAAGTTCGAGATTCTAACACACCGCGACCAATAAAAATAGCCATTATGAATAGTAATACCCACTTTTTGAAATTATATATATTTTATATTTCAAAATGTAATTTATTTTTGGATTCAGAATATCGAAATTAGCCTATGTTGAATTTTTGGTATTTTTCTGAGAACTTCCAATTTTTTGATGAATAGTGAAACCACTAAGTGGTAGTTAAAAAACTGATTTTTCGTTTAAATGAAACATTACCACTTCTGTGATTTAATTTTCAAAAATCCGACACACATGGTTGTCATTAGGAATTAAAATGTGGTTCAATGGGATTAAAATAATTTTTTGGTGAATAGTAACTTTTAAGTTTAATTAATCGCGATTAAAGGTAATTAGTGAAATTTAAGGTAAAAATGATATTATAAAAATATGAAAATACCCTTACACTTGTCCTACATTTATTGGATGAGTCATGGCCGACCAAGACAATCCATGGGTCAACTTGGGGACCCATGGAGCTACTTGGGTAAGAAAATGACATTAATAACTTTTTATTTAAAGTAAAAGTAAAATTGTCACAAACATGTGTTGTTTTACAAAAACAATTATTACATGGGGTTATATAAGTTAAATTTTAGAATATAAATATTCATTGGAAAGATAAAACTATTTCCTACATCATGATATTTTTTTATAATTTTTAGACATTAAATAAATTAAATTTTTTATGACACCATGATGATGCAGCGATTACCTCATTAATTAACGATTTAAATAAAATGGAAAGATAATGTCAAATATAAGGATTAAACTTGTCTAAAACCTATTTTATGCACATATTTAGAACCCTTATCACCTTATCCTATAAATATATCATTGTGGGACCTTTATAATCCGAAATTCATATCATAATAAAGTAACATTTCAATCTTTCCAAGAGTGCCCCTCCTCTCCTCTTATAAAAGGCCCCCACCACTACCACCTTATTCACACCATAAAAGCCATTTGGCTTGGACAAACTCTGCACAAATACTCTCTAAACTTCTCTATCTTACTCCTAGAAGCCTCACTTTGGGAAGAATTCTTCCCAAGGAAGCTTTTCTCTCAAATCAAAAAAGAGTTACCCGATTTTAAGGTAATGTCTTCTCTTATGTTATTTTGTTTTATTTTGCTTATACAACCCCTTAAACTCTTGTTATTCCTTTATTTTGTAAAAAAACAAGTATCTTCAATATACTAGGATGTTTTTATGATAAGTATTTTATTTACACTTACACACACCTCTGTCTAATGGTTAAATAACATAATGTTTCTGTGGGTGGCGAAATACTGCCTCACGAAATAATGATTGTTCAATATTCTTTTAACACCTATAATGGTGGACATTATGATGACACTATTTTTATATATGATATATATTATGTTTTTGTTTTTTTTCCTTAAGCTTATTTATTTTTCATTTATGGCATACCTTTATGGTTTCCATTATGGGTAAACGCGATATTTTCATTTGAGGAAGTGCGGACTACCGCCCCCTCAAAGTGATTTGAATCATTAATGCCATATGTGGGATGTATAAAGGATGGAGTAAATTGTATTATACATTATATTATACTGGAATTATAGTATACCTTTATATAATTATATTTTCATTCCATTAAATATGAAATAGAAATGAAAGTAGTGTTCATGCGTACGTACGGCTTACCGTCTCCATGAACGGTGCAATTCATTTATTACCTCTAAATGTTACGTAATATTATGAATGAATGTATATATTGGATATATATGATATATATGATATCTACATAATTAATATAATTCTAGATATAATGTATATTTTACCACATGAACAACTTGTAATTATAAGAAGTTTATTTTTAACTCAAGTACCAAAGATCGACAAAACGACCGTTATTAACTTAAATAATTACATAATGTTCATAACATGGTAATAAGTGATATAAAAAGAATAATGAACTTGAAAAAGGTTCTTAAGTAAGTATAAATTAACTCTAGTTTATTATTCATGAGGTTAAAGAATGATCGAGTCAAGTCGGACACGAAGTAAGGGAACTTCTTAACCCAATTTCCGTTCTTTGGGTTAATCTCCTACTTTCAAATTACGTCATGATATTATTATTTCCTATCTAGTATTTGTACTTTATTTATGTGTACTTATAGTGAATACACATAATATATTTATTTTATTTAAAAAATGATATTTTTAAGGGAACTTCTTAACCCAATTTCCATTCTTTGGGTTAATCTCCTACTTTCAAATTATGTCATGATATTATTATGTCTTATCTTGTATTTTTACTTTATTTATGTGTACATATAGTGAATACACATAATCGATCTATTTTATTTAAAAAAAATGATCTTTTTAAGGGACTTCGTCTCATTCTCCATTCATTGAGGCATATTTTGTTTTATACACAAATTTCTTTTATACGGTGTATAAATCCCTTTGACTTTTACGTTTATTCAAAAGGAATATTTTTATACGAAGCATTTTACTAAACGACAAAAAGAACTATTTTTCTTGTCGTACGTATGCGGCGACAATGACTTCTTCGCCGCCATGACCATTATTTGAGTTTCGTATTCCTCTGCACGCCATAACTTTTTTAAAATGATTTAAAAAAAGGGAGAGATATTTCTCTCAAATGTATGAAAATCTAGTGAAAATGCATACATATTTAACGCAAGCTTAAAAATGTTTTCAGAAAACCTGACTCTCGAGTGTGGTAGACAGGAAGGTATTGGGCGTGGACCCATCATGGCCTGTAATTAGTCGAGCAGTCTCAGAATTAGTTATTTTGTTTTCAGAAGCTTTCATAATGTTTTCAGAAAAACACTGGAGTATATTTGAGCAATTTTAAACGTAATTATACTCTAAAAATAATTGCATCTGTAGGTCTCATGAGACAAACTAGTGTCTTGGCACGAGGCCTTGACAAAATCTTATTTGTAGTCTTGGCACGAGGCCTTGGCTACGTGGTTATGATAGTCTGGAATTATGAATTCCATCATTATGAAAGTGGTTATTGATATTGCATGTGATTATTCGACCAGTAGAATATCCATGTGAATAAGTAAATGGCATTATCTCATTTTAATTTTTCCATATTATGTTGAAGTTCAAGTTTAAAAGGCTTTTGTTTTAGTCATACATTGCCTTAAATGTTTATGTTTATTTATAAAATCTTTCGCTATATTATTATCCTTACTGAGCATCTGAGCTCACCCCTTTCAGTGTTTTAATTTTTCCAGGATGTGAAGAAGTATTTTATGAATAACCTGTAGGGATAGTTGGAAGGGGATATGAGTGTGGACTATGGAGACCATGTTATTTAAGTTTTTCACTTTATGATATAATGTAACGTTTATGAATGTATCTAGTGTTTCCAAGGCTACTGAACTAATCAGTATTTCGAGACTTGATCTTTTGTGATCATGCCAATGTTACGCAGTAACGCACCGACTCTGGGTAGATGGGGTTGGGGCGTTACAGGATTATTCTTCTTTAGAATCCATTCAGATTTGGTTATACCCTGAATATCCATCCATGAAGGATTGGGATCAATGTCTAGACATATCATTGATCATAAGTTATATAATTGAAACCAAGAAGTCATATTTTGTATAGTTCCAATTAAGATATCTAAAATTAATGAAAACATTGATTTTTCCATTTTTCTTCTTGATTGTGACTATATTAGTGATCCATTTTAGGTATTAAACTTCCAGAATAAAGTTGTCTTTGATGATCTTATCAAATTCAGATTAAAATTTGGAAGCATAGGTTGAATGTGTCCATCTAGCTATCTTTTTATATCAATGATGGTCTTCTAGCAAACCCAGGTGGTGGCTGGCCACATTAGAGTTGAGTCTTGTAATTTCTATGTAATTCATGGTTAATACATCTTGATGCTTCTTTAATAAGGAAGTATATGCCTCTTTCTATTTGATGGTAATAGTCAAACTGATTAGTGTAGGTCATGGATCCTTCTTCATGCCTATATTTATTTATTGGAGTTTATCAACAGTGGTAGAGACACCTTCCTTGAATGTTGGAGGAGTGTATTTGAGATAATCCTCCTCTTCCTCTTCCTCATTTTATTTCTCTTCTTCTAAATCTATATCAGGTTGTATGAGTGGTGAAGGGGAATATTAAAATTCAAAAATAGGATTAGAATTCTGAGATTCATAGGTATATATTTCTCCATTTTACAATAGTGATATAGAAATTCCTTCAAATTTAGATGATGATGTTGGGGACTTCTGAATACCTATGGATAAAGTGAGGGCATCTCCACCTGAAACATTGCTACTGAAAATAGGATCAGAGACCTATTTTGTACTTTTTAATTTAGTTGTCATGACTGATATCATGATGTTCAATGAGTACAAACCAAAACTCATATTCTCAATTTGAATGATGGGTCATCACTAATCTCCTTGAATGGGTTGTTTGTGGTTGTTTCTAGACCATTTAGGGTGGTAAACCGAGCAACGTCATCAGTCATGGGTTGCTTCCCTTATTTAAAATAAAATATTTCATCAATATATTGAGCCTTAAAATATTCAAATAGATATTTATCACCATATAACATCTCTCTTTTCCCATTGATGTAGTGCTTAAGACATTGGTGATATGATGAAGGGATTGTTTTATGTTGATGCAGCTAAGGCATTCTAAGTAAGACATTGAAATTTTTATCTTATCAGATGACTAGGAATTTAGGATTGGAAACTAGGTCTCTAAATTGAGTTCTAAGATTGATCCAACCATGGATATTTTGTTCACTCTTTTCGTATCCTTAGAGTATCAGGGGGAAGAAGATAGGTTAGCTTCACTATAACCCTACTAGTAAAGTGTTCATATTAGAATTATATTTACCCCTGATCCATTATCAATGAAAGATTATCCGATGTCAATGTCATCTAGTCTTCCTAACTTGTACAACGGACTTCTGTTTCCCTATATCACAACATCATTATCCTTCTCTATAAAAGTGATGACAGCATGACATTCCACATGGTCGATATCTACCCAATATACCTCAGTAGCAGTGACCTCATCTTTGAACTCTTGAGGGATTATCAGAGCCTATATAAGTGCTTCCCAAAGATCCTTTGATAGGTTAAGAGCATCTGGAATAAATAATTTCACTAGAAATGCATCCAATTACTTTAGGATGTCATATTTCTAAGTCAAATGCATGCAATTTCCTATATAGATTTATTCCCTAGCAGTCACTTTAGAGGATAAAGTGTCTAGGGTAGGAAATTAGGGTGATTGATAAGATGTTAAAGTAACTTTTTTGTTGTAGGATTATTCTGACTTTAACTACCTACCCACCTGAATTGAAAAGACTACTACACCCCCATTCAGTCGATCTTCCAAAATAATCAGTCCTAGAAAAAATTTGATGTATATAGGTGAATATTCCTATTCTTTTTTAGCTCATTGAAGTAATTTTACATGATTCTCAGTAGTGTAAATGACTCTAGTAGGGATGTGGAATGAATATTGGGTCTATCCATGATTACATCTTCCCCTTCCTCTTGATCTCCTATGCTATCTGCCTATGGATCCCCAATTTGTAATAGGTAAATTGGATTTATAATATTGATCATCATCAGAAAAGGGATTCATTAAGTGAATGATATTAATGGAATCGAAGATCAATTCTTTGCTTGATGAGAATTCCCCTTGGCAAGGCAATTCTCATGGTACCCTTTAGTGGGGTGGTACCCATCTTCTTAATATTGGTGGCATAAAATATGAGAGAGCCAGGTTCAGTTTTGGAATTTGCATAGGTTTATCTCCATATAATTTATTTTTACCCCTTTAGATATGTCTCTTCCTAGAATATCAGTTCTTGAAAGACAGTGGTACCATAGCAGAAGAGATTGGGGGTATAGTCAGTTGGTTCACTATGCCTAAAAGATAACATGAGTCTGATTGATTGTTTTCCTAGTCATCCAATCATTGAACTTGTGTACACCCTTACTCATAACTTCTTACCATTCGCCTTCTTCTTCTATAATGGTAGTAGAAACACATTCCACTTACACTGGTTGTTTTTTCAAATTTACTTACCTAGAATCAACCATCTTTTGAAATATGTCTTTAAAGATAAAACAGTATTAGATGGTGTTCCCCAATGTTTGATGATAGTGGTAGTAATTTGGGATATCTTTAATATCACTTTGATTAGGCCTCTTGGTCTCTGCCAGTATCAATAAATTTATTTCCATGGATATTATGAAGTAACTTGGAACTCATTCATATATGAAGGAATAAACTTTGTTCCTGTGGTTTTTGAATGGGGAGGGTTTCTAATCCTTTCTATCATAATGATGGGGGTATTTTTATTTATGTTTTCATTTAGGAAGAGGTGTTTTTTGAGGAGTTGAAGGCTTCATCACTAGGGCCATTGTATATGTGAGTTTTAAAGTGATGGTTGCAGTATCAACTCTACTCATTCCTTTTCCCTGAGCCACTAGCACTAGTCTAAATTTAACTCTAGTTCAAAAAATAAAATCATCCAACCTCTTTGAAACTACAAAAAGATCCCAGAACCTACCTATATACTTTACTAGGATAATTGGTGTTCATAGATTTTCATGAAGGTTTTCAATACAAAGACCTGACAAATTCTCTTTAGGAAGTTGCAAGTTTAGGGAGTAAGGAAAATCCTTCCACCTGGAAATAAAATATGATACCCTCTTGTTTTCATGTTGTTTTCAATTTGTGATTTTTATGACTATTTTATTTTAAAGTGTAGAGCTAAATTGATAAAGAAACTATTAGTGAATATATTCCCACACTTTGATCGATTTTTCTAGTAAATTAGTATACCAAATGAAGGTCGGTCCCTCTAAGGTTTACATGAAACATCTGAGTTTGGCTGCCACTTGCTACTCAAGAGTTCCCATCATGGGACCACATCAGAACACAAATTGTTTTAGATTTTATTCGATATCCCTTGAACCATTGAATGTAGGAAACTTAGGATTCCCAAAATTTATCAGATGAAGAGTTGTGTCCACCCATTCAGGGTAAGGATTTCTCTTTGGTTGTACTAGTGCATATCGACCTTCCATGTCTTCCAATCAGGCTTTCAATGAATCAATAGCATCAACAAGATCAAGTGGAATGGTTATTTGAGTGAGAGGCTAAATAGGGGGAATAATAAGTTTTTAAATCTATGGCGGCCCTACCTATACCCATGGTTGATGACCTTTATAGGCTTCTATATGAGTTTGTGTCTGACATAGCTATGTTTGTGACCTTAATAGAGGTAATTCTTGGTACTTAGCCATCATGGGGTATAAATATATTTATTTTTGATATCCCATGCTGAGTGTCGGTATTTTATTGACTTTTTTTCATGATGAACTCTCCTTGGTGAGGTACATCAGTTGTGAGAGCGAGATGAGACTCTACTTGAAGAACATACCCAAAAGGGATGTTGCCTCTGAGTAATTACACATTAAGTTTCTTCAAATCCTTCATATGTTCCTCATACTAAGAAAATATTTCCTCAAGCATAAGAGGTTTAACCTATTTGGGTGGAAGGTGAGATGTGGTCATGCCTTTACCCCTTTCCTCAGTTGATGCTCATTGAGGAGGTGGTAGTGGAACATTTGAGGGAGTCCCAAAATTCTTATAAAGCCTTTGGTTTTTGGTATACACACCTTCTTTGGTTATTTCCATGTGAACTATATTTTGTATAGAAACATCCTCCTCATGTTCCCCTATATTTGATTCATGTTCAGTAGTGCTCACAGGGGTGGTCCTAATGATTTTCACTAATGCATAATGCATTATAGGTGTCTCATTAGTGCCAAAATGACATGTGAACTCGTTTTTTGGGGATATCTTCCTAGAGATCTATGATATTTTGGAATAGTTGTACTCTTGATATATCACCTTTTCTTATGACCACTATGGGGTTTTATCCTTCCCTTGAAGGATTTCTTTGGATCCATTTGATGAACGATGATTCGAAGGGAATATCCTGATGGTTTTTTTATACGCGTGCCCAATGAGTAAGTTGGGTTGTGAGATGGGATGAACTGAGAGAGCCTACCTTATGTAATTCCTCCTAAATGGGAAAATACTGATATTTATTGGGGAGGTTGAGGTAAAAATTCCCCCAACCCTATGGGATGGGGTTCCCCTTGATCCATTTTTGGTCACTTTGAGATGGATTTATCATTCTTAGAGGGGTCTATTTTGGTAAAAATTTCCTCATTCCTATGGGTTGGGGATTCCCCCGTATTTTTGTAGATGTGACTAATGCAGCATTACTTTTGATTTTGTTAATCTTCATTCGAACATGAACCATGTGCATTGTATAATCTTCATGTGAGCTACTTGTTTTTAAGACCTTCATATTGTTTGATGACTATCCTTCCTTAAGCAAGAAGCCTAGTCAACCTTCTTGAAATATTCATGAAAGAGTCTATCTGTGGCTAGATATCATTAGGAACAACATTTCTATGATCTATTAAAGGCCAATTCCTACTGAACATACCATATTTCATGAATATAACTTGCTCTTAAGAGATGAATTGGAGTGATTAAGTTACATGATGTCATATTTGGTGGGATTTACTGATTGTGGAGTGGGGTGAATTAAACCATTCTGCATTTTCTACATCCCCTTATATGAACATCATATGAGGAATCAATGATCATCTGTCATAAATTTTTGAACGCATCAATACATGTGCATTGAAGACCCTCCCATTATTTTCTTGATTTCAGACATCATGCAGTTGTAAGGGTAGTTAAGTTGATTTGATGATGAAGTTATTTTATTTCCTTGACATGATTTACATATTTTTCATAAGGAAAGGATTTATCTTTAAAGTGGTGAAGAGTTTTCCATAGGTTCAGTTGAATTTCATACACACACTCTTCTGAAAATTCATCTAGAATGCTATATTGAGGGGTGGCTAATGGAAAAAACATGGTTGGTACCTTTTCTTTCGTCAATTTATTCCTCATGAGAATTGCATCTTCTTCACCTTCTACAAAAGATCCCTCCACCTATTTTTACCAAAGTGGTTTTTTCTAATATGCCTTGTTGTAAGTGGTAGGATTAGAGGTAATATATTTTGTTGTGTTGGAAGGAATATGATCCAAGGGTGGTTTGTAGAATTAACATTTCCTTGGGTTCTCTTCTATTTGAGAAAAAATTCCATCTATTAATGATAAGGAATCAAGGCATGACAATCCCCATATTTATAAGTACCTCGTGATATAAGGGATTTCTTAAAAAAGGGTAGGAACTTATTTTAGAAATAAAATTCCACTATAGAGAGGAACTTTGCAACAAATATAATTATGGGTAGGAATACCATCATGGCTCTTCATCTGGCCATAGGAGGAGTTCTTGTGGAATATACCCTAGGGAGGGACTTCAGGGTGGACAATGGCATGGGGAGTACCTACCTATAGTATGACCTTCTGACCACAAGGAGGTCTTTCGCGGCACTCTTCAAGATATGGGTTCTCATGGTCAATCATTTCAAAACCATTAAGAATTCCTTAATGGTAAATATTTTGGGGAGGACCTCCAAAGTTTATGGTATCAATTTTGCGAGGAGGACCTTTGGAATTATGACAACTAATTTCATAATTTAGTAATGAATTAAAAGGATCATGTTCCATCATTGATAGATGTTTTATGGCCTCAATAACAATAGACTTAAGAATATTAGGATTGTAGGCCTACTCTTATATTTTCAATTTCCTTTGGTGAGACTTCTTTTTAGACATTCTCTATAGGGAAGTCAGAATCGCATGTAGTGAATAGTGACTTTCATACAAAGGTTCCTCTCTGAGTGGCTCTTGTGTTGCTGTCGAAATATTTTGATAGGATTTTATAGTTTTGGAAGGTATATATGCTTTCCCTAGAGTGGTCTTTGAAGTGAACCGATAATCTCTAGTTAGAATGGGTGTGTGTTCCTGATCCTATTGTCATTTTATCATGGTATTTTGTTGATGACCCTCCTAGATGGGAGAAGGAATATATGTCTACTAACGAGTGACCATAGTATCATGTTGATGGTCCACTTAAAATATGAATGTGGGGTTGTGTTCCTAACTCCTAGTCACTGTTAATGTGATCATTATATCCTATCAGACTTGAAATATGTGTCTAGGAATATATGTATATCCCTTTATCATTTCCAGGATGCAAGAGATAACCAATACAGTTGGAACAGGAATATATCCTCATTTTGTGGCTAGAGAAGGGATGTATTCCTGATCTTGTCCTCCATTTCTTTCCATTATATACTGAAAATCATCATATGTAGGGGCAGGGATATAGTTCTACCCCCTATTTGTTGTTGGGAAGTTCTGGAAGGTTTCTATGATTTCTTTCAAACTGTGTTTGAAGGCTTGATGTATGCAAGTAAGTATATAGGCCTACTCATAGGTTTCCACCATGACTTGTTAGTAGGATTATTTGGTAGGAATAGGGATGTGGTCATGTTCCTGGTTATTTGATTGCTGCCCTTGATGGGCTATCCTGGGTGCTCGAGTATTAGTGACCTGATTCAGATCCCATGGGGTGACATCCCCATAATGTTTGGGAATTTATGTTGAGCAGCATTGGCAGCAGAAGTTTCTAGAATTATCCCTTTGTAGAGACTCCTATGGTGTTGAGATGAGGCCCTTGGAGACCTCCTGATCAACCTCACTAAGTTAAGGGAGGAACGTCTTGTTGTATTCCCAGAAAAGGCTTCTAAAAAAATTAGATGGTAATGGGTGTCATATTCTTTTTTGGACACCAACCATCGCTGAGTGGACAGTTAGTGGGGCTTCATGTCTTAAAGGTCTTCTCATGTATCCTACAAGGTCAGGACTGTAACATTGAGGTGGTAGTCCTGAACTAGTGTGTTTGAAACTCTATGTTGAAGAATCTAGGTTGGATATGGGATCCTACGACCAAATGAAGACCTGGTTTGTACAACATCCAAATCATAAGTTTGGTTTAGCTGGTGAGACACCATTTTAATTGAATAGAGTTCTGTAAAAAGTTAATGTAGGATTATATATTTCAAACACAGGAAAGAACACCATCAAAGTAGCACCATAATAAATGAATGCATGTGAAATTTATTGTCTTAAAGGATCCATGTTTGGACGCTTCCATATTGTGAGATTATGAAATGGTTTTTCATGTGGGTGACACATCTATTTTGATTAATAAAAGGATTCATTTCAAGTTCACCATTTTTGTTTCTAATGAAAATTTGGGGGTATGAAAATTCATTATGGGGTTTGAGTATAGTTTCACAATCTTTCACATCCGATTCATCATTTTTTTTTTCTACACCCACTCTTGTAAGGTCGGTTTCAAATGGGGTTTGTCTATGGAACTAGAAACAACCAACAACTCTCACATCCATGATAGCTCATGGGCCTACTTTCCAAAGGTTGGTGGTCATTAGGAAATTCAACCAATGACACTTAAGAACTTAAATTGGTCAAGAGTATGGGATTTTGGTCTCATCACATCCTTTTGGGGGGAATTATTTCCTACTCTAGGACTCTCTTATAGATTTAAGGCATATTTTTTAATCCATTTTTTAAATTCCAAATATGGAACTGGTCATCCATGTGTAATAACAATAAATTATAGAAATGCATTGATGGGAAACCATCTATATGTATCCAAGGTTTTACATCAATGTAACCATTTTTATGTATCTGAGGTTCTCCGTTGATGGAACCATTTTCATGTATCAAAGGTCCTATATCTTGGTTATGTTTGTTGTTTTGTAATTTTAGTTTTAATCCACACAGTTAGGAAATATGGAATTTATCATCATATGGGGATAATAGAGTTTTTTGATGTTGGGATTGGTCTTGTGATGGGGGATTTATATGTATCCTCATGAGAGGAATCAGAACCCATGTAATTCAGTTCCACTTAATAGGACACATCATAACATTCAGGGTCATGTGATAAAGACCAGACCATATAATTTAATGTCATGTGGTAAGGGTGTTTGGGTGAAAAAATTGCTAGCAAAGGATGGTGTGGGACTTACATTGAAACATATTGAGGTACCCGGAAGGAATATAACCCTCTGGGTTGGATATGACCCAACTGGGAATATGGACCAGATAAGATTAGGGTGAGTTTGGGGTGCTAGGTTTGAACCTCAGGGAGGATTTCTATGTATCCTATTTGGACATTAATCAAATCCCATATAGTTCAAAAGGTTGGGGCTTACACTTATAGAGGAGTCCAAATTGGTTTCTTCAGTAGTAATGTGGTCCCTTGAAGGTTTTTCTCAGGGGGAATATAGACCTTTGAGAGGGTGCTAATATGATTTTGGGGATTCAGATTAGTCAGAGGCCCATGTGGTGGATATTTGATCATTTTTGATGACATGATCACCACTAACCTCTAGGACCTCATGAGTCATGCTTGGT
Organism: Viscum album; assembly: GCA_963277665.1. Classification (NCBI taxonomy): domain Eukaryota; kingdom Viridiplantae; phylum Streptophyta; class Magnoliopsida; order Santalales; family Viscaceae; genus Viscum; species Viscum album. The sequence continues at coordinate 1,202,762,383 of OY728138.1, forward strand.
GTGAGAATCAAGTGTATGTGTAAGATCTAGTGATCTGCACAACCTCTTTTATTCATTGGTGGATGAGGGAGAGGGTATGGAAGGAAAGAGATGTATTACAATAAAGACTAGGGGATTAAACTTAAAGGTATTCCCTTTTTAAGATACCCCTACCCTTCCCTTTTTACTAGTGGAAGAGATAAATAGGGTGGGGCTAGGGGAAACAGATGTCGAATCCCAGTCTAAGAAGTCATCTGCCACAATCCCTAAGGCTGAGATCCACATTACCATGGGAATGTAAGATTTTGAACATTATGGGGATCCATTATACTATGGAGGTTAAATACATGACTTTAATTACCATGGGAATAGAAGAATGGATGGGGGACACACTGGTATGTCATGTCCCTAGATCGAATGAATCGGACAGTCATGGCGGAAGTCTTAATGAAAGCATTCCCGGGTTTTGGTTTGAGAGATGTAAAGACATTTGGATAGTCCATGAAAGGTCCAATATAGGGTTGAATGCTACATGGAAAGAGGTTATCAAGGATGGAAGTGAAAAATACCCTAAGTATACTTCATTCCATATACTGGCCTTTGCTGTGTAGGGTGGGAGTCGTAAAGGGTTCTGTGAAGGGGACTACTTCATGGTGATCTTCTGTTGTGGGAGAAAGGTCACCCTTTGTGGGTGACCGGGTAGGTCCTCTCATGAAGGATCCATTTTTTGGGTTGCCCTCATGGTATGTGGTATGTGAATTACCTGCAGGAGTCTTCTCTAGTATTCTCTGTTGTCCATACATCTGTCTTCCTCTCTCTTTTTCTTTTGAAGACCAAGTATTTATAGGCATCATAAATAATCATTTTCTCGATGTGGATGTTTAACCACATAGTATACCTGGTTCCATGTGCTTGGGTAATGAGACTATAATCTGTAAAGGACTTTGTTGTTCATGTGATGGTAGTGATATTGCCTCACGCTTCATAATGAGAAGTCATTTTTATGGCTATAAAAGGTATGCCTCATGCCACAAACAAATTAAAATCATTTTGTGGGGGGTGTTGATTCACTGCCTAACCCGCAAATGAAAAATTCCATTTTATGGGGGGTGTGTATTCTCCTACATCTCCCACAAAATGTAAATTTTTTTGCGTGGGAGTGTATCCTTGCCACCTCACCCCACAAAAAATTTCTTTTCATTTTCAGGAATTCCATGTGGAGCGGTTATCCTGCATAGCGTGTGCGTTATGTGGGAGAGATGGGCCACTTTTTGGTTTTGGGTGCTTACTGATTTTAAACTCCATGAATACCATATCCAGTTTTATTGTTGGATTTTCCAAAATTTGGTAGGGATTTATCAAATTGTTTTTAGATTTTATCAGGCCCAATAATATTGTTTCACAAGAACCATGAATCACTCAAAAAAATCTCTAAGTGTGGCATGGATCGATAAAATAAATATGAATCAAGTACTTAGAAAGTTGTATGGTACTTTGATATCATTGCAATGTTTATATGACTATTTGGATGTCAAGTGTAGAGGCTCGAAGCTTGACGTACATGGACATTACATTACTTTTGCAGAATAATTAATACATAACAAAAACCAACACTCAAGGACTGTAATAGTTTAGTGTCATTGGAAACTCGGAACATAATCTTTTAATCGTGGTGAAAGATTTTCAACATCTCCCATAAAGATCTTCCCCTTTTTTTTCTTACCTAAAACCTTTCTTTATATCCTGGGGAAAAGAAAAAATAAAAAAAGGGTGATCTCAAATGCTCAGTAAGGGTAAACATAGATAACATTGAACAATCCATAATCATTTGAATGCAAAAACTTGAACATAAAATCTAAACATCAAAATCTTGAGCAAAGACATAAATCGTGGAAGTACGTAAGGCATATATCATAATGGAACATCAACCATGATAAAATATAATGGGAATAAAACATATAATTGTGGCAACTATTCGGAACATGTTATGATTTCCATAGTAGCCAAGGCTTTACTGCCAAACCATCTTAGAGGACAATGTCCCTTTCTGAATCGAGTTCACTCCTCGTTTCAGTCCTGTAACACTGAACCGGATTAACTTACCATTCCAGCCATGTCTATATCATGAGATATAAATCTTTACCCAATTAATTGGAGGGAGATATAGGTCCCACCCATCTCATAATGAAATCATTCTTACTTTTATCACAAAATAAACTTAAAACATTAACCATAACCCAAAGAATAAAATGGGTTTCATAAACATCATCCCATCATATCATAATCCATATAAAACAAATGGAAATTTCATCATAAGAAAAGTGAAACCATGTAAATCATAGAGACATTAAACTTGAAACATACACATATGAAATAATGTCATCTTAGATGGAAAATGGTTTTGATAAAACATTTGAAATGAATTCATGAGGAAAATATCCTTTCTTCTTCAAAATCAATTTCTTTTCACAAAACGTCATGCAATTTTAAAAGAAGGATATTTTGTTGAAAATAGTCATGAAATCTTTTGGAGGAAGCTTAATTAAAATAAGGCTTTATAAAACTGTAAAAAAATCATTTCATGTCGTATAAGTTAAAAAAACATTCTTCTCATACTTTTGTTGGAAAAGTCAAAAAGTACCTCGTAAAAGAAAGATTACATACATACCATGCAGTAAAAATCAAAAATGGGTAAAAAGGACAATAAACATACATGAAACCATTTTTATAAAACATGGACATGGATGAGAACAATAACCCCAGTAAATACTTACGAATAAGAAATCTCGGATAAAAATGAGATTTGCAAAATTATCCCTTACCTTAGGTTCGATAAGCTTTGTACGTGCCCGAAACTCCTGTATAATGATTTAAATAATGTCATTGACTTATTAAAAAATCATATTCATTGTTATTATATCATATATGGTTCACTTATGACTTTATATTACCCGTTCTTTTGTAAATTCCATGTTAAAGCAGCGTTTTGGGTAAAATCATTTTATTTATCGTACATGTTTGGACTTTTTGTTCTTGATATTATTACTTATATCCTGATTTAATTAATTCCAGAATGTAAAAAATGATTTATATGTAATATATATTAATAATATACATATATATATGATAGATCGATAAATGGAATGAAATACACCGTTCATGGAGACGGTAGGCCGTACGTACGCATGAACGTTGTTTTCGTTTCCTTATTGAATTGAATGGAATTAAGTAGATGAAATACATATATACATAAATCCAGTATAATTATGATGTCATATATTTTATGATTACTTATTATATATACTTTATAATCATTCATGAATGGTTAACATGGAGAATGAATCTCATCGCGTCGTGGAGACGGTAGTCCGTACGTACGCACGAGCGATGATATCGTTCCCATAATTATTGAATAGAATTGTAGTGGATGGTATAATATATCAGAATCAGTATGATGTTATAATAACCATATATATTTATTCTTTACACCATTATACCCATCCATGTAAGGTGTTGGTGGAAAAATAGATTACACCACGGTGTGGAGACGGTATTCCGTACGTACGCACGCGCGGTGATTTTGTTTTCCGTAGGATGGATAGATGGTGAAATAGGGTTGTTTAATACTTATAATAACATATAATAATATTATTGATACTGATTTTATTACTTTATAATGAAACAACTAAATAAGAAGAAGTAGAAGAAGAAATAAAGTTGAAAGAATCGGTAACGGACATTACCTCTTCTTTGAAGCGCCTCTTTGAGACCTCCTCTTAGGAAACTAAAATTGGTCTTTGAAGAAGACCAGTACCTCTAGGATGTTTATAGTGAAGTGGAGAAGAGAATTTTACAGGGGTTGTCTGAGATTTAACGCTCAAAGTGGTGTGAGGAAGAGAGGGAGGAGGTGTCCTTTTATAAGGGAGGAGAGGGCCGCCTTTGGAAAAACAAAAAATATTATTTTATTATAAAGTCATATTCGGTTTTTAATAGCTCTAAATTGATTTATTTTTAAGCTAAGGTAGGTATGGGTCGAAATACTCTCATCCAATATAATTTAGACAAGTTTAGGTATCTATTTTAACCTTATCATTTAGATTTAACTTTAAGTTAAATAATTTTACTTTTACCGTGTCTTCTTGTTTTCTTACACTACAAGGTTAATAAACTTACTATAACAAGCCAAACGAATCCCAAGTTTTGTATTATTAATATATATAACCTTATCTAAGTCATTTGGCCAAACCTTAGATTTTTAGGAATAAAATAACAATTAATAATATAATATTTGTTTAAAAAACTATTTTATGTCAATTTTGACACTATTTGGTAATTGATTTTTGTGAAAATCATAACAGAAAGATTAATTTGAACAAAGTTAATTAAATCAATACTAACATGTCATATTAACATATAAAATTATTTTAATTCATAAAAATTCTCAAATTACATTTATTTGGGTATTTATAACATCAATTATGTCAATATTTCATTAATAATATAATTATTGCATCATCATTGTGTCATAAATAAATTAAATTATTTAATGTCTAAAAATTACAAATAAAATACCATTATGTAGGAAATCTTTTTATATTTATAATTAATATTTATAGTCCAATTTATCTTATGTATAACCCTATATTAAAAATTATTTACTTATTAAACTTTGATTTTAACTATTTTAACCCTTCTTTAAATAAATTAATATTAAATGTCCTAATCTAATCCAAGTGGGCCTAAATGGTCATATTTTATTCCTAAGGTTGTTTTTGGTCGAATTTCACTTATCCAATATAATTAAGACATGTGTTAGGGTAATAATAATATCATTTTTACCTTTAATTACCCTATTTACATTTAACCGTGGTAAAAAAAGTAAAAAGTTACTATTCACCAAAAATTATTTTCATTTTATTGAACCACATTTTACTTACTGAAATCAACCGTGTCTCTCAGATTTTTGAAATTCTATTCACAGAAGTGGTAAAATTTTATTTAAATGAAAAATTCAGTTTTTTTAACTACCACTAAGTGGTTTCACTATTCATCGAAAATTGAAGTTTTTCAGAAAAATACCAAAAATTTAGACTAAGCATTATTTGATATTCCGAATTCAAAATTGATGTCTATTTTTCCAAATTCAAAACATAGAAGTGGAATTAATTAATTTTAAAATTAATTCCCGCTATCAAAACAAATAGCGTGTTTTTAAGAAACAAAAACTATCAAAAGATTGATACTTGTTTATATCCAATTTCAAAGTGAAATTAATTCCAATGAACAACATTGGATTAAATGGTAAAAATATATTCTAATTACACTTTAAAACCAATTAAAAATATAATCCAACCATATAAATTATTGCGATGGAAAAAGTTGTTTTTAATGAAAATATAGCGTGTTTTTACTATTCATTAAAAAATGAAAGTTATCAGAATAATATGAAAATTTTATCCAAAGTAAATTTTTATATCCTGATTCCAAAGAATAATTTTATTTTGTAAAATTGAACTTATAAACATGTCAAAAACTAAATTTAAAGTGGTTTCGTCATCAAAAGGCGGCAAAACTGCATTTTTTGAAAAATACTTATTTTACTCAAAAAAATTATTTTGTTCTTATAACATGTTCTAGAAAATGTGTAAGATGAATAATAATGTTATAAAATTTAAAATTTACTTAATACTATTCATAACGGCTAGTTCATAATAATATTATAATAATATATCGTTGTTTAGTAAAACTCGGTATTGCGTACAACACACGCTATCGAGGAAGGTCGCGATTGCGTGTAATGCAAGCCAAGTCAGGGTTGCGTGTAGTGCATGACTCCTTTGTTGTTGAGTATAACAAAATACATTGAATATATATATATATATATATACTCAATGTTTCGTAGAATAACTACTATCAAACAAACATGAAATTGTGTGTAACACGATCCAAGATTAGTGTTGTGTATACTGCAAGATAATACGGTGTTGCGTATAGCGCAATATTATCTTGGTGTAGCATACAACAGAAGATATGAAAGAAATTAAAATGAATATATCTTATAAAATCTCAGGTTGTTACATTCTACCCCCCTTAAAAGGAATTTCGCCCTTGAAATTCGTCGGGGTTATAAATGGTTTTCTACTTGAAAGTTTTTTTTAATGGAAACCCACATCGTAAAAAGGAATACCAAAACTTGACTTTAAATACTAAAGTATGAAACATAACGGTTACCCAAATTAACTAATCACTGGGTTTCCACATAGTGGAACATCGGTGAAAATATGGATATGGAAGAGAAATCTAAGTGTCATGTTCTGATGGAGAGTGGTAGAGAACATGGCTATGAAAAATCCAACAATCACAAAGCCATAAATTTGTGATGATCTAGGGTACCATCTGATTCATCGTATATAAGGGCACTAGGACAATATTTTTGGTTTCAAAGATCATTTCCCTAAAGTTGATGAATTAAAAGAAATACTTACATGATTTTGGTACAATCTCACTGTTGTTCGTGAATTGAATAATTTCCACTTCATCTCATAAAGAAATGAAGTTGAATTTGTTATTCGTGAAGCATTAGCAGAACATGTGATAGAATGATGGGTCATTCCATCTGTTTCAAACAGAAGGTTAGAAAAATTTATAAGTCCATCTTATGGTTAGATTAATCGTATATGGTTCCAAAAATGAACTTATACTTCATATATAATACCGCTTAATAAAATAAAACTAGTTTCTACTAACCAGGGACTTCCTGTAGGCCAGTGGTAGGTGATAAAGGCCAGTCGCACTTCGGTTGTGGGTTCAATTCCCACAGCCTTGTCCGACGCGATGGGTTGTTGTCTGTCCTACAGGTTGTCCTTTTTCTAAAACTACATTACTATAACATCCCATCAATAATATCGAAAAAAGTTCTATCCTTAAACAATACTAACTTATGTCCAACATAATCCATTCCAATCTTTAGGCTTATATAAAATACTTTGGTCCAAGCTCATAGTATAAAGAAAACAATTACTAGAAAGGTTATCTACCAAGAATGTGAATACAAGCATTTATCCCACATATATCATAAGATATATCTTGTTGGTTGTATTCCAAGCACATGAATACCTTAGTCATATATTCTCTTGAAACATAAATTACCATAGAACCTTAGTGAAAACATGAATATTGTCAAAAGGTAACTCTTTCCACATACCAAAATCCCAAAAATTCTATATACTCAAACCATAATATCACTTAGTCCTTATATCAGTCATGAGCTCATGAATACAATCAAACATCTCATTATCTTCTTATCCCTTCACTATGCGCATATCATCTACTTTCCAAAAATATCTGAATAACCTTCCATGGTTACCGGTACCATTCAACATATACTTCCAAATAATTTAGGAAAAATAATAGTGTAAAAATCCTTAGATGATTCTTTATTCCATAGTACCATACATTATTCTTTATAAACATACAATCATTCCACTAACTTCTTAAACCACTGACTGAGCTTCATCATTTCTTTCATCTCATATTTCATTTGTAGTCTCTTCATCATCATCCACATAAATACTACTCATATGACCATGCTGATTTTCTTCATGAGATTTTCCCTTAGGGCATTGGTTTGCATAATGCCCATACATTCCAATTTAAAACATCTAATAATTATTGATGTCGTAGCAATACCATTATCCTTGTCCATGGTGTTAACTGAACCTTTTCCTTTGCACTTACTAGATTTGTGTCCTTCTTTTCCACACCCAAAGCATCTTCCAGTTCCTTTGAAACAATCTCTCTGATGACTCTTCCCACATGATTTACATGAGGGAAATTGAACTTTCTTTCCTCTATAATCATCATGAAACTCCATCTTTCTCTTATTATCTATGTTGGGAAACTTACCAAAGTTGAGATTATTGATCATATTATGAGATTGCTGATTAGGCATAATAATGATGTTTGGACTTCCAAATCCCGTTTCATTTGGTTGCCCATGAATAATATCATTCCATTGTCCATTATATCCTCCATTATCGTGAATCTTCCTGTTTCCATCCATTTTCTAAAACCCAAAAAGAATAGTGTGAGAGGAAAAAATCATGCTAGGGAAAACAACATAGTAAAGGGGGAGTACCCTCAATATCTAACATCTTAGGTTAAATTCTAAGATCATTATCGTAGTTCTAGGACTATATCTTATACGTATACTTATCCTTAGGGACATCCCTAGACATACCTTAGAAATATCTCTAGGGATCTCACTAACGTTTTCGCATCCTAGTTTCCAAAGGTTGACTAAACCTTCCTATGATACCAACTGTAGAGGCCCGAAGCTTGACGAACATGGACATTACATTACTTTTGCGGAATAATTAATACACAACAAAAACCAACACTCAAGGACTGTAATAGTTTAGTGTCTTTGGAAACTCGGAACATAATATTCTAATCGTGGTGAAAGATCTTCAACATCTCCCATAAAGATCTTCCCCTTTTTTTCTTACCTAAAACCTTTCTCTATATCCTGGGGAAAAGAAAACATAAAAAAAGGGTGAGATCAAATGCTCAGTAAGGGTAAACATAGATAACATTGAACAATCCATAATCATTTTAATGCAAAAACTTGAACATAAAATCTAAACATAAAAATCTTGAGCAAAGACATAAATCGTGGAAGTATGTAAGGCATATATCATAATGGAACATCAACCATGATAAAATATAATGGAAATAAAACATGTAATTGTGGAAACCATTAGACACATGTTATGATTTCCATAGTAGTCAAGGCATTACTGCCAAGACCATCTTAGTGGACAATGTCCCTTTCTGAATCGAGTTCAATCCTCGTTTCAGTCCTGTAACACTGAACTGGATTAACTTACCGTTCCAGCCATGTCTATCTCATGAGATATAAATCTTTACCCAATGCATTAGAGGGATATATAGGTCCCACCCATCTCATAATGAAATCATTCTTACTTGTGCCACAAAATAAACTTAAAACATTCACCATAACCCAAAGAATAAAATGGGTTTCATAAACATCATCCCATCATCTCATAATCCATATAAAACAAATGGACATTTCATCATAAGAAAATCTAAACCATGTAAATCATAGAGACATTAAACTTGAAACATACACATATGAAATAATGTCATCTTAGATGGAAAATGGTTTTGATAAAACATTTGAAATGAATTCTTGAGAAAAATATCCTTTCTTCTTCAAAATCAATTTCTTTTCACAAAACGTCATAAAATTTTAAAATAAGGAGATTTTGTCGAAAATATTCATGAAATATTTTGGAGGAATCTTCATGAAAATAAGGCTTTATAAAACCATAAAAAAATCATTTCATGCCGTATAAGTTAAAAAAACATTCTTCTCGTACTTTTGCCCGAAAAGTCAAAAAGTACCTCGTAAAAGAAAGATTCCATACATACCATGTAGTAAAATTAAAAAATGGGTAAAAAGGAATTTAAACATACATGAAACCATTTTTAGGAAACATGGACATGGATAACAACAATAACCCCAGTAAATACTTACGAATAAGCAATCTCGGATAAAAATGAGATTTGCAAAATTATCCCTTACCTTAGGTCCGATAAGATTTGTACGTGTCTGAACCTTCTATATAATGATTTAAATAATGTCATTGAATTATTACAGAATCATATTCATTGTTATGATGTCATATATAGTTCACTTATTACTTTATATTACCCGTTCTTTTGTAAATTCCATGTTAAAGCAGTGTTTTGGGTAAAATCGTTTTATTTATCGTACATGTTTGGACTTGTTATTCTTGATATTATTACTTATATACTGATTTACTTAATTACATAATGTAAAACATGATTTATATGTAATATATATTAAGCATATACATATATATATATGATAGATCGATAAATGGAATGAAATACACCGTTCATGGAGACGGTAGGTCGTACGTACGCATGAACGTTATTTTCGTTTCCTTATTGAATTGAATGGAATTAAGTAGATGACATACATATATACATAAATATAGTATCATTATGATATCATATATTTCATGATTACTTATTATATATACTTTATAATCATTCATGAATGGTTAACATGGAGAATGAATCTCATCGCGTTGTGGAGACGGTAGTCTGTACGTACTCACGAGCGATGATATCGTTCCCATAATTATTGAATAGAATTAGAGTGGATGTTATAATATATAAGAATCAGTATGATGTTATAATAACCATATATAGTTATTCTTTACACCATTATACCCATCCATGTAAGGTGTTGTTGGAAAAACAAATTACACCACGGCGTGGAGACGGTATTCCGTACGTACACACACACGGTGATTTTGTTTTCCGTAGGATGGATAGATGGTGAAATAGGGTTGTTTCATACTTATAATAACATATCAGTATATGAGTGATACTGATGTTATTACTTCATAATGAAACAAATAAAGAAGAAGAAGAAGAAGAATAAATAAAGTTGAAAGAATCGGTAACGGACATTACCTCTTCTTTGAAGCGCCTCTTTGAGACCTCCTCTTAGGGCACTAAAATTGGTCTTTGAAGAAGAACAGGACCTCTAGGATGTTTCTAGGGAAGTGGAGAAGAGAATTTTTTAGGGTTTGGCCGAGATTTAAGGCTCAAAGTGGTGTGAGGAAGAGAGGGAGGAGGTGTCCTTTTATAAGGGAGGAGAGGGGCACCTTTGGAAAAACTAAAAATATTATTTTATTATAAAGTCATATTAGGTTTTTAATAGCTACAAATTGATTTATTTAGAAGATAAGGTGGGGATGGGTCGAAATCCTATCATCCAATATAATTTAGACAAGTTTAGGCATCTATTTTAACCTTATCATTTAGATTTAACTTTAAGTTAAATAATTTTACTTTTACTGTGTCTTCTTGTTTTCTTACACTATAAGGTTAATAAACTTACTATAACAAGCCAAACAAACCCCAAGTTATTTATTATTAATATATATAACCTTATCTAAGTCATTTGGACGAACCTTATATTTTTAAGAATAAAATAACAATTAATAATATAATATTTGTTTTAAAAACTATTTTATGTCAATTTTGACACCATTTGGTAATTGATTTTTGTGAAAATCATAACAGAAATATTAGTTTGAAAAACATTAATTAAATCAATACTAACATGTCATATTAACATATAAAATTATTTTAATTCATAAAAAGTCTCAAATTACATTTATTTGGGTATTTATAACATCAATTATGTCAATATTTCATTATAATATAATTACTGCATCATCATTGTGTCATAAATAAATTAAATTATTTAAAGTCTAAAAATTACAAATAAAATACCATTATGTAGGAAATATTTTTAGATTTCTAATGAATATTTATAGTTGAATTTATCTTATGTATAACCCTATATTAAAATTGATTTACTTATTAAACTTTGATTTTAACTATTTTAACCCTTCTTTAAATAAATTAATATTAAATGTCCTAATCTAATCCAAGTGGGACTAAATGGTCATATTTTATTCCTAAGGTTGTTTTTTGTCGAATTAAACTTATACAATAGAATTAGGACATGTGTTAGGGTAATAATAATATCATTTTTACCCTTAATTATTCTATTTACATTTAACCGTGGTAAAAAAAAGTAAAAAGTTACTATTCACCAAAAATTATTTTCATCTTATTGAACCACATTTTACTTACATCAACCGTGTCTCTCGGAATTTTTAAATTTCATTCACAGAAGTGGTAAAATTTCATTTAAATGAAAAAGTCAGTTTTTTTAACTACCACTAAGTGGTTTCACTATTCATCAAAAATTGAAGTTTTTCAGAAAAATACCAAAAATTCAGCCAAAGCATTATTTGATATTCCGAATTCAAAATTGATTTCTATTTTTTCAAATTAAAAACATATAAGTGTAATTAATTAATTTTAAAATTAATTCCCGCTATCAAAACAAATAGCGTGTTTTTAAGAAACAAAAACTATCAAAAGATTGATACTTGTTTATATCTAATTTCAAAGTGAAATTAATTCCAATGAACATTGGATTAAATGGTAAAAATATATTCTAATTAAACTTTAAAACCAATTAAAAAGATAATCCAACCATATAAATTATTGCAATGAAAAAAGTTGCTTTTAATGAAAATATAGCGTGTTTTTACTATTCATTAAAAATGAAAGTTATCAGAATAATATGAAAAATTTATCCAAAGTAAATTTTTATATCCTGATTCCAAAGAAGAATTTTATTTTGTAAAATTGAACTTATAAACATGTTAAAAACTAGATTTAAAGTGGGTGCACCATCAAAAGGCGACAAAACTTCATTTTTTGAAAAATACTTATTTTACTCGAAAAAATTATTTTGTTCTTATACCATGTTCTAGAAAATGTGTAAGATGAATAATAATGTTATAAAATTCAAAATTTAGTTAATACTATTCATAACGGCTAGTTCATAATAATATTATAATAATATATCGTTGTTTAGTAAAACCCGGTATTGCGTACAACACACGCTATCGAGCAAGGTCGTGATTGCATGTAATGCAAGCCAAGTCAGGGTTGTGTGTAGTGCACGACTCCTTTGTTGTTTCTTATAACAAAATACATTGAATATATATATATACTCAATGTTTCGTAGAATAACTACTATCAAACAAACATGAAATTGTGTGTAACACGATCCAAGATTAGTGTTGCCTATACTGCAAGCTAATACGGTGTTGCGTATAGCGCAAGATTATCTTGGTGTAGCGTACAATAGAAGATATGAAAGAAATTAAAACGAATATATCTTATAAAATCTCGGGTTGTTACATCAAGAAACCTCTATACAATTAACATAGCACACAGATACAAGAATTGAATATGGGAAATTATGACACCTAGTGGACTATCCTCAATTGAAGAAAATTAATTATGAGTATCTTGAATTTAGAAATGATCTAAGAAACCTCCATATTTAGTTATCTATATATAGAATAAATCCTTTTGTTTTCAAAAGTAGTACTCATAGTACATATCTAGTTAGGTTGGCAAATTATAATTTTCCACCAAGGTTATGGATGAAGTGAAAATACATTATGCCATTTCTACTTATATCTGGACCAAAACATCCCAATAATGATATTAATTTCTATTTGGATCCATTAATTTAAGATATGAGGTTTATGTGGGATATAGGTGTTAAATTTTATGATGCTCATAAAATTGAAGAGTTCACATTGAGAACTATGTTGTATGGGATGATAAATGACTTTCTTGCCTAAGGAAATTTTTTAGGATATATAATTAAAGTAGTGTTGGGGTGTCCCATTTTTTAAGAAGGTATACACTTGGTTAGGTTAAAACATTCATCAAAGACTGATTTTGTAATACATTGCAAATTTTTACCCCGAAGGCATAAATACTGATCTTGGACAACAACATTCGATGGAAATACAGGAAAAGGTACAACACTATCTCCACTAATGGGTGATCAAATGCTTGATAAAGTAAAATATATTGACACTAATTTCGGTAAACCTTTTTTTAAAATACATGTGAAATTATGTTAGAAAAAGATATCAATTTTCTTTGAATTTATTTACTAAAATTGTTTACATGTTAGATGTTTTCTTAATTTCATGGAAGTAAGAAAAAAATGTATGTGATAGTGTTATTGGAATATTACTAAATGTAACATAGAAAACAAAATATGGAATTAAGTCTAGGTTGTACATGATTGAAATGGGGATAAGAAAAAAAATTGGCACTAATAAAGGGTAAAAGATGAAATTTTCTTCCTCTAGTAGCTTACACTCTATATGGACAAGAAAATTTTCAATTTTTCAACCTCCTTAATGGTTTCAAAATTACAAAGGGATATACATTAAATATTAATAATTTCATTTCAGTGACTAATTTGAAGTTAAATGCTCTAAAATCATATGATTATCTTTTTTTGATGCAAGATTTAATGTCTGTAGCTTTACATTACATTCTTCCTAAAAATGTATGACATACATTAACCCAACTTTTCTTCTTTTTCAAATCCATATACAGTAAAGTTATAGACCCAATGAAATTTATAAACACGAATACAGAAATTGAAGTCATATTATGTGAATTGGATATGTTCTTCCCACTACCATTCTTTGATATAATGGTCCACTTGATGGTTCACTTGGTTAGAGAGATTCAACTATGTATCCATGTACATTACATATGGATATATCTTACTGAATGGTATATGAAGATTTTAAAAGGGTTGATTAAGAACCAAAGTCATCCATAAGGTTATATTTCATAGTGGTATATTATTAAAGAAGTTGTTGAATTCTGCACCGATTACCTATCAAATATTGATAGCATTGGTCTCCTAAAATCTCATCATAGTAGATGCCTTCTGGGAAAATGGATTTATATAAGAGATTTTGTTAAAATTACCATTACAAAGTGGGAGAAAGATCACCTTTGCATTTTACATAATAGTATAGAGGTGTCTCTATACATTGAAGCCCATAAAGTACTTCTTAGACATTTAAATCCATCGAGGGATGGAGGATGGATATCAAATACTCATAATCAACAGTTTATAGGATGGTTACAATATTATATTTATAAGAATTTATCTAAAATTCTGAATTCAATTGGTGAATGACCTTGATGACTAGCTGGGGGACCAAATATAAATGTTATATCTTACACTGGTTTTGTAATTAATGGTTATACATTCTATATAAAGGAATAATATGAACGTAGTACGATGTAAAATAGTGGAGTTACACTTACGGTGGAAGCAATGTATGTATCCAATTCTTAGGATAGAAATACAATTTATATGAATATGACATATTTCATCATCATTGAATAAGTATATGATTTGGATTATATAACATTTTAAGTGTCGATTTTCCATTACAAATGGGTTGAAAATAGGAGTGAAGTGGAATTCAATGAATTGGTATTTGTGAAGGTGAATTTCAATGTGGAAGGGTATAAGGATGAAGTGTTCATAATGAAATCACAAGCAGTGAAAGTATTTTATGTCCCAGAACCAGCAACAAGAATTGGTCCATTGTTCTGTTGGTGACTAAAATAACTGCAGGGTCACATGAAAATATGATTTAGGATGAACCACTTATTGGGATATTACAATCATTTCATGGTGGTCCCAGTGTAGACAATGTATTGTATGTTAGAGGGGGTCACAATTAGGGGATTTGGATACTCGATAGAGGATTCAAATCCCTTAGACCTTTAAACAATAAAATAGATCTCAATTAGATAGTTAAAGTGTTTTTTCATAATAAAATGTGTTCCCTGTTATATTTATGTAATATAAATTAAATGTTTGACTGCTCGTGCAGATAATGACTTCTCCACATGCTAGTGTTACTAATCAAGGGGAGAACACATGATTTATGCTAAAACTATGGAATTAATATGGGATCAACAACATGTTGATGAAATAAACAATAATGAAATAACATCACCATGTTAACTAAAATTATCAAGGAAAGTAAAAAAGGAATAAAATTTTAGGTTGACTAGAATCAATACAGCCAACATGTTAGCCCCAAAACGTCAATGTTCATTAGTTACATTGGGTTCACAATTATAATGCATGTACCAATTGATATAGATACGCCACACAATTTTATTCTTTCATTGAAGGAATCCATTTGGGAATATATTAGGGTAATGTTATTATATACTTTCTCTATTTTACTAAAAATTTAAATGATGAAATAATGATTTGCATTTCATTGTACCTTATAGAGTTTGTTTATTTTAAATTATTTAAATAATAAATTTAACTTAATGATTAGAGGAAAACCTTGTAGAGGATTCTGGAAACTTATTACAAAGCATTATCTCAGGGATGCTAAGGAGAAATTAAACCTTTTCCCACTAGTTATGTATGCATACATTATAAACCTGAAATCATGGAAATATTTCAATATAAATAGTGATGAGGAATCATTTCAGGTTCATTGTAGTTAGTAATATTTTACTTTACATTATTTATTTTATTCAATTTAATTCAAAAATAATAATTTATGAAACAGAAAAGGAGTGGTGAAAATAAGAAACGTACAGTAAAACCAATGTACCCCTATCATAAAGCGTGGATGGGGTATGATTCACTTGAAAAGAAAATGGTATGTTTTTTTAAATCTATAGTAAAAGTTTTATGTGATATGAAATAACATATGATCCTTTGTTTATATGCAGATTGATTAATCGGAATCAAAACCCACTTTTATCCCACATCATGTGTAACAACTCAAAAATTTTCAATGGGAACATCATGTTCGATAGAATATATGACAATCAACACCAAGATTAGAAGAAAATATTACTCCCTAAGACTTTATAATATATTTATTTTTAAATAAATTCAATCTCTTTGATAGCTTGTGATGCACACAACACCGGTTCTAAACAAAACACGACACTCTATTAAAATAACATTCTTTAAACATTACCATTATAACCCAGCTGTTAAGTTAGTGGGTATGAATAATACTAAATAAATTGTGGGAATTATATTCTTTAAACATTTATAAAATAAATTTAATTATCATATAATTATTAAAAATAAAATAATAACCATTTGCAAGAGAAATAAATTTTTTCTGAAAAACTGTATTTTTCTAAAAGGCGGATTAGTCGTGTTTTGTGCACATAATTTAAAATTAATTTTAACCAATTTTATAAAAATTATTTGAAAAGGAAAATTCATTTTTGAAATCTAAATTTCAAAATTATATTTTGGTGAATTCTTTAGAATCTTCTAAAATGATTAATTTCTTTATGAATATTGAAAAATACAGAATTTTAATTGATAACAGCCTTTTCGTTTAAATTATTTATAAAGTTAAATTATATTTTAAATTAATTTTAAAGTAAAAATAGCTTAATTATATTACAATTTAAATAATTTATGTCATTTTAATCAATTTTATATTTAATTTTGATATTGAAATATTCTATACTTTTGTGAATTTCTTCTTTGGAAACCCGCTTTTTCATCGCGTTTGTGGGTATAATTTTGAATTGGATTCTACCACTTCTATTAATTAAATTTTTAAAAATAGTTTAAATATTTGGAATAATAATAATTTATATTATATAATAATTTCAACTTAATTTTTGACCATTATGAATACTAAAAATAGTAAAAAATAATTATTGTGATTAAGGTAAAAATGGGTTTATCAGGGTTTAAACTAAAAGGTAAGGCTTAAAATGACCTACCAACTTTTCAAAAACCAATTTTATGAAAATATTTTGACCTTATAATATATATGGTTCAATAATGAACCATTTTATAGTATTTTTTGTGATAAAAACATGGGTGTAATTGATTCTTTTCAAAAATACCAAGTGTGTCATCACCCCCACTTATAAAAGGTCACCCCCTCTCCTCCCCTCTTAACATTCCCAAATCCCTTTGGTTATACCAAGACCTACCCAAATATATTCCTTACATACCTCACCACATCCTAGATTCCTTTTTTATATTATAAATATAATATAAAAAGGATTTAGGTTAAACCTAAATAGGTTGCTCCAAGAAGAGGTAAAGTTTTTAATTATGCATATTCATTTTGCTTCTTCCTATAACTCCTTCTAATATTTTACAACTATTCCCAAATAATGACACAAATATATCTGATATAATTATATTTTATTGTGATAATTTAATAACCTATATTCATATCCACTTCTATCAAATGGAAAATGGAACTCTCGATCATGTGTACGGCGACTACCGCCTTGTGAATCGATGTAGTTCATTTTCCATCACCGCCTTTCAAGGATGTATGTAATGATAGATTTAACATATTTATATGATATTTATGATATTATTATACTTATTTAATTATAATATCACATATACCTTTTTAATTTCCATTTCTTGAGGGATACAATAACATCGCTCGTGTGTATGGCAGACTACCACCTCGCAAAGCGATGTGATTTTTTTTCACTTACGCTTTACATGAAAGGTATTAAGGATAAAAGTTAATAAATATTTGTGATATTTATTATATAAAAATACTTTTTGAAATTTAATATCACATATAACTTCTTACCTTCCAATCTATTGGAAAACAATAACGTCACTCATGTGTACATGTGGACTACCACCTCCACATAGCGATGTGAAATATTTTTCATTTCATTTTTACATGGATAGTAATAAGTATGGATTATATTAATATAAATGATATATAAAAAATAATTATTATTATTTAAAGGTTGATTAATATTTATTTTCCTTTCATTTTTTTTGTTAAGAAAAATGGAAACAATGTTCATGCATGCGTACGACATATCGTCTCAATGAACGGTGTAATCCATTTTTTATCTCCAAATTTTATATATTACTATAAATAAATATATATTGAATATATATGATATTTATATAATTTTTAAAATTATTTATATGATGTAACCATGAGCAAATTAAAAGTACCAAAATTATCGAACCAAAATAAACATGAAAAACAAAGTAATTATCACCTGAAATAGTGATTTTAAAAAATAATTGATAATAAAAAAGTGATAAAAACTATAATTAAATAATATATGGAATGATATATATTATTTTGGTTTTTAATTTATGTGTAATAAACCTATATTTTGTAAAAGGGAGGTCTGTACACATATGAAGGAAATCGAATAAGTGGTAAGGGTTTCTCATCTCACTTTTACTTCTGTGAGACATACGTCATAATCACCAATTATTCCTTTGTGTGTTTTATATAATGTCCCTTTTGATATGTTATATCATTAATATATTTCTATTCATGGTATTTGAAGTTGTATTTGAAGTTATTTCATTCATAGGGATTATGATTCAAAAGTTACCAAAGTGGTAAGGGTTTATTTCATAATCTCGCCATTATTTAGAATTATTTTTGTTTAAATATACCTTGGGGGAATTAATTGATATATATACCTTAAAATCAATATATTTTATTCTCCACTTTTTATTCATGAACTTTTTCAATTAATAATACCATTTTTATACTCTTTGGTGCTTAAAATTATTGATAAAATGTTTTTAAGAAAATATGACTTTATTTCTCTCATCGATCAAAAATCCTTTTTCATCAAAATCCATGTAATCTAAAAAAATAAAAAAAAAATAACCTTTTATAAATGATTTTTTAAATAAATTTTTACCTATTTTTACTTTTTATAAAAAAAATTTAAAGGAATCTTTAAATCATTTTCAAAACAATGCCTTTTTGGATTTTACAGAAAATGTGAAAAAGAATATTTGTTTTAACATGTACGATGTGAACAAAATTTTATGTCGTCATGAACACTCAATATTTTAAAGTTTATTTTTCAATTTTTCAATGGTTATTTTGGAAGAAATGTATTTTTTAAAGTATCTTGTGAACTTTTAGCTTTAAAAATAGATATTTTCAAAGTGAAATGGTTATTTTCTTGTAAAATGTTTCTAATGGAATTCTCATGGTAGTTATATTCATCAAAAACATCAACCCTTTATTATACTTATGATCCATTGGGAATATGTAATATTGAGATCATCCTTATTCTTTCTTTGGATGATTTATGATTAGTTTGACTAAAGATGTACAATTTTATTACTATTAACCATATTGCTCTGGATGGTTTATGATTATGTTTACTTGATTGGGGTAAATATTAACATTTCATATGTTATTTTTTCAATAAAAATGTTTATAATGATTATGTTTTACCCCCTTTCATACAAGGAATGAACTGGACTTATTAAGTGATAAGTGGGTCCCAGAATTATATAGTCCCTTGATGCATTGGTAGATCTCATGAGATGAATTAGCTTAGGTATTTGGATGATGCCTTACCCATTTATGTAAGATGTCTTATCACAAGGCCTTGATGATAAGAAGTCTTAGCATGAGGCCATGATGGCATGTTTAATATGTCTAAAATTATACATTCCATCATTATGAATTTATTCATTGATATTTCTTGTGATTATTCGATTAGTTATAATATACTTGGTTAAGTTTCAAGATCATGTGATTATTTATATGGAATTATTTGATCATCATTTATTCCTACCATATTATGCTCAAGTTATTTATTAAATGTCATGTGTTTAAGTTATTTACCTTTCCATATTGATTGTTCCTTATTTATTCATAGATTATATTGTACACTTACCCTTACTAAGCATCTGATCTCACCCCTTTATTGTGTTTTATTCTCCCTAGGATACTAGGAAGTGTTTTTGTGATTGATATATAGGGATACACTGTGAGGAATAATGGAGTTATCAAAGAAAACAATTTTTTATTTTATTTTTTCAATTTTAATGATAATTTAAATTATGTATCTAGTTTAAAAATATTACTAAATTATTCAGTCCTTTGGGATGTGATTACTTATATCTTATGCCAATGTAATAAAGTAGACACTATCTCCAAGTTACTGGGGTCAGTTTCACTACAGTTGGTATGAGAGGAAGTTTAGTAGAAACCTTAGGAACTAGATTTAGGAAAAAATATATTAGGGAACATGACCCTATGATAGTATTTGAGGATAAGTATATAAGAACATTCTAAATTGTTGGTAAAAAAGAGATTATGTAGTTTTTTCTAGCACTACATCTTTGTATAGATACTAAAAGTGGATGTGGTTTTAGAACATATTTACCTAGGTGTAGTAGCTCTGAAAAGGGTGCATTGATCTTGACCCGATTGTCACCTGGTGCATGATAACGGGTCTTACTTCACACATAGTTTTTCACTTCTAGGTGATATGTTTAGGAAAATTCACATTTTCTTTACAAACCATTATTAATTAGTTTAAAATAAATATATCCTCAAAGAGACCATGTTTATGATTATGAGATTATCTATGGATAAATTTTTTAATTTATGTTAAGTGTTTCACTGGTTTTAGGATTATAAATTGTGTTTCATAATGTTATGATATAATATAATGTGTTCCATTATTTAGAAATGATGCCTAATAGAAGGAATGTGAACCATATCAATGCACATACTCCATCTAGGGATTTCTCTATTGGGAAAGATAATGAAGCTGGAGTTGGAGTTGCAGTTGGAAACGATTAAATTATAACCATATTAGGGTAGCTAATTCTATTTATGAGTGATAACCTTTCTTATATGAAGCATCATGTTGACCCACCATATGATGTAATAATGTTAGACCACTTCATGTGTCAGAAACCTCCACCATCCAATAAGACTACAAATCCATTTTAGCTGAGAAATGGTAAAGTTCCTCAGAGAATATATTTCTCACTCCGGTAATTAGTAAAAGGGAGAAAGTTTTTATGGCTATTTATCATCTCTTAGGAGATACAGATCAATGGTGGTAATTGATTAAAAACACTATGGATTAAGAAGAAATAGAAAATGAGTAATAAAAGGATTTTAAGGTACTCTTATTGTAGAAATATTTTCTTAATGAGAAATAAGAGGATATGGAAAGAAAATTCTTTAGTCTAAGATGGAAAGAAAAGAAAAATATTGTTAAGTATGAATCCAACTTTACAAGGTTATACGTACTATATATGTAATCCAAAGAGAAATATTGGTTTTTTCTTTAATTGGATTAATCCAATCCTTTAAAGGGAACTAGTCTCCCAAACTTTATAATCATATGAGAGCATAGTATCATGTTATGTCAAGATAGAGAAATAATTATCCAAGTCTTATAGATTTAAAGGGAAGTAAGAGAATAAGAGGATGGTAGAACAAAAAATAGATAAAGGGAATAAGTGAAAGAAGGATTTTTCTATATGTGATACTAATGGAAAGAAGCACCTTGGTACATGCCTAAAAGGAAAAGGATTTTTCTTAAAGTATGGATAAAAAGGCCATAATTATAATGAATGCAAGGGTAAGGGTGAATCCCTCAAAGTACAATGCTTTAAATATAAGGATATGGGTCATTATTCTAACCAATTCCCCAAGAATCAAAATAATATACCTCATAATAAGCTAAGGGATCAAGGTTAAGATTATGTTATTGATAGAATCAAAGTAGAATGATTATTGTGCTTGTGTATTTGGATCTAAGAAATAAGTTGTAAAATTATTTTATTGATGATATTCTCATTATAAGAATCATGAAACCTATAAGGATTATACTACAGTAGTATTTCTTTAAGTATTTGAAATCATGTATTGAATGATATCAAGAAAAGTGATTTAGTGGAAAGTTGATATTTTCTAAAAACACATGATTAAGGGAAGATATCCCTTAATATGTTATTTATGTTGAGACAATACTAAAAATGATATGTTTTGGGGATAATATTGGGGACCTTTAAATTGGTTAGTGATTTGAAGGTTTATGTTATATTTTCTAGAGTTTACTGCATGCTTGGATCTAGGGAATATATTCAACAACCTGAGATTTTATTTTTGTAAGCATTCATGTTTTCATTAATTTTTTATGGTGATCAAGGTATTTACATATTTTTAATGTGACATCAATATCCACTTTATATTTTATGGGGAATATAGTGTTGATTTAGTGACCTTCCTTCAAAAAAATGAACTTTGATTTTAGAGAGATATATTTTGGATGAGTGTTAAGGTTAGCTATATATGGAATGTATTAAGATTATATTTTTGTGTTATTGTATAACATGTTATAACCTTTTTATTTTTGAAAATATCTGGAGTTGGGAGGGATGAATTGGCATTCTAGTGATCTGTTAAATGTGTTTCAGGCATAAAAATCCATTTTGGATGTTTATTTATTAGAGTAAGAAATGAAGTGGGAATTAATAGAAGAACAACCAAAGGATAAAATTGTGCCTATTAAATAGAAATATATCAATTAAGTACATTTTCATGTGTTCTAAGTCTATATAGTAAAGTAATTCCTCAATTCTAGGAAAAATATCTGGAAACAAAAATGATATTCTGGTACTTTCTTTTATGATGAATCAAATGGTCCCTTAACTCATTATTGATTTATAGTTTTCTAGTTGTTGAATTTCTATTGATAATTAAACTTCTTGTTATCAATGACCTATATCACCCTCCATCATTATTTGGGCATTATTCTTTTCTTCCATGTCTATATCTTTATTTCCCACCTATGTTCTCCAACTTGGAAACCTAATTATGTGATTATTCCAAATGACCTTTGTACTTCTCATTCCCTCTTATCAAGAGGGTGTTTTATTAACCCTTCTCATGATTTGGGATTTCAATAATGGAATTCTCAAATTTTATGCCCTTGATTATTGAGATCAAGATTAAATTATGAGGATGCGGTTTATTTAAGGGGGTAGAATGTAACACCTTGAGATTTTAAAATGAGAGCATCAAGTTCGATAGCGTGTATGACATGCAACACCAATATTAGAAGAAAATATAGCACCTCAATACTTTATGATATATTTATTTTTAAATAAATCCAATCTCTTTGATATATTGTAATGAATGCAACATTGGGTTTAAACGAAATGTAACACCCTATTAAAATAGTATTATTTAAACACAGCCATTA
Organism: Viscum album; assembly: GCA_963277665.1. Taxonomy (NCBI): domain Eukaryota; kingdom Viridiplantae; phylum Streptophyta; class Magnoliopsida; order Santalales; family Viscaceae; genus Viscum; species Viscum album. The sequence goes on from OY728138.1 coordinate 1,202,785,906, forward strand.
TAACCTAGTCATTAAGTTGGTGAGTATGAATATGACTAAATAAATTATTGAAATTATATGGTTTACACATGTATAAAATAAATTAAATGGTTATATATAGATTATAAATAAAATAAGAACCATTTGAGAGAGAAAGAAATAAATCCTGAAAAATTGTATTTTTCTAAATGGAAAATTAGTCATGCTTTGAACACATAATTTAAAATTAATTTTTACCACTTTTAGAAAATTTATTTGAAAAAATAAACTTTATTTTTGAAATATACATGTCAAAATTATATTTGGGTGATTTTTTTATAATTTTCTGAAAAGAATAATTTTTTGATGAATAGTGAAAATATTGAATTTTAATTTAAAATTGGATTTTCTTTAAATTATTTATAAATTTAAATGATATTTTAAATTTTTTAAAGTAAAAAAAATAGTTCAATTATATTTAAATTTAAATAACATAGGTCATTGGAATCAATTTCATATTGAATTTTGATATTAAAACATTCTATAATTTATGCAAATTTTCTCTTTGGAAACCTGCTTTTGCATCATGTTTGTGGGTATAATTTTAAATTGGATTCTTCCAATTATGTGAATTTAATTTATAAAAATGGATTCCATATTTGGAATCATAATAAATTATATTATCTAATAATCCTAACTTAATTTTTTACCATTATGAATAGTAAAAATAGTAAAAATTAATTACTGTGAGTAAGGTAAAAATGGATTTGTCGAGGGTTAAACTAAAAAGATAAAGGTTTAAATGACATAATAACTTCTCTAAAACTCATTGTATGGAAATATTTCAACCCTATAATTTCTAAAATTTGATAATGACCTGTTTTTAAGGCTTGTTTCATGATAAAAACATGGGTGTGATTGATTCTTTTCAAAAATACCAAGTGTTTCCTCTCCCCCACTTATAAAAGGTCACCCCCTCTCCTCCCTTATTCACACTCATAGGTCAATTTGGTTTGGAAAATACCTACAAAAAACTATTCCTCACATACCTATATACATTCTAGTGTTCTTTTTTAGATCATAAATCTAATCTAGGAAGACTTTAGGTTAAACTTAAAGAGGTTGCTCAAAGAAGAGGTAAAGTTTTTAACTATGAATTTTCATTTTACTTATTCTTATAACTCCTTATAATATTTTCCAAATATGACCAAATAATAAAAATATTATCTCTTGTATACTAAAATTTTATTATGTTAATGGAATAACTTATATCCATCTCCAATTTCATCAAATGGAAAATGGAACCATCGATCGTGTGTACAGTGGACTACCACCTCGAGAACTAATGTAGTTCATTTTCCATCACCACCTTGCAAGGATAAATGTAATGATTGATTTAACATATTTATATTATATTTATGATATTATTATACTTCTTGAATTTTCATATCACATATACCATCTTAATTTTCATTCTTTAAGGGATACAATAACGTCACTCGTGTGTATGGCGGACTATTGCCTTGTGGAAAGATGTGATTCGTTTTTCACTTACGATTTACATAGAAGGTAGTAAGGATAAAACTTAATGAATATATGTGATATTTTTTATCTAAAAATACTTATGGAAATGTAATATCACATATAACTTCTTACCATCCAATCCATTGGAAAACAATAATGTTTCTCATGCGTACGTGTAAACTATCGCCTTCACATAACGATGTGAAATGTTTTTCATTTTATTTTTACATGGAGAGTAATAAGGATAGATTTTATTAATAAAAATTATATAAATAAAATAATATTTATTCTATTAAGGTTAATTAATATTTATTTTCCTTTAATTTTATCCATCAAGAAAAATGGAAACATCATTAATGCGTACGTATGAGCTACCGTCTCCATGAATGGTGTAATCCATTTTTTATCTCTAAATTTTATAAATTACTATAAATAAATATTTAATGAATATATATGATAATGAAATAATTTTTAACATTCTTTATATAATATAACCATGATCAAATTAAAAGTACCAAAAATACTGAATCAAAACATGCATGAAAAATGAAGCAATTATCACCTAAAATAGTAATTTTAACAAAGAATTTCTAATAAAAGAGTGATAAAAGACTATAATTAAATCATGTACGGTATGAGATATATGAATATGGTTATATAATTTATTTTTAATAAAACTTTATTTATTATACAAGAGGTTCAGACACATATGAAGGAAGTCGAACAAGTGGTAAGAGTTTCTCGTGTTACTTTTACTTCCATGTGACATACACCATAATCACCACTTATTCCTTTGTGTGGTGTGTATATTGTTCCTTTTGATATGTAATATAATGAATATATTTATATTGATGGTATTTAAAGTTTCATTTGAATTTATTTCTTTCATGGGGAATATGATTCAATAGTTACCAAAGTGGTAAGGGTTTATTTCACAATCTCTCAATTATTCGGGATTGTTTTTGTTTAAATATCCCTTGATGGAATTATTTGATATATATATATTAAAATAAATATATTTTCTTATCATATGGTTATTCATGAACTTTTTATAATAATAGTACCATTTTTACACTCTTTCGTACTTAAAATGATTGATAAAATGTTTTTAAGAAAATACGTCTTTATTTCTCTCTTCGATCAAAAAACATTTTTCATAAAAATCCATGTTCTCTAAAAATGTTTTTTCAAATATTTTTATCCTTTTAAAAATTAATTAATAAATGCATTTTATCTACTTTTAATTTAAAAAAAATTGAAATTAATCTTCATGTCATTTTCAAAACAATGTCCGCTTAGCTTTTACAGAAAATGTGAAAGGAATATTTGTTTTAATGTGTAAGGTATGAACATAATTTTCCACCATCATGGTCACTCAATGTTTTAAAGATTATTTTAAAAGTTTTAAAAGGTTATTTTCAAATAAAATTATTTTAAAAATATTTTGTAAACTTTTAGTTTCAAAAATAGATATTTCCAAAGTGAAAAATTCGTTTTCCTAAAAAATGGTTCTAATGACATTATTATGGTAGTTATACTCATCAAAGACATAAAACCTTTATTTTACTTATGATAAAATGGGGATATATTGTATTGATATCATCATTATTCTTTCTTTGGATAGTTTATGATCATTTTGACTAAGGATGTACAATTTTATTACCATTCACCATATTACTCTAGATGGTTTATGATTATATTTATTTGATTGCGGTAATTATTAACATTTCATATGTTAGTTTTTCAATGCAAATGTTTAATTTAATTATGTTTCACCCTTTTCATATGAGGAATGTATTTCACTTATTAATTGACAAGTGGGTCCCATAATTACATATCCCCTCGATGCATTGGTATATCTCATGAGACAAATTATCTTAGGTATTTGGATGAGGCCTTACCCATTTATGTAAGATGTCTTGGAATGAGTCTTTGATGGTAATAAGTCTTGGCATGAGGCCATGATGGTATTTTTAAGATGCCCATAATTATGTATTCCATCATTATGAATTCAATCATTGATATTCCATGTGATTATTCAGTTAGTTAGAATATTCGTGGTTAAGTTTCAAGCTCGTGTGATTATTTATATAGAATTATTTTATCATCATTTATTCCTACCATATTATGCTATAGTTATTGATTAAATGGCATGTGTTCTAGTTATTTAACTTTCCATATTGATTATAACTTATTTATTCATAGTTTCTTATGTACGCTTACCCTTACTAAGCATCTGATTTCACCCCTTTCTTATGTTTTATTCTCCCTAGGATACCAGGAAGTGCTTTTTGATTGATATTAAGGAATACGCTATAATAAATAATGGCATTCTCAAGGAAACTTATTTTATTTTATATTTTCAATTGTAATGATAATTTCAAGTATGTATCTAGTTTACTAATACTACTAAACTATTAGGTCCTTTGGGATATAATTTTTTATATCTTATGCTAATATAATAAAGTAGACACCATCTCAGGGTTACTAGGGTCGGGGTTGTTGCATCATGTGCAATAGAAAGAATCCCTTGTAAAGAAAGAGGGAAACTAATAGATGAAAACACACAAGAAATATGGGAATCATGTGTAAGTATGACATGATAGTAATTTGGTATGATTTATAACAGTATTATATAAAAATATCTATTTATGTTTGTATATTTTTTATATGGTTTAGACAAAAGAATCGACATTAACTATACTTAAAGAATAACTAATTTTAGTAGATTTGAATTAACAAGAACAATATGGCCGCATTAGATGTGCATGTTTTAGAGTGTCACCTCGGGTATATTTCAAGAAGACAAAGTTGCAAGGTGATGCATATGAGATGATGAACAGGGTGTAGGCACATATAGATGCTTTAGAAGATATTATTGTCCTATCTGGTTTGGTGGACCAATATATGTGAAAGGATTAAAGCGAACTAGTAGTGGAACAATGATCAGTATATGAAGACCCACATAACCCCACTAGCTTTGAGGCTAGTCATTCCCCTCAACTATCTATCTTACTCGTGGTAATAAACTTTGTCATAACTCTTTCTCCTAAATGTAAATCAAACAACTTCTGATAACTTTATATTTCTAAAATTATACATGGTGAAATTGTATGTGATTTGAATTTATCAACACCCATGCATCACCTTTTTGTGAGGGGTATGGTGTACAATATCCCAGGAGATATGTTACGTAATAAAAAACTCCCAAAAGATCAAGTGAGATTGGGGATTGAAGTAGCTCTCAATCTGAGTGTCGAGTTGCATATTCTGTTTGATGGTCTGGATGTAACCATGGTAGATAATGTTATAGGGACTTTCATAGAATGGTCATTTAATCTTATAGAGATACATGAGGTATGTATTTAACATTTTTTCAAATGAAAAAACCTTTAATAGTTGATGATAAATGATCTAAAATGAGGTATGGTATTATAGATGGACAAACCAAAGGGGAAATGGAAGGTCAAATCAAGACAATCCAGTGGATCAACCAAGAAAACAAAAGGACCTTCTGAGAGTACCTTCACCCCACCAGTTTCACTACCGCATATATTAACATTAAAAGTACATTCAGATACAATATTCAAAGATAAAAATATGTCCTAAATTGAATATAAAGAAGATATATTTGGAGAATCCATTACAGACATGGTTGGTCTCAAGAGTATAAATGAGATTATCAAGTTTGACTGGTTGGGAGTCTAAGTTGTGAATACATACATGGGGTACATTTTCATAATATGTTTGTCCAAAAAAATGATATACTATGTTCATTATAGTTAATAAATATTCATATTTTCTATAGCCATATATATTACTATTATAAGGAAAACCCTACGAAGTAAGATTTGGACTCATTAATCCCTCGATCATTTCTATAGAAAAAGATTATTTGTAATTGAAAAGAAAAAAAAATATGACCTAAGTGCAATATTTGAAAATAAAATAAAAAATGATAGACTCCTCGTGATGCCTACAATGCAGAGGTAAAACTCTATAATCTAATCATATAAAATATTTTTTTCTTTTTTTATTACTTTTTTATTTTTATTTTTTCAAAGCACTCGGTGCTAATCACAATCAATTTTGAAACCCAAAATGTTAATTTTTGGATCCAAAGCATGGATTTACAACAAATCAACCACACATGATGTTTATTGTGAATTTGTAATGTGCTGTAATCAACATTTTATAGATAAACTTTAAATTATAGTTTTAGTTTGTGTTTTAACAAGAACTTTCTTATGATAGGGCAGTCTATAAATATCATCTAAGTCATGGTATGAGGTCGGTGACTGAACACAAAATTCCTATGTATTTTTTTAAATAGAAACAAATTAAGGTATATATAGTAAGATTTAACTATCAAAACATATGTCAAAATAATTTAGTTATTTTGGTCAATTTTTCTGCAATGTATGAAACAAAATAACAATGATTATGGATATTATGTTTACAAATTTATGAAGGATATTATATACCATCAACAAAATAGCATCCCTGAACAGATGATTTCTGAAGGTAGTTACAATTTCATTTAAAACATTTTTTAATCATTTGTTTGTCTGTATTTTCTTAGTACTAACAGGACTGCCAATAGTCTATGTGCTCAAAAGAATAAGTAAATTTGTTTAGAGATGAGTGTACGGGCTACATGGTGCCATAATATTTTCCGACATCAAGTTGAGGTGATTTCCTATTATGTCTATGATCTAGTACAGACTATGACCATAGAGATACATTTGGGATGTAAAGCATTATTATCGTAATGCTTTAGATAATATGTTTACTAAAATAAAATTCAATTATTCACTAATTTCCTTTCTTTAGGGGTTAGGATGAGTTAGTAGAAACTGAAAAATGCTTTCGTAATTAACCTGTAAAGAAATAAAGATTTGAGTTGTTTCTCAAGGGGATTTGACTTCAAGGTTGCAGCTAAGATAATGGAAACAGGAAAATGTGTCAAGGATCCTTCTACCCACAAATTCAAAGACATGTTACCAATTGGTAGGGAAGGTACTTTCATGCTCTTGTCCTCATCATTTTCATTTTTTATTGTTTTCTTTTGATGAATTTATAAAAATAGTTTAGGCACTATTACAATCACTTCCACCTCTATGATGAAGAAGCAAGATGAATTCCTTTACTTTCATGTTTGATTCAACCAAAGACGTCAAAATGAAAGACACTATAAATACTAACAGAGATGCCTCACCCATGTCCTAATCCAATGTTCACAGTATAAACAAGTAATTGACTGTGAAGGAAGTTGAACCTGGGTTTGAAGTTGAAAATGTTGAGACACTGGTTGATCTCTATAAGGTAATTTAGTTTAAAACACATGCCATATTTTCAAAACCAAGAAAAAGGGCTCATATTGTTTTCAAAATTTAGGACAATGATCCATAATTCATTTGAGGCGTGTAGGAATCGACCACACATAAATATGATAGATGATGTGGTCGGTGTAACTCTAAGTGTGTGTTTTCAATATAAAAATGTCATTTTACTTTAAAATGCATGTCACATTTTCAAAACCAAGAAAAGAAGCTCGGATTATGTTGATAATTTAGAAAAACAATCTATAATTCAGTTGTGGCATGTAGGAATCGACTGCACATCAAACTGACACATGATGTGGTCGGTATGACTCAAAGTGTGTGTTTTCACATTAAAAGTGTCATTTTAGTTTAAAACATGTGTCACGTTTTCAAAACCAAGCAAAAAAAGTGTTTTTAAAATTTAGGAAAAATATTCATAATCCATTTGTAATGTGTAAGAACACATGTCAATCTGACACACGATGTGACTGGTATGACTCAAAGTGTGTGCTTTCAATATAAAAGTGTCGTTTCAGTTTAAAATGCATATCACATAGCCAAAACTGAGCAAATGAGATCAGATTGTTTTCAAACTTTATGACACTAGTCCATAATTATTTTTTGATGTGTAGAAATCAACCTCACAATAATCTGAAACACGATCTACCCAATATGACTTCAAGTGTGTGTTTTCAATATAAGAGTGTCATTTTAGTTTAAAACATGTGTCACGTTATCAAAACTGAGCAAAGGGCTCAGATTATTTTCAAAATTTAGGACAATGATCCATAATTCATTTTTAATGTGTAATAATCGACCACACATCAATCTGATACATGATGATGTCGTTATGACTCCAAGTGCGTGTTTTCAATATAAAAGTGTCATTTTAGTGCAAAATGTGTGTCACATTACCAAACTGAGTAAATGAGCTTGGATTGTCTTGAAACTTTAGGACAATGATTCATAATTCATTTTTGGAATGTAGAAATCGGTCGCACACCGGTCTAACACATGATGTGGCTGATATGACTCAAATCGCATGTTTTTAATATAAAAGTGTCATTTTAGTTTAAAACACACATCACATAGCCAAAACTAGTTAAACGAACTTGGATTGTCATGATACTTTAGGAAAACAATTCATAATTCATGTGTAGCATATATGAATCGATTGTGCATCAATTCAACACACGATGTGGCTGGTACGACTCAAAGTGCATGTTTTCAATATAAAAATGTCATTTAGTGTAAAACGCATGTCACATAGCCAAAACTGAGTAAACAAGCTCAGATTGTCTTGAAACTTTAGAACAATGATCCGTAATTCATTCGTGGCATGTAGGGATTGATCGCATCTCAATCCAACACATGATGTGACTGGTATAACTCAGTGTGCATGTTTTCAATATAGAAGACTCATTTTAGTTTAAAACGCGCGTCATATAACCAAAACTGAGTAAACGAGCTCGGATTGTCATGATATTTTAAGACAACAATCCATAATCCATTTTTGATATGTAGGAATCGACCGCATGTCAATATAACACATGATGTGGCCTGTATGACTCAAACCACGTGTTTTCAATATAAAAGAGTCATTTTAGTTTAAAACGCGTGTCACGTAGCCAAAACCTAGCAGACAAGCTCGGATTATTTTCATACTTTAAGAAAATGATATATAATTCATTTGAAACGTGTAGGAATTTATCACGCATTAATCTAACACACGATGAGGCCGGTATGACTCCAAGTGTGTGTTTTCAATATAAAAGTGTTATTTTAGTCTAAAACGTGTGTCACATAGCCAAAACCGAGTAAACAAGTTTGGATTGTCTTGAAACTTTAGGTTAACAATTCATAATTCATTTGTGATGTGTGAGAATCGAATACGTGTTAATCTGACACACAGTGTGGTCAGTATGACTCAAAATCCGTGTTCTCAATATAAGTGACATCTTAGTGAAAAAACACAAATCACGTAGCCAAAACCAAGTAAACAAGTTTAGATTGACTTGAAACTTTAGGACAACGATCGATAATTCATTTGTGGTGTGTAGGAATCGACCGCATATCAATTCAACACACGATGTGGATATTATGACTCCAATTGCGTGTTTTCAATATAAAAATGTCATTTTAGTTTAAAACGCGCGTGACGTTCTCAAAACCGAGCAAATGAACTCAAATTGTTTTCAAACTTTAGGACACTGATCCATAATTTATTTGTGATGTGTAGGAATCGACCGTATGTTAATCTGACACACGATGTAATCGATATGACTCAAAGTGTATGATTTCAATATAAATTTGTCATTTTAGTTTAAAACACACGTCACATAGTCAAAACCGATAAAACAAATCATGATTGCTTCTAAATGTTAGGAAAACGATTTATAATGCATTTGACACGTGTAGGAATCGACCGCACGTCAATTTGACGCATCATGTGTCTGATATGATTCAAAGTGCGTGTTTTCAAAATAAAAGTGTCATTTTAGTTTAAAATGCATGTCATATACTCAAAACTGAGCAAATAAGCTGAGATTGTTTTCAAACTTTAGGAAAATGATCCATAATTCGTTTGTGATGTGTAGAAATCGACTGCATATTGATTTGATACAAGATGTTATCAGTTTAATTTAAAGTGCGTGTTTTCAATATAAAAGTGTCATTTAGTGTAAAACACACGTCACATAGTCAAAACTTAGCAAATAAGATCATATTGTTTTCAAACTTTATGAAAATGATTCATAATTTATTTGTGGCATGTAGGAATCGACCACACATCAATGCAAAACATGTTGTGGATGGTATGACTGCAAATGCATGTTTTTAATATAAAAATATCATTTTAGTGTAAAACACGAATCACATAGCCAAAACCAAGTAAAAAAATCTGGATTGTCTTGAAACTTTATGATAATAATTTATAATTCATTTGTGATGTGTAGGAATTGAATGCACATCAATCCAATGCACGACGTGGGTGATATGTCTTAAAATGTGTGTTTTCAATATACAAGTGTCGTTTTAGTTTAAAACGCGTGTCACATACCCAAAATTGAGTAAATGAGCTCTGATTGTCTTAATAGCTTAGGATAATGATCCTTAATTCGTTTGTGACGTGTAGAAATTGACTGCACATCAACCCAGCACATGATATGGACGGTATGAGCTCAAGTGCGTGTTTTAAAATGTCATTTAATTTAATGATATAATTATTAACAACTATTTAAGTAATTAAGATAATTAATAACTGATAATATCATTAATACATTCAATAACTAAAAATATAAATTATATTGATTATTAATTAATAATGTAATTAGCAATTCATAGTGTAATAATTAATTAATAGCATATCTGATAATATTATTAATATATACAGTAATGAACAATATAATTTATCATATGTGGATTACATAACCTTAAAATTATAATTTGTTTATTTTTTTGTTTAATGTTACTAAAATAAACATTGATTTTATTGCAGGGTAAAACTTTTTTATGAAGTTTGATCGTTGGAGAAAACCTGATATAAGAGTTATGATTTTGAATATTGGTTGTCATTTTTTTTGATTAATCTCAAATATAAATATTTTGTATATTAAGTTTGAATTAAAATGACAGCGCAATGTTAATTGATTTGGTGATGGAATTTTATTTCATTATTATTTTAAAATATCATTAAATACTTATTTTGACGTTATATGTCCACTTTAATATATAAAATCATCAAGAAATTGATTTTTTATACTTATTTAACGGGATTATAAAAGTTTCATTATTTTGAAATATGATTTAGTGATCATCCTAAATAAGTTTAAAAAACGAATTAATGATTCCTATCAGCAGGATCAAATTCAATAGTTGGAATATGAAAATTATTAAATATGATAATTTGGAATATCAAATATTAGAGTTAGGAATTTAAGCAGATGGAATATATAAAATTTTGAAAATTATGGAATCCACATTTATTATTTATATATAAATATAGGGTTTAAAATATATAATGGATGCAAACCGCCCCCTGATTTGGGGCAAGTGGGTGGGGTTGGCGATCCGCAACAGTCCAAAAAGAGGATAGATGGCGGAGTGTTTATTTTATTTTATTTTTTATATATTTTTAATATTATCGGGGGGCAACCCCAAAACAGAAAGCGGCGCTACCGTCCAAAATATTGGTTTGGGTGCCATTCACTGCCCATGCCTCCCATGTGCCCTCATTTATTCTTTTTTTTTATTCATCTTAAACTATCAAATCAATTTAGTAAATATTTTATAAATTCATTCATTGATTGTAAAAATATATAATTGTTTATAATTCAATCATTTATATTTAATATGAATAAAGTTAGAAATGGTTATTTCGAGATTACAACAGACTATACATTCAATCATTTATATATAATTGTTTATAATTCAATCATTTATATTTAATATGAATAAAGGTAGAAGTAGTTATTTCGAGATTACAACAGATTATGGTCGTATGTATGACTTATCATTTTAATTCATGGTTGTATGATTGTTTCCCGTGTCAAAAAAAAAAAAAAAAATCTGATGGATATTATGTCCATCTAATTATATGAATTCTTGTTTTTTATACATTTCAAATAGTTGGAAATCACATTTTTTTTACATTACCAATGGCACGCATTTATTTTATAGATTTTATTTAGTTATTTTTTAATTAGTTATGGTTGATGTGTTGGTTTTGTTTGTCATTTTTGTGATGCATGGTTCATTTATTATGTTAAATTATGAGATTTATCGATATCACATAACTTGCGTTATGTATGTCATGGACATATGTCAATGGGTGTGTAGTGTTTTATTTTGTTCACACATATTTTGTATTACCATGTAACAATCTTTTGTTACAAAATGTGGCAAATTACATCACAAAGGCCTATCACAAGACAATGGTTTAAGGCAATTGATTGCGAAGTTCCCAAATGGATTGTGACGACTATAGTTGTATTTGTTGTCAATGATAAGTTAACAAGTAGTAAAGTCAAGTGTTATTGGATGAAAGATAGTTTGTGAGGATAGTTTGTAAAAAAAAATCAGAATTAATCCATGCATCAAAAGCCGGTAGATGTCAAGAATTCTTAGTTGAAGGTTAAGGCCAAGAGTATAAAATAGCTTGAAAACTCTTTGGGAAAATAAACGAAGATGCATGAAGAAAAGGTTTAGAAGTTAAAAAATTAATGTGAAAAAAGTTAATAACTCTTGAAGATCCGAAAAACACTTTGAATTTAAATTGTTTTGAGTTGGAAGTAAAAGTTGCTCAAGTTGAATCTTTACATGAATCGGGAAAAAGAGTTGCTAGAATTTCTAAGAAGAGTCTTCCTTCTTAGAAGACTCATTCTAGTGGCATAATAAGCTTGAAACAAGCAAAAGATCCATTTTTTGAGATCCCGAAGAAGGAAGCTTTATATTCCGGAAAATTTATATGCACTAATTATGATACTTTGAAAAGTGCATGATATAATTTAAGTTAAAAAAAAAGATGGACGGATAAAGGTTTGGAAAAACCCACCACATCTATAAAAGGTGGAAGAAGAACAAAACAAAAAATGTGATTCGCTATAAGGTGTCCAAAAGAGAAGAGTTTCTACTAAAAAACAACTAAATTTAAGACATCTAGAATTAAACACAATAGAAGAATACAAGGTTCACTGACCACCACTGGTGCTATCGAAAGTTCAAACACCAGCCCATTGAATATTGGCATAACATGTTAACTTCCAAAAAACAAAGAAGGCCTGTAATAAGGAGTCAAACAAAAGTTGAGAAGGATTTAACTAAGCATAACAAGAGAACATGAAAGAAGGAAAATCTATTTACTTCAAGCATATTTGAATATCCTGAATACTTTTATGAAAGGTGTAATGAAAGTGGTCATGGTGATAAAGAGTATTGGTTTACCTCTACCAAGCACAACTCACTTGAAACTAACAGAAGGAGGCCACAAAAGTTGAATAAAAATGAAAGGAAGATAGATTGCCCGAATGACCCGAAGGTCTTCTTTTTTATTTTATTATGGATAATCCCCCTTTTAAGGGTTGAAGGGGAACCCGAACATGACCCGTAGGCCCAAGGCACAGGGCCCGACTGACTCGCATTACATGACCCGAAGGCCCAGAGACATACCATGCCCAATACATGACCCGTAGGCCCAACCCACTTGAACTGCCCCTCCCTAGCTTCTGCATCTTTTGATCACCTAGCTCCCCACCTTGCATTGCTGATCGGCTAGCATTGCCCCGTACAAAGCTGCATGGTGCCTGGTCGCAATGGTGGCTGTCATACCATCTCATTCTTCCAATCCGGTTAGCTCTGCATCTGGTGACTGCTACTCTTGTTGCTATGATCCTCTTTTGGGGCTTGTTCTATGTGAACTAGACTACTCCATGGTCTTTGTGGCCTGAAGGCCTTTGATGACCCAAAGACCCTTGAGACCCGTAGGCCCAAACCGGTGGCCCGAATGCCCAAATCGGGTTAATAGTCCGGTTGTTACAGTACCGAATAGTAACTGCTACAGTACCAGAAATTCGCCTCCACCCGGTTTTGAACCTGGGTCTCTTGGATGCCAAGCAGAAGCCCTTACCACTCGGGTACAGGCTCCTTGGCAAAGGAAGATAGATTGTAAGTGTAGCTAAGAGTGTAAAGAAATGGTAGTTACCAAGCATAAAACACCCAAGAATAAAGTGAAGGAAGATGTCAAACCAAAGAAAAGATATTTCTTTTATGGAATAAAAAGATATATCATGGACAAAATGGCCACTTCGGTGGTGGTGTGGTGGTGAATGTGAGTTGCCAAAACAACGTCGTTCTATGGGAGGTTCAGGGTTCGAATCCTGGGAGTTCGCTTTCGGGGCGAGCCTCTCCCCCGGGATCCACCCACCTTGCCGGGTCACCCGGATTCTTCTGGGCGGGCAAAATGAGGCGCGACCCAATTGCTAACGGATCGCTGTGACAGACCATCACTGTTGGGTCGTTACCCTCGGGACGCTCTGCCATCTCGGCTGGCAACGACTCCTTCCCCCGCTGGGGAGCTGCCTCCGGGTGCTACCCCTTTGCGGGGGAGGGGAGTTTCTCTGTGTGGAGGGTTCAAAAAGGTCACACTGGGGAATTCCCTTTCTAAAAAAAAGAAAATGGAGAAATGTAAGCCATGAATGTTAAAATGAATAGAATGAGGTTGAAAAAAAGGGAATCAATCCAAAAAAGAAACAAACAAATTGATTTGGTGGAAGAAATCTCAAATGAACAAGTTGAATTTTAAGATAGGTTGGAAAAGAATGATAACTCAAAAGTATATAAGAATTTGTGTGGAAGATATAAGTTTACTGGATACACTTCTGAATGTTGCACGACATGGCTACCTAGTTTGGAGAAGTTTGTAAACAAAAGGAAGCATGCATCAGAAAGTACATGTACTGAAAAAGTCTCTATAAAAGGAAAATTTCAACACGAGAAAGTTGAACATTTTACGAAGCTTTGCATGACTGTATGACCAAAATAGTTGAAAGTAGTAAAGAATTTGGAAGAAAAAGAAAAGAACTATGCTAGTGCCTTCCTAGAAGACATTAAGAAGAAAATTCCACACAAAGTGAATGTTAAAGGTAAATGGAATACGTTCATGCAGCCTAAGGAGACCAGTGCTTCGAAAGTAAATGGTGAAAGTATAAAGGGAAGTGAAGCTAAGATGAAAGGAGCTTCTGGATTGAGAAATATCTCGTAGTCTTATTTCTCTAATTAAGAAGCAAAGGAGGATTCAACTTATTCCCACATATATTGTGTTTGTTTTCATTATATTGGGAATTGAAGGCGATTCATACATTCATGAGGTACTTGATGCAATGAGTGATGTAAAAATACTTTACAACTATCAGATGATATCCATCACGGATGACTTTATTTCCATATGAAACAAGTACCCCCCATGGCACACTTCAATTAGTATCAACCATGATGATGTAGGAAGATGCAGTTCACCTCTTTAAGGGGAGTGAACCCGAAGTTGGTGGTTTTAGAGATTTGATAAATTGAGATGGAAGAGTAAAATTCTGGGAAACCAATGGTTAAAGATCCAGATATTATAACTCTACATATTAGAAGGCTGGACATAAAATTTTCAAATGATAAGAAGTTTCCGAATATTAAAATTCCAGAGATTGAAAATCCTATTATCTTGAGGCATGCTGATATTTTTTCCTATTCTTATGAAAAAATAAAATCTAAATCCAGAGGAGAGATGGATTGTTGATGATAAAGAAAAAAAAAGACTTTGAAGGGGGATAACCTATTTTGTGTTTGAATGTTTTTATCCTATTTTTTGAGATGGATGTATGAAATAAGTTGAATGAAAATATTTTGTACATCCCCTAAAAGAAGTTCTCTAAAGTGGTACCACTTAGTGAATATTTTATGGGCAATTTTGTGGTTTAAGTTAGTCACTCTTGTTTTTTACACCGAGCTTGAATCACATAGACTTAAAGTTGGATAATAAATGGATCATTGCTAAAGAAAAGTGACGTCGTCCTTCTCTTGAGTGATTCAATGTATAATTTTAGTATAAAAGAATATAAGGGGATAATATGAAAAGATATGGAGTCTGTGATGAGTGTTTCCCCCACAAGCGAAACTTTAAATTTGTTGTCAATAAAGGGGAGAAGAATATTAACTTTAGATTTAAAGTGGGTATTTAAAATAAATAAAAAGGGGGATATTGAAGTTCTCAAATGGATTGTGATGACTAGAGTTGTATTTTTTGTCAATGAGAAGTTAATAAGCAATGAAGTCAATACATACTGAAAGATAAGAAAGAGTGAAGAATAATATGGTGCTTCCCATGGGTGTTTTGAAGATTAACACTCCATACGTTAATACATCAGATGATGAAATATAGGTAGATTCTAGATCTATTATTAGATGATACATACTAAAGGTGTTTGAATGATTTATCTAGTAAATAGAAGAAATGATATATAAGAGTAAAGTGGTGGATGTTTGAAGAATTGCTGATGGGAGATCATTTTGTCAAGTGATAGTACTAAAACAAAAAATAGTGAAAAGTGTTATTGGATGAAGATAAATGAAGTACAATGGAAGTTGGGAATTTTGAATGATAATTCATTAAACAACTGAGTAATGTTTAATGCTACTATGAAATGAAAATAGAGGTGTTTCATGGGATGAGACCGAGGTTGTCCAAAAGACTGAAAAGACATGAAACTGATAATGCTTTATAACATTCCTTCAATGTAAAAACAACATGATAATTTTTTTTATCACGATTCATGAAGAATTGATAAAACATTAAGTTGATCATGAGTTATAAGAATACATATTGATATTAAATTCTCTGATAGAATGTGACTTGAAGGAATACAGTTAGCTGAGGCAGTGACCGATGAGACAAGTGTTAAATCATCAGAAGATTAGTTTTTGATGAACTATAAATACATGAAAGTTACGAAGAAGCACATGAAGACGTGTCTCTATGAAGTGTCTATAAAATAAACAAAGTAGTTGCATGTTTCATGAGTTTGAAATAAGTGTAATCATAATGAATGCATGATAAGAGAAGCCAATATTTTAAAAAAACAAAGGTATCATGATTCCAAAAACCGAGGGAACTCAAGATAGATGATCATGCCAAGTGAATTATAGAGATACATAGTTACCCATAAGTTAATGGGAGATGATATTCAATGAACTAATTAGAAGATATAAATAATGAGTGTTGTTATCATCCAACATCCATGGTCATCGGAAGAAGCTTTAGTTGGATGATAGAAAAAATCTATGATAAAAGACAATAATAAGAGTTTGAGTAGCATGGTAGCTATAGGATGAAGGTGATCAAAGTGAGAAGATTGAAAGAGGAAACTATAATATGAAGTTAAAATGAAGTGTTAATGCAATGGATGAATATCACCAGTAACACAAGAATCATGTTTGAGTTTGTTCTAAAACTTGAAGTCTGCACAAGTTTGAATGCTTTTGAGACAAAGGGATATGTTTATACAATATAAAAAATAAAGTCTATGCAGAAGAGTCTAGAGAATTTGAGAATCATAAGTTTGAGTGATGTAGAGGCATATGTTGTGTATGATAGAATAAACCCGAATAAAGTTCATATGATAATTGTTAAAGTCTATAAAAGTAAGTGCACTAGATATTACTAAGGGGATTTTCATTCATGATAATTAAAATCCGAAGCAACAATGCTGAGATGAACGATTCAAAGATAAATTATTCATAAAGATTGAGTTCGTGACTCTATCTAAAATTTGAGAAAGAGATTGACATTGGATTTTAGAAATATTTGACAAACCACACACACTAAAATATTATAATATTTTTAAGGATTTAAAAATAGAAATTTGCGTAGCCTTGAAGTTTGAAGACCACATACCACCAAACTTATCAAGAAATGGATTATGTATAAAAGGACTGTGATCATTCAGAACTCTGCATTGAGTGAAGTGAAAAAAGGATCCACTGATTTATGAGTCTAAATAATGGTCAAAGAGAGGAAGTATTCAACTTGGATTTATCGAAAGTTAAGTTGGTTCAAAGAATTGAGGTGTCAAAGCTTTAAGTTTTGAAGAACAGAAGGTAAGGTTTTTGGATAATAGGAAACCAAAAGATGTGATCAAGTATGGCATCAAGTACAACTTGAAAAAGATTCAGATATTCAAGTTCTTAGAGTCTTGAGAGATATAAAAATTAAGTTTTTGAATGATACACAATAATTTTGACTTGCATGCAGTTGAAGTTGAGTTTTTAGTGTTAGTTGAATACCTATCTAGGTTCATAAAGGATATTGTAAATTGGTGGGAGACAGTATAAAGAACCCAGTAGGATGCAGTAATTATTCACCCATGTTATACAGTGAACTTGTGGGTTAAAGATAATAAATTTACACTCCACTTGCACTTGATAATAAGATTTTAGTGGAAAATATATGCCTTAGGATAAAACACACACAATAAGGAGTAGGTACCCACATTGGGTTTGAACCTTGTAAAAATACTACATGTTGTTTATCTTGATTTCCTTTACTGTTTTGTATGTGGTGACATGTGTTGGGAGTTCTTAAAGAGAACCACACATATTAACTGAGATAGAGGTTCATACAACATAAAAAGGGATAAAAGTTTAAGTTAGATTAATTTAGTAAAAGTTAATCACATCTGATTCACCACCCTCTCAGTGTAACAACATGATCCACTGAGAATCACAAATTTTATTATGCATTACTTTATATATTAATAAATATCCATTATTTAATTATCATCATCTTGTGTTATATTTCTTTTATGCATTATATCATAATAATAATCTGGCCTAGAATTAAATATAAGATTCTTTATCACTGGTAAATAACTATAAAAAGTAATGTTTTTTATATTAGGTTAGTGTGGACAGTGTTTGTATACAATTAAGTATGTATTGGTCTCACTTGAATTATATGCAAGACTTGTTAAACCAAATGTGAGTTAATTTGAGGAACACCACATGAATTTCCCTATTAAGGTCTTTGATGCATCTCTAATGAGATATTATTCATGCATCATTTGATAGATTCAAGAAACGAATATCATGAGAAATTTCATACTTTAACTCTTATCATATGTCATTTTTTATAGTCCTGTTTAAATAAATGGTCACTGGATATGTTACAAATAATGGGTGAGATGTTTCTTAAATCCATTTTAGGGATGTTTCACTTGTGGGATAAGTTTGTTATACTAAGTTCATGATAATGACTAATACATTAGATATATCAATATATTTACTTTAATAAATGATTCAAGAGAGAAATTATATCTGAGTGATATAAGGTTGGAATAATTCATGTATCATGCTAATATTCAATGCCATGCATAAAATAAATTTGATTATCCATACACATGGGTAATGAGATAATTCCAAACCATTTATATGATATATCATGATTTTGGATTATATTCATAATCACTATTGATAAATTAAAATGTTAAAAGGGTTACACAAAAAGGTGTATGTGTATGGAAAAAATCTTCCAAATGGTTGGCGCGATAGAGTAATAACATCACATGTATGATCTTAACTCTAAGGTATGACCATGACCGATGTGAACAAGTGGTTACAATCATCCTAATATCATTTTAACAATTATAAAACTAAGTAATAATCATTACTCATAAATAACATCCCATCAAATTCTCACTTGTTTTGGTAGGGGATGATTGGACATTTATGGATAGATGGAGGGTCGAGAAGGTATAAGGAAAAGGCCTATAAAAAAATCCTAAAATAAATCTTTAAGAAACATAATTGAAAATAAATATGTATTTTCTTATGACCCTCTCTGTTTTCATAACAATGAACTCCATTCATTCTAAGTTCATGAAAAGTTTAGAGTCCACTTTTAGAGTAAAGGAATGTTTATCTTCTTCAATATGAGTTATATATATATAATTTTGGTTTTCTGCATTATGTTTGGTCATTGGAAGGATTCTATTATATTATTATCATCATGCATAAATGTTCTCAAAGAACTCTCAAATTCATAATAGCGATATTTGATACATGTAAAATTAAAACCTATTAAAAACAATCATTTCTATTATGGTATGTGAAAGGAACTCAGGTACAATGAAAGAATTCAGTACCAATATTTTTAAAATATTTCATTTAGATATATATTGTAACATAAGATCCAGCATAACAGTCCCCAAATTCTCCCATTAATTGTATATAAAAAATTTAACCAAGTGGATAATAAATAAAATAATAAAGAATGAAACCTCAGTTGAATGATGTGATCCCGACATGCTCCACTCATCATTGGATCATTGTAGCTTGAAATATCAAAAATAGAACCCCTTTAAATCTTCCACACATGTATTGAATCTCTTGGTTATCTATTCTAGGACCTTATTTTTCTATCATGGGCGATTCAAATGCTTTACAGTGCTTGTATAATCAACTGAAGAATGTGAACTCGACTCAAGAAGGAAGGGTTAATCTGATCTCTTTCTTTTCTCATATATCTCTCTCTAATGTTTGATAGAAGATATTAGAGGACTGAAAGTTGTGAAAATGACTTCTTATACCATTAATGGGTCTAAAATGAGCTTAAATACTTTAGTTAAACTTTATTTATATCATTCCATAAAGAACTTTAACCTCTTAAACCAACCCATTTATCCACCAATGACTTAGTTAACTCATAACAGGTGCTACAAATATTTGATCACCCACTTGTAATACTCTTACATGTATCATGATAAAATTTGAACCATTAACTTGGACTATTCCTCTCAAATTCTTTTAATTAACCTTGAATAAATAATAATCATTCGAAAAACTTATTTTTTCATATTCACCTTTTATACTTAAATAACTTAAGAATACCTTGATAAATAAATTAGATTCTAATTATTATAAACTTGAATAACACATAATTTAACTTATTAATTATTTAATTTTGATCATTCACACTTGGATGTTCACTAGTCTACAGACATGAGTCTCACTTTTTCATAAACTCCAAATCATCTGAATTGGAATAATTTCTAGATATACTTTGTGTGTTACCCTTTAGGAACTTATCTCGATAGCAGTGAGTCCTATTTATTGAAATCCTATAAGGTTGTGTTATATTTTTTAATAATACGAGTTTAAGACATTTTAAGTGATGCTTGGAGGATTGTTATGGGCTCATACTAGTAGGACTCATAAGAGTGACATAAGTCAAGGATGAATAGATTTGTTGACAAGTGGAATTTGACTGCTATACTTGTAGAGTTTTTTGATAAAGGAAAGTGAAGTTACATGGAGCCCATGATAATCATATAAAAATATTATATAATTTCATGGGATGTCCCATAAAGGATGTAAGTGTCTAGAACTCATTATTGGATTTAATTGGAATAATTTTGTGAAATATATTTAGAGCAGCACTTCAAGAAAATCAGATAAGTCCTATCAGAATATGTGTACTTGGGCATGAGAATATATGTCATCCAATATCAATTTAAGTGTCATTATAGATAGATATGAGAGTTTGGAAAGGGAAATCCAATATAAATGTGTTCCCAGCCTAGCATATGTGTGATGATACTGAGCATAAGTGTCATCGAGCTAAGCACATGTGTTATCTGAGCTACTAGTGTACATGTGATGATAAGAAGGAATAAAAATATAGCAAAGGCATTTCATCCTATGTGTAATTTTTAGACTATATAGGTGTTATATATTGCAGTGTTCACGTGACTGAGAAATAACATGTGTCATCTTATCATTACATATGTGTGTTTTTCAGTTGTGTAAGTTTCATCTCAGACCGTGTAAGTATAATATGGAACTTAGAAAAATTACAAAAATTAGGAAGCAATATTTCTTTAAGAATTTATCTTTAATAAATTAGTGATATACTTTGTGATATTCTTGGAGGATGTTACCTTATATTAGATGATGCTTGATCCATTCTTAAGTTATTCCAATATCATGGAATTTCAAAGGGATCCATGATTCAAGAAAAAGTTAAAGAAGAATGTTTTTACATATATTTCAATAAATTAAATGAAAACTATTCACATCAAAAAGGATATTTTCATGTAAATATGAATGACTAAATGCATAGTGAGTCATTAAAAATATTTATCAAGGCTCCATGATTTATGGGATATCATGTAAAATAAAGAAGGTGACATGGAGATTGCTGTAGCACACATGTTGCATGTATTTTTAACACATGGTTTGGTAGAAAGTTGTGAAGTGTGGCATTTCCTAGATTTTGGAAAACACAAAAATAGTGAGAGGGTAGAGGAGTTGACGTATATCTTAATGGAATTTGTGATAGAATTTATGGAACCAAGAGATATTCTCATATCTTGCACCTATTAAGAGGCTCTCTTGAACCCATAAATAGTGATAGAAGAATAAGTGGAAGAAATGTGGTTTTTATATTTTTATAAATATAGAAAATTTATCTCTGATGACATTATATCTTCAATAAGAATACCAAAAGGAAGATGGAGTAGAGTGTATATAAAAGAACTATCACTTTATATCATTTAATTAGAGAATAATTAAAGAGGAAAATCTACTGAAAATAATGATAAACCTGTAAGAAAAAGGAAAATAAATTGATTGTGCATTCTTGAAGATATGTTTTGTAGAAAAAAAATAAGGGAGTTACTTTGTAGTAAAAAATAAATTCCAAAATCACACTGGAAAGAAGGATAACTTGACAGTTCTTGAAGAATCTGCCAAAAATAAAGAAGTAGATACTCAAGGAGTTCACAACTCACATTATGAAAAAATCATCCAGTGAGGAGGATCAATAGTGAATGCACACAAGACTAAGGGTGTGATTATCCAATCAAGCGATTCTGATTTAAGATATACCTTCACATATATAAACTATGGGTTCCCTACCCTAGAGTAGTGTGAAAAGGAGGAGGGATGGAGTGAGCTTTTAGAAATAGTGAGTCGACCCAAAACTATGTAAGGTAGTGATCCCATGTGTGGAGTGACCATAACCTTTTATATCCATTGAACAATAATTCACCTAGTGGAATTTGGTGTATTGACACATTTTCAATAACATGATCCTTGGATTATCCCATTGTGGGTGAACTAATAAAAATGATTGTGTCTCAACAAGCTTTAATTTCGTTTACATTTTCATATAGTTTGATGAAGTTGAGTGAAAAAAATAGGTTAAACAAGGTTCTTAACTAAGTGGGAAATAATATCTAAAAAAGGAAAAGTGAAAAAAGGTTTCAATTAGTTTCATCCCGACTCTCCCCCCTATCTGGGTGCCTTGGGGACCTTACAAGTGGTATGAGATCTATAGGTTTTGAATTTTTGTACAAGAGTTTTTGCATAAATTAAGGTTATAATGAAGATATAAATTTTCAATGGTACATAGTTTTAGAGGTGTGAAAGGGATTTCATGACATAAATAGAATAGGTTTTGGATTTTCCCTGAGAATTTGTACAATAAGAAATTGTTTTGTTGAGTCTATACCGAGTTATCTTTGAAATTGATCAAATAAATATAGAAATTGATGCTATAGTTAAGGTGGAATTAAAGAAGTCATATTCAAGAAGATTTATCATTTCATGTTTTCCAAATATATTTGGATAAAACTTAGAGACTTGTATGAAATGGATTCCACAAAACCAGTTAGAAAAGTTGGTGAAGAATGCCTCATGTCAAAGTGAAATAAAAAGAAAAAGAAGTCCACAAAGCGGATGAGTTTTACAAATAAGGTAATAAATTATAAACCTTATATTATATCGGATTATAACTATGATATGGAGAAAGAATATATACTAGAAATTTCAGAATCTCTCATGAAGCTGAAAATAAGACGTGATTCTGGTAAAGAAGTGGAAACAACATCAAGTTTCAAATCCAAGGAGCATTCATATAGCCACTAATAAGATTCCCAATACCTATAATAAGAAGTGGATCAATGGTAAATAATTCATGAAGTGAATGGTTCCATTATAGAATATTTAGAATTGAAAAAAGGCTAAAAGGGAGGAAGTGGCCTTGAATTTTTAAATAAATAAGATAGTCACAGGAATAAAAGAGAAAATTGATTTTCTTAAAGAAATATCTCAGAAATTAGAAAGAAAGTGGCCACTCAAAAGGAATTTAAGGAAAGAATTACCCCTATCAAAATTAAATTGAAATATAGGAGATGATTTAGTATGTAAACTACCTAAAAATGAAAGTATTGGATGTAAAGATAAAGGAAAAGAATGAGAAAATTAGATAAATTGAAGAGAGGTTGAAAACCTATAATGAGAAGATGAAGATCCATCTAATATAAGAATTAGTAGGTGAAATATAATAAGTTTCCTCTATAATAGTCCCACATAATTTGTAATATGGGAACTGAAGGTTCTGGGCACAGAGGAAGCGCGTTGGTGGGTTTTCCCAACTTTAATTTTAGCGTTAAACGACGTTCAATCTGAGATCCATCATGATATAAAATACCATATCTTCATAATAGAATGAAGAACGAAAAAGAAAAGAAGAGTCCCGGAACCCTTGAGATAGGATCATCATATGTTGGTTATAATTAATTTAATTAATTCATAAGAATTACCTCGATGGAAATCTTTATTCATTGGAGTCTCCGGTCACGATCCTATGATCCGTCATTGCGTCATAGAATACAAGTACATGATTCCTCTAGCGGTGATCCACACCTGCTCCACGTATCTCTGGATGTCGCCGAAGGGATCTACAGGTGCTAGCGTGGAAGAACCTTCACTTGCGATGTCCGCCTTCTACCGCCTTGATCCGGTGGAGGATCTCGCTCTCATAACTTGAAAGCGTTCTTGGTGGAAAAGGAATTATCTCTTGGCTTGAGAGTATTTCCAAATCCGTTGTGCACAATAATGACTCTCTCTCAATGAGAATAATGTAATTGGGATTATAATACTTAGAATAATAAAATGAATTAATTGCCCAAAAGCATTTAATCATTTCATTTAATTCTTAGTAATACCCCATGTCTTAATAATGATAGTTGACCATCATTATTACTTGACATGCGCCTAACGTATTACATTTAATATTATTTAATTGAATAAACAATATTTTCTCATGAATACCGAAAAACAAACTACACGGCATGTACTTTTATTTTTCATTTTATTTATTTCCTCCACCATATTTATTAGACCTTGAGTAATGACTATTTATTTCTTAAATAAATGTAACTGAATTACTCGCTAATAAATATATATATATTATTTTGTCCACAATATATTCTCTTGAACAACCAATGTCGAAAAAAATGCGATCAGGCATTCTTAAATAATTATTAAACCACAGTCGGGAATAATCTTTATTTAACTTGTTAAATTAATATTTAAATGAGATACATAGACACACTTAGTGTGTGACCCTCTAGGCCTCTTTCTCAGTGGCATTAGGCGGAGCCTACCTAAAGTCCAAGGTTAGCGTCTAGCAACACGCCAAGGCACCCATAGAGAAGGAAGTTAACGCTGCAATGATGTGTCACCTCCTATGAATGCTTACCGTGTAATATAATCCCTTTGTCTCGATATCTCCAATCAAGCGGGTTGCATGCTAGTGCCATCAACCAATGTGCTCGATTATTCTTTCTTTGACTTCCTGGAATTGAACTCGCCCATACCTTACCATGGACATGGATTTATTTAGGCTATATCAATTCCATCAAAGGGTCTGAGATATCTACTTCCATTATGGAACATAAGGGAAAAATACTTTCTCACATTATCTATTAATGCAGTATTACTCGTGACGCACCCAACGTATCCTACCTCACTGCAAACAGTGTGTCGTCACAGTTTTCATCAATACATCTAAGTGCAAGAGTTGTAATACCCATTAATAATAATCTTAAAGTCTAAGGACCAATACACACATCCGTAGATAGGAACATCCAATGACACTATGAAATGTGGATTTCCTACTGGCGGGTCTCGTTCTCATAATATCCTCCTGGATATTACCAAGGGCACGCACCATGAGAAGGTGCCTCAAAGTTTTATGAGTCCTCACCCCTAATGACCTATATTATTTGTGTCCCTCAAATAATATCATCCGGCCATAGAACATACATTCAAGAACAGTGTTATGGCACTTCTGGGTTCTCATCATAGTAGGAATCCGCTATGACCCATTAATGCAACAGCTGTCCTTAGGACATTATCACATGCATTGTCACGCAGAAGAACAATCAAGATGTGATAAAGCTTTTATTAATGAATAAAGTACAAAGTAGTTGGTTCTAGACCACCAACTCCAACAGAATCCCACTTGGACTAGAGCCAACTGCTAACAACCTTTAACCCGCTAGCTCTCACATGATATTCATGCTTCTGCTGAGATAGGCCTTTAGTCATGGGGTCCACCACGTTCTCTTTCGTGGACACTCTACTCACTGCAACTTCACCCCTTTGATATAAATCCCTCAAGAGGTGATACTTCTGGAGTATGTGCTTTGTCCATTGATGTGACCTTGGTTCTTTTGCAAGAGCCACCGCTGCAGTATTATCACAATACAATGTAATTAGATATTTACTGCTAGGCACCACATCAAGCTCCTGGACAAAGTTCTAAATCTAGACGGCTTCCTTGGCTGCATCAGAAGCCGATATATACTCGGACTCCGCTGTAGAATCGACGACAACTGGCTTCTTTGAACTCTTCCAGCTCACAACTCCTCCATTGAGACAAAAAACATATCCAGATTGCGACTTCAGATCATTCTGATCTGTTAGAAAACCAGCATCAACATACCCTCTGATGACAAGCTCCTCATCTCCTCCATACACCAGGAACATATCCTTAGTTCTTCTCAGGTACTTAAGGATAATTTTAACAGCAGTCCAATGCTGTTCTCCTGGATCTGCTTGATATCTGCCTACCATGCTTAGTGCATAGGCAACATCAAGCCTGGTACATAGCATGGCATACATGATGGATCCTATAGCCGAAGCGTATGAGATCTTACTCATTCTATCTTTCTCCAGTTGTGTCTGGGGGAACATTTTCTTAAAAATATGTAACCCATGTGACACTGGAAACAATCCCTTCTTGGATTGTTCTATACTAAATCTCTTTAGTATCTGGTCAATGTATGTACCCTGACTTAGTCCAAGCAACCTCTTGGATCTATCACGAATGATCTTGATCCCTAGAATGTTGGCTACTTCTCCCAAGTCCTTCATGGAGAAACACTTGTTCAACCAGTCCTTAACTGACTGTAAGACTGGTACATCGTTTCCAATAAGTAATATGTCGTCAACATATACTACTAGGATAACGATTGCATTCCCATTAAACTGCTTATAAACACTTGGCTCACATTCGTTCTTAATGAAACCAAATTTTGTTATGGATTCATCAAATCGAATGTTCCATGACCGGATGCTTTCTTTAATCCATAAATGGATTTCTACAACTTGGAAACCTGTTTGGATTCACCTGGTGTCACAAACCCTTCTGGTTGTGTCATATAGACATCTTCCTGAATTTTCCCGTTAAGGAATGCTATTTTGACATCCATTTTCCAAATCTCGTAGTCATGGTAAGCTGCTATGGCAAGTATGATTCTTATGGATTTAAACATGGTAACTGGTGAGAAAGTTTCATCATATTCAATTCCTTGATGTTGTTTGAATCCTTTAGCACTATCCATGCTTTATAGGTGCAAACTTGACCTTCCATGTCCAGTTTTCTCTTGAATACCCATTTGCATCCAATAGGATTTACATTAACTGGCTCATCGACCAGAACCCGGACTTAGTTCTGATACATGGAATCCATCTCAGAATTCATAGCTTCTAGCTATCTTGCAGCTTCTGAGCTTTCTACTGCTTCCTTGTAGGAGAGAGGTTCATCATTGTCCAACAATAATGATTCACCATCCTCGGTGATTAGGAAACCAAATCTCTCTAGTTCCCTTACCTCTCTTGAGCTCATACGCAGTACTTGTGTTTCTAGAACCTCTTCCACGGGGACCTATGGAAATTGTTCCTATACCAACTTCTGTGTATCTTGATCATCAACTTTATCAAATTCAATCTTGCTCCCACTATCCTTTTTGAGGATGTGCTCCCTCTCAAGAAAGACGACTTGTCTGGCGACAATCACTTTCTTGTCTGAAGGGTTATATAGGTAATATCCTTTAGTTTTCTTAGGATATCCTATAAAGATAAACCTCATGCCCCCGGGGTGCCAGTTTGTTTCCTGATAATGCCTTAACAAATGCCTCACATCCCCATACATGTGTGTGCGACAAAGTGGGTTTCCTTTCATTCCATAACTCATATGGAATTCCATTTTCCGCCTTAGTTGGTACTCGGTTTAATGTGTATGCTGCGGTTTTTAATGCATATCCCCAAAAGGATAATGGAAGATCCGTATGACTCATCATCGACCTCACCATGTCCAACAAGGTGTGGTTCCTCCTTTCACTAACACCATTACAATGTGGTGTATAAGGAGGAGTGAGCTGAGATAGAATCCCAGACTCCTGTAGAAGATCGATGAACTCTTGGTTCAAATATTCTCCACCTCGATCCGATCGAAGCTTATTTATCTTCTTACCAAGCTGATTCCCTACTTCATTATTTAATTCCTTAAATTTCTCTAAGGATTCTGACTTATACCTCATTAAGTAGAAAAATCCTTATCTACTCAAATCATCAGTAAAAGTAATGAAGTAATAATATCCACCTCTAGATTCTACTGGAAATGGTCCACATACATCAGTGTGTACCAATCCTAGAAGCTCTATGGCCCTTTCACCCTGTCCACCAAAAGGCGGCTTGGTCATTTTACCTTGTAAACAAGCATAACATCTATCAAGTGGTTTTAGCTCAGTAGAGTCTAAATAGCCATCTTGACAGAGCTTTGTCAAGCGCTTCTCGTTTACATGACCAAGGCGATGATGCCACAACTGGGTGATGTATGTGTCATGTGATTTTGTTTCATTATCGATTGAAAACACTTGGTTTTCGTAATTTAATACATACAAACCATTATTCAAATGTTCCATACCATAACATATGTTGTTTTTTATAAAAGAGACAACCCTTATTTCCAAACTTGAAAACAAATCCATCCATATCCAAACAAGATACAGAAATTATGTTCTTGGTAACACCAGGCACAAAATAACAGTTTTGTAAAACCAATATCATGCCAGTTGGCAATGAGAGGTGATAGTCGCCAATAGCCAATGCGGCCAGCCTTGTGCCATTGGCAGCTCGAAGATCCACCTCTCCTCTAGAGATCTTTCTAAATCTACTTGGTTCCTGCATTTGAATACAGATGTGATCCCCACAAGCTGTATCTAATACCCAATGTGTAGAAATAAAAATATTTCACTCGATAACAAACACACCTTTAGTGTCCCCATGCTTCTGGGTGCAGTTCCTCTTCCAGTGGCCCTGCTTGGCACATGAAAAACACACTGCCTCCTATTCCGTGCCCTGCCTCTGGATCTTCCCCTTCTTGGAGGGATGGTGCTCGGGGGATTCAGACCGTTTATAAGTCTTTGGCCCCTTTTCCTTGTCCTTCCTTTTCTTGTTCACCATAAGGACTGCGGGTTTGTCACTAAAGGGATCTATGGGTGCTAGCGCGGAAGAACATTCGCTTGCGATGTCCGCCTTCTACCGCCTTGATCCGGTGGAGGATCTCACTCTCTTAACTTGAAAGCGTTCTTGGTGGAAAAGGAATTCTCTCTTGGCTTGAGAGTATTTCCAAATCCGTTGTGCACAATAATGGCTCTCTCTTAATGAGAATAATGTAATTGGGATTATAATACTTAGAATAATAAAATGAATTAATTGCCCGAAAGCATTTAATCACTTCATTTAATTCTTAGTAATACCCCATGTCTTAATAATGACAGTTAACCATCATTATTACTTAACATGCACCTAACGTATTACATTTAATATCATTTAATTGAATAAACAATATTTTCTCACGAATCCTGAAAAACAAACTACACGGCGTGTATATAAATATACACGGCATGTACTTTTATTTTTCATTTTATTTATTTCCTCCACCATATTTATTAGACCTTGAGTAATGACTATTTATTTCTTAAATAAATGTAACTGCATTACTCACTAATAAATATATATATATATATATATATATATATATATTATTTAGTCCACAATATATTCTCTCGAACAACCAGTGTCGAAATAAATGCGATCAGGCATCCTTAAATAATTATTAAACCACAGTCAGGAATAATCTTTATTTAACTTGTTAAATTAATATTTAACTGAGATACATGGACACACTTAGTGTGTGACCCTCTAGGCGTCTTTCTCAGTGGCATTAGGCAGAGCCTGCCTAAATTCCAAGGTTAGCGTTTAGCAACACGCCAAGGCACCCATAGAGAAAGAAGTTAACGCTGCAATGACACGTCACCTCCTACGAATGCTTACCATGTAATATAATCCCTTTGTCTCGATATCTCCAATCAATCGGGTTGCATGCTAGTGCCATCAACCCATGTGATCGATTATTCTTTCTTTGACTTCCTGAAATTGAACTCGCCCATACCTTACCATGGCCATGGATTTATTTAGACTATATCAATTCCATCAAAGGTCCTGAGATATCTACTTCCGTTATGGAACAGAAGGGACAAATCCTTTCTTGCATTATCTATTAATGCATTATTACTCGTGATGCACCCAACGTATCCTACCTCACTGCAAACAATGTATCATCACAGTTTTCGTCAATACATCTAAATGCGCGAGTTGTAATACCCATTAATAATAATCTTAAAGTCTAAGAACCAATACACACTTCCGTAGATAGGAATATCCAATGACACTGTGAAATGTGGATTTCCTACTGGCGGGTCTCGTTCTCATAATATCCTCCTGGATATTACCAAGGGCGCACACCATGAGAAGGTGCCTCAAAGTTTTATGAGTCCTCACCTCTAATGACCTGTATTATTTGTGTCCCTCAAATAATATCATCCGGCCATAGAACATACATTCAAGAACAGTGTTATGGCACTTCTGGGTTCTCATCATAGCAGGGATCCGCTATGATCCATTAATGCAACAGCTGTACTTAGGACATTATCACATGAATTTTCACGCAGAAGAACAATCAAGATGTGATAAGGCTTTTATTAATGAATAAAGTAAACAGTAGTTGGTTCTTGACCACCAAATCCAACAGGAACAAATAGAAGTTTTATAGAAAATATTGGAAAAAATAATTCAAAAAGAAGGTATCTCTAGAATGCTACTATTGTTGAAGATTTGGGAACATTATGAGTAGGTGTATTGAATCACAAAAAGATAAATGTTAAAGAAGACCAAATACATCAACATCTCAATTAAGAAGATTCCCCACAAGGTAGTTTTTATGGAATACACTTTATATATTCTAACCTTGGTAATTTGGAAAGATAGTGAAACATGAAGGGAGCACATGAGACTCAACATAGTAGGTGAGGACTCCTTAAGTGCATCCAAGAGACCCGGGATCAAATCCAGGTGGGGGATAATTTCCGGGTTACTGTAGCAGTACTGTAGCAGGTACTGTAGTAGGAACTGTGCAGAACTGTAGCAGGTACTGTAGCAGACACTATTTGACACTATAGCATCCAGGAATATGCCCCCATTTGGGCCTTAGGGCCATCGATTTGGTCCCCGAGTTCTTTAAGGCCTTCGGGTCAGTAAGGCCTTCGGGCCATCTCAAGGCCTTCGGGCCACCTTAAAGTGCAGATGCAAACCAGACAACCTACAAGGAACAAGCTTCAGAAGGAGGAGGAGCAAGGATATTTCACCATAGCAGAAACTAAACAGATTTCAAGAATGAGAGGGTATGGCACCTACCATCGGGACAAGCCTGTGCATGCATGGGAAAGCCTAGCTGAATAGCCATGCAAAGGTGGAGAGCTGATTTCACGATGAAGATGCTAGGGAGGAGCAGTTCCAAGTAGTTAGTCTGGGTTGTATGTAATGTTTGAAGCCTACGGGAAATGGATTCCTCTAAGGCCTACGAGACATGTAATTCTTACGCTTACATGCCTTGTAAGGGTTCCACATCACCCCTTGAAAGGTGGATTATCAAAAATCAATAAAAAATGAAGGCCTTCGGGCCATTGGAGTGGAGTGAAACATGAAGGGAGTAGAAAAATTCATAAATATTCTCTCCACTCCTATAAAATACAATGAAAGAGTGTATCCAAAAAAGAAGCATGTTAAGTTGGAAAACAAGTCTATTATTTTGGATAAGTGTAGAAAATCTCAACAAAGGGAGCATCAAGAACTAAAATATGGCTACTCACAAAAACCCTCATGGAAAGAAAGAAATCATATTTGGAAGAAAAAATGAAGGGTTTCCCCATCTATCAAAAATAATGAACAGAAGAATACACAAAGGAAGAAGAAATTTGAGATTTATCTCATGACCATAAAAAAAGAGGCATGCCTATGTGGTATTAAAAAACCAATATAAGGAAAAAGATTAAGATTGGTGGAAGTTTCATCCAATGGAGATGAAATCCAAAAGGAAGATCCACTTGATTTTAAAAATGAGAAGAGATCTGTACAAGTGGAATATATTTCAAAATTTTGAAAAATCCCAAGCCAAGGAAGAATAAGGGATCTCTTATATAAGAAGAAATGTGTGTAAGTGGGTTCAAACAAAGAAATTCCATTAGAAAATGGTTGACGAAGCTAGCTATAAGAGATGGTCAAAATGAATAGAATGAAGTTAAAGAAGTGATTCAATTCTTTTCCCTAAATATGAAAAATGGAAAAGGAAAGTTGGAAAACAAGGGGTTGGTTCATCAAGAATATCCAAATTTTTAAACATTATGAAAATGGAAGGTATGCCTCTCCCCATGCAATTAAAATAATTTCTAACTATTTTTAAAGAGGTGTATAATTTAGGGAGAGACATTATCTTTGTGCTGGTTATGATGGAAAAACACATGAAAATAAGTATAAAATCAGATCCATTGAAGATAGAAAGAGTAAATGAAAGAAGTGTAGTTAGGAGTGTTTAAAGATATATTTAGTATCAATCCTAAGCAATAGAAAAAATGTTGAACATGATGTATCTAGAGGTTTAAAGTAACTAGTTTGTTTATCAATGTTGTATATGAAAAATTTCACATTGTAAATTAAATTCATTGTCGAATCTGAAGCTAAAAAGAAGCCCAAAATAGAGTTAAAAGAGGTATTAAAGCCTATTATAAATACATAATGAAATCATAATGAATCTAGAGTAACATTAGTAGAATCATTCCATGAAATTATTGGAATCATACCACTAAATTAAAGTGGATATATTGGGAGAAGCAATAACAATATAAAAATTTCCATGTTTATTTGTTTTATGTGCTTAAAAATTGGTATTAGTTGTCTATTGTGTTTAAGATTCTAAAAACTGCTGAACTAGAGGTGTTATTCCCAAAAAATGATTCCCCTAAATGGATAAATAATTATTGGTGTCAAAGAGATAACATTCAAGGGGATTTGATGCTGAATTTTCAAGGCTATTCAACCTTATCCAGAAAATAGAGAAGCCTATGAAGAGTTGGAAAGATTAAAGTTCAAGTGGTATCACTAGTAACAAGTGGTATCAATTGATCCATCAAGTGTTATATTCTCACACTCATTTGTTTTTATTACTTATCCACTAATGGTTTAGTGAAAAAGTGTGGTGAGATCATGGGTTTGTTTGTATTGAGAAAGTAAATGGTTTTTGATTTTAAGTGTTTGAACTATAAAACTAGTGAGTTAAATGGAAAAATTTGAGGATGTTTACAAAAAATATTGTTTCCTACTCAAAGACTATGATCAGTAGGCTTAGATGATTTATTAAAAACTCAAGTGCTAAGTGGAAAATACACTTACTTAGTCTCCCTATGTTTATGTAGCTAAAGTTGAAGAAGTAGTTTGGAAGTGTCTTGGAGAATTTGTTATGGATTTGAGAAATCTAATAGAAATTGGAAAAAATTAGGGACTTAATAAATGATAAGTTATCCTATGAATAAGGGTGGTGGGGGGGTAATAAAATGAGGAGGTGTGGAGTTGGACCCTTTCTAAGGGGGAGTGTGAAATGAAAAGTAAAAGGAAGATAACTATCATGAAGGGAGAATTAATATGAATACACCTGATAAGGGGGAGAGGAAACTAAGATAATATAATTACTTTTAGACCCTTTGTATTTCATTGATAATGGTTGAGATATTTAAGAGAGGATATGGTGTTATATTATCAACAAAGTCCAAAGGGGGATATTGTTTAACACCAATAAGGATGGGTTGTATTTTTTGAAAAAATGAGTGCAAGATGGAAAAGTGATTCTTG
Source organism: Viscum album (assembly GCA_963277665.1). NCBI lineage: Eukaryota > Viridiplantae > Streptophyta > Magnoliopsida > Santalales > Viscaceae > Viscum > Viscum album. Next base: position 1,202,819,625 of record OY728138.1, read on the forward strand.
AAGGATTGTTATGGTCACATCCTTATAGGAATCACAAGGGTGAAACAAGTCAAGCCTGAATGGATTTGTTGATAAGTGGAGTTTTATTTCTATACTATTTTAGTTTTTTGAAAAAGGAAAATGAAGTTTAATGGATCCCATGATAATCATATGATATATTTAGAGAATTTCATGGGATATCCCATGAAGTCCAGAAGTGTATGAGACTCATTATTAGATTTAATTAGAATAATTCTATGAAATTTGTTTGGATTAGCACCTGAATAAAAGCATCTAAGTCCCATTAGTGTATGTGTCATTGGGTGTGAGCATACGTGTCATCAAGTATCAATTTAAGTGAAATTTTAGTTGGATATGAGATTTTGGATAAGGCTAGGTAGTGTATGTGTGTTCCCACCCCAATGTATATGTGATCATGTTGAGAATATGTTTCATCAAGATGAGCATATGTGTGACCTGAGATACCAAAATTCTTGTAATGATCAATAAGAATGAAAATATTACAAAGTAATTTCAGCATACATGTAATTTTTAGTTAGTGTAGGTGTAATATAATAAAACATATGTGTGATTGAGTGGCAGCATGTGTCACATTATCTCTATATATGTGTATTTTTATGAGTATGTAAATGTCATCCTAGACTATGTAAGTGTCATCTTACACTTAGAGAAATTCTATAAACTGGATAGTAGTATTTCTTTAGGTTATTTATCTTGAATAAATTAGTGATATAATTTGTGATATTCCTAAAGGATGGTCCCTTAGATTAGACGATGCTTAACCTAATATTTATTAATTAAAATATCATGGAAATTCAAAGGGATCCACGATTCAATCCAAAGTTAATGAAGGAATTTTTAGTGGATATTTCAAAGGATTAGATGAAAAATATTTATGCTAAAAATGATAGGTGTGAAACAATAGTGAATGCATGGTGAGTTACTAAAAATATTTAGAAAGTTTGCATGATTTATGAGATATCATGGAAAATGAAGAAGGTAATACCGAGATAGATACAATACACATGTTTCACATATTTTTAATACACTCTCTAGAATAAATTTTTGAAGTTTGGTTTTTCTTAGATTTGGGAAAAAGTAAAAGTAGTGAGAGGATAGTGGAGTTTACTCAACTCCTAATGGAAGTTGTGACATATGAAATTAAAACAAATAGATGTTCTCATATTTCACATCGGTCAATCAACTATCTCAAACCCATAAATGGTGAGAGAAGAAGTGGAAGAAATATAGTTTCTATATTTTTGTAAATATAGAGAAGTTTTCTCACATGCTATCCTATATTCAATAAGAATATTAGAAGGAAGAATGAGTATAATATCTCTAAAATCACTATTACTGCATATCTGTGAAGGAGAGAATAAGTAAATAAGTGAATCCATTATAAATAATGATACACCTATAGGCAGAAGTAAAAAAAAATAGACTATTAATTCTTGAAGTTCTTCATGTCAAATAAGAATAAGGTAGTTTCTGTGTAATAGAAAATACATTCTAGACTTATGCTGGAATAAAGGATAACTTGGAAGTTTGTGAATAAATTTACAATAACGAAGAAGTAACTACTTAAGGATATGTTCACAACATGCACTATAAAGATGCTTCTAGTGGGGATGTTCGATAGTGCATCTAAAAAAGACTGAGGGCCCACTCATCCAAGAAAGTAATGCATATTGAAGATAAACCAACATGTATATAAACCATGGGTGTCCTACCCCAAATTAGTTCATGAAGGAGTAGGAATAACAATGATCCTGGAGTGTTAATGAGTTAGCCAAAAACTATGTAAGGTAGTGATCCTAGGTGTGGACTAACCACAACCATTTTTATCTATTGATCAATAGTGATCCTAGTGGATTTTAATGCATAAACACACCACTTATAGAAAGCTCCATAGACTATCCCACTATGGGTGAACAAAGTAAAAATCATTATGTCTTGAAATGATTTAATTTTCTATACATTTTTATATAGTTCAGTGAGGTTGAGTGAAATGAAATTATTAGAACAAGGTTCTAACCCAATTTATAGTAATATTAAAATAGGGGAAAGTGATAAAAAGGTTTAAAATAGTCACACCTTAATTCACCCCCTCTAGGTGCCTTGGAGACATTACAAGTGGCATCAGAGCTATAGGTCCTGACTTTGTGTTCAATAAAAGAAGCATTTTTAGAGTTATTTTATAAACAAAGGCTACACCAAAGATACCATTTTTTAATGGAATAAAGTTTTATAGGTGGAAAAGGGACTTCATGACTTACATGGAAGTATTTTTGTAAGTTCCTTGATAAGTTGTGCATTAAGGAATTGTTCTACTGATCTAGCATGGGGTTATCTTTAAAATATATCAAAGAAATCTATAAATTGATTCTTTTGTCAAGGATTAATTAAAGAAGGATCTCAAATAATACATTTTAAAGAATATTTCTTACCATAAGTATTCTAAATATACATAGATAAAACTTGGAGACTATTATGACATGGATTCCACAAAATTAGTGAGAAATGTTGGTCAAGAATGGATCATGTAAAAAGAAATAATAAGAATAAGGAGTCCACCAGGAGAATGAGTTCTCCAACTGTGGTAATAAATTATAAAAATTCTATTATATCTAATTCTAACTCTATTATTGAGAAAGAATGTGCACCATAAATTTTAGTGGAAAATAAGATGGAGATAAAAATAAGATGTGATTTTGATAAATAAGTGGAAACAAACTCAATTTTCCAATCCAGGGAGTGTTCATGTAGCCACCAAATAGAGTTACAAGATTTATAAGAAGAATTTGATCAATGGTAAATAACGTATAAGTATACGGTGCCACTATGGGAGATTTATCCTTAGAAAATAAAAGGCTATAAAGGGAGTAAGTTGTAAGAACTCTGGTTTTCGTATGAGGTAAAAATAATTTTTTCTTCAATTTAAATGATTAATTACTACCTAATGTGAATTCCCTTTGAGGTCATGGAGGTTTTGGGGTTGTCTAAGGCTTGTTTGGATCCCGAATCTTGTTTTTTTGAAAAAATAAGGTAGGCCAAACGATTAGTAGAAACCATGCAATTTAGGTCACACGGTTACTACTAACCATGTAGGGATACATAGTTGGGTGATATAGGTCGCACGGTTTGAAAAAATCATGAGAATGGAGGTTAATTCTTTTAAGAACCCGGGTTTTTGGAACGAGTCAAAATCCCGACCCTGTTTGGATTTCTTGACTTGTTTCAGAGAAAACTGGAGAAACTGGGAAGTTTCTGGAAAATTCCAGATTACATGTGATGTACCTTTAGTACACATCCTGTACTCTTGACCATGTGTGAAGGCCATACATGGCATGTAGGCCTGTTGGAGGGGTATAAAGTTTTTAGCAAGTACATGCCGTGTACTATTTGAACACACAGTGTAGAGGGTCCGTGTATGGGGATATACATGGCATGTTGGGGATGTTAGTTGGGTAGAGAGGTACACACTGTGTACCCTATATACACGCCATGTAGTCAGTTAGAAAGACCTTGGAAAAATATCAACCATCATATGAATAGTAAAATGATACACACGACGTGTAGTTCTAAGTACACGCCATGTAATTTTTTTCTAAAACAGGCAGTAGCCTCATTTTGAGGCAGAAACCCCAACCCTTGACGAGTTTGAGTGGGGAGAGACAGTCGAAGCTCATTTTTTCTCCTAATCTTCTATCCAAACTCTGTTTTGACCATTTTTGGATGCGTTAGAACCCCCTCGGTAAGGCCTTGATTCCTCTTGATCCGTTCTTGATTTCTGTTCTAAGATGAGTTATTGGGGTTTGAGCAGTTTTAATTCTTTTGTAGATCTATTGCGTTTTAGACCTAATTGAAGGCTGTTATCGGGGGAGTATCATCGTACTAGTATGAGGTAGGTGGTGCATACCTCTTTCTGTGTTTTCGTAGTCTTTTGGGTGGCGTGGCCTTTGGCGTTTTTTGGGTATTTTTATCGTGAACTTGTTTTACCTGCTATTTCCTATTTAATTATTATTTTACCTATGGGATGCCTTTGGGTATGCCCTGTTACCTGTTTTTCTTGAGTAGGGTCGGGCGAGTGGTCGTTACTCATCGGGCCATTTTGGCCGGGGGATGCCAAAATGGTTATAATTGATTTGTATTGGTTAAAACTGCTGAGTTTAGTTTATTAAACCTTGATATGACTTGTTAGAGGATTTCAAAGATCTTAATGCCGGTATGGGACAACACCTGGCTAGTTCAATTCAACCATTTAGTTTGTCTTGCATGTTTAAGTATTTCATTTGATTATATATGTGATGTGTCATTGCATATGATTGAAGCCTTTGGGTTGTGTTGGGTATGGATCAAATATTGTTGAGTGATGCTGATCTTAGGTTGGGTTTGACTCGGGTTACATTGGGTGGTTCTGACCATGGGATTGGGCATTATGGATGTCAACTTGAGGCAGGGTGACTATCAGGTTGGGCATGGCCTGGTTTACTTGGATGGTGAGGCCGTCAGACTTGAGTGGCATGGTCGCAGGGGCATGAGGTGTCAGAGGTGTTGTGGCTTGGGTACTATTTTGGTGATTACCGATCACCCAAAACTTTGAGTAGTGTGCACACAGAGAAACTCCATGATGAGGTGGTTTTGACCACTTGTGTGGGTAGAGGCCCCCGTTAGTTTAAATTTAGGTACTATTGGTTGGGGGTGCTTGTCATAGGAATCCACATGGAAGGTGAGGAGCCTTAAGGGGATAAAAATGAGAGTATCAGATTGGGGGTAGAGGCTCGCCATTATTTGAGGGAATACATCGCTGTCCCTCCAAATAATTTATTTGAGGGAATACATCGTTATTCCTCTGATAATATTATTTGAGGGAAGACAATGATGTCCCTCCAGTTACTTATTTGAGGACAAACATTGTTGTTCCTCTGGGTTACTTTTTCTTGGGCGTGCCTTTGGGATGTTAGTACTTGAGACATGCAGTGTCAAGGGGAACATGGTGCCGGGTTATATGACAGAGATCCCGACATTGGCCGAAGCAGGTGACACTCCATGGTGGCTGTTGAGCACTAGTGGAGTTTGTGTTTGGTTGTGTGCATTGTACTGTTTACTGTTTTCCTTATAAATGTATGTCTTCTTAAAACACTTATATTAGGTGTACACTGTTGGGTGGTATCCTACTAAGATTTGTCTCACACACTACATCGGCCCTTCAGGATGGGTGCAAACTTTATGGATTTACGTGTAGGAAAGAGGTCAACTTTAGGAGTTGGACTGCATTAGTTATTACATGGAGATGGTATGGACCTTGAGGTGTTGCCTAGATGGAGTTCATTTTGTTTTTATTTCTTTCCTGTATCTTCATGATTACTTGTCTTATATCTGCAATTGGTTAGCCATTAATGCCTTTACATATGTAATGTATTACTTGCTTTGGATGTATTTTTGTTGTTCAGTAGTAGTTTCAAGTGATCAACATGCTGTTTTGATTACTTTCTGTTACTGTTGTTTATATCTTGCTTCCATTTTTTATTGATATTGGATATGATTCTACTCTACAGGTCTGGTTCGAGTCTGCTGAGTCGTTTACTTTTGTTTCATGTCATTTATCATTGCTCAGACCAGTACCACCATTTCCTTCTTCCTCCTAGAGGGTATAACCTCCTCACTATATCTATCAGACCCTCTTCTAGTCGGAAACCTTTGGCATTAGGGGAGGTGCGCCTAAGGTAGTAACACTTGACCTGTTTAGCACTGTTTGAGTGGCTATTTGGGTCCAGGTCGTTACAAAGTGGTATCAGAGGAGTTCTTGACAGGGATTTAGTAGTACTATTTTTCTGGCTACTAATGAGATTCATGCTTCTCTTTTTATTTCTTCTGGTTTTACTATTTTGGATATGGTAGACTGAAGATAGATTGTGACTGGAACTGAGTTTCTAGCTTGTGCTTGGGTGCCTACAGCCCCAAGTATGAGATATAGACCAAGTTTCCATGGGTAGGAATTGATGTTTTTTTTCTCAGATTACAATTTATATGATTTCCACCTAGATGGCTCACTTGGTGTGTGATGTTATTGATTTTGATATGTGACCCTTGACCTGGTGCGGTAAGGGAAAATTTGACCTTGGCCTGGTATGGTAAGGCTGTTTGTTTGGCTTTTGATAGGCACATTTTTAGGGGATTTCAATTTCATAACTACACGTATGCTTTGTGAAGTGATAATACCATGTGAATAATATCATATTTCCATGCTTTGTATGATTTGAAATGGGAATAGGTGAAATTCCTAATAGAATTTCTTGTTGATTGAAACGTGTTATTCCATGCTTTATATATTTGTAGAATTGCATGTGGCGGGGTATTTGGGTTTGGCTCTTGAACGAGTAGGAAAGTACTATTGTTGAGGTGATTTTGATCACCAGGATTGGGAAACTCGATCATCGGTTTGAGGCAATGTTAGTTGTTAGGATAGGCAAGGTTCGAGGTACTTTTGATACTTAGCTCTGTTGAGGGTGGGTAAGGAGGCCATGAGGTCAGGATACTGTGGGCATGGGTTGTGATAGGGGAGAGTAAGGGTAGTTGTTTTATACTGTCTCTTTAATGCTTTCCATATCTATATTGAATATATATTGTTATATATATATATGGGTTTTCTGAACATTTATGGTATTTAGTGGGTTCCTTTTAGTTGACTCAGATGGAGCGTCAGGCAGGAGATGGTACAGTGCCATAGGAGCAAGGTCCGGTTCGGTGCAGGCAGAGCATGAGCCGTAGGTATAGGCTCAGGGACAGGAATAGGTCCAGGATCCAGTGAAAGCATGACAACAGCAGGGTTTGGCAGCATTCAAACCATGGCTCGACGAGCAGCTCTGAGCTAGCCTGGTACATGTCTTGCAGGGGATTGACAGAGGTGCGCAGGGTACAGAGCCATCTATGGCATATTTGACATGGGAGTTCCAGTCGTAGCACCCTCTGCTTTTTCAGGGTGAGGGTGGTCCGCAGGAAATTTAGAATTGGATAGAGAGCATGAAGATGATCTTCAAGTAGCTCGAGACACCTCCAGGGTGGAGGGTAAAGCTGGAGACGTACATGTTGCGAGGACCAACAAAGCGCTGGTGGGATGTGCAGGTTCATGCTCGCAGGCACAAGGAACTAGCATGAAAAGACTTTGAGGAAAGATTTTTCAAGCACCTTTACCCAGATACACTGAGGGAAGAGAGAGCTCAGGAGTTCTTGAGTCTTCAACAGGGAGACATGTCCGTCATGGACTATGCAACTACTTTCACTGAGTTGTCTTGCTTTGCACCTGGTATGGTAAGTGATGACGCAACAAGGGTGAGACACTTTGAGGATGGATTACGACACACCATTCAGATCCAGGTAAATATATTCAAGCTTGGTTCATTCTCAGAGGCGGTAAATCAGGCGCTCATAGCGGAGGGCAACCAAAGGGATAAGCCCCAGGTTGGCCAGGCGGTAGCTTTAGGTGATGGTTCGGATAGCAGAAAGCAAGGACGAGATGAGTTCCAACAAGGCAGTCAGGCCAAGGACTCATCTAGACCACCTCGTAGTATTTTTCAATGGTTTTCTTTCAGTGTGGACATCCAGGAAATGTTTGGAATTAATGTGATAGGCCTCTAAAGGAGTGCTGGGCATGTGGACAAGTCAGGAATCTGGAGAGGTTTTGTAGGTAGGCTACTCAGACAGCTGGCAGGAAGGGACCAAAAAAGACAGTGGCATCTGGAGTTGGTTTAGGTTTGGTACCAGGAGAAGGTAGCTGAGTTTCAACTGCATGCGGAGGATGTGACAGAGACAATGAGACCCAGCTGAGGGGTCATTGGTCGGTGACTGGAGCAGCACCGTAGGGAGGTCAGACATCAGGTGGTAGTACTTCAGGCCAGGTGTATGCTGTGGAGCTACCAAGGGCTGATCAGGCTGGTGAGACGATGATGGTTAGAGGTACACCGTGAGTGTGGCCATGAATTTTTTGTTTTCTTTTGGCATGACCAGTTGAGGCATGTCCGTTTTGAGTGCACGAGGTGCACAAGATTCATGTGGGCTAACTAGATGCTGGTCAGTGGGATTGGCACCATATCAGGTGTGGGATATATTTATATATATGTTTGAGGAGTTGTAGGAATCAGGGCATCGAGGATGCGGGTTACTTGAGGTTCTGTGGGCATTGGGGCATTGAGGATGTGGGTTACTTGAGGTGATATGCATCAAGTTTAGCTTTGAGAATCCATGGGACACATGACCTCGTGGAGGCGGTCACCGATGCGGACTGAGATACGTTTGGGGTGTTAGAAACAAAACAGGAGCACCAATGAGGCGCATGAGTGACAATGCATTACGAGAGGACCATGAGTCTGGAAACAGGTTAGTGAATCTTTGCTTTGTTGAGTTTAGTAGGGTTGAGACTGAGTTAGGAAATTCCTAAGGTGGGGAGCCCTTGAGAAATTTAGCCAGAACCTTTTAGACCTGGGTAGTCTGGGTTACTTTGATCAGAATGATATGTTCAGTACCATTTCTAGGTTTCGTTTGATATCTCGAGGACGAGCTATGTTAAGGTGGGGAGATTTTAAGAACCCAAGTTTTTGGAACAGGTTAAAATCCCGACCCTGTTTGGATTTCTTAACTTGTTTATGAGAAAACTGGAGAAACTAGGTAGTTTCTGGAGAACTCTAGATTACATGCCGTGTACCTTCAGTACACGTCGTGTACTCTTGACTGTGTGTGAAGGCCATACATGGCGTGTAGGCCTGTTGTCAGGGTAGAAAGTTTTAGCAAGTACACGCCGTGTACTATTTGTACACGAAGTGTAGAGGGGCTGTGTATGGGGATATACATGGTGTGTTGGGGATGTCGGCTGGGTAGAGAGGTACATGCCATGTACCCTATGTACATTCCATGTAGTCAGTCAGCAAGTCCTTGGTGAAATATCAGCTGTTATATGAACAGTAAAATGATACACATGGCTTGTAGTTCTAAGTACACACCATGTATTTTTTTTTTCTAAAATGGTCAGTAGCCTTGTTTTGAGGCAGAAACCCAAACCCTTTATAGTTTTGAGTGGGGAGAGCCGGATGGAGCTTGTTTTTTCTCCCAATCATCCATTCAAACTCCATTTTGATCTCCGTTGGATGTGTTATAACCCCCTTGGTAAGACCTTGATTCCTCTTGAGCCGTTATTCTTGATTTTTGTTCTAAGATGAGTTATTGGGGTTTGAGCAGTTTTGATTATTTTGTAGATCTACTACGTTTTAGACCTAATTGAAGGCTATTATCAGCGGATTATTATTTTACTAGTATGAGGTAGGTGGTGCATACCTATTTATGTGTTTTCATAGTCTTTTGGGTGGCGCGACCTTTGGCGCTTTTTCGGGTATTTTGAGCATGACCCTATTTTACCTTCTATTGCTTGTTTAATTTTTATTTGACCTATGGGATGCCCTTGGGTATGCCCTATTACCTGTTTTTCTTGATCAGGGCAGGGCGAGTGGTCATTTCTCATCGGGACATTTTGTTCGAGGGATTCCAAAATGGTTATAATTGATTTTTATTGGTTAAAACTGTTGAGTTTAGTTTATTAAACCTTGATATGACTTGTTAGAGGCTTTCAAAGATCTTAGTGCTGGTATGGGACAACACCTAGCTAGTGCAATTCAACTGTTTAGTTTGTCTTGCATGTTTAAGTATTGAATTTGATTATATATGTGATACGTGTCATTGTATATGCTGGAACCCTTTGGGTTATGTTGGGAATGGCTCGAATATTGTTGAGTGATGCTGATCTCAGTTTGGTTTTGACTCGGATTACATTGGGTGGTTCTGACCATGGTATTGGGCGTCATGGACATCGTCTTGAGGTAGGGTGACTCTCAGGTTGGGCATGGCCCAATTTACTTGGATGGCGAGGCTGTCAGACTTGAGCGACATGGTCATAGTGGCATGAGGTGTCAAAGGTGTTATGGATGAGGTACTATTTTGGTGATTACCGCTCACCTAGAACTTTGAGTAGTGTGCACATAGAGAGACTCCATGATGAGGTGGTTTTGACCACTCATGTAGGTAGAGGCCCCCATTAGTTGCAGTTGAGGTACTATTGGTTGGGAGTGCTTTCTGTAGGAAGCCACGTGGAAGGTGAGGAGCCTTTAGGGGATATCGATGAGACTATAGGGTTGGGGGCAGCAACTCACCGTTATTTGAGGGAAGACATCGATGTCACTCCAAATACTTTATTTTAGGGAAGACATCATTATTCCTCAGGTGATATTATTTGAGGGCAGACACCAATGTCCCTACGGTTACTTATTTGAGGATAGGCATCGCTGTTCCTTCAAGTTACTATTTCTTGGACGTGCCTTCGGGACGTCAGTACTTGAGACACACAATGTCAGGGGGCACATGGTGCTGGGTTATATGACAAAGATCCTGGCGTTGGCTGAAGCAGGTGACACTCCATGGTGGATGATGAGCACCAGTGGAGTTTGTGTTTGGTTGTGTGCATCGTACTATTTACTATTTTCCTTATAAATGCATGTCTTCTTAAAACACTTATATTAGGTACGCACCATTGGGTGGTATCCTACTGAGATTCCTCTCACACCCTACAGAGTTCCTTCAGGACGCGTGTAGACTTTATGGATTTACGTGTAGTAAAGAGGTCAGCTTCAGGAGCTGGACTGCATTAGATATTACATAGAGATGGTATGAACCTTGAGCTCTTTCCTAGCTGGAGTTTATTTTGTTTTTCTTTCTTTCCTGTATCAACATGCTTAATTGTGCTGCAGATGCAGTTGGTTAGCCATTTGCGCCTTCACATATGTATATATATGACCTGCTTTGGATGTATATTTGTTGTTCATTAGTAGTTACAAGCTATCATCATGTTGTTGTGATTACTTTCCATAGCTATTGTTTATATCTTGCTTCCTCTGGTTATTGATATTGGATATGCTTCCACTCTACGGGTCTGGTTCGAGTCTACTGAGTTGTTTACTTCCTACTGCATTTCATTTATCATTTCTTGTACCAATACCACCATTTCCTTCCTCCTCCTAGAGGGTATATCCTCCCCACTATACCTATCAGACCCTCACTACTAGTCGGTAGCCTTTGGCGTTTGGGGAGGTGCGCCTAAGGTAGTAACACCTGACCCGTTTAGAATTATTTGGGCGGCTATTCGGGTCTGGTTCATTACAATTCTTGTGTGATACCCTCTATAGTTTTTTGGCAATGGGATGAGACACGATTTGTGCATGGTTAGGTAAACCGTGCATGAAAACCGTGTGAGGTTCCCCTCCTTACAACAGTGGTAACATGTTTGGTACATGATTTTTCCAACTGTGTGGCCAAAACCGTGAAACCCATGGATTATTTTTAAAACCACAAAATTTACCTTAATTAATTTTATAACCTAAAACCTATTTCCACTTCTCCTCCTATGTTGCACAACAACCCATTGGAGCTCCCCTTGAATCTATTTCATAGCTTTTGATCTTGTTTCTCCATATGATCTTGGATTCGAGCACCAATCATCTCATTGGATCCATATCAACAAGTAATCAATTACTTTTGTGTTGTTATTCATTCATCTTTTTATTGATGAAGTTATTTAGGTGAAATCTGATATTATCTATTTCCAGGTTCTTCACTCGTTCTTCATTTTTCAACTAATACAAGTCAAATCAGGAGTTGATACAGGATGAGAACTCTACTACCAATCTATGGTAGGTGGTATATAATTTTTCTATTTGGTTTAGTTCTTTATTAGGCTAGTTTCTATTTTTACTCCCACAAGATTTTCTGACGGTGCCCTGAAAATTAATTTAATAACTGAATTAGATGAAATGGAACTTGTTTGGGATTCCCTTTAGTTCCTTTGAGATGTGTTGGAGGTTTTATCCCCAAACAAGGCCATCCATGGGGTGTTCCATGTAAATTTTGTACACCTATACCTTTGTTAAACTATCTATGGGGTGAGTTAATACTTTACTAGTTAGAGTAAGCCTAATAATAAATGAATTGAACTGAATTTCTTGATTAGGAGATGATTTTCCTCCTTTTCATGCTGATGATTTTTATTAAATGGTTTATATGGAATTTTTACATTAGTGGGTAAACCCATGGGATAGAATTGAATGTGAATTGTGATATGAGTGGGTATACTCATGGAACTTGAATGTAAATTGTGTTATGAGTGGGTATACTCATGGAAATTAAATGTGTATTGATGAATAGTTTCATAGGATTTCATGTGTGTGCTATGCCATGGTTCATGGAAATGGTAGCCTTAGACCAGTATGCTCCTTGTATTCTGATTTTGTGGGATGCCTTAGGCCTTGATTCCCCTTGGATCTGGTTTGTTTGGGAACATAGTAGACATGGTCGATATACATGCTCCTTGGACCCTAATTCAAGCCTTACCAAGTTTCCATCGAGATTCTTATGGGACTTGATGAGGATGCCTTGGTCCACTATACCTTGGATCCAGCCCCAAGGGGTATGCCACTTGATTATATGGAAATACCATGGTAAATGTGATATGTTTGGTTATACTTGTTGGTTGTGTCTGTTCTAACACTTCTGGTTATACATAAATGCCATGGTTGACATGATATGTATGGATATACAGAGAGGTTGTGTTAGTTGTTGTTTTTTTATTTTTTTGAAGCTACCATGTTATAGGAGCTTGACCATATTTTCTAGGGAGCCTTTTTGGGTTATACAATATCACTTGATCTATAGTATATATGCCATGAGAACATTACTTTTTATTACTACATACCCGTGATATGTATTTCACTCTTCTTTAACTTGTTATATTGCACAAATAAGACTTTTTATAGTCCTTTAGTTGGTTACCAATTGAGATTGTATCTCACACCCTATTTGGGATACTTATGGGTACCTAGATATACTATATGGATGCAATTAGGGACCAAGGCAAGTCACCACAGTTCAATGTTTGATTTTGTTCCATGCTTAGGATCATGGGAGCATGAGACCGGGTTGAGTATCATTATGCTAGTTGGGGATATTTATTTCTGATCTTTTTAGTTTTTGATACATGTTTTGTACTAACTACTATGGAAATATTTTGGCTAATTTATAGAGACATGTATCATCCTCATTTGTATATGAGTTTCCTTCTTACATAATTTATATATTCCTGTCTTACTGTAATCTATTGTTTGACTATTATACTGCTTCCTCTCTATGATATGTATGATTTATAACATTATTTTTCACTCTGATGAGAGGGATTAGTCTCCCCAAAAATACACCCTAGGCCCTTCGATGCTAGTAAGAACCCTCTGACATTTGGGGAGATGCGCTTGAGGCCATGTGATCAACCATGATCAGAGAAAAATTTAGTGGCATCTAGCCCTAAAACATTACATAAGTGGCCTTGAAGTTCTAAATGAAGAATATGGGAGGAATTATGAAAGAAAAAAAAAATTTTCTTGAAGAAACTCCCTAATAAATTAGAAATCAAGTGGCCATTGAAAAGGAATTAAAGGCAAGAATTAACCCTCTCAAAACTCTACTGGAAGAGAGGAGATGGGTTGGTATATAAACTGCCTAAAAAATGAAAGTGTTGGCTATCAAGATAAAGGATAAGGATGTAAAAATTAGTGAACATGGATAGAGGTTGAAAAACTATAATTAGAAGATGAATATCCCTTCAATAAAAGCCTTGGAAAGTGGAAGAAAATAATTTACTTATATATCAGTCCTAAGGAATATGGTATTTAGGAAAAAATAGAAGTTTTATGAAAAATATGGGAGGGAAGAGGCCAAAAAAAGTTATATCCAAAATTCTACTATTGCAGAACACTTGGCCACATTATGAGTAGGTTTATTGAATAAAAATAGCCCAAATGTGAAAGAATAACCACTACATCAGTATCTTAATTGAGAAGAGGCCCTATAATGTATAGTTTTATGGAAAATAATTTATATGTTTTGTAACAACTTTTATTTTTCTATGTATTACTTAAGAATATTATATGAATTATTTTTGGAGCAATGCGTTGAGAAAACTTGAGATTCTAAGGTCCACTAATCCTAGAATTGATGTTTGAAAAATATTAAATATATTAATACCAAAAACTTCTATTTTTAATAAAAAAGTGCAATAACACTTAAATAGATTCTTGAATCAGAAATCTAAGGTCACCAATGAGTTTAGAATGCAGGTTTTAACCTAGTAATTACATAATCTTTGTTGGCGTTGGGCATTGGGATTAAGAACCTTCATGGAAGAATAATTAAATAAATTTAATTATACTTATTTAATTATTTAAATAAAAACAATAACCTAATAATATCTTATAAATATGCCTCTATGGATGATTTTTAAGGTTAGCCACATAACCTTGCAAATTGAGAGTGTGTGTTAGAAGAGATCTTGGTAGATAACATCATATCAAATCAAGATCGAGGATTGTTGTGCCATTAGAGTTTGAGGATCTCGCCAATGAAGACAAAACATGACTGTTCTTTGTTATAAATCGACCCAAACTCTAGGTAGGATGTTTGGTTTATGTGATTTCATCCTATTCATTTATATTAGTTAAAAAAGGATCAATTCCATGAACTAGAATTGATTTTTTCATGGAAAGTTGATTTATTTACAATTCATTAATTAGTTTGTTAATTTTCATACCTCTTTATTCCTCTTTTCTATGAAAATGGATCGATTCCAAAAATGATTAAAGGCTAAGGTTCATTCCTCACATTTATGGTTTATGTTTTTTTCCCCTGTTTCTTCACACATTCATAATTGGTATTTCCTTTGGCTAATGGTATGATGAATACCAGGCATATGATCATTGCATGACCATTATTTGAAACAACAGATCAATACCATGGGTGTGGTTTGCGATCAAAGGTGAAATATAGGTGTAGTGATAGAGGATTATTAGAGGTGGACCGGATTGGATTGAGGATCCATGTTATTCCTAGTTGACACATGGTGGTAGATAGGTGTGGCTACATACAATTTGATGGGGGAATTTTCTAAGTGGATTCAAAGACCAGAATCAGATCTTCAGTGATAAAAAGGTTGGTCAACTATAGATCTATGATTCCTGATAGATTTTATATCGGTAAAAGTGTGAAAAAACAACACAGAGAAGAATCATGGGATTCTAGAAAATCCCATGTTACATGATGTGTAATCTGAAACTACACATCGTGTGGGTCCTTAGCTGCAACACTAGGGTTTCCACCGAGAAGAAAATATACACAGGCACATGAAATATGGAGTACACAAACAAGTTTAGAGTAAAAGGTCAGATCTGGGTACTCAAACATGGTCAGGTATACATGGGCACAACCTGGTGTATATGAGTTGGTACACGAGCATGAACAAAATTACATGGGTATAGGTAGGTGGCTGATGCAACTGATTTGTGTGTACATTTTCATATACTCTATTGAAAAATAAGAACAATTTTTCAGCAATTACTTACTTCTTAGGGAACAAAATACTTTGATTTTGGTGATCTTGATCATTTCCAGGAGGTTTATGGCCAAATACACAAAACTGGGAAGAACTGAGCAAAAATTTACAACTACACGGCGTGTACTTATACACACACTGTGTACATTCAAGCTCAGACAAAGGTTGACTAGGACAAGTACATTCCCAAGTAACCAGAAGCCGGTACACGCCGTGTTCAAAATATATAGTCCGTGTATACCATTCTAGAAGCATTTGGTGGATGAGAAGAGTCTACATGCCCATGTGGCCGGCTAAAGGGTACACGCCGTGTTTACATTTCTAGAAGTGGTTGGTGAATGAAAGAAGAGACTTCACGCCATGTAGGGCGGTGCTACACACCGTGTACATTCACCTACTAGGCGAAACCGTGTTCCAAGTCAATGAAGGCGTGTTAGGCCGCCTACCAGTGGAGAAAACATAGGCAAAAAACGCATTGAAAAAAGTACACAGTGTGTACTTTGTCCACACGCCGTGTACTTATTTTTTCTATAAAAGGAGGCCTTGGCCTCTAGAATAGAAAAAAGAGAGAGGGGGTGTTAGTATTGTGTGGAGAAAAGGGTTGAAGTTCTGAAGGAGAGACACTCTGCCTTCATGCTACCATCATTCCACCATCTACCGAAGAATCATTTCCACCTCGAAGTTCCAAGCATGATCACATCAGGTATCAAGAGTCTTGTGTTTATCTTTACCTCCATGTGTAACTAAACACCTAGTGTGTTGGGGTTGTGGGAGATGATGAGTTGTAATTTGAATTAAGTTGCTATGAATGTGTTTGTTCTAATAATCTTTTCTTATTCTTCTTAAATCACTTCATCTTATCACTGGAAATTCTGTACTGGACTAAGGGCAGAATTTTCAAGGATTAAAAAGAAGAATACTGATGAATAATTTTATGACCATTGAAAGTATTCGTTGACTCAAAATGGACTAATCCAAATAAATATCTATTAAACACTAACTAATGGACCAAGGAGTTAGTCTCTTCTGCTCTAAATATAAAGTTTACCAGATCAAGGAAACATTATTAAAAATTAAACCCAGAGTGTTGGGTTATCACGAACAACACAACCTCATAAGCAATTTGATTTAATAAAATAATTCTCAATAACCCATAACCCCAATTCATGTCTCTCTTTATCTATATCAAAATCAATTTTCTTGTATTTTACTTTTATTCTGTTAAGCACTTTGTTAAAAGAAACTTAAAACCAATTGTTCTTTTTATCCAAACAAGAACAATAGACTCTAAATTCAGCAAAATTCATTAAAACAAAAATAAAAACTAAGTTAAAAAAGATAAAAATAAATCCTTTTTCCTTGTGGATCGACCCCTTACTGGTGCTATACTTGTTAGGGTAAAAATAATTTGGGACACCGATAATATACCTTCGATGAAACGAATTGCCAAATTTTGGCATCGTTGTCGGGGAACTTAAAGTTAATTTATTCCTGTTTTAACTAAGTTTGTATCGAATTTTAGTGAAAATAAAAATCACAAATTCACAAAAATTTCTTTTATATTCTCATTTATGTTTATCTTTATTTTTCCTTGTTTATGCTTGGTGTTTTTTTGTTTTGTGCAGGACTTTAGGTGTATGAGTGGCTACCTCACGTATTCCAAGAACACTGAGTCATCAGGGTTTTTCCCAATTGACTCATAGATTGAACAAACATTTTTGAGGCATAAATGAGAACTAATGGATGAACACAACCAAACCACTCCAATGGTACAGAATGAGGAAGGCAATTGAGCTGTTGTCCAAGGAGCTAGACAACAGTTAAGACTAGATGACAACTGGAACCAGCAAGCTCCACAAGTTCCAGAATACCATCTGCAATAGCTTCAACAATTCCAACCAGAGCAGATGCCAAATTTCAACCAAGATCAGGGGCCATTCTATGCCCCTCAGGACCAAAAATTCATGCCGGTTCCCCTTCCTCAGCATCCACCTCCACGCCGTACTCTCATGGAGTACAACCTGCCATCGATTCACAGAGTTGACATGGGCATCGTCCATCCACCAGTGTAGGAACAACACTTAGAGATCAAACCTGCTATTATGAAACTGATCCAGAACACTGTTCAATTTGGTGGCCTGCCCTGCGAGGATCAAAATTCCCATCTCTCCAACTTTCTGGAGGTCTGTGACATGTTCCGCTACCACAAATTCTCCACTGACGCAATCTATCTTCACCTTTTTCTCTTATATCCAAGGGATAAGGAAAAAGACTGGATTATAGGCTTGTTGCAACGATCCATCCTCACCTGGGAGGAGCTATACTAAGCATTCATATCCAAATATTTTCCACCCTTGAAGATGGTGACGTTGCGGAACGAGATCCACAACATCCAACAACATGACGCAGAATCATTATACAAATCATGAGAGCGCTTCAAGGAGATGTTGCACAAATTCCCACACCACAGAATTCCACTTTGGATGCAAGTACAAACCTTCTATGGAGGTCTGACGACTAATACCAAGTCTGTGGTAGATGCCATTGCTAGAGGTACGGTAATGAGGAAGTCCCCCAAAGAACTCTTCGAAATACTGGAAGACATGCCCGCCAACAACTTCTAGTGGCATTCTGATCGGAGCACACAGAAATGAGGTATGAATAACATTTATGCAACTACCATGCTAGCTGCCCAGTTGGATGCTGTGTCCAATAAGATCGAAGTGCTCAATCTGAAGGGCACGTCCCAAGTACATGTGACAAATCATCCAGCATGTAGAAAATGTGGTGATAACCACATCATGGGAGAATTCTCAGGTTCTACTGGAGGCCCATCAAAAAGAGAGGTAAGTTATGTTACATAAAATCGAGGCCCAAACCAGTACCAGTAGTACCAGAACCCGACATGGAGTGATAAACAAAATACAAGATGGGGCCACCAACAGTAGAATCCTCCGCCCCAGCAACCGCCTAGCTACAACCGACCTCCTTATCAGAACCAATACTAGAGACAGAAACGACCCCAATAGGGACCTTATCAGCAGAAAGGGTATCAGAACCCTCTCCCACAACAGCCACGACAGCCACCACCTCCACCATCTCAACAACCACCTCAGCAGGAGAACACCTCAAGGTTAGAGGATCTTATAACCAAATTCATATCTACTACTGAGACTAGGTTCCAAAATCAGGAGGCTTCAATTCAAGTCCTGGAGAACCAGATTGGCCAATTAGCAAACCAACTCTCAGGAAGGCAACCCGATACTTTACCGGGAAACATAGAGAAGAACCCGAGGGAGGAAGCCCATGATATCATTCTACGGAGTGGAAAAGATCTCCAACAGAACCAACCAGCATAGTCAGGTGTATCCACACACCCTGTTGATGAATAAGGTACCAATACCAATCCCTCCTCATCCAAAATCCCACAGAAGGAGGATTCACAGAATAAAGGGAAAGAGGTTGTCAAACCCTTTGAACCTTCCTTACCCTTCCTAGAGAGATTGAAGCAAAGAAAGCAAGACCACCAGTTCAAAAAATTCATGAAAGTGTTCAAGAAGTTGCACATAAATATTCTATTTGTAGAGGAACTGACGCAGATGCCCACTTATGCCAAATTCATGAAGAAAATACTCTCCAATAGAAGAAAGATGGAGGATTTGGGCACCATTTCCCTAACCAAGGAGTGTTCTGTAGTCGTCCATCATTCAATTCCTCCCAAACTCCAGGATCCAGGTAGTTTCACTATTCCCAGTACCATTGGACCATGCGAGTTTGGGAAGGCCCTCTGTGACGTAGGGGCCAACGTGAACCTCATACCCCTTGGAGTTTTCAAGAAGCTAGGGCTCAATGACTTGAAGCCTACCCGAGCAGCCCTTCAACTTACTGATTGATCCATCAAACATCCGAAGGGACTACTGGAGGATGTGATGGTCAAGGTGGGTCGGCTTATGCTCCCCGTTGATTTCATCATCCTCAACATGGAGGATGACCAGGAGGCACCTATCATTTTGGGAAGGCCTTTATTGGAAACAGGGAAGTCACTCATCGATGTGAACTAGAGGGAGCTAATTTTTTGGGTAAGAGATAAGAGAGACTCCTACAATGTCCTCAAGGATGTCAAGAATGCACCATCACCCAATCACGAGGTATGTTATGCGATAACTACCGTGTATGATTGCTTAGGGAATGATCTGGTATGTTCTTTCATTTCTAATAACTTTATCATTTCAGACATTCTAGTTGAATAAGATCCAGAGAAAATACAATTCCTAGAAGGCCAGGGCAGCTACTATTGGGACCATTATCCACCATAGATCTTAGGTAAATGAGTTAAGTAGGTCGAGCCAACAACCTAAAACAAAGGCGCTTCCTGGGAGGCAACCCAGAGGATACACGCCGTGTACCACCTATACACACGACATGTACTTTTCCCTTTCCATTTTTTAGTTATTATAAATATATAGTTTAACAAAGTAATAAACAGGGATGATGTCGGTACCGATGGTAAGGTCATTGGAGTTTATCCGAGCCGAACCCGGTTCGAATCCTCCCGACCTACCTTCAGCATGGGGTTCCTCCTTTTTATATTTTCTTACACGGCGTGTGTGTGATATTTATTTTTCACACACACATATATATATTTACTTATAAGAAAACCCATGATGGGAATGGATCGGTTGGCCAGAATCATGACCCAGTTCCAAAAGACCCAGGTTCGAATCCAGAAAACCACCCCATTTCCATCATTTTTCCTTTTAATAAAACCACACAACATGTCTTTAGATATACGTCATGTGTGCCATATTTTTCCTAACTAAATTAAAAACTTTTTCATATAAATTAATTCATGTGGGTGAAGTTGGAAGATTGGAAAAGTCTCAGCCCTAGATCCAAAAGACCCGGGTTCGACCTCAGCTAATCTCCCTACTTTATCCCCTTCTTATATAATTAAAAACCACATATTGTGCATTTCTTTCTTCCCGTGTAGTATAGGCTATATAGATTAAATGTATATAAATGATAAATATGGGCAGCAGTACAACCTTCACTCCAGTGGTTAAGGGCTTCTGTTCGGAACGGATGATCGTCGGTTCGAACCTCACCTCAAGCACCGGACCAAAGGTTGTACTTATCTTTTTTCAATTTTTAAACACACGCCGTTTATTTTCCCACTACATTACATGTATAGTTTTATTTTTTAAATTCTGTATGTAAATATATATATATATATATATATATATATATCCATTTTATGATTTTTAATTAATATTAATTATTATATAGTTTACTATAATAATTATATATATATATGATCTAACAAAAAATTGAGATACACGGCGTGTAGTTTGGATGTACATTCTGTGTACCTTGGCTATATAAGCCGTGGCCACCCGGCTTTAGACCGTGTCACGCGGAGTCCCCTTCTTTCCATTTTCTCCCCCCATACGATACTCAAACCCCCTTAGCTCAAATCCGTAGATTCTAGACATTTTAGGTTCTGATTTCTCTTGCATGGTGATCCTTAGTCCATGTAAGACCTTCAACACCCTCTATTTCAAGTTATTAGAACCATTTAGGGTGATTTTGGGATTAGCCGACCATTATGCTTTCGCGGTACATGACCACAATATGAAGAACACACACCATTTACTTTTGTACACGACCACACACTCGAGGCCTCACAATCTGAAACTACACGGTGTGTATGTTTGGTACACATTGTGTACCCTCCCCCATCATGCCCGAGTATCTTTTACACATGGACTCCCACACCATTTTACGTACATGGTGTGTGTGTTCGGTACACGCCATGTATTCCATTTCTTTTGGCCCATCCGTGTGTAACACTTCACACGGCCTCGCACCCCATGTTCACATACACAACATGTGTGTGCGGTACACCCTATGTATAAAATTTTCTTCGGCAAACCTGTGTCTAGCCCCCCCCACATGGCCATGTTCCTCTGGTGATGCACACGTCGTGTCCTATCTGTACACGGCGTGTCCTTTATTATTAGAACTTTTAAAATCATGGTCATGTCTTTACAAATACACGACCATGTTCACTTTTCATGAACACGGCGTGTATGTTCGGTACACGCCGTGTACCCTTTCCTAGTCTATCTTCTACTCCCTCAGCGTGTTTATCTAGAGAACACAGGATGCTACTCAGGTTTCACTACACGCCGTGTACTCTGGATGTACACGCTGTGTACTTTTATTTTTCACTTCTCTCACATTTTCTTTGTTTTATTTTCTTTTCTTTTTCTTTTTTTTGGGTTTTTCTTTCTCTTTTAGGTTATGGCAGACCGAGATCCTTCCCGAGGGAAGCATCCCGCCTCCGCCACTGAGGGAGAGAGGCCCATTTATCGTCAGATACGACTCCGACCTGCGACGTAGCCTGACCCAGAAGCTTCAGTATACGAGTCCCTCCATTGTCCACCCTTCCACCCCTCACTCCCTCCACCGAGGCTGGTCCGAGCACCATCATTCCTTCCCTCCAAGCTTCCACTCCAACTAAGATCTCCTCCTCCGTAGATGGACCCTCATTGACCACCCCATCCTGTGACCCTCCATCGACTGCAGTCGATCCACCCCCATAGCTAGCTCCTACTTCTGCACCTCCACCTGGGCCAGGAATTGTAGGTGTTCCCTACCTGTTCATGGTGTTCCCAGTCACTAACTTAGAATATGACAGGATCCAGCGCTTCTCTCACCGTCTGATTCCGTTGAGTGGCTGCTACCTCGATAGCAGCGTCCCACAACAGCTCAGTATCTAGGGCGAGTTGGAGGATCTTCTCGTCCATACTCCCTTACTTTCGATCTTCCAGGTCAGCACTCCTATTTTTCGTGATTTATTTTTGGAGTTCGCTGCCTCGTTCGAGTTCGATGGAGCTGAGTACCGGGAGACACCTGGTGATGCGGTACCCGTGGTTCAGTTCCGGCTGGGCGACCGATGTTTTTCCCTTACCATGACTGAGTTCGGCTGAGGGTGCGGTTTCTACCCTCATCCCATAACCCCACCACCTGTTTCCTCCTTGACCCGACCTGAGTGCTCTGAACTTGTGGCTATGTGTAAAGAGATTGCTAGGCCTCTCCACCGCTACACCCCTACCTTGTAGAAGAGTAACCTTATCACTAACCCCATCCTATGTTTTACCCACTAGTGCTTTAGCGTGATCCTTTTCCCCCACCATGAGGATATGGGGGTCGTGACCAGTCGTGACATGGATCTCCTTACCTGTGTCATCTGGAAGGACTACATGGACCTCCCTTACCTCGCCGCCTCCTACTTCCATGCCATGTTTATCGGCCGTCCAGGAAACCCGAAAGGTGGGTTTTACACCACTTGACTTGCCCACCACCTCGGGGTGTTTGTGCCTTCTCTACCCCATGAATTTTTAGGCTCTCCCCAATGAATGGACTATCTCATGCTTATTCACATGGGATTGGTCCAGAAGTAGGGGGGTTCCTACGTCCTTGCCCAGGCTCCACCTCTCCCACCTGCTAACCCTCCTGCACCCACCGATGCACCACCTCCTTCTTCCCCACCTCCTCCAGTTTCCCCACCCCACCCCCTTCTATTGACCCCACTTATTATATCCTTCCTTCTTCTATATCACCCCTAGACCCACCTACCCCCGCACCCTCGGTCGGTCTCTCCCTTTCCCTCCGCCTCGATACGATGGAGCAGCACTTGGTTCATATCGACAGCTGCCAGGACCACCTGGAGCAGATGTTGGGGCTTATTCTTCAGCATCTTGGTATTCCACTACCCCCTCCACCTGCCTCTACCTCGGTTCCTGGATCTTCTTCTACAGCTCCACCGCCCTTTCCTCCATTGGCCAAAGATTTCATTCTCCTATCTACTATGGGCCCAACTGCTGCTGCTACTCCTACCACTGCTGCTTCCAGTCCAGGGGAGGATGCCAAGATTCCTTTATCAAGTCCAGCACCTGCGACTCCTACTTCTACATCTTCCCTACCAGGTTCAGATTTCGAGCCTCCAGTTTCCACAGCTCCTGAGCTTTCTCTCCCAGCAGGTTCTGTACCGGATGATGCCTCTTCAAAGGTAACCCATGACTATTTTTTGGGACACTTGATTTTCATTATATATATATTTTTGTGATATCTTGTGCCTGTGTCTAGTGTGTATGATTTCATTGTTCTTTTCCTTCCCCCCTCAGAGGTACTTTGGCATATTTTGGGCTGTCCTTTCTCATCACATTCTGTTTTTCTTTGCCTAGACACGATGGGAGTATTATTTTTCTAGTGTTTCCTTTTCTTCCTTAGTTTACTTCTTTCATTACTTCCCCTCAATCTGGTCCACTATTGTGTCCCCAACTTACCTTGTTCCTCTTTTGGTCACTTGGTGGACCATGTACGTTATTAAGTACGGGGGGGGGGGGGGGGGGGCGTCTCTCAACCTCTCTAGTCTTTTCCCTTTTCAGATTCTAGGAGACATCATTATTAGAAGATATATTTTACAATGTGAAGATATTTTTTGGTTAATTGTAACACCCCAAGATTTCATATTATGTTATTTCTTCAAAGTAATTCAATAACTTGCACTACACGCAACACCGAGTTCTAGCACACCATGACGTACCAAACTAGCCGTTCAAAAGTAGTTATGAATAGTGTTAACTGAATTTTGAACTTTATATAATCCTTATAATTTTAGAATCCATATTATGAGTTTATTAGACATAATGAAAGAACAAATTCATTTTTTTTCAGATAAAAGAAGTATTTTTCAAAAAATGCAATTTCACCGCTTTTTAATGGAGAACTATGACAACCCTGCTTTTATTACAAACTTAAACATGATTAATTACATAAAAACTTCACTTGATACAACAATGAATATTGAGAGTTTTTGTGTATTTGGGGATTAGGATCATTAAATAAGAACTTGAAACATAAAATACAACATCTTTATTGAAAACTTCCTTTACATGACCACTACATTCCCTCATACTTAGCATTGCATGGGATAACTTGAGGACATGCATAAGAAAAGGGTGATATATAAAGCCCAGTAAGGGAATACACATGGAATAACATGAGGAGTACAATACATGTTAGACATTAGTAATATCAATAGAGCACAAGAGAAACATGAACATAAAGGCATGATAAATCATGATAATCATAACATGGAAATGTGGCAACAACACTTAACATGGAATTAACATGAGCCAAGGCTCATTGCACATGGAGCATGAGTAAATCTTCATTGAACATGAAGAAAGAGTAAACCCTTGTTGCACTTGAATTATCATGAGTTAACACTCATTGCACATCACGTATCTTGATACTATACTTTACCCAATGCATTGGAGTGCTATAAGGGCGCACCCTTCTTAAACATTTCATTTCATGCATAAGTGTACCACATGGATCATAAAACATGGATTCATAAAACATAATCATTTATTCCAAGATAAAGGAATGTGGAATTCATACATGAAACTTTATAATCAATAAATAAATGTGTATAAAGGTGAATACCCTTTATGGAGAAATGGGCATGGTATTCACTACACAATGGCATTGGCTTAGAAAATCAGTGCGATTTCGGCAGCGTAACGGCGTGACATAAGAATTCATAAAAATGGTTGATGAGAGAGAAAGGGGTTCATCAAAATATTTACATGTAATGTATAGTAAGGAGGTCATATAGATACATGTCCCAACAATTGTAATGGAATTTAGATTCATGATACAAAAGTATTGCTTGAATGTAAATGAGGAGAGAGAAGTTCCTTTCAGAATTTTGGCATAGTAACGGGTGTACATGGGAGGAATTTAATGAGAGATAAATGGGTCTCCCATCATTCAAACATAAAGAGGGAAGTATGAGGAAGGTGAAAAACCATACCCCAACATTCATAATTGAAATTAAAAGTTAAAACAACTTAATGAAAATTGGACAAAAATGAGAAAGGAAGAAAAAAACCCTTACTTGGAAGTGTGCTTCCAAAGGCTAGAGAGAGGCTTGTGAGAGGATTCTTGGGAGCTGGGGAACCTTGGGAGTATTATAGAGAGGGTAGGTAAGAGGTTGGACTAACTCCAAATGCTTTGATTGAGGAGTAAGTGGGAGATTGGGTGGGTTTATATAGGAAAGGTAAGGGAATTATTTATTATTTAGGTTTGGGACCCCTTATATAAATTAATCCAAACCACAAACCATCCCATGGTTTTTGCCCATGGTTTTTGGAAAAGGGAAGATGAAAAAAATATTTTTTAAGTAAAAAGTCCAAAATTCTTAAAATAACAGGGTTGCTTATGTGGAGGTGAGTCACACTCCCATGGAAAACAATTTAAAAAGACAAGGTGTTTAATAAGTCTTGAGGGGTCCATTAATACTTTGAAAAATAAGTCAAACAAACCCAAACTCACATTATTTTAATGGTAAAAAATATATTGGCTGAACATAAAGATTATAGAATTTTATTACATCACTATTGAGTCATTATGATGTCATAAAACACATTATATATTTAAATGGTATTTAATTTTTACCCAAAAATTTGACTGTCTCAGAAAATTATGAAAGATTCACCGTTTGATAATTTTGACGTCCTGATTCCAGAAATAACATTTATTTTATCTAAATAATTTTCTAAATATGTTAATATTCACTTTTCAAATAAAAACGACATTTATAAAAAATTCACGGGTTTTGACATAAATGGATTTCAAACCTTAATAAAAATTATAATTACATTCATAAAATTATAATATAATTTATATTTAATAAAAATTAATTTAATAATAATAATATTTTATTAAAATATTATTTAATTCAAAAATCCATTAATTTAATAAAATATATTTCTTAATTAAATAATAACTAAAAACACTATTTGTACTTTAAAAACTATTTACAATGTATCAATAATGACAAGAAAGTATATTCATTATTATATACAAAAATAATGTACATGAACATAGTACTATCGATTTGTCCTGTTCGAGCTTGACATGATGAAGCTCATCTTGGGCTTGGTCAAGAGCGAATCCCAAGGACGCCACCTCTTTTCCGAGCTCCGACAAATGGGCTTAGTATGGAGCAATTCTACTGGATGAGGCCATCGCTTCTTTTGTCTGAGTAAATTGGATTTGTTAAAGCCCTATATTTATACTAATCATGTGATCACTGTTCAACGGCTATATTAGCAACAGTCAAAATTCTTAACATAAAACCAAAGAAGTTGACATTTTATATAAACATACAGAGACATTTAATTAGATCAAGAGGGATTTCCATTAATGAGACTTTGGGTCATTACAATATCCCCCCCTTAAGAAATTTCGCCCTCGAAATTTTCCTTTTCCCACACTAAAACATATGTGGGTAACTGAGCTTCATCACTTCCTTCAATTCCCAAGTTGCTTCTTCAAACTTGTGGTTTCTCCACAACACCTTGATGAGGGGAATTGTCTTATTTCGTAGAACTTTTTCTCTATGATCTAAGATCTTCACTGGTTGCTCCTCATAAGAAATATCATCTTCCAATTGTACCACCTCAGAAGAGAGTACATGTGAAGGGTCCGGTATGTACTTCCTTAAGAGGGATACATGAAAGACATCATGTACTTTGGCCATGGTAGGTGGAAGTGCTAGTCGATAGGCCACAGCCCCGGCATGATCAAGAATATCGAAGGGGCCGCTGTACCTTGGACTTAACTTTCCTTTCTTTCCAAACCTCATGAACTTCTTCCATGGAGATATGCGTAGAAAATCCATGTCTCCAACTTTAAACTTAAGGTCTCATCGACGATTATCTGCATAACTCTTTTGTCGACTCTGGGCTTCCTTGATATGTTGCTGAATGGTTTTCACCTTCTCCACCATTTCCTCGACCATTTCTGGTCCAAGCAGCTTACGTTCACCGACCTCATCCCAACATGCCGGTGTTCTGAACCTTTTCCCATACAGGGCTTCATATGGTGCCATTTGGATGCTTGAGTGGAAACTGTTTTTGTAGGAGAATTAAACCAGTGGAAGATGTTGATCCCATCCTCCTTTAAATTCCATTGAGCATGATTTCAACATGTACTCAAGTGTTTGGATAGTCCGCTCGGATTGGCCATCAGTTTGAGGATGATAAGCTATACTAAAGTTCAGTTCAGTGTTCATAGCATGTTAAAGACTCTTCCAAAACTTAGAGGTGAATCTTGGTTCTCCTTCAAACACAATATATAGTGGTACTCCATGAAACCTTACCACTTCCCTGATATATATCCGTGCCAGTTGATCCAAAGAGAAATCCTCCCAAATACCAATGAAGTGTGTAGTCTTTGTAAGACGATCCACAATAACCCAGATTGCATTGTAGCCTTTGGATGTCCTTGGAAGTCTGGTGAAAAAGTCCATGGTGATGTTCTCCCATTTCCATTCTGGTTTGGGCAATGGTTGCATCATCCCCTTAGACTTCTGCCTCTCTGCCTTCACTTTCTGACACACCAGGCACTTTGATGTATATTCAATGATCTCCTTCTTCATATTATCCCACCAAAAGTTTTCTCGGAGATCTCGATACATCTTTGTTCTCCCTGGGTGAATAGAGAAATTTAAACTATGTGCATCCTCCAAAAGTTCCTTCTTCATCTCCAGACTTGATGGAACACATAGTCTTTTCCCAAACCGCACAATTCCTTCTTCATTAACATTAAACTCCGAGGATTTCCCTTTTTCGATAGCTTCCACTTTTTCCTGAATTCCCACATCATCCTTTTGAGCATCCTTTAACCTTTCCAAAAGAGACAGTTGAACAATAATTTGTGAAAGGATTGATGATGTTCCCTTATTTATGATTCCCATGTCCATCTTCATCAAGTCTAAGAATATTGTATCCTTCTAAATTCTCATCATTAATAGAATCGCTGGGTCCTTTCTACTTAGGCCATCTGCCACCTTGTTCGCTTTCCCAGGGTGGTAATGTATTGAACAATCATAATCCTTGATGAGCTCTATCCATCTTCTCTAGTGCATATTAATATCTTTCTATGTTAATATATATTTAAGACTCTTGTGTTTAGTATATATCTCACATTTCTTCCCATAGAGATAATGCCGCCAGATTTTCAAGGCAAAGATCACCGCCGCTAACTCTAGATCATGCGTTGGATAGTTTCGCTCATGGATTTTCAACTTCCTTGAGGCATAGGATATCACTTTATCATTCTGCATCAGCACACAACCTAATCCCTTCTTTGAAGCATCACTGAATACCACAAAAAGTTCCCCACTTGTGGGTAAAGTGAGCACGAGCGCAGTGATAAGCCTCCTTTTCAACTCCTTGAAGATTTTTTTGCATTCATTACTCCAAGAAAACTTTACTCCCTTTTGAGTTAGCTTGGTAAGAGGGTTGGACAATTGTGAGAAATTCCTCACAAATCATCGATAATATCCAACTAACCCCAAGAAGCTACGGATACCCATTACCGATGTTGGCCTCAGCCATCCCTCAATTGCATCTGTTTTGGAGAGATCCACAGATATCCCATTACTTATGATGATATGGCCCAAGAATGAGACCTCCTTCAACCATAAATCACACTTAATGTACTTTTCATAGAGCTTCTCCTTGCGCAAAGTCTCTAGTACAGTTCTTAAATGCTCCTCAGGATCCTCCTTGGTTTTAGAGTATATTAGAATATCATCTATAAAGACTACCAAAAATTTGTAGAGGTAATATCTAAAGACTATATTCATTAAGTCCATAAAGATTTATGGAGAATTAGTGAGTCCGAAAGGCATTACTATGAATTCATAGTGCCCGTATCTTGTGCGAAAAGCAGTCTTGGGGATATCTTCCTTCTTCACCCTTACTTGATAATATCCTGACCACAAGTCCACCTTGGATAAGTATTGTGCTCCATGCAGCTGATCAAACAAGTCATCAATTTTTGGGAGAGGATACTTGTTCTTTATCGTGATTTTGTTGAGCTCACGATAATCGATGCAAAGGAGCATTGACCCATCCTTCTTCTTGACGAAGAGGACTGGTGCACCCCATGGTGAAGCACTTGGGTGTATAAACCCTTTATCCAGATTCTCCTATAGTTGTTTCTTCAGCTCTTCAAGATCTACAATAGCCATTCTATATGGAGTCTTGGATATTGGTAATGACCTGGGTATAAGTTCAATTGAGAATTCAACATCTCTTCTAGGAGGAAGACCAGACAGTTCCTCAGGAAACACTTATGCGAATTCCCTCGAAATAGGCATTTCTTCAAGGATGGTTTCTTCCTTGGACTCAATCATCTAATCCAGATACGTGTGCTCATAGGTCAGTAATATCCATGCTTGAGATGATAGTGCTAAAGAAGATTCATCTTCCTCCTTACACTTGTAAAGAATCAGGGGTTGATTCTCCATATGGAGTGTGATTTCCCTCTCTTGACGATTTATGTTGGATCTATATAAGGAAATCCAATCTATGCCAAGAATTGCATCAAATTCCATCAGAGAGAGTATGACAAGGTTCGCCGGGAAATTCAATCCACAGATTATAACAGGGGAGGACTTATATTCATGGGATGCAATGATTTCCCCATTTTCCGTACTCACCGACATCTTCACTTCCATGATTTGTGGTGGTGCTGGGATTGTTCTACTAAACTTTCGAGATATAAAAGAATGCGTTGAAGCTGAATCAAAAAGTAAGTTCGATATTCTTGAATGAATAACTAGCATACCTATCACCACTTCATTGTCGGGGTTCACTTCGGTAGAAGTGATGACAAAAGCTATTCCTTGCTGCCTTGGAGGTTGTTGGTTGCCTCCGAAAACCCTTGGATTAGGGCACTGATTTGTAAGATTCCCTAGTTCTTTTCATTTGTAGCAATGAACAACGCGTTGAGGTTTGAACGGAGCGTTCCTCTCCTCTATCGCAGCCACGAGTATTTCTTGCCGACAGTTAACAACTAGGTGCCCTTCTCTTACACACCTGAAGCACTTCCTCATCCCCTTAAGGAAATTTCCAGGGTGCCTCTTTCCACACTTTTGGAAAGTGGGGTGCTGGATCTTCTTAGCACCGTTGAATTTATCCATAGAACCACCATCATTGAAGTCCACCTTACACTTATTATCATCATGATACCCTTGTGATTATCTGATCTCCATTTTGACCTTGAGGGCACATCAGACAATTTCCTCATAGCTGTCGAAGTCACAGATTGCTAATTCTTTCTGTAGGCTAGGCTTCAACCCACCAAAGAAGCGGTCAACTTTGCATTCAGGGGTAATGACAAAGCCAGAAGCGTATCGTTCAAGCCTTGTGAAGTTTTACTCATACACTCCGAAATATTCTTCATCTTTTTGCTTGAGGTAAAGTAAGTCTCTTTCCATCTTAATCCAGAGGGTGCGCGGAAAATATTTATCAAAAAACATCTTCCGGAAATCCTTTCATTCCAACGCCTCGATCTCTTCCTCAGGCTTTGTATTTTTGATCAATGTCCACCATTGATCAGCTTCACCTTCCATATGATAAGCCTCCAGGAGAACCTTCTCTTGTTCAGAACATTGGAGGATGGAGAAGATCTTTTCAATGGAGTTGATCCATTGTTCAGTGATCGTGGGATCGGATGATCCACTAAAAGTAGGAGGCCTTTGTCTCATGAAGCTCTCGATAGTGACTTAGTCTTTCTTAGGGGGGTTGAACGTTCCTCTTTACCCATGTTTCTATTCAAATCTTGAGTTATCGGAGAGAGAAGCATGACAAAGTTCATGATTCCCACTCCCATTGGATTGGGCATCTCATTAGTACAGTCATCACACTGATCTTCACATCGGTTGTTAGCCCGAGTCCTCCTATTTCCGGCCATTGGCTGGAATAAAAGGAAAGTTAGGGGGTAACATATAAAGGGTAATCCAAAAACAAAAGTTGATGAATTACAAATAAACTTTCATTTCCTTAACTCATGAGTATATAGGATTCAATCTAGGCTTTTCATGATCTACTTTCTAATATATATTCTTAGGGGCACTTTTTTTAATTCAATTAATAAGGGTTCATACTAAGCTTGTGAATTTATCAAAACATATCCCCTGGGAGTGTTGTAACCAAGAGTGCAGTAAGGCCCGTTGTCGTACACTAGTTCCCATTCGATTCTAGCTCAAAGCGGTGTTTTCATGTTTACCCCTAGGATACATTTGTGCCAGATCCGCCTCTACCTGCTCGTATCTAGACAAGGATGTATTTGTTTGATAAACCACTTACTCAGTACTTACCAAAACTTAGGGATGTTTTTATTATACTTAGTATTGTCTCTAAGGCTTTACTAGGGTTTTATAATGCTAATCCCAAAAATAACTAAACCCATCCTCTGGTACCAACTATGACAACCCTGCTTTTATTACAAACTTAAACATGATTTATTACATAAAAAATTCACTTGATACAACAAAGAAGATCGAGAGGTTTAGTGTATTTGGGGTTTAGGATAATTACATAAAAACTTGAAACATTAAATACAACATCTTTATTGAAAACTTCCTTTACATTACCACTATATTCGCTCGTACTTAGCATTGCATGGGATAACCTGAGGACATGCATAAGAAAAGGGTGAGCTATAAATCCTAGTAAGGGAATACAAATGGAATAACATGAGGAGTAAAATACATGTTAGACATTAGGAATATCAATAGAGCACAAGATAAACATGAACATAAAGTCATGATAAAGCATGATAATCATAACATGAAAATGTGGCAACAACACTTAACATAGAATTAGCATGAGCCAAGGCTCGTTGCACATGGAGCATGAGTAAATCCTCATTGTACATGAAGCACGATTAAACCCTCGTTTCACTTGAATTAGAATGATTCAACACTCATTGCAAATGATGTATCATGATACTATACTTTACCCAATGCATTGAAGCGCTATAAGGGTGCACCCTTCTTAAACATTTCATTTCATGCATAAGTGTGCCACATGGATCATAAAACATGGATTCATAAAACATAATCATTTATTCCACGATAAAGGAATGTGGAATTCATACATGAAACTTTATAATCAATAAGTAAATGTGCATAAAGGTGAATACCCTTGATGAATAAATGGGCATGGTATTCACTACACAATGACATTGTCTTAGAAAATCGGTGCGATTTCGGCAGCGTAACAACGTGACATAAGAATTCATAAAAATGGTTGATGAGAGAGAAAGGGGTTCCTCATAATATTTACATGTAATGGACAGTAATGAGGTTATATAAATATATTTCCCAACAATTGTAATGGAATTTAGATTCATGATACAAAATTATTCTTTGAATGTAAATGAGGAGAGAGAAGTTCCTTTCAGAATTTCGGCATAGTAATGGGTGTACATGGGAGGCATTTAATGAGAGAGAAAGGGGTCTCCCATCATTCAAACATAAAGAGGGAAGTATGAGGGAGGTGAGAAACCATACCCCAACATTCATAATTGAAATTAAAAGGCAAAACAACTTAATGAAAATTGGACAAAAATGAGAAATGAAGAAAAAAACCCTTACTTGGAAGTGTGCTTCCAAAGGCTAGAGAGAGGCTTGTGAGAGGATTATTAGGATCTTGGGGCACCTTGGGAGGATTCTAGAGAGATTAGGGTAGAGGTTGGATGAACTCCAAAGGCTTTGAGTGAGGAGGAAGTGGGAGCTTGGGTGGGTTTATATAGGAAAGGTGAGAGAATTCTTTATTATTTAGGTTTGGGACCCCTTATATTAAATTAATCCAAACCACAAACCATACCTTGGTTTTTTCCCATGGTTTTTGGAAAAGGTAATAGGAAAACAATATTTTATAAGGCCAAAGTCCTAACTTCTTAAAATAATAAGGTTGCTTATGTGGAGGTGAGTCACACTCCCATGGAAAACAATTTAAAAAGACAAGGTGTTTAATAAGTCTCGAGGGGTCCATTAATGCTTGGAAAAGTAAGTCAAACAAACCCAAAATTACATTATTTTAATGATAAAACATATATTGGCCGAACATAAAGATTATAGTATTTTATTACATCACTATTGGGTCATTAGGATGTCATAAAACACATTATATATTTAAACAGTATTTAATTTTTACCCAAAAATTTGACTGTCTCAGAAAATTATGAAAAATTCACCGTTGGATAATTTGACATCCTGATTCCATAAATAACATTTATTTTATCTAAATAATTTTCTAAATATATTAATTTTCACTTTTAAAGTAAAAACCGACATTTATCAAAAATTCACTGGTTTTGACAGAAATGGCTTTCAAACCTTAATCAAAATTATAATTGAATTCATAAAATTATAAGATCATTTATATTTAATAAAAATTAATTTAATAATAATAATATTTTTTTAAAATATTATTTAATTAAAAAATCCATTAATTTAATAAAATAGATTTCTTAATAAAATAATAACTAAAAACACTATTTGTACTTTAAAAACTATTTATAATGTATCAATAATGACAAGAAAGTATATTCATTATTATATACAAAAATATTGTACATAAAAATAGTACTATCGATTTGTTTCATAACCCCTTAAAACAGCCGCATAAGACCTAAGAGTAAGGTGTGTGATGGTGACAGACTCTTGGGGTGGCTCGGATAACATTGCTTGAGTGGTAATCTCTATCAACTTCCACTTTTCCCGTAGACGGTCCCATTCGAGCTTGACATGATGAAGCTTAGATTGGGATTGATAAAGAGGGAAACCCAATGATGCCACCTCTTTTACGAGCTCCGACAAATGTGCTTCGTATGGAGCAATTCTACTGGATGAGGTCATCGCTTTTTTTGTCTGAGTAAATTGGATTTGTTAAAGCCCTATATTTATACTAATCATGTGATCACTTTTCAACGGCTATATTAGTAACAGTCAAAATTCTTAACATAAAATCAAAGAAGTTTACATTTTATATAAACATACAAAGACATTTAATTAGATCAAGAGGGATTTCCATTAATGAAACTTTGGGTCGTTACAAGAACCCTTTTTAAATCCAATATTTGAAACTTTTATATATTAAATTTGATAAAATAAACCTTTTATTTATAATAAGGACATAAAAATCTAGTATTGATAAATTTTTGGTGTCTTTCTGATAACTTTCATATTTTGGTGAATAGTGAAAAATACTAAATTTTAACTGAAAACAACTTTTTTAATCGAAATAATTAATAGTGATAAATTATGAATTTGAGTGGTTTTAAAATATAATTAGATTATATTTTTACCATTTAATCCAATGTTGGTCATTGGACATAATTTCACATTTAAACTGGACATAAGCATGTTTTAATATTTTGATTGTTATTATTTCTTAAAAACACATTTTTTGTTTTGACAACGGAAATTAATTTTAAATTAATTTCTACCACTTCTGTGTTTTGAATTTAGAAAAATGGATTCCATATTTAGAATCAGGAGGTCCAAGCTGTGTAAATAGTTAACTTTTATTTTTAGA
This sequence comes from Viscum album, assembly GCA_963277665.1. Lineage (NCBI taxonomy): Eukaryota > Viridiplantae > Streptophyta > Magnoliopsida > Santalales > Viscaceae > Viscum > Viscum album. The sequence continues at coordinate 1,202,854,572 of OY728138.1, forward strand.
CATTTTGAATAATTACTTCGGTAAATATTTTATTTACCATGGTTAAAGGGTAAATCCGGTAAATAAGGGTAAAAAATAATATTATAATAATATTAATTTACCCTAAAACATGTTCTAACCCTATTGGTTGATAAATTTCCCACCATGGTCATCTTTGGGTCTATTTTGGGACCCCATGGAGCTACTTGTTAGTGACAATGACACTTTATATTAATTAAGTTAAAGTAAATACAAAAATGACATAAGCATATATCTTTTAGAATTTTTTTTACATAGGGTTATATATGTTATATTTTCGAATATAAATATTCATTATAAATATAAAAATATTTCTTACATAATTTTATTTTATTTATAATTTTTAGACATTGAATAATTAAATTTATTTATGACACAATGATGATGCATTATTTTCCTTATTAAAGAAAGAATCAAATAAATGGTATTATAAATATTAAAATAAATATAATTTCAAAGTTTTTATGACATACACGAATTTTATAGGTGAATATGAAATTTTAGGGCTGATTAAATGTATCTTTATCGAATTAATCAAGTTGTGATGACTTTCACAAAAACAAAATACCAAATAGTGTCAAAATTGACATAAATTAATATTTTTTTAAAAAATATTATATTATTGGTTGATATAATATTCCTAAAAATGTAAGGTTCTTAAAAAGTCCTAAATAATATTATATATTTTATTAATTATCCACTTTATGTTATCTTGGAAGTTTAGAGTAAGTTTATTAACCATATAGAGTTAGAATACAAGAAGACACGGTAAAAGTTAAACTATTTAACTAAGAGTTAAATCTAAAAGATAAGGTTAAAATGGTAACCTAAACTTGTCTAAAACCTATTGGTTGAGAGTATTTCGACCCATAACCACCTAAGGCTCTAAATAAATTCATTTGGAACCATTATAAACCGAATATTATTGTATAATAAATTAATAGTTTAATATATTCCTAAAGTGACCCTCACCCCTCTTATAAAAGAGAACTTCCCCTTCTCTCAAAATAACACCTCCAAAGCCATTTGACTCAACCAAAACCTACCCAAATATCCTAAAAGATTCTGTAAATTGATTCTAGAGGCCTTATTTTGATCAATAATCCAACCTAAGGAGCCCTTTTGATCAAATCAAAAGGAAGAACTCCAAGAAGAGGTAAATATTTGATCACCTCTTTCAAGTTCCTTTCTTCTTCCACTTTCTCTTTATTTGTTGTTTCCATTATAAAATAATAAAAACAGTATATTATATATAATGTGATGTTATTATAAATATGGTACAACCATATTCAGTATTCTATCCATCCTTTGAATAACATGTCACCATACGAGCGTACGTACGACTTACCGTCTCCACGTCGTGGTGTAATTGTTATTAAATACATTATTTTTTGGATGGGTATAATAATAACGTGTAATTGATGTAAATAATAAATATAAAATTATAATGATTATTTATATATGATATAAAATCCAATTCTACACCTTTAAAGAAATGATATTTCCACTCATGTGTACGTATGGATTACCGTCTCCACGACGCGATGAGATTCATTTCCAAGTTCACCATTCATCGGCGATTATAAAAATATATATTACTAATAAGTATGTAATATATGAAATGATAATGCTACTGGATATATATATATATAATTATATATATAAGTATTTATGTACTTACATATATCTTATTCACTTACTTCTGTTCAATACGATATGAAAACGAAAACAATGTTTATGCGTACGTACAGACTACCGTCTCCATAAACGGTGTTTTCCATTTCATATATATGTCTATTATAAATATTTATATTCTAAATATATATATGATATATAAATAATTTTTTATATTCTATAAGTATTTAAATCATGATCTAATTGATACAATTAAGAGTAACAAGTTACAACGCGTACGATAAAGAAAGCGATTATTACCCGAAATGTTAATTTAACATGGAAATTATTATTAAATGGATAGTATAAAGTCTTAAATTAATAAATTATTATATAATAAATATTAATATGGTTCTGGTATAATTTAATAACATACTACGGTATTCATACAGAAGATTAAACGTACCCTCGACTAAAAGAAAGTGCAAGGTAAGGGGTTTTCATCTCACTTCTTATTCCCATGAGATTCATGCCATGTTGCCACTATTACCTTTTGTGTGATGTATGTACTGCCCATAATTGTATTATTAGTGTAATAAACTTTAATTTATGTGTATTTACATATTCATTTTATGATACTTATTTTAATGGTGTGTATGTTTCGTAAGTTACCAAATTGGTAAGTGTTAATTTCACAATCTCTTTATTATCCGAGGTTGTTTTTACGTAAGTATCTACTGGGAAATATTTGTTATCCATGTCCATGTTTCATGAAATAGTTTTAAAAGGGATTATTTTAAGGTACTTTTTTACTAAAACATTATTTCAAATGTTTTTAATATTTATTCTTCTAAATCTTTCTCATTAATATTCATGTCTTCAAAATGGTTATTTTAAAGATTTATTTATATCGACATGATTTTTTTTAAAATGTTAATTCATTTCAAAAGTTTCAAAGTTGTATGGGACACTTTAATTCAAAAATGTATTTAAATGTCTTCCTTTATAAATTGTGTGACTTTTAAATGTTTTCATGAAAAATGGGTATTTCTCTCAAAGAGTTTTACAAATCATTTTTATCTATGTAAAAATCCTTTAATGGATTTTAAACTTGTTTTGAAGTTGATTTATCATGATACAAATCTTCCATATTATATTGAAGGTTTTGTGATATGTTTGACTATGGATGTGTTATTTTTATACCATTCATGGTTTATGGGTAAAGTATTGGCATTTCGTATGCTAGTTTTAATATGAATGTTTATGTTATGTTTAAACCTTTTCATATGAGGAATACATTAGACTTAGTAAGTGATGGGTGGATCCCGCTATAGCTCCTTGATGCATCGATAGGTCTCATGAGACAAAATAGTGTCTTGGCACAAGGCCTTGACAAAATCTTATTTGTAGTCTTGGCACAAGGCCTTGACTATGTGGTTAGGATAGTCTGACATTATGCATTTAATCATTATGAAAGTGGCTATTGATATTGCATGTGATTATTCGACTAGTAGAATATCCTTGTGAGTAAGTAAATGGAATTATTTTGATTTATATTTTCCATATTATGATGAAGTTTATGTTGAAAAGGCTTTTGTTTTAGTTTTATACATTTTATTAAATGTTTATTCTTATTTATGAAAGTTTCCACTGTATTGCTTACCCTTACTGAGTGTTTGAGCTCACCCCTTTCTATGTTTTATTTTTCCCAAGATTCTAAGAACTGTTTTGTGATTGATCTGAAGGGTTAAGCCAAGGGAATAATGGAATTCCTAAAGGATTATTTATGTTGTTTTGTATGTGATAAAGTGTAATGTAACATTCATGTATGTAATCTATTTTCTAGGACTGCTAAACCTATCGGTCCTTCGGGACTTGATTCCTTTTAATCATGACAATGTATTAAAATAATGCACCGACTCTGGGTAACTAGGGTCGGGGTGTTATAGTTGGTATTAGAGGAAGTTTAGTTGTAACCTTGGAAACTAGATTTAGATAAACTCTGATTAGATCACATTACCCTAGGATAGAATTTGAGGATTAGTATATAAGAACTTCCTAGAATTTTGGTATTGTAGAGATTTTGTGAGTTTTGCAAGAAATACATCCCTGTCTGGATACGACCAGGTAGAGGCGGATCTGGCACAGATGTACCCAGGGGTAAAACCTGAAAACACCACTTTGATCTAGACTCGAACAGAAACTGGTGCACGACAACGGGCCTTGCTGCACTCTTGATTATGACACTCCCAGGGGATATGCTTAGGATAATTCACATTTTCCTTACAATCCATTATGAAGTATTTAGGAGTAAATACTTCTTCAAAGAAAACATTTTTATTATTATGGATTATATCCATAAACTATTCAATTTACGTTAGATATTTTACAAGTTTGGAATTATTCATTGGGATTCATAAAACGACCTAGTGTATGCCATTGTTTAAAAATGGCGCCCAGTGGAAGGAATGAGAACCCCGACAATACGTATGATCCAAAGAGTAAGAAGGATCACATCATTGATGGTATTAAGACAAAATTTAGAATGGAAATAGTCTCCCATGTATTCTCAACATATAAGGAAATAATATCATGTGTTAATAAGATAAGTAAAGAATTCTCTGAGTCCTATGGATTTGAAGGGAATTAAGAAAAGAAAAGGATGGTAGAGAGAAAGATGGATAAATAAAAGAGGGGAAGGAAGGATTTTCCCATATGTGATAAATGTGGAAAGAATCACCTTGGTAAATGCTTGAATGGAATGAGAGTTTGTTATAAGTGTGGAGAAAAAGGACACCAAGTACGTGATTGCAAGGGTAATAAAAAGGTTTCAAATGTAAAATTCTCCTACTACAAGGTGTTGGGACACTACATGAATCAATATCCCTGCCATCAGAGTATACCACAAATGATGCTATTGGATAATAATCAAGTTATGATACTACCTCAGATGGAGAGGAATGACCAGTGTTCTTATGTTGTTATTATAGAATTATTTCATTTGAGTGTTGTATCAAGAATATACTGGTTATATGAATTATGTAGATAAATAAGGATTGTACTGTAATACTATTTTATTGAGGATTTGAGATTATATGGTTCTAAGAAATGTGAATTAATAGTAATCTACACATTTTGGAAAATACATGGTTGATGGAAAGGTAATCCTTAATATGGTCCTGATAATGAGGTAGTGATTTTGGAATAAGAGATGGTCGATTTGGATAAATTATATTGGATATTCTTGAATACCTTGAAACCGATTAATGATTTGTATATTCTATCATTGCTGGAGTTTAAAACATTTTTGGATAGAAGGAGTATATCCAGTATTCTATAAGGAATAAGGGAGCATTAATGTAATCAATAAGGTTTTATAGTAATTCAGGATGTTACAGTGTTTTAAAAGAATACATGATGAAGGCGTTCACATGTTATTCCCTGAAAAAAAGTATCTTGATTGTGTTTAACTTCCTTATAAATTTTGGACTGAGAGTTTGGATATAATTATTTTGGATAAGTATAAAGGTTGGAATGGATTAAGTTTGAGATTGGATACTATTGTTAAGGTTATTTTTGGATTGTTATAAAAAGGACAACACACAGACCGTGTGACAATCCGTCGCGTCAGACAAGCTGTGAGAATCGAACCCACAACCATAGTGCGATTGGGATTTATCACCTACCACTGGACTACATAAAGTCCTTGGATTATATAATCTAGTTCTTTTAAAGGGTCTGATAGGGGAATTATAAATTCATTATTTTTTGAACCCTATATGAATAGGATAAATAAAATATTTTTTTAATTTCCATTATATTTTAGAGTAAAAAGATGAGTTTGTGGTAGAAATTAGTTAAAGGATGAAACTCTACTTTTCAAGTATATATTTTTCTTCTTCTCTTATTCTATGAATAAATTAAATCTTAAACTTTAGTGAAGGGATCTTAAAATAAAAAATGTGTTACCCTAATACCTTATGTTTTGTTGAACCGATGGTATTTTAAATCATCATAGATTGATGAATTTAAGGCCCTCAATTTTTGCACTTGTTTGTGATTGATGACCTCAATCACTACCTATAAATAATTATGTTTTTCCTCCAATTATATGTCTCTAATTTCCACCGATGTTATCCTAATAGAGATTATAATTTGGTGGTGACCCTTTCATTTTTCTTTTCCTCTTATTAAGACTAAATTATATTAACATAATTTTCGATGTGGGTTTTCCCAAAGGTATTTTATATTTTCAACCTTTTATTTTTGAAAAAAAATATCTAATTGTGAGGAAGAAATTTATTGAAGGAGGGAAGAATTTAACACCCCAAGATTTTATAGTACGTTATTTCTTCAAAGTAATTCAATAACTTGCACTACACGCAACACCGAGTTCTAGCGCACCACGACGTACCAAACTAGCCGTTCAAAAGCGGTTATGAATAGTGTTAACTGAATTTTGAACTTTATATAATCATTATAATTTTAGAATCCATATTATGAGTTTCTTAGACATAATGAAATAACAAATTAATTTTTTTTTCATATAAAAGAAGTATTTTTCAAAAAATATAATTTCACCGCCTTTTAATGGAGAACCCTTTTTAAATCCAATATTTGAAACTTTTATATATTCAATTTGAAAAAAATGAATCTTTTATTTAGAATAAGGACATAAAAATTTAGTTTTGATATATTTTTTGTGTCTTTCTGATAACTTTCATATTTGGGTGAATAGTGAAAAATACTAATTTTTAACCGAAAACAACTTTTTTAATCGAAATAATTAATAGTGATAAATTATGAATTTGAGTGGTTTTAAAGTATAATTAGATAATATTTTTACCATTTAATCCAATGTTGGTCACTGGACATAATTTCACATTTAAACTGTACATAATCAAGTGTTAATCTTTTGATAGTTATTATTTCTTAAAATACGCCTTTTGTTTTGACAACGGGAATTAATTTTAAATTAATTTATGCCACTTCTGTGTTTTGAATTTAGAAAAATGGATTCCATATTTATAATAAGGAGGTATAAATTTTATAAATAGGTAACTTTTATTTTTATACATTTTGAATAATTACTTCGGCAAATATTTTATTTACCAAGGTTAAAGGGTAAATCAAGTAAATAAGGGTAAAAAATAATATTATATTAATATTAAATTACTCTAAAACATGTCCTAAACCTATTGGTTGATACATGTCCGACCATGGGTATCTTTGGGTCGATTTTGGGACCCCATGGAGCCACTTGTAAGTGAGAATGACACTTTATATTAATTAAGTTAAAGTAAATACAAAAATGACATAAGCATATATCTTTTAGAATTTTTTTTACGTAGGGTTATATATTTTATATTTTCGACTATAAATATTAATTATAAATCTAAAAATATTTCCTAAATATTGGTATTTTATTTATAATTTTTATACATTGAATAATTAAATTTATTTATGACACAATGATGATGCAATATTTTCCTTATTAATGAAAGAATCAAATAAATGGTATTATAAATATTAAAATAAATATAATTTCAAAGTTTTTATGACATCCACGAATTTTCTAGGTGAATATGACATGTTAGGGATGATTCAATGTATCGTTTTCGAAGTAATCAAGTTGTGATGACTTTCACAAGAACAAAATACCAAATAGTGTCAAAATTGACATAAATTAATATTTAAAACAAATACTATATTATTGGTTGATATAATATTCCTAAAAATTTAAGGTTCGGCCAAAGGGCTTAAATAATATTATATATTTCATTAATGAGCCACTTGAGGTTCTATTGTAAGTTTATAGTAAGTTTATTGACCATATAGAGTAAGAATACAAGAAGACACGGTAAAAGTTAAACTATTTAACTAAGAGTTAAATCTAAAAGATAAGGTTAAAATGGTAACCTAAACTTGTCTAAAACCTATTGGTTGAGAGGATTTAGACCCATAACCACCTAAGGATCTAAATAAATTAATTTTTAACCATTATAAACCGAATATTATTGTATAATAAATTAATACTTTAATATATTCCTAAAGTGAGCCTCACCCCTCTTATAAAAGGGCACTTCCCCTTCTTTCAAAATCACACCTCCAAAGACATTTGGATCCACCAAAACCTACCAAAATATCCTCCCAACTTCTCTTAATTTATTCTAGAGGCCTTATTTTGATCAATAAGGCAACCTAAGGATCCCTTTTGATCAAATCAAAAGGAAGAACTCGAAGAAGAGGTAAATATTTCATCACCTCTTTCAAGTTCCTTTCTTTTCCACTTCCTCTTTCTTTGTTGTTTCCATTATAAAATAATAACTCCAGTATATTCTTTATACTGTGATGTTATTATAAATATGGTACAACCATATTCAGTATTCTATCTATCCTTTGAATAACATGTTAGCATACATGCGTATGTACGACCTACCGTCTCCATGTCGTGGAGTAATTGTTATTTAATACATTATTATTTGGATGGGTATAATAATGATGTGTAATTGATGTAAATAATAAATATAACATGATAATGATTATTTATATATGATATACCATCCAATTCTACACCTTTAAAGAAATTATATTGCCGCTCGTGTGTACACACGGATTACCATCTCCACGACGTGATGAGATTCATTTCCAAGTTCACCATTAATCAGTGATTATAAAAATATATATTACTAATAAGTATGTAATATATGAAATAATAATGCTACTGGATATATATATAATTATATATATAAGTATTTATTTAGTTAAATATATCTTATTCACTTAATTCCGTTCAATACGATATGAAAACAAAAACAACGTTTATGCGTACGTACAGACTACCATCTCCATAACGGTGTTTTACACTTTATATATATGTCTATTATACATATTTATATTCTATATATATATATGATATAAAAATCATGTTTTATATTCTGGAAGTATTTAAATCATGATCTAATTGATACAATCAAGAGTAACAAGTTAAAACACGTACGATAAAGAAATCAATTATTACCGAAAATGTTAATTTAACATGGAAATTATTATTAAATGGGTAGTATAAAGTCATAAATGAATAAAGTATGATATAATAAATATTAATATGATTATGGTATAATTTAATAACATACTACGGTCTTCATACAGGAGGTTAAACGTACCCTCGACTAAAATAAAGTGCAAGGTAAGGGGTTTTCATCTCACTCCTTATTCACATGAGATTCATGCCATGTTTCTATTATTACCTTTTGTGTGGTGTATTTACTGCCCATAATTGTATTATTTGTGTAATACACTTTAATTTATGTGTATTTACATATTCATTTTATGATACTTCTTTCAATGAGGTTTATGTTTTGTAAGTTACCAAATTGGTAAGGGTTAATTTCACAATCTCTTTATTATCCGAGGTTGTTTTTACGTAAGTATCTACTGGGAAATATTTATTATCCTTGTCCATGTTTCATGAAAGAGTTTTCAAAGTTATTCTTTTAAGGTACTTTTTTACTAAAACATCATTTCAAATGTTTTAAATTTTTATTCTTCTAAATCTTTCTCATTAATGTCCATGTCTTCAAAATGGTTTTTTTAAGGATTTATTTTTATGAACATGATTTTTTTTAAAATGTTAATTCCTTTAAAATGTTTCAAGTGGTATGGGACAATTTGATTCAAAAATTTCTTTAAATGTCTTCCTTTATAAATTGTGCGACTTTTAAGTTTTTTCATGAAATGGGGTATTTATCTCAATGAGTTTTACAAATCATTTTTATCTATGTAAAAATAATTTAATGGATTTTAAACTTGTTTTGAAGTTGACTTATCATGATACAAATATTCCATATTTTATTGAAGGTTTTGTGATATGTTTTATTGTGGATGTGTTATTTTTATACCATTCATGGTTTATGGGTAAAGTATTGACATTTCGTATTCTAGTTTTAATACGAATGTTTATGTTATGTTTAAACCTTTTCATATAAGGAATGTATTGGACTTAGTAAGTGATGGGTGGAGCCCGCTATAGATCCTCGATGTATCGGTAGGTCTCATGAGACAAACTAGTGTCTTGGAACAAGGCCTTGAAAAAATCTTATTTGTAGTCTTGGAACAAGGCCTTGACTATGTGGTTATGATAGTTTGACATTATGCATTCCATCATTATGAAAGTGGATATTGATATTGCATGTGATTATTCAACTAGTAGAATATCCATGTGAGTAAGTAAATGTAATTATTTTGATTTATATTTTCCATATTATGATGAATTTTATGTTGAAAAGCCTTTTGTTTTAGTTTTATACATTGCCTTAAATGTTTATGCTTATTTATGAAAGTTTACACTGTATTTCTTACCCTTACTGAGCGTTTGAGATCACCCCTTTCTATGTTTTATTTTCCCCAGGATTCCAAGAAGTGCATTGTGATTGATATGCAGGGTTAAGACAAGGGAATAATAGCATTCATAAAGGATTATTTATATTGTTTTGTATGTGATAAAGTGTAATGTAACATTCATGTATGTAATCTATTTTCCAAGACTTCTAAACCGATCGGTCCTTCGGGACTTGATTCCTTGTAATCATGCCAATGTATTAAAATAATCCACCGACTCTGGGTAACTGGGGTCGGGGCATTACATTAATAATATTTGTAAATAAGAAACTTTAAAGGAGAAATTTTTAGCAATTACATGCTTATTTCGGTTCTTAACGTATTCTAAAATGTTTAGTGATATAATTTAAATTCCAACTTGTAATTCTTGGATAATTACATCGATTAAACTAATCAATTATTTTCAAGTCATAACCTGGTTGTCTCTTTATTTGTTTTTCCAACTCCTGAGAGGTATTCTAAACCCTTTGACATATTATTTCTAATACCCTCTTTCTTGAGAGATTCTTTTAATATCCATAACTACCAGAATTTGCAATTTTTCTTTTCAAAACATGAGGAATTTTTGAGTTACATTAAAATGATTAAGGCATTAGATTGTTTAAACCTCTTTATCTTGAGACCTACCCTACATTTTAGCTTTGTGAAGCCCCTAGATACCATGAATATCCTTTATAGGAATCCATATTATAAGCCTATTTCCCTTCCTACCCTAATTCTTTTATGATTTTTCATGATTATTTATTTGAGGTCAAAATAAGGGATTGGAAACACATGGCATAATTTCGTGAATTGTCAAGAAATTAAGTATAGGGGAAATCCTCTTGATCATTCTGGAAAAAATTGGTTTCAAACCTCTATTCATGGAAATTATGAGAGGTCCCCTTTTTTAAAAAAAGGGTACAAACAAAGGGAGCTTATACTCACTAGTTGATTTGTGAACCCTACCTACTCAACTTAAGGAGATGGTGAGATCATTTGAGCTTATTGAGGATGTTTTTTACATTGATCTTAATTTTGAATATCATGCATTATTATTTAAAGAATTTATCCTCATCTTTCAAGACTCAGAGTTATTTTCACATCTTTACCTACCAACTTTTAGCCACAGAAACATCTGATCCTTATTTGAAAAGCCCTCATGATTTTTGTAAGTCAATTTTTCGCAAGTAGAGAACTATATTTCTTGAAAACCTATCAACAATGTGTATATATCTTTGATTTAGAAAAAATTTTATTTAAAATTTCTTGAGTGTTGAGTATATTATTGGTGAGGTAAATCATCAAGTGGCTTTCTTATTTTTAAAGGTTGAAACATGGGTTAAAAGAGAATGAAAGTAGTTAATTGAATTATATATGAGGCATGATTAGAATATCTTCTGTATTGAAACTGTTTTGTATTATTTTTTAAAATTTATCCTACAAATTATTATTTACATTTATTATTAACTGAATTCCTTCCTTTTAAAATATAGACACTTTTAATTAGATGTTGATATTTTCTTGAGGGAAAGAAAATGGCTAAGTATGGGGGAGTTTGATCCACCTGATTTGTGAGTACATTTTCATATAATCTATTGAAAAATAAGAAAAAGTTTTCAGAAATTACTTACTTCTTAGGGAACAAATACTTTGATTTTGGTGATCTTGTTCATTTCCAGGAGGTTTATGGCCCAATAAACAAAACGGGGAAGAACTGAGAAAAAATTTACAAGTACACGACATGTACTTATAGACACGCTGTGTACATTCAAGCTCAGACATGGGTTGACCAGGACAAGTACATGCCCATGTAACCAGAATATGTTACATGTCGTGTTCAAAACATACACGCTGTGTATACCATTATAGAAGCATTTGGTGGATGAGAAGAGTCTACACGCCCATGTGGTCGACTGAAGGGTACACGCCGTGTTCTACAGATACACGCCATGTTTACATTTCTAGAAGCGGTCGGTGACTAAAAGAAGATACTACATGCCGTGTATAGCAGCGCTACATTCCATGTACATTAAACTACCATGAGGCGCCATGTTCCAAGTCAATGATGGTGTGTTAGGCCATTTACCAGTAGAGAAAACGGAGGCAAAAAAACATTGACAAAAGTACACGACATGTACTTTGTCCACATGCCGTGTACTTATTTTTTCTATAAAAGGAGGCCTTGGCCTCCGGACTAGAGAAAAGAGAGAGGGGGTTTTATTATTATGTAGAGAAAAGGGTTGAAGTTCCGAAGAAGAGACGCTCTGCCATCATGATACCATCATTCCACCGTCTACCGAAGAATCATTTCCAACTCAAAGTTCCAAGCATGATCACATCAGGTATCAAGTGTCTTGTGTTTATCTTTACCTCCATGTGTAACTAAACACCCAGTGTGTTGGGGTTGTGGGAGATGATGAGTTTTAATTTGAATTAAGTTGCTATTAATGTGTTTGTTCTAATAATCTTTTCTTATTCTTCTTAAATCACTTCATCTTATCACTGGAAATTCTATACCGGAGCAAGGGCGGAATTTTCAAGGATACAAAAGAAGAATACCGATGAATAATTTCATGACCATTGGAAGTACTCTTAAACTCAAAATGGACCAATCCAAATAAAGATATATTAAAAACTAACTACCGGACCAAGGAGTTAGTCTCTTCAGCTCTAAATATAAAGTTTACTGGACCAAGGAAACGTTATTACAAATTAAACCCAGAGTGTTGGGTTATCATGAACAACACAACCTCATAAGCAATTTGACTTAATAAACTACTTCTCATTAACCCATAATCCCATTGCACGTCTCTCTTTATCTATATCAAAATCAATTTTCTTGTAGTTTACTTTTATTCTGTTAATCACTTTGTTAAAAGAAACTTTGAACCAACTGTTCTCATTATCCAAACAACAACAATTGACTCTAAATTCAGAAAAATTCATTAAAACAAAAATACAAACTAAGTTAAACAAGATAAAAATAACTTATTTTCCCCTGTGGATTGACCCCTTACTGGTGCTATACTTGTTAGGGTAAAAATAATTTAGGACACTGATAATATACCTTCGGTGAAACGACTCACTAGTGGAATGAGTAGAGTGCCAGCTCAACCTCTATATACCATATTCCCAATTAGGATACACGATGTATTTTAAGTTTTACATTCCATGTGAGGTAGTGACACATGTCCAAACCAAGGGTTAGATGGACATTCCTTATACTCCCTAGTACACACCATGAACCCCCTTTGAGGGTGTTTGGATCCCTTGATTTATTTAGTTTGGACCAATATTGGTTGAGTTTGTTCCCTTGGTCCATCCCCTCAAGGGTACAATGTGTAATTGCGTCCAGAAATCTATATTGTGTTCTTCTAAGGATGATTCTCAGATAGATTTTTTGGTTTTCATTAGTGAGAATGAGGTATGATCCACCATCATTCCTTCTTATACCCTAGGTGGGGTTCATAGAATTAGCGTGACCTCCTTGCGTAGGGAATTTATCCCCCATTTTGCAGTCCATTTCAATAGGGTTTGTGGTATCATCAACATAAAATTCACTATATAGATGATTGATCCATATGAGTTTTGTGGGTCCCTTTACCAGTCCTAGGTATGATCTCCAATCTATGTATCAATATCTTTAGATACCAGTGAGTTTTTTGGGCGAGGCCCAAGGATCATGACCTCTTGGTTGATTTTATCTTATGATGGCATGGATCATGGATTAAGTTCTACTAGAATGATCATTTCCTAGAATTTTTGAGCAGAATCATATGGATGATAGTTTGGTTGAGATCGCTTGGAGGCGCGATGTCCTTACCAAGTATATCTAATTTTTCTTTCTCAATTTTATTGAAGCATTACTTTTATGATCCAACTATTCTTGATGCTTTATGTTTAGTGATTTCGATATGTCCTACTAGGTATTTTTATATGAACCCTTGCATGGTATCTACCTATACATGTTGTGTATTATGTAGAAAGAAGACCTTTTAATGGAGTCCTAAAGGGACCAGGTTCAGGTGGATCTTAGTGATCCAGTTAGACCGAGGTGTGTACCAATGGTTTATTTTGATAATAGTCACCTCCTAATTTGTATTATTGACTTTTTTTATATTTCTTTTGGTGGTATTTTATTTTTAATTTTATTTCTAGTACCTTTTTTTTACTCTAATTATGGTTTTACAGATGTATGCATGCACTGTTATTGGCAATTTTACATTTTCGCATTATATGGGATTGAGAATGTGTTCATGTGTGTGGGTATAGTAGGATAATGCCTCCCATGTGCCTGATATTACTAGAGGGTACTAGTCTCTATCCCTAGGACTATTAGAGGCGTACTTGGGGTAGTCACGGCTCGGGCTCCGTGGGCCTGAGTTGTAACAGAGTGGTATCCGAGCTAGTCCGTTCCACCTTAGGACAAGATTCCATGAGATTGGTTTTATATTTAGGGAAACATTGTTAAATTGTTTTGAGCTTAGTATTTCAGGCCAGGGATCCCTGTGTTGGTGTAGTGGCTAACATATCCATTCATTGGGACTCTAACAACCTGCTTGTTGAATCGGTACATGTAGACACTGGTTGTAGAGAAAAAAATTAGTACATATACCATATAGAAATGAGTTATGGTTTCCAAGTCCTTATTACGTCATCTCCTTAGATATAATATTTAACCTTGGTTTATATTTTTTATTTCATGATACCTCTACGAGGGAAACTATCCAAGATTCCACTGCATGATCACAAGGATGATCTACCAAGTGACAAGGATTTAGTACAGAGGCCTATACCAAAGATAGTAACTTTAGGGGATTTACAAACTATACCACCACCCGTTGTGAAGTATTTAGCACTAGAAGTTCCAACTGAGGATGGATATAGGATGAGAGTGGTTCATGTGTTCTAGAGGCAGTGACCTCCCAAGTTTCTAGGTGATCAAAATCCCTAAGTGTCTGGGGACTAGCTATAGGTAGTCACTTGAGTTTTTCTCCTTGTGAGGATGCCTTCAGATCAGATGGTAGTCCTCATGGTGAGTCTTCTTTAGGGCTCTGCTGGGAGATGGTGGATTTTTGTGACTTATTCACATGATGAGACAACTATCTATTGGTTAGACTTTGAGTATATCTTCAGGGAGAAGTTTTATCTAGAAATGTTGAGATCAGTGTGCATCCACAAGATTCTTTATCTACAATATGAAAGTATGACCATGGTGGAGTATTCAGAAAGGTTTACTGATATCTCATTGTACTCCCTTGATATGATGAGAGATCTGTTCTTCAAGGTATGGACCTTTGAGTAGATATTATATTGGGATATCAAGGCTTTAGTGATATCTATTTTAATTTCAACATATATTGGAGATCCTGAGCAAGCCTTAGTAGTAAAGAAATTCCTGGTAGACCAGACACCGATAGTGGGTAATAGTAGTGGGCACCCAGGAGATGAAACCTTAGTAACTGGTGACCGATGACTGTAGTATGGATCCGGGTGTGTCATATGCTTTCGAAGATGATCCCATTATAGAATATTAGTGGTGGAGGGCTCTCAAGATGGCTCGAGTCAGTCGAGGGAGAGGCAGTGTTTATCCTACAGTGGTTAGGGAAATCTTGCATGGGATTGTATGACCCATTTTATAGTTGATCGAGAGATGTTCGATGGACCACCCAGGTAGAGGTAGAGGTAGGATCAAGGAGTTCTGTATGGAGGTAGACATGGTGGAGGGGAAGGTATATAAGTATGAGGTGGTAGGAGGTTTGACCTATTTCCACCCCCCAAGTGTTCCATGCCATGCTCAGGGAGCTGGTGGTCATGGATGAGGATAAATGTAGGATATGGAGACATATATCCCCTAGGTTCTGGGGATGATACAAGGTACTATTTATGTCTTTTCTACCTTAGCTATAGTATTAATATACATAGGTGCAAGTCATTCCTTTTTTTCCACTTCTATGGTTCAAAAGTTAGAGATTCCGGTTGAGCCATTGGATTGACCCTTGTGCTTGGAGACTCTGACAGGAGGTGATTAATTTATTACACACTTCTATAGATAGTGTGATCTAATTCTTGGAGGCAATATCTTCGTATGAGATCTATTTTTAGTAGTGTTAAGGCCTTATGACATCATCTTAGGTATGGAATGGCTATCCAAAGTTCATTCCCAGATTGATTGTTTTAAGTGGAGGATGTGGTGTGTCCATGGTGATGGGATGAGGTTTTCCTTTATGAAAAGAGAACCTTGAAATAGTAGGATGGGGTTAGGTATAGGAGGGTGTAGCCAATTACTCACCATTTGTCCAACATGACTCTTAGAGAAGTTGATGCTATGGGTTAATAGTTTCTTATAGTGGTGGTGGAGTATGAGGACACCTTTACTGAGTACATGATAGGATTAAAAACCCACTGAGAAATAACCATAAGATGACCCTGATATCTACACCAATATACCATATGGATCTCGAATATCTTCATGAGATGAGGGTGTAGTTGAATGAATTACATAATAAGAGATTTGTGATACCTAGTGTTTCCACCAGGGCATCCCTAGTGTCATTAACTAAGAAGGAAGACATATCTTGAGGTTTTGTATAGATTATTGGCACTTGAACCAAGTGGCCATGAAGAATAAGTATCCAATATCGAGGATCAACAACTTCTTAAATTAGTTGAGAGGGGAATGATAGTTCTCAAAGATTGACCTCATATCAGGCTATCACCAGCTATGAGTACGAGATGAGGATATACTGAAGATGACATTCAGATGTTGATATGGTAATTATGAGTACTTGGTGATTCCATTTTTTATAATTAATTTTCAAATAGTGTTTATGGGAATCATAAAGCAAATATTTCAGCCTTTCTTAGACCAGTTTGTGATGGTATTCATTGATGATATCCTAGTGTACTTGGAATATAAGGAGGATCACATGAGATACTTGAGGATGGTTCTGGACACACTTTGAGAGCACTAGATTTTTAGGAAGCTATTGAAGTGTCTATTTTGGATTTAATAGGTCCACTTTCTTGGAAACATCATCTCAGAGGTAGGAGTGGTATTGGATTTAACGAAGGTTGAGGCGATGCTAGCTTGGGAGACACCTAAGAGCATTACCAAGGTGTAGAGTTTCCTTAGGTTGGTAGGGTACTATCAGAGGTTTGTACTCAATTTCTGATGATTTTCAGTACCTTTTAAATATTTGACCTAAAAGGGGAATCCTTTCATGTGGATGAAAAAGTGAAAACAATGTTTTTAGGATTTTAGGTAGAGGTTAATGAGTGACCTATTATTGAGATGTCAGAGGAGGGTACCAAGTCTGTAGTGTTCTATGATGCGTTAGGGATTGGATTTGGTTGCGTTCTGATACATTGGTAAGTGGTGGTTGCCTATAGGTCAAGGTAGTTGATAATTCACAAGAAAAACTGCATGAATCCTGAACTTGAGCTACCAGTGGTAGTCTTTACATTGAAGATGCAGTGAAACTATCTTCTGGGAGAGCGGTTTACCATCTACTCTAAACCTAAGAGTCTAAAGTATATATTATCTCAGAAGGGTCTTAACTTGAGACAAAGGAGATGGATAGAGTTCCTCCAAGACTATGAATTTGAGATAGTCTATACTCCTAGGAAGGATAATGTGGCAGTAAATGACTTTAGTAGGAGATATTGTTCTCAATTGTTGGCTGAGGCATCACAGTAGTTAGCCTACTTTCAATTGTTCTTAGTGTACATGTATGGTGCTGCATATCATTAATATATGGTTGTTACCCCACCACTTTTATACCATGTTAGGGAAGCTCAACATAGAGGATATTGACTATGAGACCATATATACTTAGATATCCACTAGAAATGCACTTGATAGATTTTATAGAGGTGGGGAGAACTTTATTCTTTTTAGAGGATGCATGGTTGTACCAGTGGCATTGTGAGAGAAAATTATGAGGGAGTTTTATACACCCACTTTAGCGGTATATAAAAGTTTGGAAAATATGTACAAGGACCAATGACATCTGCTTTTTTGGATAGGTATGAAGAGTTGTGTTATAGAGTCTGTCTCTCGATGCCTCACTTGTCCACAGGTAAAGGCTGAGCAGCAGGTTCCTACGGGTTTACCTCAACCCATTGAGGTTCCATAGTGTAAGTGGGATGAGATATCTATGGAATTTGTGATGGGGTTACCACATATGTCCATAGGACATGATTCTATTTTGGTGATCATCGAATGACTCACCAATTCAACCTACTTCCTAGCTATTTAAGAGAAGAGTTCAGTTTAGAGCTTGGGATTCTTGTACATGTAGGATATAATCCACCTCTATGGAGTTCCCTTGATGAGAATTTCAGACTATGATTCTCGCTTCAGATCATGATTATGGAGATGATTTTAGGAGGCCTTTGGGACTAAGTTACATTTTATCATGATGTTTTACCTCAAAACTAATGTCTAGATTGATCAGACCATTCAAGTTTTAGAGGACATGCTGTGGAATTGAATATAGAATTTTTCCATAGTTGGGAGGATCAACTATACTTAGTGGAGTTTGAATAAAACAACATATACCATTACACCATTATAATTGAACCATTTTTGGCCTTTTATAGGTGATCCTGTAGGTCACCACTTTATTGGACTGATCCAGGTGAGTTAGCACTCATAGGACCAAAGTTGGTGCAAGCTATCACAGAAAAGGTACAGATCATCCAAGAGTGGATGAGGAATACATAGAGCCGTCATAAGTCCTATGTGGACTGATGATAGTGTCCTTTAGAGTTCTATGAGGGAGAACATGTGTTATTTAAGGTCCCACCTCAACATGTATTATGGATATTTTGTCCGGGGTGACAATCTATCTCTGAGATACATCAAACCTTTCCTGATACTGTATAGAGTTGATTTGGTGGCATACTGCATAGCTCTGCATAAACTACTAGATCAGGTACATGTAGTCTTTCACGTGTTGTAGCCAAGGAGGTATAGGCACAAATCATTGCATGTTATCAACTAGAGTGAGTTGGAAATCAATGATTGAGCTACCTTTGCAGAGTACCCAATGGATATAAAGGATTTTTAAGAGAGGATCCTTTATGAGTGAGTGATCCCCAAGTGTGTGTCTAGTGGTAACATGATTATCTTTAGGAGATCACCTAGGATTGAGATACCTAGATGTGAGATCAGTACCCTCATCACTTTGAGTAGGTTTTTCACTTTTTGGGATGAAAATCCACAAGGTTGGGAGAATGAAATGACTCTAATTTTTCCATGCATTACTTCAGAATATTATAAGGATTATTTTCATATCTAAGCACAGAGACAATGTGAGATTCTGAGGGATGGTGAGCCTAAAATTGATGTTTGAAAAATATTAAATATATTAATATTTTTCATGAATAGTTTTCCTAAAAAAGTATAATAAATCTTAAATGGAGTTTCAAATTGGAAATATAAGGCCTCTATTGAGTTCAAAATGTGGGTTTTTCCCTAGGTGTGACATAATATTTATTGGCAATGGGTGTTGGGATTGAGAGTCTTAATGGGAAAATAATTAAATAAATTTAATTATATTTATTTAACTATTTAATTATTTAATTTAAACCCTAAACCTAATATTCTTTTATAAATATGCCTCTATGTCCAATTTTTAGGGATAGCCACATAAATCTTCAAATTGAGAGAGAGTGTTGGAGGAGATCTTGGTGGAAGACATCAGATCAGATTGAGATCAAGGATCATTATACCATTAGAGTTTGAGGATCTCCCCAATAACGACAATGCAAGAACATTTTTCATTAAGGATCAATCCAAAATCTAGGTAGGATGTTTGATTTATATGATTTTATCCTATACCTTTATTTCAGTTGAATTCAGATCAATTCTATGAACTAGAATTGATTCACACATCAATGGTTGATTTATTTATGATTGATTAATTTGTTCATTGATTTTTATACCTCTTAGTTTTTATTTTATTGGACAACAGATCGATACCCAAAATGAACAAAGGACAAGGTTTGTTGCACACATTTATGGTTTATGGTTTTCTCCCCTATTTATTTACATGTTCACTATTGGTTTTTTCTTTGGCCAATGATTTGATGAATACCATGTATTTTATAATTGAGAGACCATTCTTCAACATAACATATCAATACCATGGGTGCAGTTCGTGATAAAGGGTACGATCGAGGTACGATAATAGAGTTTGATCAGAGGTGGACTGGATTGGACTGAGGATCTATGTTCTTCCTAATTAATTCATGGTGGTGGAGCGGTGGAGCTATGGATGGATCAATGGGGAATTTTCTAAGTGGATTTAAAGCCTGAAATCTGATCTTTAGCGATAAAAAGTTCATCTAACCCAAGATCTGTGATTCCTAAGAGGTTTTTTGGTGAGAGTGGTTCATAAAGATAATACATAGGAGAATCATGAGACTCTATAAAATCCTATGTTACATGAAATGAAATCTAGAACTACACATTGTGTGGGGTCCTGGGTGTGACGCTATGATTTATAAGGAGAAGAAAAGATCACACGCTGTGTGAAAGTTGTCACACACCAGGTGACCCATTTTGGTGGCTTGACATGTATCTCATAGGATACATAGGCACATGTAGGCTGGTATACATGGACATGGTCATACTACATGGGTAGATCTGGGTACTCGGACACAACTAGGTGTACACAAGCACGACTATGTGTACACATGTTGGTACACGAGCATGACCATAAGTACACATGAACAAGTAGGTGACATGAGAAGAGTTCCAAACTGACCTCTACACACTATGTACCCAATTTAAATGTTCCATTTATTTTGAGGTTTTCATTTCATGTGAGGTAGTGACACACCGACATACTAGGGGTTGGATGGAAACACTGTATACTCCCTAATACACACCATACACCTCCTTTAAGGGTGTCTAAAGCCCATTTTTTCTTTAGTTTGGACTATTATTAGTTGATTTCATTCCCTTGGTTCATCCCCTCAAGGGTAAAATACATAATTACATACAAATATCTATATTGTGACCCCCTCTTGAGGATGAGTCTCAAATAGAGTTTGTGGTGTCCCTTTGTGAGATCGGGGTGTGAAACTCTATCATTCCATATTATACTCTAGGTGGGGTTCATAGAACTAGTGTTAAATACTTATGAAAGGCATTGATCCCCCATCTAGTAGGATGTTTTAGTAGGGTTCATGGTATCATTGGGATAGGATCCCCTATATAGTGGGTTGATCTAGATTGGGTTTGTGGTGTTCCATAGTGGTCCTAGGTGTGATCCCCTATCTATGAATCCATATCTTCACACACAAGTGATTTTTATTGGGTAGGGACCAATGATAACGACCTCTTGGTTGGGTATCTCCAGTGATAGCGTGGATCATGGAGTGGGTTCTCCCGGAACAAGAATTTCCTAGAATCTTCAAGGAGAATCCTATGGCTGGTAGTTTGGTTGAGACCACCTAGAGGCATAGTGTCCTTCCTAAGTATATCTAGGTTTTTTTCTCTTAAATTCATTACAGTATTACTATTATGAGTTGAATCATCTTGATGATTTATGTTCAGTGATTGTGGGGTGTCCTACTGGGTATTGTTATACTCACCCTCGCATGTGAATTTCCTATATGTGTTATGTATTATGAATACAAAATACCGTTTGACAGAGTCCTATAGGGACCAAGAATAGGTGGAGATTAGTGATCCAGATAGAATGATACATGTATTAGTCGTTGCTTTTTTACATTAGTCCTCTCCTACTTTTTAGGTTGGAATTTTTTTCTATTTCTTTTGGTGGGATTGTATTTGGAATTTTCTTTCTAGTACCTTGTTATCATACTCTGATTGTGGGATTATAGATGTATGAATGCATTTTTATAAGTTTTTTTTTTCACATTTTAACATTTTATGGTCTTGGATATATGTGTGTGTGTTCAGGTACATTAGGATAATGCATCCCTTGTGTGTGATATTCCTACTCGGTGCTAATTGTCAACCCTTGGACTATTGGAGGTGGGATTAGGGTAGTCATGACTCTAGCTCCGTCAGGACGAGTTGTGACATGTTTTAACCTTAGTCATTTGGAATGAAAATACAAAATGGTGGGAGAAAGAAAATTCATAATAAGTCCCTCCACTACTTTGACATACAATAAAAGAGTTTATCCATACAAAACCTATTAAGATGGAAAATATGTTCACTATTTTAGAGAAGTGTAGTGGAGATTAACATAGAGTGAATAAAGAACTAAAATATAGTTAATCACAAAAAACCACTAGAAAGAAATAAAATTGATTTGGAATAAAAAATAATGAGATACCCTGATTATGAGAAATAATGAAAACAATAATCCACCTAGGAAAAAGAAATATAAGATGGATTCTGAGACCATCAAGGAAGAGGCATTACTTAGCAGTCTTATAAAAACCACTCTAAGGAAATATATAGATACTTGTGGGAGTGTCTTATGATAGAGAATAAATCCAGAAGAAAGATCCACCAAATTTTCAAAACACTAAGATACTTGTACAAGTTAAATCTATTCCACAATTATGGAAAAGAATAAAATAAAGAAGAATAAGAGTTATATTATCCAAGAATAAATTCATGTAAGTGGATTCAAAAAAATAATATCCCTAGGAAAAGGGTTAAAGAAGATTGTTTGCATAGATGGTCAAAATAAATAGGATTAAGTAAAAGAAGTGACGACATTCCTTTACTTAAATTTTAAAAAGGAAAATTAAAAGTTGGAAAACAATAGGTAGGTTCATAGAAAACAAAAAACTTCCTCAAATTGATGAAAATGTAAGGTACACCATCCCTATGGAATTAAAATTATTTCTAAATATTTTTGAAAAGGTGTTGAATTTAGGGGTAGACATGATCCATGGGGTGTTTTTTCTAGAAAAGAACATTAAATAAGAATAAAATCAAATCTATTAAAGTTATAAAGAGTGTATAAAATAAGTGGATTCAATAGTATTTGATTCTCTATTTAGTACCAGGACTGAACATGAAAAATAAGGCCAAACTTGACCCATCTTAAGGTGTCAAGAGACCAATTTTTCATCAAAATTTCAATAATAAAAACTACATGTTGGGAATTAAATTCATTGTTGAATCTAAATCTAAAAAAGATAATGTTCTAGAGTAAAATGAGGTGTTAAAGACTAATATAAGTCCACAGTGGTATCATGCTATATCTAGAGTAAAATTAGTAAAATCAGTCTATGAAATTAGTGGAATCAGACCACTAAATAAAAGTGTATATATTGTGAGTAGCTACATCAATATAAAACTTATCCATATTATTTTTTTATGTTATTAATAATTAGTATCATTTATCTACTTTTTATATTATGTAAAAATCTATTAAAATGGAGGTTTTATTTCCAATAAATGGCATCTAACAATGGAGAAAAAATTATTGATGTCAAATATTTGAAATTTAAGGGATGTTGATGCTAATTTTTCATGGTTGTTCAAACTTTTTTGGAAAATGGAGAAGCTTGTGAAGAGTTGTAAAGAATGGAGTTCAAGTGATATCCCTAGTAAAAAGTGGTATCTATCGATTCATCAAGTGGTATGATCTCACAATAGTGTGTTTCTATTGATCATCTACTAATGATTTAGTGTAAAAGTGTGGTGATATCACATGTTGGTTTTTATTGAGAAAGTAAAATGTTTTGGGATGCAAGTGTTTGAACTAGAGAACTAGTGAGTGTAATAGATAACTTTGAGGATGTTTACAAAAACTGTTATTTCCTAAATTGACCCAATATTAGTAGGATTAAAGGAATTTTCAACTATTCAAGTGCTAAGATATAAATTAACTTACTTAGACTCTATGAGATTATGTATCTAAAGATAAAGAATTTGTTTGTATTTGACTTAGAGAAGTTGTTATAGATTTGAGAAATCCAACTAGAAATTGGTAATTGTTGGAGACCTAATAAATGAGTAGTTATTCTATGAATAAGGGGGAGAAGATAAAAAAGTGAGGAGTTATGGAGTTTTCCCCATTCCAAGGGGGAATTTGCGATGAAAATAAATATCCCTATCATGAAGGTGGATCATATTTGAAGACACCCGACAAGGGGTAGAAAAAACCAAGATAATTTGCTTACTTTTGGACCCTTTGTATTTTATTGACATTAGGGGAGATATTTTGGAGAGTAAAATGTGTATTATTGTTCATAAAATCCAAATAGGGATAACATTAAACCCCTATAAGTTTGTATTAGATTTGTTAACAATATGATTGTAAGATAGTTGAAGTGATTCTCGCAGGATTGTTACGGGATCATCCTTATAGAACCCACAAGGGTGATATAATTCAAGGATGAATGGAGTTGTTGACAAGTGGAGTTTTATTTCTATACTTGTAGATTTTGTTGAAAAAGGAAAATAAAGTTTCATTAAGCCTATGATAATACTATGATAGCATTATATAAATTCATGGGATTCCCTATAAAGGATGGAAGTGGCTAGGATTCATTATAGTATTTAATTTGAATAATTCTGTGAAATATGTTTGTGGAAGCACATGAAGAAAATTTGAAAACCCTTTTCAATGTTTGTGTCATTGGGAATGAGTGTACGTGTCATCCAGTATCAGTGTAAGTGTTATTCTAGTTGTATATGAGAGTTATAAAAAGTTAGTACATCATATGTTTATTTTTCCCCATCATATGTGTGATCATGATAAGTATAAGAGTCATTGATTTGACCATACGTGTGATCTAAGCTACAAAAATATGTGTGATGATAAATAGAAATGAAAATATGATAAAATAATTTTAGCATATGTGACATTTTCAGTTATTACAGGTGTCATATATTATAACATACATGTAAAAACACAGATAAAGTTAATAATCAATTCCAGGCCTTATTAGTATTCATAGTTATATTCATTATAATAATATTAAGTATTTTCTCAAACAAAAAGGAAATAATTTTATTCCTATTAAACTCATTTTATTACATTATAATGTTTTATTTAAAATTTAAATTTCAAAGTTTTAGAATTTTAATTTTAAAAATTGAACTTTATTTTTGAAATAATCATATCAAAATTATCTTGAGGTGAATTTTTTAAATTTTTATTAAAATATTGGTTTTTCATTTAATAGTGAAAATATCAAATTTTATAAAATCATCATTTATTTTTATTAAATAAAGTAATTTAAAAGTAACATTTTAACTTAAAGTAATATAATTCTAATTTAATTAGAAATAATAAAATTAATTACATAGGAAGCATCAATATACCTTATTTTGGTATATGTTCATTTTTGATCTTAGAAATGCATTATTTTAAAAAATGTTTTCCTTTGAATTATGAATTTTAATCTTAAATTAATTTTTACCACTTATATAAATTGAATATTCAAAAATGGATTTAATATTTGGAATCAGGAGGCCAAAATTTAATAAATATCTCCTATAGAAACCCATGATTTTATGGTATGTATCTTTTTAAATAAATTCAATTTTTTCGATAGCTTACATTGCATGCAACATCAAGCTTAAACGAACTATGATATACTATGAAATATTACTCTGAATAGTCTGAAGGCCTTATATTCTTATTCATTTTTAATAATACCCCTTTTAAGGGTTTAAGGGTATCCATTAAATGGCATGTAGGCTTTGTGACATTACATGACCTGAAGGTCTAGAGGAAATCATCCAGACTATAACTACTAGGAACTGATCCTCCCCAGTTTCTACAAAATGATGTTACCTCTCCACCATCGCATGGCTATTTGGATAGGCTTCCGTGCATTAAAAGGCTAGTTGTGATGTCCCAATGGACTTGAGGTGGCCCAAAAGCCTTGAGGTGGCCCAAAAAACTTACTGGCCCGAAGGCCTTGGGTGACCTGAAGGCCACAAAGGACCTGAGGACCAAATAGGTGGCCCAAAAACCCAAATGGATGAATAGTTCTAGCTACTACAGTACCGAATAGTACTTGTTATATTACCTACTACAATACTTCTATAGTAACCCAACAATATGTATTCACCCAGATTTGATCTTAGGCCTCTTGGATGCACTTTCTGAGTCCTCATCAACTGGGCTGAGGCTCTTGTGCCTATAAAATATTAACATGACCATTGGAATAGTAATGTGTCTATTAGGAATAGTAAAATGGCTATTCCAACAATATACTCACCTATGAAAGTATAAATAAAATGTATCCATCCCATAAATTAAAATATGATATATTTATATCATGGAATAAGTAAATAAATGTTTTAAAAATGATAAATTAGGTGTTGGTATTTTTGTGAAATGTAAATGTTTATTTACAATTTTATAATTAATATAATGATTTAAAATAAAATTTATTTTCATAAAATAGATCTATAAATTAATATATTATTGTATTCTAATTTTAAGAAAATTTTATGAGACCTTAACTAATTTTTCAAAGTGTCATAAAATCAGTTATATTTTTAGAGTCGGTATTTTTTGAATAAATGATGATTTTAATTAGAAATTAAATATATAATATTTAGAATTTTTTTTCATAAAATTGAGTCTAATTTTTAAATATACACATATAAAAATGGTTATGGTGAACTTTTGATTTTTTTTCTAATATAGTTGAATTTTTGGTGAATAATGAAATATGGTAATTTATGGTATTTAACATTTTAAGCCAAATAAATGAATTTTTGATTCATGGATGATGTAAGAAACAACTAGTTCAAACTCACATGCTCTAGTTACTATACTTAGTTACAAGAATAAACACCATTGATTTTATTGATCCAAAATAATAAACAAATGAATTAAATAATCAAAACAACCCTCTCCTCCCACTATAAATACCACCCATCCCCACCCCTTCTCCTCACACATTATAAGAATTGAAGCTTTTCTAAATTATGGAAAAAACTCTTTCCCATATCCAATACCTTATAGTCTTAAAAAAATACCAAATCCAAGTGTCTTAAGGAGTTTCCCAAGAAGATGATATTCAAGAGTAAAATCCTCATTTCTCTTTTATTTTATTTTATTTTCTTATTATCTCCTCACATCTCCTTATAAAAAGTGGAATGATAAAACTAGTATCATATATATACTATAATTTTATTATTTTAATGCAATATCCATCATCAAACCCATTCTCTCCTTTTATTCTAAAAATGAAAACATCGTACATGACATGTCGATTCAGCGACTTCATGGATGATGAGTTTTTTATTTTCATCACCGTATTAAAGGATGGTCATAAAACCATTTTTAGGGTTAAAAAAGATTATAATATGTGTATTACAAATTATTTAATTATCCAAA
Organism: Viscum album; assembly: GCA_963277665.1. Lineage (NCBI taxonomy): Eukaryota > Viridiplantae > Streptophyta > Magnoliopsida > Santalales > Viscaceae > Viscum > Viscum album. The sequence continues at coordinate 1,202,881,895 of OY728138.1, forward strand.
ACCAATATATAAACATAATATTAAATAAAATGATACTACTTCTTGATGGTCGTAAAAAACTACCAAAATAAACTAACCATTTTTCATTAACATTTTATCTAATAAATCACCCTCATGTAAAAAATGATATATGAGACCATTTAAAATTCTGTAAGTATATTAATAACATTTTATTCAACTTATTTATTTTTTATTCCATTTGAAAATAACTCCTATAACTATAAGCAAGGGAACCGACCATAAAACCATGAAATGAATTCTCTCAGAACAACAAAATTAATCCTTATAAATCATAAAAATGGACAAAAATGAACTTAATAAAATTTTAATAAATAAAATATACATTTAAGAGGTTATTAATTAAGAAACTAACGAATCTATGTTTATTACCTGGGGTTTTAAAATCAACTGTAGAACGCATTCAGACATAAGGTAAGGGATTTCTCAACTCACTTTTATTTCTGTGAGATATGCCTTATTCACTACTTATTTCTTATGTTTGGTGTATGTATAATTCCATTTGATACATAATATAATTAATCTATTTATATTCATGTTATTTAATGTTTCATTTGATGATTATTAATTTTATGGTGCGTACGATTCGATTGAATAAAAGTGGTAAGGGTTTTCCGTCTCACTTTAATTTCTGCGGGACATATTCCATATTCATTAATTATTACCTTTGTGTACTGAACCTTTTATGTATGATCATAATTAATTTTAGATTCCATTAATTATAAATATTTATTATATCATGGATATGATTATTTCCTAAGTCGTATACTGATTTTTCATATGATGTTTAATTTGAAAGTTATTTGATCAACTGTGGAAATAATGTTAAATATGTATCTCTTAATAAATATGATTTTTTTGATATGTTTTTTTGATTCATGAATTAAATATATCATATAAATATTTTAGGAATGATTTGGACATGCAGGAATGGGTGGGACCTGGTTATAAATAAGCCCTCGATGCATCGGTAGTCTCATGAGACAAAAAAGTTAGCCAAATTAAATAGGTTTTTACCCATAGTGATTAAACTGTCTTGTGGAAGGCATTGATAATAAAGGTACAATTATTCCTAAGATCATGGAATAAAAATTATTAATCATTAATTCATTAAGATTTCAGTTATTAGTATCCTTGATATTTTCACTATGATATTATCCACAGATTCAGATTATAGTCAAGTTATTGATCAATTGGAATTTGTTTCTAATCATTTAAATTTTAATAATGATTATTCATTATCCTATTATGATTTAAAATTTATAGATTAAATGGAATTTATTTTTGTTATATATACCTTTCCCTATTGATTATGTTTCATTTTTTATTGATTCAAGAAAGATTCTATTGTATTTAAACCTTACTGAGCATTTGAGCTCATCCCTTTATTTGTTATCTTTTCTCGAGGTTATGAAGATGAAATGATTGAATGAGTTTAAGGATGAAATTACTTTCTTTTTTTATGATTTATTTTTTATTACCAATGTAAAAAGTGTACTATATATGTATCTATATTTTCAAGACTCCTTAACTAATCAATCCTTTGGGATTTGAATCTTGTATCTATGCCAATGTAATAAATTAAGGCTTTGGCTCTCAGCTATTGGGGTATGGGTATTCAAAGTTGGTATCAAAGAAAGTTTAGTAGAGATCTTGGGAACTAAATTATAAAATAAACATAATCAACCTGAGAACTATGATAATTCCTTATAGTATTTAAAGACTTTTACCATTACAAGATTTTTTATTTTGTGTCTTAATTCTCATGATGATTAAGGGATAACTCATAGTGTGACATTATTTAGTGATGGATAAAAATGGAAGGAAAGGAATCAATTCTTGCAAACAATGTAAGGATTTTCCAACTGAGCAAGTCAACATAGTTAGTTTTAAATCTAAGATGATCATGACCATATTAGGAAAACTTTCTCAGCTTATGGCAAATAACCATAATACACCTATATTGGTTCATTTCATGCAATAAAATCCCCAATATTTTAGTGGGACTACTAATCCATTGGTAGTTGTGCAATGAATCAAGTCCCTAGAAAAGACATTTCTATCATTGGGATGTAATGATAGGGAAAAGGTAGTACTAGAAGTCTACTCCCTCAAGGGTGATTGTAGAGACCCAAAACTTTACGTACTTGGACATTACATTACTTTTTCGGAATACTTAATACATAAAAAAAACATACACACAAGGACCGTAATAGTTTAGTGTCTTTGGAAACTTGGAATATAATCTTCTAATCATGTTGAAAGATATTTAACATCTCCCATAAAGATTTTCCCCTTTTATTTTCTTACCTAAAATCTTTCTTTAAATCCTGGGGAAAAGAAAACATATAAAGGGTGAGCTCAAATGCTCAGTAAGGGTAAGCATGGAGAAAATAAAACAAATCATATACATTTGAACTTAAAAAAACATGAACATAATGTTTAAACATCAAAATCTTGAGCAATGACATAAAACATGGTAGTACGTAAGACATAGATCATAAAGAAACATTAATCATGATATAATATCATGGGAATAAAACATGTAATTGTGGCAACCATTAAGCACATGTTATGATTTCCATAGTAGCCAAGACATTGCTGCCAAGACCATCTTAGTGTCCAAAGTCCCTTTCTGAATCGAGTTCACTCCTCGTTCCAGTCTTGTATCACTGAACTAGATTAACTTGCCATTCCAGCCATTTCTATCTCATGAGATAGAAATCTTTACCCAATGCATTGGAGGGAGATATAGGTCCCACACATCTCATAATGAAATCATTTTTACTTGTGTCACAAAATAAACATAAATCATTCATCATAACCCAAAGAGTAAAATGGGTTTCATAAACATCATCCCATCATAACATAATCCATATAAAACAAATGGATATCATTTCATCATAAGAAAAGTGAAACCATGTAAATCATAGATACATTATACTTGAAACCAACACATATTAAATAATGTCATCTTAGATGGAAAAATTGTTTTGATAAAACACTTGAAATGAATTCTTGAGGAAAATATCATTTCTTCTTCAAAATCATTTTCTTTTCACAAAATGCCATGAAATTTTAAAAGAAAAGGATTTTTTTTGAAAATAGTCATAAAATCTTGTAGATTAAGCTTTATGAAAATAAGGCGTTATGAAACCGTAAATATCCATTCATGCCGTATAAGTTAAAAGAAACATTCTCCTTGTAATTTTGTTAGAAAAGTCAAAAAGTACCTCGTATGGTAAACAAAATAAAAATTCCTTACATACCATGCAGTAAAAGTCAAAAATGGGTAAAAATGAATTTAAACATACATGAAACCATTTTTAGAAAACAGGGACATGCATGATAAATATAACCCCAGTAAATACTTACGAATAAACAATCTCGGATAAAAACGAGATTGGAAAAGTAATCCCTTACCTTAGGTCCAATTTATTCCATATGTGTTCAAGAATCATATATAGTGGGTTTAAATATATTATTAACTTATAACATAACCATAATAATATTTATTATATCATATATGATTCACTTATGACTTTATATTACCCGTTCTTTTGTAAATTCCATGTTAAAGTAGCGTTTTGGGTAAAATCATTTCATTTGTCGTACATGTTTTGACTTGTAATTATTCATATGATTACTTAGATCATGATTAATTACTTCCATAATGTAAAACATGATTTATATATAATATATATTCATAATATAAATATATATAATAGATCGATAAATGGAACGAAATACACCGTTCATGGAGACGGTAGTCCGTACGTACGCATGAACGCTGTTTTCATTTCCTTATTAAATTGAATGGAAGTAAATGACATATATATATAAAAAAATCTAGTAGAATTATTATGTAATATGTTTCATTATTTTTTATTATATATACTTTATAATCATTCTTAGATGGTTAACATGGAGAATGAATCTCATCGCATTGTGGAGATGGTAATCCGTACGTACGCACGAGCGATGACATCGTTCCCATAATTATTGAATTGAGTTGGAGTGGATGATATAATATATCAGAATTATTATGATGTTATAATAACTATATATATTTATTCTTTACACCATTATACCCATCCAAGTAAGGTGGTGGTGGAAAAACAGATTACACCACGGCGTGGAGACGATATTCCGTACGTACGCACACGTGGTGATTTCGTTTTCCATAGGATAGATAGAAGGTTAAATGGGGTTGTTTCATAATTATAATAACATATATGTATATTATTGATACTGATTTTATTAATTTATAATGAAACAACTAAATAAGAAGAAGAAGTTGAAGAAGAAAGAAACTTGAAAGAATCGGTAGAAGAGATTACCTCTTCTTCGACGCACCTCTTTTAAGCTTCCTCTTAAGGCACTAGAGTTGGTCTTTTGAGGAGACTAGAATCTCTATAATGTTTATAGGGAAGTTGAAAAGGGAAATGGGTAGGGGTTGGCCAAGATTGAAGGCTCAAAATTGTGTAAAGATAAGAGGGAGGAGGTGCCCTTTTATAAGAGGGGTGAGGGGCACCTTAGGAAAAATTTAAAATATTATTTTATAATAAAGTAATATTCGGTTTATAATAGATCCAAATTGATTTATTTAGAAGATAAAGTTGGGATGGGTATAAATACTCCCAACCAATAGATTTTATACAAGTTTAAGTTACTATTTTAACCTTATCATTTAGATTTAACTCTAAGTTAAATAATTTAACTTTTACTGTGTCTTCTTATTTTCTTACACTATAAGGTTAATAAACTTACTATAACAAGCCAAACGAACCCCAAGTGGTTCCTTATTAATATATATAACCTTATTTAATTAATTTGGTCTAACCTTAGATTTGTAGGAATAGAATATCAATTAATAATATAATATTTTAAAAAAAAACTATTTTATGTCAATTTGGACACTATTTGGTAATTGATTTTTGTGAAAATAATAACAGAATTATTAGTTTAAAAAATGTTAATTTAATAAATACTAACGTGTCATATTAACCTATAAAATTAGTTTAATTCATAAAAAGTCTCAAATTACATTTATTTGGGTATTTAAAACATCAATTATGTTAATATTTCATAAATATGGTAATTACTGCATCATCATTGTGTCATAAATAAATTAAATTATTTAATGTCTAAAAATTACAAATAAAATACCATTATTTAGGAAATATTTTTGTATTTATAATTAATATTTATAGTTGAATTTATATTTTTTATAACCCTATATTAAAAATGTTTTAGTTATTAAACTTTGATTTTAACTCTTTTAACTCCTCTTTGAATTAAATAATAATAAATGTCCTAATCTAATCCAAGTTGACCTAGATGATAATATTATATTCTTAAGGTTGTTTTTGGTCGAATTAAACTTATACAATAGAATTAGGACATGTGTTAAGATAATAATAATATCATTTTTACCCTTAATTAACATATTTCCTTTTAACTGTGGTAAATAAAAGTAAAAAGTTACTATTTACCAAAAATTATTTTCATCTCATTGAACCACATTTTACTTACGGATATCAGCCGTGTCTCTAGGAGTTTTTAAATTCCACTCATAGAAGTGGTAAAATTAAGTTTTATATAAATTTTCAAATTCTCTAGGAGGTGGGTAAAAGACGGTGAGAAGTTCAATAAAATTTTTATATATCTAAGATTATTATAAAATGACTCCAATGAATTACATTGAACTTATATAGGTATTATGTAACTATTTTGACCTAAAATAAATTTAAATAAATTATTATTTAAATAAAAAGTCGGTTTTTAAATAGTAATCCAGTGTTTTCACTATTCATCAAAAATTGAAAGTTTTCAGAAAAATACCAAAAATTCACCCTAGGCTAATTTTGATATTCCGAATCCAAAAATGAAGTCCATTTTGAAATATAAAATTTATAAAATTTCAAAAAATGGTTATTACTATTCAGAATGGCTAGTTTATATAATAGTTTAATAATATATCGTTGTTTAGTGAAACCTGGTATTGCGTACTACACACGCTATCGAGGAAGGTCGCGATTGCGTGTAATGAAAGCCAAGTCAAGGCTATATGTAGTTCAAGATCCCTTTGGTGTTGCGTATAACATAATAAAAACTTATTTTATTTATGCATTAAATAAAATCTATACGTAATGTTGCGTAGAGTAATTTCTACAAAACAAACTTGAAATTGTGTGTAACACTTGCCAAGAATAGTGCTGTGTATACTGAAAGCTAATACGGTGTTGCGTATAGTACAAACTAATATTGGTGTACAATATAAGACATAAAAGAAATTAAAAAGAATATATCTCATAAAATCTCAGGGTGTTACATTCTACCTCCCTTAAAATGAATTTCGCCCTCAAAATTCATCGGGGTTATAAATGGTTTACTATTTGAAAGTTTCTTTCATAGAAACCCACATTGTAAAAAGGGATACTAAAACTTAATTTTAAAAAATAAAGTATGAAACATAATGATTACCCAAATTAACTCATCACTAGGTTTCTACATAGGAGAACATAGGTGAAAATATGGATATGGAAGAAAAATATAACCATCAAGTTCTGATGGAGAGTGGTAGAGAACATGAATATGAAAAATCCAACAATCAAAAAGCCATAAATTTGTGATGATATATAGTACCATCTGATTCATCAGATATAAGGACACTAGGAAAACATTTTTGGTTTTCAAGATCATTTCCCTAAAGTTGAAAAATTTAATTAGAAGAAATACTTACTTGATTTTGGTACAATCTCACCGTTGTTCGTTCCATGAACAATTTACACTTCATCACTTAAAGAAATGAAGTTGAATTTGTCATTCTTGAAGTGTTAGGAGATCATGTGATAGAATGATGGGTCATTCAATCTGTCTCAAACAAAAGGTTATCAAAAGTTACCTAATATATATAAGTCCATCTATGGTGAGGTTAATCATATATGATACAAAAAATGGACTTATACTTCAACTATCATACTGATTAATAAAATAAAATTAATTTCTAATAACCAGGGACTTCCTATAGGCCAATGGTAGGCGATAAAGGCCTATCACACTTCGGTTGTGAGTTTGATTCTCACAACCTTGTCCGACGCGATGGGTTGTCACCCGTCCTATGGGTAGTCCTTTTTCTAAAACTAAAATATTATAACATTCCAGAAATAGTATCAAAAAAAGTTCTAGCCTTAAACAATTCTATCTGATGTCCAACTTAATCCATTCCAAACTTTAGGCTTATCGAAAATACTTCTGTCCAATATTATAGTATAAAGAAAATGATTACTAAAAATGTCATCAACCAAGAATGTGAATACCATCATTTATTCCCCATATATCATATGATAAATCTTGTTGGTCACATTCCAAACACGTGAATACCTTAATCATGTATTCTCTTGAAAAATGAATACCCATTGAACCTTAGTGAAAACATTAATGTTGTCAAAAGTTAAATCTTTCCACATACCAAAATTCCAAAATTTCTGTATACTCAAACCATGATATAACTTTGTCCTTATATCAGTCATGAGATCATTTCATTTTTCTCTTTATCCCTTCATTATTCACATATCATCTTCTTTCCAAAAATATTTCAATCACTTTTCATGGTTACCAGTACCATATAAATATTGAAAACCAATACATAGATATTCCAAAATTACACGATACCATAAATGAGATTCCCTGATACTATTTTGAAATCCCATTACATAAACACTTAATCATTACACAACATCATTGTCATACCCAACATCACAAATAGTGATCGCATTTGAATTTCCTTTATCCTTTTCCTTAAGAGGTTTCTCACGTCGATCATCATTAACCCTTGGATTAGGGAATTGATTAGCATAATTCCTCATTTCCTTGCACTTAGAGCATTGAAGTGTTGGTGGTTCGTTGTCTGTAGTATTTTCTCTATTCACATCATTAGCTACATTTTTCCCATTACTTCGACACTCAACTGCTTGATGAACTTATTTTCTACACTTAAAAAATATTTTCTAGTTCCTTTTAGACAATCTCCACCATGCTTCTTTCCACACTTTGAGCATAAATAAACATTCATATTCTTTTCACCATTGTTCTGATATTTCTCCTTGAACCCCATCTTTCGTTTCTTATCAAAACCATGAGATAGATATGAAACACCAACTTCCAGTTCTACCTTGATAGCACAACACATAATTTCTTCATAGCTACTGAAGTCTCTTATAGCTAATTCCCTTTTAAGACTTGGTTTTAAGCCACTGAAGAATCGATCAACTTTACTTTCAGGTTGGATGATAAAGCCAGAAGCATACCTTGAAAGCGTTGTAAAATTTTCCTCGTATATACCAACAAATTCTTCATCCTTTTTCTTAATCTCAAGGAACTCCTTTTACATCTTTGTTCTAAGAATACGAGGGAAGTACTTATTGAAAAACAAGTTCTTGAACTTGTCCCATTCCATTGATTCAATTTCATCTTGGGGCCTTGTATTCTTAATTAGAGTCCACCACTGGTCTGCTTTTCCTTCTAAACGGTAAACATCCAGAATGACTTTTTCATGTTCTGAATAGCAAAGTATGGAAAATATCTTTTCAATGAAACTGATCCACTATTCAGCAACAAGTGGATTAGAAGACCCACTGAAAGAAGGTGTACGTTTCCTCATGAAGGACTCAATAGAATATTGTTCCCTTCTCAGCTCATTTGGAACTCCAGAATGATTCATAGATTGTGTAAGTATAACAATAATATTTTTCACTCCATATACCATAACATTGGTTTGTTCAGATGGACAATCATTACATTTTCCATTACATTGATCAACATGGTTCCTTCGGGTTCCACCCATCATCTAAAACCCAAAATGAATAGGGTGAGAGGCAAAAATCATGCTAGGGAAAACAACATAATAAATGGGGAGTACCTTCAATATCTAACATCTTAGGTTTAATTCTAATATAGTTACTATAATTATAATTCTATAACCTATACTTATACTTAACCTTAGGGACATCCCTATACATACCTTAGAAATATCTCTAGAGATTTCACTAAAGTTTTCGCATCCTAGTTTCCAAAGGTTAACTAAACATTTCCTATGATACCAATTGTAGAGACCCAAATCTTTACGTACATGGACATTACATTACTTTTGCGGAATACTTAATACATAACAAAAATAGACACACAAGGAGTGTAATAGTTTAGTGTCTTTGGAAACTTGAAATATAATCTTCTAATCATGTTGAAAGATCTTCAACATCTCCCATAATGATCTTCCACTTTTGTTTTCTTACCTAAAATATTTCTTTAAATCCTGGGGAAAAGAAAACATATAAAGGGGGATCTCAAATTCTCAGTAAGGGTAAGCATGGAGAAAATAAAACAAATCATATACATTTGAACTTAAAAAAAGCATGAACATAATGTTTAAACATCAAAATCTTGAGCAATGACATAAAACATGACAGTACGCAAGGCATAGATCATAAAGAAACATTAATCATGATATAATAGAATGGGAATAAAACATTTAATTGTGGAAACCATTAAGCACATGTTATGATTTCCATAGTATCCAAGGCATTGCTTCCAAGACCATCTTAGTGGACAAAGTCCCTTTCTGAATCGAGTTCACTCCTCGTTCCTGTCCTGTATCACTGAACTAGATTAACTTTCCATTCCATCCATGTCTATCTCATGAGATACAAATCTTTACCCAATGCATTGGAGGGAGATATAGGTCCCACCCATCTCATAATGAAATCATTCTTACTTGTTTCACAAAATAAACATAAATCATTCATCATAACCCAAAGAGTAAAATGGGTTTCATAAACATCATCCCATCATAACATAATCCATATAAAACAAATGGATATTATTTAATCATAAGAAAAGTGAAACCATGTAAATTATAGAGACATTATAATTTAAATATACACATATGAAATAATGTCATCTTAGATGGAAAAATTGTTTTGATAAAACACTTGAAATGAATTCTTGAGGAAAATATCCTTTCTTCTTCAAAATCATTTTCTTTTCACAAAATTCCATGAAATTTTAAAAGAAAAGGATTTTGTTGAAAATAGTCATGAAATATTGTAGAGTAAGATTCATGAAAATAAGTTTTTATGAAACCATAAAAATCCATTCATGCCGTATAAGTTAAAAGAAACATTCTCCTCATACTTTTGTCAGAAAAGTCAAAAAGTACCTCATATGGTAAAAAAAAGAAAGATTCCTTACATACCATGTAGTAAAAGTAAAAAATGGGTAAAAATAAATTTAAACATACATGAAACCATTTTTATAAAATATGGACATGGATGATAAATATAACCCTAGTAAATTCTTACGAATAAACAGTCTCGAATAAAAACGAGATTGGAAAAGTTCTCCCTTATCTTAGGTCCAATTTCTTCTCTATGTGTCCGAGACTCCTGTATAGTGGGTTTAAACATATTATTAACTTTTAAAATAACCATAATAATATTTATGATATCATATATGACTCACTTAGGCCTTTATATTACCTTTTCTTTTGTAAATTCCATGTTAAAGTAGCGTTTTGGGTAAAATCATTTCATTTGTCGTACGTGTTTTGACTTGTAATTATTCATATGATTAATTAGATCATGATTAATTACTTCCAGAATATGAAACATGATTTATATATAATATATATTCATAATATAAATATATATAATAGATCGATAAATGGAACGAAATACACCGTTCATGGAGACGGTAGTCCGTATGTACGCATGAACGCTGTTTTTGTTTCCTCATTAAATTGAATGGAAGTAAATGACATATATATATATATATATATAAAAACATAAATACAGTATCATTATTATGTCATATGTTTCATGATTACTTATTATATATACTTTATTATCATTCTTAGATGGTTAACATGGAAAATGAATCTCATCGCGTCGTGGAGACGGTAATTCGTACGTACGCACGGGCGATGATATCGTTCCCATAATTGTTGAATTGAGTTGGAATGGATGATATAATATCTCAGAATCATTATGATGTTATAATAACTATATATATTTATTCTTTACACCATTATACCCATCCAAGTAAGGTGGTGTTGGAAAAACAGATTACACAACGGTGTGGAGACGGTATTCCGTACGTACGCACGTGTGGTGATTTCATTTTCCGTAGGATGGATAGAAGGTGAAATGGGGTTTTTTCATAATTATAATAACATATCAGTATATTAGTGATACTTATGTTATTACTTTATAAGGAAACAACTAATGAAGAATAAGTTGAAGAAGAAAGAAACTTGAAAAAATCGGTAGAAGAGATTACCTCTTCTTCGAAGCACCTCTTTTAAGCTTCCTCTTAAGGCACTAGAGTTGGTATTTTTAGGTGACCATAATCTCTATAATGTTTATAGGGAAGTTTATAAGGGAAATGGGCAGGTTTTGGCCGAGATTTAAGGCTCAAAATTTTGTTAAGAGAAGAGGGAGGAGGTGCCCTTTTTTAAGAGGGGTGAGGGGCACTTTAGGAAAAAATTAAAATATTATTTTATAATAAAGTCATATTCGGTTTATAATAGCTCCAAATTGATTTATTTAGAATATAAAGTGGGTATGGGTATAATTAATCTAAACAAATAGATTTTAGACAAGTTTAGGTTACTATTTTAACCTTATCATTTAGATTTAACTCTAAGTTAAATAATTTAACTTTTACTGTTTCTTCTTGTTTTCTTACACTATATGGTTAATAAACTTACTATAACAAGACAAAAGAACCCCAAGTGGTTAATTATTAATATATATAACATTATATAAGTAATTTTTCCGAACCTTAGATTTTTATAAAGATAATATCAATTAATAATATAATATTTGTTTTAAAAACTATTTTACGTCAATTTTGACACTATTTGGTAATTGATTTTTGTAAAACTAATAACAGCATGATTAGTTCTAAAAATGTTAATTTAATCAATAATAACAAGTCATATTAACCTATAAAATTATTAGAATTCATAAAAAGTCTCAAATTACATTTATTTGGGTATTTAGAACATCAATTATGTTAATATTTCATTAATAAGGTAATTACTGTATCATCATTGTGTCATAAATAAATTTAATTATTTAATGTCTAAAAATTATAAATAAAATACCATTGTGTAGGAGATATTTTTATATTTATAATGAATATTTATAGTCAAATTTATCTTATGTATAACTCTATATTAAAAATGTTTTAGTTATTAAACTTTGATTTTAACTCTTTTAACTCTTCTTTGAATTAAATAATAATAAATGTCCTAATATAATACAAGTGGACCTAAATGATAATATTATATTCCTAAGGTTGTTTTTGGTCAAATTACACTTGTTGAATAGAATTAGTACATGTTTTAAGGTAATAATAATATCATTTTTACCCTTAATTACCATATTTACTTTTAACCATGGTAAATAAAAGTAAAAAGGTACTATTCACCAAAAATTATTTTCATCTCATTGAACCAAATTTTAATTAATTATATCAACCATGTCTCTTGGATTTTTGAAATTCCACTCATAGAAGCGATAAAATTAAGTTTTATGTAAATTTTCAAATTAACCTAGGAGGTGGGTAAAAGATGGTGAAAAGTTCAATAAATTTTTTATATATCTATGATTATTATAAAATGACTCCAATGAATTAAATTGAACTTATATAGGTATTATGTATCTATTTTTACCTAAAATAAATTTAAATAAATTATTATTTAAATAAATAGTCGGTTTTTAAATAGTAACCCAGTGTTTTAACTATTCATCAAAAATTGAAAGTTTTCAAAAAAATAACAAAAATTCACCCTAGGTTAACTTCGATATTCCGAATCCAAAAATGAAGTCCATTTTGAAAGATAAAATTTATAAAATTTCAAAAAGTGGTTATTACTATTCATAACGTCTAGTTTATTTAATATTTTAATAATATATCGTTGTTTAGTGAAACCCAGTATTGCGTACTACACACGCTATCGAGGAAGGTCATGATTACGTGTAATGAAAGCCAAGTCAGGGCTGTGTGTAGTGAAAGATCCCTTTGTTATTGCGTATAACATAATCAAAACTTATTTTATTTGTGCATTAAAAAAAATCTATACTTAATGTTGCGTAGAGTAATTTCTACAAAACAAACTTGAAATTGTGTGTAACACTTGCCAAGAATAGTGCTGCATATACTGCAAGCTAATACGGTGTTGCGTATAGTACAAAATAATCTTGGTGTACAATAGAAGACATCAAAGAAATTAAAAATAATATATCTCATAAAATCTTAGGGTGTTACAATGATGATGATCAATGGTGGATAATATCCAGAATACTAAGGAGGAAGATGAAATAGAAGACATGGAATAGAGAAATTTTAAAGAAACATTATTCAAAAAATATGTCTCTCATGATAAACGATATGAAATTAAGATAAAATTCCTTATCTAAAAACAAAAGGAAGAAGAGAGTGTGTTATAAATACAAAGACAAGGATCATTTGTCCCATGAGTGTAAGGGGAAATAAAATAATTATATAAAGTGATTCAACTACAAATAAATGTGGCATTATTCAAACCAATGTCTGAAGTTCCATGGGAATCTACCACAGAATAAGCCAAGTGGATACGACCAAGCTTATGCAAATAGTATAACTGAGGTAGAAGTACCCAAGGATGTGGTAACAGGTACATTAATACTATATTCAAATTTATCCAATGATTTATTTTGATTCTAGATCATCTCAGTCTTTTATATCTACCCAATTTTATAAGAAAATTATATATTTTCATTTTGATTTAATAATGGAGTTATTATTCAAAACTCCCAAGGGATATCTCATTGCAACAAAGATGTATCGTCTAGTCCCCATTATAGAATATAAATGTGCTTTGTTTGGTGACCTTATCATCATACCTATGATTGACTTTGATATAATCCTCAATATGGATTGAATTTTAAAATATGATGAAAACATTTATTACAAGAATAATAAAATTACAATTTTTGAGGAAGATATAGAATTCCTTATCTTTTGAGAAGAAACTTCATCATATGACTATTATCTAGATCCACCTATAGTAGCTCTAATGAATGAAATTGTTTAGGAGGAAGTGAAAACACCATTTAGGGATGAAAAGGGAAATCTTAAAATTGAGTACATACCTATTTTACAATAATAAAATGTCGTATTTCTTGAGAAATTACTTGGACACCCCCTAGAGTGTGAAGTTGAGTTTTCCATTGATTTAATTTCTCATAAAAAACCAATACGATAGACTCCCTATAGAATGATCACTTTGGAATTAGTATAGCTGTTGAAACAACAAGTGGAGATAACTAATAAGGGATTTATTCCCCCTAGTTTTTCTTTATGAGGAGCTCAGGTTCTCTTTATTAAGAATATAGATAGATCCACGAGGTTGTGCATTGATTATAGGGAAATCAATGCAATTACAATAATTAACAAGTATCCACTGCCTCACATTAATGATTTATTTGATCAAATTCAAGAATATCAATATTTTTATAAGTTTAAACTTCATTCTATATATCATAAATTGAAAGTAAAGAAGGAATATATTCCAAAGACAACTTTTTATAGAAGGTATATATATTATGAGTTTATAGTAACGCTATTTTGATTGACTAATGCAACCTCAGTTTTTATGGATCTTATGAAAAAAATATTCAAGGAATATCTTAAGAATTTTTTTATGGTATTCATTGATGATATTATGGTATATTCAAAAACCCCTGAATACTGTGAGAGTCACTTGAGGATCTTTTTTGAGACTCTCATGAGGAAAGAGTTATATAGTAAATTTAAAAAGTGAGAGTTATGGATTTAGGAAATTTCTTTTCTAGGTCATATTGTCTCTAAGGATGGAATCTCAGTTGATCCTATAGAGATAAAGGTAGTCCAAGAATGGTATGAACCAACAAACATAACTCAAGTATGTAGTTTTATTAGTTTAGTAGGTTACTATCAGTGTTTCATTCATAATTTTTCCAAATTTATTAGCCTGTTAACCAAGATCACAATAAAGGGTTTAAGTTCGTATGAAAAAATAATGTGAAGAATGTTTTAAAGAATTAAAGAGAAGATTAGCCAATGCTCATATTTTGACTCTACCATAAAAAAATGTTGGTTTTGTGATATAAAGCGATTCATTAATGAAAGTACCAATTTATTTCCTTATGAAAAATGATAAAGTTATTGAATATGCATTTAGGAAGTTAAAGGTTCATAAAAAAATTATCCAACTCATGGTATTGAGTTAGTAGCTATAATATTTTCCCTAAAGATATGGATACACTATCTCTATAGAGAATTATGTGAGATATATAGATCAAAAGAGTTTAAAATAAATCTTTAAATATAAAGAACTCAACATGATACAAAGATGATGGCTCAAGTTACTCAAAGATTATGATTTCTCAGTACACTACTACCCAGGAAAAGAAAATAAGGTAGATGATGCATTGAGTAGGAAAGATCATGGATTTTTGACAAATATTAGGATTTATAGAGATCCAATGTTCATAGAGTTAGTAAATATGGATATGGGAATTGTTAAGGAAGTGGAAACATCACTATTTTTTCAAATTATTGCTAAACTATCTTTAATAGAGAAGATAAAAAGTTCTCAATCTGATAATAAGAATTTTCAAATTAAAATTAAAGCTGTTAGTTATGTAAAATTTGTAGACTTCTTGTATGAGGATAGAATTCTAAAATTTGGAAAGAGGTTACGTGTTCCATCAATATCCCAGCTAAAAAGGGAACTATTAGATGATGCTCATAGCTCAAATTTCTCTATACACCCTATTATTACCAAGGGGTATAGAGATCTAAGAAACATTTTTGGTGGGATAATATGAAGTAGAAAATTTATGACTGTGTGTCAATATGCCTAGTTTTTCAACAAGTGAAGGTTGAGAGATAACATACTAGAGGATCCATGAAACCTCTACATATTACTATGTGGAATTGGGATGAAATTATGAAGGAAATTTTCATAGGACTACCAAGGACACCTAGAAGGAATAATGTGATATGGGTTATTGTTGATCATATTAAAAAATAAGTATATTTTCTTGCTATAGGAGAAGATTTTCCTCTAAAGAGCCTAGAAAGACTCTATATTAATGAATTTGTAAGATGTCATGGTGCCCCTCTATCAATTGTGTCTGATCAAAATCCCTGTTTTACATCAAAATTTTAGAAGAATTTTCAGAGGGATCAAGAGATTGAGCTTCATTTGAGTATGACCTACCATCCTCAAACTAACGAACAATCTTAAAGGAATATTAAAACAATGGAAGACATGTTGAGATCATGATCACTTGAATTTTAAGGTATGTGGGATCATCATTTACCTTTAATAGAGTCTACTTATAATAATAATTCCCATTAAAGTATTCAAAAGGTTCCATATGAAGCATTATACGACAAGAGATGCTACACTCCAACATCTTGAAAACTAGGCCCAAAAATTATTCAGGCTCATATTAAAGACAAAGGTAAATATTATTCAGGATCATATTAAAGTTTCTCAAAGTAGTTAAAAGAGTTATGCTGAAAACTAGAGAAAGGATTTAGAATTTAAAGTGGGAGATCATGTATTCCTAAAAGTATCTCTATGGAAGGGAGTAATAAGGTTTGGTAAGAAAGGGAGACCGATCCCTATGTAAATTAGATCATTAAAAATTCCAAAAATAATTTGATTTGTAACTGGTCAATTATAAATGACACCATGTATCTCTAAATTTCATGATGTTTTCTATATATCATTGTTAAGGACATAAACACCATAACTAATGCATATAATCACCTATGAATAACTAGAGCTGGAACCTAATTTTTCTTATTGGTGAAGAGCCTATTGAGATTATTGACACTAGAGATAATGTATTAAGAAATCATATTACTTGATTGGTAAAGGTTCTTTGGAGAAACCATAAAATGGAAGAAGCAACGTGGGAACCTAATGATATTATGAAGAAAAACCACCCTCATCTTTTTAGAAGGTAATATTCATGAAAAATTTTGAGGTTGAAATTTTTAAAGGAGGGAGGAATATAATAGCCCAATATTTTATAGTATGTGTATTATTAAATAAATTCAATTCATTTTATATCTTACATTGCATGCAACATCGATCTTAAATGAACCGTGATATACTATTAAATATTAACAGGACAATTGGAATAGTAATGTGACCATTAGGAATATTAAACTGGCCATTAGAATAATAATCTCACCTATAAAAGTATAAATAAAATTTAAGCATATCCTAAATGAAAATATGATATATTGATATCATGTAATAAGTAAATAAATGTTTTAAAAATGATAAATTAAGTTTTGGTATTTTTTTGAAACATAAATATCTATTTAAAATTTTATAATTAATATAATGATTTAAAAGAAAATTTATTTTCATAAAATAGATTCCTAAATTAATATTTAATTTTATTATAATTATAAGATAATTTTATGAGATCTTAATTAATTTTTCAAATGTCATAAAATCAGTTATAATTTTAGAATCGATATTTTTCAAATAAATGATGATTTTAATTAGAAATTAATTTTCACATATTTAGAAAATTATTTTCATAAAATGGAGACCATTTTTGATATCTTCACATAAAAAAATGGTTTGGGTAAATTTTTTGGATTTTTCTAAAATAATTGATTTGTTGGTGAATAGTGAAATACTATAATTTATGGTATTTAATATTTTAAGCCAAATACATGAATGTTTGAGTCATGGATGATGTAATAAACCATTAGTTAAAACTCATATGCACTAGTTACTATACTTAGTCACAAGAATCAACACTATTTATATTCTTGAGCCAAAATAATAAACAAATGAAACAAATAATCAAAAACACCCCTCTCCTCCCATTATAAATACCACACCTCACCACCCCTTCTACTCACACATTCTAAGCCTTTAATCTTGTCTAAATTATACCAAAAACTATTCTCTTTGTAAAATATCTTATGGTCTTACCAAAATACCAAATCCAAGTGTCTTAAGGAGATTACCAAAGAGATGATATTCAAGAGGTAAAATCCTCATTCTTTATCTTTTATTTTATTTTTTTATTCTCTTCTTACATCCCCTATCCAAATTGGAATAATAAATCCAGTATCATATATATACTAAAATTTTATTTTGTTAATATAATATCCATTATAAAATCTCTTCTCTCCTCCTTTTATTCTAGAAATGAAAATATCATCCGTAACGTGTCGATTCACCTCTTTGATGGATGAAAAGTTTTCGATTTTCATTACCGCTTTCATGGATGGTCATAAAACCAATTTTATGGTTAAAAAAGATTATAATGTGTGTATTAAAACTTATTTAATATTCTGGAATCAGTATATAAACATAATATTAAATAAAATGATACTAGTTCGTGATGGTCGTAAAAACTGCTAAAATAAACTAATAATTTTCATTAAAGTTTTATATAATGAATCATCCTCATTTCAAAAAAATGATATATGGGACTATTTAAAATCCTATAATTATATTAATATCGTTTCATTCCACTTATATAGTTATGCTTCTATTTTTCAAGAACTCCCATAATTATACACAAGGGAACCGACCATAAAACCATGATACAAATGCACTCAAAACAATAAAATTAAACATTATAACTCATCAAAATGTCCACAAATTATTTTAATAAAATTATAATAAATAAAATATATGTTTTATATTTTATGAATTAAGTAATTAAGTAATCTAATTTGATTATATAGGACATTAGTACAAGTGTATAATGCTTTCAGATATAAGGTAAGGGGTTTCTCATCTCACTTTTATTTCTATGATATATGCCTTATTCACTAATTATTTATTATGTGTGGTATTTGTATACTGCCCTTTGATATATCATATCATTAATATCTTTATATTCACGGCATTCAATGATCCCTTTGACTATTATTAATTTAATGGGGAATACGATTTGATTGATTACATGTGGTAAAGGTTTTTCATCTCACTTTAATTTCTACAAGACATATTCCATATTCATCACTTATTACCTATGTGTACTGAACCTTTTATTTATAATCATAATTAATTGAATATTTTGTTAAATATACATATTTATTATATCATGGATATTATTATTTCCTAAGCTATAAACCAATTTTTCATATGATGTTTACTTTTAAAGTTATTTGATTGACTAGGGAAATAATGATAAATCCGTATCTTTTACTCAATATAGATATTTTTTTATGTGGAATTTTGATTCATGAATTAAATCGATCATTTAAATATTTGTGGAATGATTTTTACATGAAGATAAGGGTGGGTCATGATTATAGATATCCCCTAGATGCATCATTAGTCTCATGAGATGAAAAAGTTGGCCAAATTAAATGGGTTTTTACCCATAATGATTAAACTGTCTTGTGAAAGGTCTTGATAGTAAAGGTACCATGATTCCTAATATCATGAAATCCAAATTATTAAGAATTTCCTTCATTATTATCCTTGAGATTTATATTATGATATTATCCATGGATTTAGATTATGTTCATGTTATTAATCAAATGGAATTTGTTTCTAATCATTTACATTTACAAAATTATTATGCCTTATCCTCTCATGATTGAAAATCTTTTGATTAAATGTCATGTACTTCAGTTATATATAACTTTCTATATTGATTATGTTTCATTTTTTATTGATTAATTAAAGCTTCTGTTGTATTAAACACTTAATGAGATTTTGAGATCACCCATTAATTTGTTCTATTTTCCATAGGTTATGAACATTAAATGATTTAATTTGTTCAAGTATGCAATTATTTTCCTTTTCTATATTTTATATTTTATTATGAGTGTAATAAGGGTACCATGTATGTATCTAGTTCTTCAAGACTAATAAACCGGCCAGTCCTTTGGGAATTGAATATTATATTTATGCTAATGTAATAAATAAAGGATCTAGATCTTGGATACTAGGTTCTGGGTCTTAATAGGTCCATTTTATTTTTATTCATTGTGAATAATAACTATTTTAAATATTTTCCACCTTGATCAGGGTAAATCAGGTAATTAAGGTTAAAAACAATATGATAAGGACTAAAATTAACCCTAAAACTTTCATTTAATATATTTAACAAGTGATGTTCTACCATCCACATCCAATATTATAATTTATGGTAATTTGCTTCCATTTTTCTTTGAAAATGACTTATATATTATTTTAAGTAAATAAAAAATAAAAAATTTCACTCTCTTGCTTTTAATATCTATATTTTTTTGATAGTTATAAAAACAACCTATGTTTGTTTCTAAATAGTTATCTGAAATATAAATGGTTTTTATTGTGTAAATTTATTTCTAATTTTTAGTGATGAAATAATTATCTTAAATTCTTACACAACACCAATACAGTGCGTGTGCAAGAAGTAGAAAAACCAAGTAAATAATTTTAAAAACTCTAAAAGTAATATTTTTTGGATTATTTATATTGTTCAATAAAATTTATAGATAAAAATAACATATTAGGTATGTGTTAATATATTATTTTCAATTTATTTCCTTCCATGTTGTTTTCAAAGTCAAATTAAATTAATATTTCCAAAAATGACATTAATGACATTTTATAATAAATAATGTTTCATTAAATGATTTAAAAGTAAAAAAAAATTATATTAATCCAACTTAATTGGATATGGTTTAAAATATCAACCATATTACATTCATGGGTAAAACTTCCTTTTATAATAACTTTCTTGACCCATAAATATTAAAAAATATTAATATCATGGTAATTTTTAAAATGGTTAACAGAGGTTAAAACAAATAGATAAGGGTAAAAAACTAATATAAACTTATCCAAATTTTATTTTTTTAGAGGATTTATATCCATTATTATATTATATTATATATATATAAATTTTTTATCCATTTTCCATGAAAATTAATTTATATTAATTTAATACTTTATGGATTTCCAAGAGTGCCCCTCCCCTCACTTATAAAAGGGAACATCATCTCCTCTCTGCCTCACACATTTTGAGCACTTTATTTTAGAAAATCCCCACCCAAAAATCTGCCAAACTTCAGTACCCAAATTTTAAAGTCCTTGGTTGGATCATAATACCAACCTTATAGGGATTAGGGTGTAAAACAAATGAGGTTGTTTGAAGAATATGTATAGCTTTTAACCAAATAATTTAGTTTTATTACTTATTCTACCTCCATAAAATATTCTTAAACCATGATGATATAATAAAATCAGTATATTTAATATAATGAGATATTATTATTTTAATGGAATAACCTATATCCAACTCCCCCTTCTATCAAATGGGAAATAAACCATCATTCGTGTGTACGATGAACTACCACCTCATAAACCGATGTAATTTGTTTTCTATCACCGTCTCTCACAGATGGTAATAATTATAGATTTAATGTTTATATATGATATTAATGACATATTTATCATTATATAAGTATAATATATCATCTTATTTATTACCATTTCATTCATTGAAAAATGATAAAGTCGTTCATGCGTACATGTGGACTAGCACCTCTACGAAGCGATGTGATTCATTTTTCATCACCACATAATATGGAAGATATATATAAGTTTATTTAAAGAAACAAATATGATATTTATGATATAATAATAGTTATGTAAAGATAAAATAAAATTTACTATATTGGCACCCTGATCATTGAAAATGGAAATGTTACTCACACTTATGTATGGATTACCATCTCCCTGATTGTAACAGAATTTTTTTTCATAACCATCTTTAATGGTTGATTTTAAAATTATAATTAATGTATAAAAATGATAATTATGACATGATTATTATTATATATATTATGGAATAATAACCTCATTTACCATAGTCAACCTACCGAATTCATTTTGGACATATAAGCTGAATATCATTAAAACATCTGACATGAATTTAAATGATTAAGTAATTGAATATGACATGGAAATAAATAAAATAAAATGAATAATAAAACTAGAGGAGGTTCTTTAGAAAAAAATAATTAGCATAATTTTATTATTCAGAAAGATAAATAATGTACGTGATGAGTTAGACTCGAGGTAAGAGACACTTTACCTTAAAAACATCATTTTTAATTATTTTAAATATTTATTTTCAAAATATTTTTCTTCCATGTCCATATTATTAAAATTATTTTATTGATTCTTTTATATAGTCATAAATTAATTTTAAAGGGAATTTTATTACTCTTTTTTACTTTATTTTTAAATTATTTCAAAATTAATCCTTTTACATATTTTCTACTGAACAATTTGAATTTTCTTACAAAAGTAAATGGAATGTTCTATTTTAACATATAAAACTTAAAAATATTTTCCCACGTACACAACCATTATTTGATGTTTTGATTAATTTACAAGATTCCATGTTTTATTCAAATAAAAACATTTATTTCCTTTATTTTGGGTATTTTAGTTTTGAAAATGGTTTTTTAAAAGGAAATGGTATTTCAATATCTAAAAGTGTTTTTTATTGGGTTCCAAAGAGTTTTTGAAGGGCTTTATAATGAAATGGTGTAATTTTAAAATATTTTAATCATATTATGATCCTTGGAATTTTTTGTATGATTAAGGGTGAGCCCTATATTTCTCATGATGATGGGTGATTCAGATATAGCTCATGATGATAGGTTATGTAACACCCCAAGATTTCATAGTACATTATCTTTTCAAAGAAATTCAACAACCTGGGCTATATGCAACACCGAGTTCGAGCGCACCACGACTTACCAAACTAGTCGTTCAAAAAGCATTTATCAATATTATTAACTGAATTTTGAATTTTATATACTCATTATTATTTTAGAATCTATATTATGTTTTTCTTATACATAATATAAGAACAAATTCATTTTTTTCAGATAAAAGAAGAATTAAAAAAATACAATTTTACCGCCTTTTAATGGAGAACCTTTTTTAAATCCAATATTTGATACTTTTATATATTAAATTTAATAAAATTAAATTATTCTTTATAATCAGGATATAAATATTTAGTTTGGATAAATTTTTGGTACTTTTATGATAACTTTCATATTTTGAGGAATAGTGAAAAATACTAAATTTTAGTTAAAAACAAATTTTTTAATCGAAATAATTTATAGTGGTAAATTATACATTTGAGTGGTTTTATAGTATAATTATATTGTATTTTTATCATTTAATATAATTTAGGTCATTGGATGTAATTTCACTTTTAAACTGGACATAAATATGTGTTAATCTTTTGATAGTTATTATTTCTTAAAAACACGCTTTTCATTTTGACAATGAGAATTAATTTTAAGTTAATTTATGCCACTTATGTGTTTTGAATTTGGAAAAATGGATTACATATTTGGAATCAGGTGGTACAAATTGTGTATATAAGTAACTTTTATATTTAGACATTATGAATATTTACTTCAGTAAATATTTTATTTACCATGGTTAAAGGGTAAATCTGGTAAATAAGGGTAAACAAATATTATTATAATAATATTAAATTACCATAAAATATGTCCTATTACTATTGGTTGATACATGTCCGACCATAGACATCCTTGGGTCTATTTTGGGACCACTTGGAGCCACTTGAGAGTGATAATGACACTTTATATTAATTAATTTAAAGTAAAGACAAAAATGACATAAACATATATCTTTTAGTAAAACAATTTTTACAAAGCGTTATGTAAGTTATATATTCAAATATAATTATTCATTAGAAATATAAAAAAAATTCGTACATAATGGTATTTTATTTATAATTTTTAGACATTAATAATTAAATTTATTTATGACACAATGATGATGTAGTAATTACCTTATTAATGAAAGAATCAAATAAATGGTATTATAAATATTAAAATAAAAATAAATTCAAATTTTTTATGACATACACGTATTTTATAGGTGAATATGACTTGTTAGTATTGATTAAATGTATCTTTTTCTAAGTAATCAAGTTTTTATTACTTTTACAAAAACCAAATACTAAATAGTTTCAAAGTTGACATAAATGAGTTTTAAAACAAATATTATATTATTAAATTAAATAATATTATTAAAAATATAAGGTTCATCTAAAGGTATTAAATAATATTATATATGTCATTAATGAACCAATTTATGTTCTCTTATATGTTTAGAGTAAGTTTATTAACCATATAGTGTAAGAATACAAGAAGACACGATAAAAGTTGAACTATTTAATTAAGAGTTAAATATAAACGATAAAGTTAATATGGTGTCCTAAACCTGTCTAAAACCTATTGGTTGATTGGTTTTAGATACATACCCAAATTATTCTATAAATAAATCATTTTTATCCATTACAAACCAAAAATTATTTTATTATAAAATAATATTTTAATCTTTTCTTAAAGTGACCCTCATCTCTCTTATAAAAGAGTACTTACCATTCTCTCAAAATCACACCTCCAAAGAAACCTTTCTTGAAAAAACCTTGCCCAAATATCCTCACAACTTCCCTCACATCAATATAGAGTCATTAATGTTATTATATAGCCAACCTAAGGATCCATTTTGATCAACTCAAAAGGAAACACCCGAAGAAGGGGTAATAATTTCACCACCCTCTTTCAAGTTCTTTTATTCTTCCACTTCCTCTTTATTTGTTGTTTCCCTAACAAAATAATAACTCCAGTACCTCCTACATACTATGATGTTATTATAAATATAGTACAACCAAATTCATTATTTTATCCATCCTATAAATGATAAAGTCACCAAACGTGCGTACGTATGACTTACCGTCCGCACGCCGTGGTGTAGTTTGTTGTTAAAGCACTTCATTATTTGGATGGGTATAATAATGAGTATAACTGATGTAAATAATAAATATAAAATTTTAATGATTTTTTATATATTATATAACATCCAATTACATACTATTTCACCATCAATATAATGATATTATTTCTCATGCATACGTAGAGATTACCGTCTCCACAACGCGATGAGATTCATTTCCACATTCACCATTCAACAATGATAATAAAAATATATATTATTAATAAGTATTTAATATATATAATAATAATGATACTTAATAGATATATGTATTTATGTACTTACATATATTTTATTCACTTACTTCCATTCAATACAATATGAAAATAGAAACAGAGTTTATGCGTACGTATGACCTACCGTCTCCATAAATGGTGTTTTTCATTTCATATAACTATCTATTATAAATATTTATATTCTAAATATATAAGATATATAAATCAATTTTTATATTCTGGAAGTATTTAAATCATGATCTAAATGATACGATGAAGAATAACAAGTTAAAACACGTACGATAAAGAAAGCGATTATTACCTGAAATGTTAATTTAACATGGAAATCATTATTAAATGGGTATTATAAAGTCATAAATGAATAATGTATGATATAATAAATATTAATATGGATCTATTATAATTTAATAACATACTATGGTAATTATACAGAAGATTATACGTACCCTTGATCAAAGGAAAGTGTAAGGTAATGGTTAATTTTACAATCTCTTCATTATCCAAGGTTGTTTTTATGTGAGTATCTATTGGGACCTCTTAATCACCAAAATCCATGTTTCATAAAAATATTTTCAGAAGGAATATTTTATGGTTTTATGGAAGGGACTCTTTAACTTGATCATCATTTTAAATGGTTTAAATATTTATTCTTATAAATCATTCTCATTAATGTCCATGTTTTAAAAATGGGTTTTAAAAATTTATTTATATGGACATGGATGTTTTTTAAATGTTAATTACTTTCAGAAGTTTCAAAGTGGTATGGGACACTTTGATTCAAAAATGTTTTTAATTTTCCTCCTTTATAAATTGTGTGACTTTTAAATGTTTTCATGACCAAGGGATATTTCTCTCAAAGAGTTTTACAAATCATTTTCATCTATGTCAACATCCTTTGATGAATTTTTAACTTGTTTGAAGTTGATTGATTATGATAAAAATCTTCAATATTGTATTGAAGGTTTTTTGATATGTTTGAATATGGATGTGTTATTTTTATACCATTCATGGTTTATGGACAAAGTATTGAAATTTCGTATGCTAGTTTTAGTACAAATGTTTATGTTATGTTTAAACCTTTTCATATGAGGAATGCATTAGAATTAGTAAGTGATAGGTGGAGCCCGCTATAGCTCCTCGATGCATCAGTAGGTCTCGTGAGACAAACTAGTGCCTTGGCACAAGGACTTGACAAAATATTATTTATAGTCTTGGCACAAGTCCTTGACTATGTGGTTATGAAGTCTTGCATTATGCATTCCATCATTATGAAACTGGATATAGATATTTCATGTGATTATTAGATTAGTAGAATATCCATGTGAATAAGTAATTGGAATTATTTGATTTATATTTTCCATATTATGCTGAAGTTTAAGTTTAAAAGGCTTTTGTTTTAGTTTTATATATTGCCTTAAATGTTTATTCTTATTTATGAAAGTTTACGCTATATTGTTATCCTTACTGAGCATCTAAACTCACCCCTTTTTTATGTTTTATTTTCCCAGGATGCCAAGAAGTGTTATATGATTGATAAGAAGGGTTAATCAATGGGATTAATGGCATTCTCAAAGGATCATTTATGTTGTGTTTTATTTTCTAATGTCTAATGAAACGTTCATGTATGTAATCTATTTTCCAAGATTGCTAAACTGATTGGTCCTTCAGGACTTTATTCCTTGTAATCATGCCAATGTATTAAAATAATGCACCGAATCTAGGATTCTGGGGTCAGGGAATTACTGGTGAGCCCGATATATCTCTCCAATGTATTGGGTAATTATTATGTTCTTTGGATAATTATATTGTAAGTTAACCATAATGGTTATTCTAATGTTAAGGGTTGTTGTAATAATTATTGTAAGAGTTCTATGAATATGATATCCCAAGGACCCTATATGAATTTTCTATGATTTTAAATGTGTTTTCATGAAATTATTTGATTTCAAAATTTAGGATAATAGTATTTTATTTTAAAGGAAGGATTATGAAGTTTTAGGGTAGAAAAGTATGTTTTTAAGATTTTTTTCATGAGTACTCATTTTTTCTAAGAAACCCTCATGATTATTATTTTTCCTTTGTATTGTCTTATAAAGCATGTCTTGAAAAAATTTAGGTAGTAAAGCTGATTTCATGATAAAGTAAACAAATACTTAAGATTAAAGTTTATTAGGTTAAAGAAAAACTCTCTTTTATGATCTAACTATTTTAAAATGGAATAATTAGTTTCTTTATTATTTTTTATGTACCTTAATGATATTTTTGTGCACATCCCACATTTTTAAATATTTCTCATAGGTTTTAAGTATGAGTAGGAACAAAAAAAAGTTGTGTTTTAAATTATAAATACTGCAGGTTTTAGGTGTAGTATAAGCATCCTTTAATAGTATGGCGATCTTGTATTTTAGTATTAATTTATTTTTAATCATCACCGAACTTTATTAACATGTCATGTACAACAAAAAATGTAGATTACTTGACTAGATTAAAATACCCAAACCAGAATAAAAGGATCATCACATGTAATTTATAATTAATTAATGAGAAGATATATAATTACATCAACTTGTAATTATCTTTTCATTGATGATATGATGTACTATATCTTGTCATATCATTGTTGTGATATAGGATCAAAGTATAGAATACCTTTATCAGTGATACAAACATGGCCCATAATCTATAAACTTCACTATAGAATCACCAGTTTCTAGGATGGTTGATCCTGATCACTTGTGTTGTTCATGGTTGATCACAATAGTATTATTCTTAAAGGAGGAATAAATATTGATGTTATCTCAAAGTATTGAGAGATGAGGAAGATTGAGAATGTTTTATATAATATATTGTTCTCAATGTATTGATATATTCTCTCTCTATCCATTTTTTACACCAAATTTAATTTGGAAATTTTTATAATTAGATATTTATTAGGGCAGTTTTAGGGTTGGAAAATCTCACAAAATCCCCTTACCAACTTAATTTTTCTTATTTGAACACATGTCCAATAATAATAATAATAATAATAATAATAATAATCACTTAACATGTGAATCATATTAAGAATATAAATAGATTTTATTTATATCATTTCCAATCAGAACATTAATCTCAGTTCACTTTCCTTCATCGACATTTATCGATCCTTGAATTATTTATATTTAATACATAAATGTCATTGTATTATTATATGATAAATATAATAAATATTATATTTTATAAACAATAAAATTGATATTTATTATTATTATTTAACTAAATTATTCTTTTTAATAACCTATGATTAAATTAATACAATTAACATAACCTGAATAAATATTATTTATTCTAAATTGTTAAATTGAATACTTGAATTTAACTAAGATTATAGATACACTTAGTATGTGAACATATAGGCCTCTTTCTCAGTGGCATTATGAATAACTTTCTAAAGTCTAAGGTTATCATCTAGAAACATTCCAAGGTACCCATAGAGTAAGAAGTTAATATTGTAATGATATTCAACCTCCTACGAATGCTTACCATATAATATATTCCCTTTATCATGATATCTCAAATCAAATAGGTTTCATGACATTGCTATCAACCCATACGCTCAATTTCTCTTTTATTTAATTTCTAAAAATGAACTCTTCCACCAAACACCATGGGAATAGATTTATGTAGGCATTTATATTCCCACCAAAGGGCCTAAGATACCAATATCCATTAAGAAATAAAAGGGATAAATCCTTTCTCACATTATTTATTAATACAATATCAATCTTGATGTACCCAACACATCCTACCTCTCCGTGAGTGTATGCCATCATGGTTTTCATTAATACATCAAAATACATGATTCATTATTTCCATTACTGATAATATTAAAGTCTAAGGATCAATACAGATGCTCACATATAGGAATATCCAATGTCACATGGAACTGTGGATTTCCCATTGATGGGTATGTTCTCATAACATCTTATCTTAGAGATTACCAAGGGAGAACACCATTAGAGGGTGTATCAATGTATTATGAGACACCTAACCCTGATAGAATATATAATTTATTTACCATCAGATAATATCATTTGTCCATAGAATATATATTCAAGAACGCTGTTGTGGAACCTACGGGTTCTCATCATAGTGGGAAACTTCTATGACTTATTAGCGTGACACATATTCTTAGGAAATTATCACATAAAATAATCCTAAAAAGTAAAATCACGATATAATAAGAAGATTCATTAATAATGAAAAATGTAATTAAGTACTAATAAAGTCAGTTCAAGGGTACCAAATCTAATAGATTCCCACTTCCACTAGAGCTAACTGAAAAAAAATTCCAATCCACCAGCTCTCATATAACACTGATTCTTATATTAAGATAAAGACTTTGTCAAGGGGTCCACCACATTTTCCTATACAGATATCCTGTTCACTGTAACTTCACCTCATTGTGAAAAATCACTAAAGATATGAAACTCATGAAGTATGTTATTTGTCCTTTGGTCTGACCTTGACTCTTTAGAGAGATCTACCATTGTAGTGTTGTCACAATAAAATGTGATGGGGTATTTACTTCAAGGAACCAAATCAAGCTGTTGTAAAAAGTTATGAATCCATACTACTTCTATGATAGCATTAAAAGTTTCAATATACCCAGACTCTACTATAGAATCTATGAAGATTGGATGCTTTAAAATATTCCATCTCACAACTCTTTTGTTGAGATAAAATATATATCCAGACTATGAATTCAGATAATTTTGATCCATTTGAAAGATAGAATCTATATAGGTCCTAATGACTAGCTCTTCAGCTCCTTTATACACTAGGAATATTTCTTTAGTTCACCTAATATAATTAAGGATAACCTTAACAGTAGCCTAATACTATTCACTTAGTTCTGCTTGATATATGCCTACCATGCTAAAAGAATTTTCAATATCAAGCCTTGTTCATAACATGACATACATGATAGAACCTATCACATAACTGTATGAGATATTGATCATTCCCTCTATTTACTCTTGCATCCAAGGACATATTTTCTTATAAAGACATATACCATGTGACACTAGAACCGATCCTCTCTTTTATTCTTCTGTAATGAACCTCTTCTATATCCGATCTATGCATGTACCTTAACTTAGCCTAAGAACCCTTTAGGATCTATCACACATTGTCTTAATCCCTAGAATGTTGGATGCTTGACCAAAGTACTTCAGGTAAAATCACCTTCTCAACCCCAACTTAACCTCTTGTAAGGTTGGTATATCATTTCCAATTATTAATATGTCATTGATATATACTACTATGAGAACAACTATACTCCCACCAAACCACTTGTAAAAATATGGATCATATTCATTCTTATTGAATCCAAATTCCTTTAGGTATTCATAGTATAGAATGTTCCATGTCCTGGATACTTTATTTAATCCATATATGGATCTATATAAATTTCATACATTTTTGGAATTTCCTAGAGTCACAAACCCTTCTGGATGTGTCATAAACACATTCTCTTAAAGGTTTTTATTAAGTAAATAATTTTTGACATACATTTTCCAAATCTCATAGCCATGGTAAGCTACTATGGAAAGTAAAATCCTTATGGATTTAAACATGAATCTATAGAAAAGGTTTTCTTGTAGTAAATTCTTTGAAATTTTCTAAATCATTTCGCCGCCAACCATACTTTATAGGTATTTACTTTACCACCCATGTACATCTTTCTCTTAAATACCCATTTACACCCAATAGGCTTTACATCAATTAGTGGATTGATCATAACCAAAACATGGGTTTTATACATGGAATCTATCTTTTAATTCATGGATTCTTTCCACCATGCAGTTTTTATGCTCTCTACTTACTCCTTGTTAGAGATAAGATCATTATTGCTAACTTATAATGAGTCACCATCACTAGTGACCAAAAAACCATATCTCTCAAGTTCTCTTACCTTTATATTTTCAAGAACAACTTCTTCCATAGGGACCTATGGAATTAGTTCCTGTACCAACTCTTATGTATCTTGATCATCAAATTTATTAAATTCAATCTTTCTCCCATTATCCTCTTTGAGGATGTTCTCCCTATCATGAAGTATGGTCTGTCTTGTGATAGTTAATTTCTTATTTGAAGGTTTTTATAGATAATATACCATTTTTTCCCTTGGTATAATCTATAAAGATATACTTTATGCCTTAAGGTGCTTGTTTGTTGCTTGATCTAGCCTTAAAAAAATTCCCCAGAACCCTATGCATGAACATGTGACAAAAAAAGTTTTATTCCACTCCATAAATCTAAGGGAATATAATTTTCCACATTAGTTGGTACTTAGTTTAGTAAATATTATGAATCCTATAATTCATATCCACAAAAGGATAATAGAAGGCTTGCATGTCTCATAATTGACCTTACCATGTCTAGTAGGGTATGGAACCTACTTTCACTAACATCATTCTAATGTGGGTATAAAGTGGAGTGAGTTGAGATAGAATCCTAAACTCCCATAGAAATTCGATAAAGTCTTGGTTAATATATTCACCACCTTAATCTGATAAAAGTTTCTTTATCTTCTTACCAAGATAATTCTCAAATTCATTCTTGAACTCTTTCAACTTATCAAAGGATTCAAACTTATACCTAATCAAATAGATATATCCATACCCACTCAAGTCATTGAAAATAGTAATAAAGTATGATAATCTACCTTTGTCCTCTACTTGAAAAGGTATTCACACATTAGTGTGTTCTAAATCTATAAGCTATGTGGAACTTTCATCATGAACACCAAATGGTGGTTTGGTTTTCTTACATTGTAAACAAGTGTAACATCTTTTAAGTGGTTTTATCTCAAAAGAGTCTAAGTTACCATCTTGATAAATATTTTTCAAATACTTATTGTTTATGTGTCTAAGAAGGTGATGTCCCAACTGGGTGTTAAATGAGTCATGTGTATTTATTTTATTATCAATTTCCAATATTTGGTTTTCATAATTTAATATATAAAGATCATTATTCAACTATTCCATACCATACCATATTCTATATTTATAAAATTAGAAACCCTTATTTCCAAAATGTAAATAAATCTATCCATGTACAAATAAGAAATGAAAATAATGTTCTTAGTAGCACTAGGAATATAATAACAATTCTTTAAAACCAAAATCAATCCTATTGGTAATGTGAGATGGTAGTCTCTAATGGATAGAGCATCCAACCTTACTCCATTAGTATCCTGTAGATCCACCTTATCTCTGGATATCTTATGAAATCTATTTAGTTACTATATTTGGATAAAAAATGAGCACCATAGGTTGTATCTAATACCAAAATTGTAGATATGAAAATATTACACTCAATAAAGAATGAACTTGAATCTTCCCCCTTATTCTCTGAATAGGTGCAATTCCTCTAACAGTGGTCCTAATTTCCACATGAAAAACATACCACATCCTATTCCTTTCCTTGACTCTAGATATTATTTTTCTTCTAAGGATGGTGCTTTAGAGCCTTATACTTGGAATTATTCTTCGACACCTTTGTATTTTTCCTCCTCTTCTTATTCACCTTAAGTACCAATGGTTTTTCATGCCCCATGTCTTTATCAACTTGGTAAATATGAGTAAAAAGATTCAAAAGTGTCTTCTCACTATTGTTCATATTATAATTCACAATAAAACAAGAGAAGTTTTTGGGTAGTTATTATAGAATTATATCTATTCACTTCACATCAAGGATCTTAAAACCCAAGATGTTTAGGAACTCAATGTTGCAAATCATATTGACTACATGTGCACTAGATTATTCCGACTCTTTAAGATTTCATGTGAATAGTGCATTAGAGATATCATATCTCTATGATATTACCTTCACTTGATAAAGATCCCAAACATGAGAAATGATGCTATACACATCCATATCCTCATATTTCTTTAGAATCACATTGGACATGGATGATAACATGAAACATAGGATATTTATAGTGTTATCCACATGCCTCAAATAGAGAGATACTTATTCCTAACAATCCTATTTGGAAATGAACTCAATAAGTGGGGTTTACACCATATATTACTTCTATTCATGGCATAGTATAATGCATAAGATCCTATACCATTCATGGAAATTCATACTGAAAAGAAGATTATCCTTATCTAGTATGGATCATAGTGATATTTTCAGTGTCATTTTATTTTCCATTTTAATAAATTAAGAAAAGATAATTAGTACTTGATTTGATTATATAAATAAGGTAATAAATTTAAAATTAATCAAAATCAGTTAATCTCCCATTATTTTTCAAAACAAAATATCTCTCTCTATCAGTTTCAGAATATCTCATTTCTTTGATATTATAGTGGAATAAATCCATATTTCCTTTATCATAACCCATAATTGGGACTAAAAAGTTATATGAAGGGTTTTAGGTAGGTGTTACTAGCCAACTATATTAACTCACAATCCCTTGATCGATTGAGTGCACTCCCCAATCCTGAAATCCTATTTTAAATATTTTCTCAACACTTGCCTCTTAGTTACACCAAGTCCTACTTGGGTATTTATCCCATGATGTAAAGAAAGTAAAATCAATCCAAAACTTTAAGCTAGAAGTTCCACAATAATTGAATGTACATTAACTTGGGTTGGTCAATCACTTTGAACTATGAGGTCATTTATAACTTAAGTATTGGAAGGATATGGTGACTTAATATTTTTGATTGATGGATTTTCATTGTTCATGCATAAATGTCTATTTTATATTTTCACATACCTTGTTAATATTAAGTGGATTTTATTTAAGTGAATAACCATGTCTGATAAAACATTTTCCCATAATTTGATAATATTTTATTCGATATTAATTTCTTTTTAATTCATTTATTAGGTGATCACACAACACCAATATAAATAAATAATTTACTATGAAACTAGTAAGGGCATGTGTGCCCATGGTTTCTAGTGTTTCGTTTTCTTGTGTCCATAACACATGCCTTGGGGCCAGGCATGTTTTCTGTCACAGATGAGTTTGAGGTATATGACATGTACTTGGGATAAATGGTGTGTTTCCTCATAATTACCTGGATTTTTAGTCCCCGTGTCATGTACCTGATACATGACACACTAGGACACCCTGTGTTCTTGGCTGTGAGAAACTGGGTATTACATATACTGTAAAATGGTTAGACAATGTGTAGTTCTTCAATACATGTGCTAGACTATCTAGATCGACATGTCAATCTTATTTTCTTGGATTTTAGATTATATTTCATCAAATCTATTTGACTTTATCAAAAGATATGGATGAAAAAAAATACCCGACATGTATATAGGCAATACACATGATGTTATTTGGTTTTGTCTAGGAAGATCTTTTGGAATCTTCAGATGGTATTCTTCAGGCATTTCTTTGTTTTTAATCTTATCCATTTACATGTTATATTAATAATAATGAATAAAGGAATATATGATAGTGTAAGATATTAAAACAAATTGATACAAGTAAAATAAAATGAAAACACATGCAAACAATCAAATAATAATAAATAAAAAAAATTAAACATGTGACCCATCTGTTGCAACTTATAGGTTCTGGGAACACTGGAAGCGTCCTTTTCCAGTATGACCAAATTATATTTTAGTCTTAATTTATCTGTAATAATTATTGCACATGATTAAAACACCATGTATATTGAAAAAATGTGATTACTTGACTAGATTAATACATTAGAGCCAGAATAGGGGGATCTTCACATGTAATTTATAATTAATTTATGAGAAGATATACAATTACCTCAAATTTTAATTCTATTTTCATTGATGATATGATGGACTACATCTCATTATACCAACATTGAACTGTAGGATTCAAGTAAAAAATCCCTCTAGTGGTGATCCATACATGAACCACAATCTATGAACATCACTATAGAATCACTAAGTTCTATAACATCCAATCTTGATCGCTTGTGTTGTTCATGAATGATCATAATAGTATTCTTATCCAAGGAGAGAGAACTCTTCATGTTCTCTACAAGGGTTGAGAGAGGAGGAATAAATATCACATTCTAGATCTCTTGATATCTCTCTAGGGATTGAGATAGTGTCTCTTTATCCATTGTGCCCACCAAATTTATTTTGGAATGTGTTATAATTAGATATTTACTACAACTAGTTTAGGGTTGGAAAATCATACAAAAGCCCCTTACTAAATTAATTATTTTTAGTTGCACCCATGTTAGTTGACCCCATGTCCAATAATAATAATAATACTATTAATATATTTACTTGTGAAACATATTAAGAATATAAATAAATATCATTTATACCATTTACAATCAAAACATTAATCTCGGTTTGCTTTCCTTCATTGACATTCACTGATCCTCAAATAATGACTATTTAATAAATGAATGTCACCAAATTATTATATGATAAACATAAAAATATTATATTTTACAAACTTAATAATGTATATTTATTATTATTATTTAACTCACTTATTCTTTTGATTGAATTGTAATTAAATTATGGAGATCAAACAAACTCGAATAAATATTATTTATTTTAACTTATTAAATTCAATATTTGAATTTAACTATGATTGAGAATATACTTTTTGTGTGACCCTATAGGCCTATTTCTTAGTGTAATTAGGCATAAATACCTAAAGTACAAGGTTATCATATAGAAACATGCCAAGGCACCCATATAAATTCAACCTCTTATGGATTCCTACCATTTAATATAACCCCTTTACCATGATATCTTAAATCAAGAAAGTTTCATGTTGGCGCCATCAACCAATACACTCAATTTCCATTTCTTTGAATTTATAGAAATGAAATAACCCACAAAACACCATGGGCATGTATTTATGAAGGTAGTTCCATTCCCATCAAAGGGGATAAGATATCAACTTCTATTATGAAACAAAAGGGTTATAAATCCTTTCTTGCATTGTCCATTAATGAAATATCACTCTTGATGTACCCAATGTATGATACCTCATCATGAACATATTTTTTCATAGTTTTCATAAATACATAAAAGTATGTGAGTTATGATATCAATTTATGAAAATATTAAAGTTTAAGGATTAATACACATGTATGAATATAGTAACATTTAATTACACATGGAAATGTGTATTTCCCATTGGAAGATCTATTCTTACAACTACCTATATTGGGGATTACCAAGGGAGAACACCATGAGAAGGCGTATCAATGTATTATGAGTTCCCTACCCCTAATAGTCTATATCATTTATTTATTGTCAGACAATATTATCCAGCCATAGAACATATATTCAAGAACACCTTAATGGAACCTCCTGGTTCTCATCATAGAGGGGAACTTCTATGAACTATTAGTGTGGAACATATTCTTAGGACATTATCACATACAATAATAATTCAAAGGAATAATAATGATGTGATAGGAACTTCATTTATAATAAAAAACATGTAATAAATTACTAAGAGAGTCAATTCTAGGGGAACAACTCTAACAAATATTTTTCATGAAAAGATTTTTTTCTTTTTAAATGTTTTGTATTGTGGAAAAAATTGATACTAAGAGTAAGTTTACAACAATAATTGTATGGTTTTTTATGTAATAGGTATGAACTAATTCTCTTAAACTATAAACTTGAAAGGATCCTTGAAATTAAATAAATTGAATTCTTATATGAAAATGAAATTATGGTTTGAATAAGGATTGGGTCCTTATAGTTGGCATGAGAGGCCGATTTAGATAATTTTAAATGTTAGGATAATGAAATTAAATACCCTTAATAGATTATTATTTATGGTTATCAAGTTATATAATTTTAATATTAACATGTTGCTTCATCTAAACTATGTCTGTTCAGAATGGGTTTCAATAGTGGAAATAGGTAAATTTATGTAAGAAGACACCGAGAGGATGATATCCTTCCAAATTTAGAAACTTGGAATAGTTGGAATTAAATTATATTATTATTTTACTGTGATAAATCAGTTTATACAGGATATAAATGTTGGTGTCATCCATACGGGAGATAAACCATGCTCTCTGAAAAATAACATGTCTATAGTATAGTATTTCATAAAAAAAACCCTAGTGATAGCCGAGGGATGGATTAAATCCATGGAGAACATATTATAAGTAATGGGTTTTTCATATTATCAAAGATAACTCCTATTTACCATTTTTAGGGTGAATATGACCAGTGGTGGTCAATGGTTAATAACATTTTAGAAAGAGAAGAGATTGATACCATGGAATGTGATGATTTTAAGACTATTTTCCTTGAGAAATATTTTCTAAATACTATTCAAATTAGGATAGAAGAATGATTACTGGAATTGAGATAGAAGGAGAAATATTTAGTGGTTTTATATGAAGAAAACTTCATCCAATTATAAAGGTACATTCCGAATTTTATCTCGGATCTTTATAGTAAAATTAATCTATTTTACTCGATATTGAATCCAAGATATCAAAGGGTATTGGATTCCTGGGAAGTCAACATTTACGAGAAAGTTTTTTGACATGTCTAGAAGGTAGAAATATATTTTACTAATGATCATGTATTCCATGAAAAAAAGTATAAGAAAAGGTCTAAATTTTAGGAAACGGGGAAGCATCCATTAATGAAATCTGAAGGTAAAAAAATAAAGCTTCTATCTTTTGATAAGTGTAATAAAAATCACCATGGATAATGTATTATAAAATATAGGAAGTGATTTCTATTGTGAAAGTTTGGATATTTGGATCACGACTAGAAAGAAAATTACTAGACTAATATTAAACAGTTGATGATAAGATTCTTTAATTATAAAGAGATAGGTCAATATGAGAGTACTTGTATAAAGATAAGAATGGAGGATGGAAATTATCAAGATCACAAACTGAAAGAAGTGGCTAAATCCTTTGAAATTAATTTTGAATAATTTAGACCATCAAAAAAAGTTACGTTAGGTACATTTTGTTTTTATTCAGATTATAAAAATTTCTTGTTTGATTTTGGGTTTACACACTCTTTCATTTTTGAGAAATTTTATGATAATTTAGAAATTCCACCTCAAGAAATGATGCTATAAATTTTAGTAAAAACATTTGAGAGAAGTATTAAAAAAATAAATAATAAGAATATTCCCGTTGCTGTCTAAGGAAAGGTTTTACCTACAATCCTTGTTTTATTTTCCCTTCTAGAGTTTGATGTTATTTAGGGCATAGATTGGATTACTGTTTACTATAATAAGATATGTTGTAGAGTCAAAGATGTTTTTTTTTCAGGATGAATTTAATTTTATATATAAGAATGAATTCATACCTTTGATAACATATCAAGATGCTAAAAAACTATTAAAATATAAAAATGAAATTTACTGTAAAAAAATTGTTGAGAAGAGGGAGACTATTCATATTAGTAATTTCCTTGTTGTGAATGAATATTAATATGTATTTCCTAATGAGTTTCTTGTTATTATACAGTATTGAGAAGTTGATTTTATTGAAGACTTATTTCTTAATGCTAAACTAATTTCAAAACCCCCTTATCGAATGGCTCAAGTAAGGCTTATGAAATTAAAAAAGTGGTTGAAGGATTTGAATAATAAAGGTTTCATTCATACTATAATTTCACTATGTGGTTCTCATATTCTATTTATTAAAAAGAAAGATGGTTCAATGAGACTTTGCATTAATTATAGAGCATTAAATAAAATCAATGTTAAGAATAAATATTTTTTTCTTCATATCAATGATTTATTTGATCAACTCTATAGATCAAAATATTTTTTAAATATTGATCTTAGTATAGAGTATCTTAAGTTGAAGGTTAAGGAGGAAGATATTCCGAATATAATATTTTGGACTATATATGGGAATTATGAGTTTGTGGTTATTCCCTAGGGGTTATATAATGCACCAAATACATTCATGGATCATATAAATTGAATTTTCAATGAATATTTAGATATGTTTTTGGTTTTTTTATTAATGATATATTGGTATATTCTAAAATCCATGAGGATCATGAAAGTCACATATGTATTGTTTTGAAAACCTTAAAAGAAAAGAAACTGTATGGAAATTTTAGTAAGCATAAATTTTGGTTGAAAACAATTTATTTCCTTAGGAATATTGTTTCTAAAGATGGAATCACTATTAACCCTTCTAAAAATAAAGTTGTTAAATAATATATAAGACAAAGAAATGTCATATATATTCATATTTTTCTTGGATTAATGAGTTACTATTAGTGTGTTTTTGAAAATATTTCTCAGTTATTTAGACCACTGACTAAGTTAACTAAAAAAAGTGTTAAATTTATATAGATGAAAGAATGAAATGATTGTTTCTAAGAACTAAAAATAATATTGGTGAATGCTCCATTTTTAGCCCTATTCTCTAGAAAAATTGATTTTTTTTCTACAGGAACATTTTATTAGAGGAACTTAGTTTTGTTTTGATGTAGAATGATCTGTTAATTGATTATGATTCATGAAAATTAAAACCCCATGAGAAAAATTATCCTACTCATGACCTTGAATTGGAAGATTTAGTGTTTTGTTAAAAAAATTAGAGACATCATTTATATGGAGTAAAGTGTAAAATATGAATTGATCATAAAATTTTAAAGTATATATTCACTCAAAAGGAGTTGAATATGTGACAGAGGAGATGGATGGAATTGATAAAGGATTGTGACTGCATGATTCATTACTATCCTGGAAAATCTAACATAGTAGATGGTTCTTTGAGTTGAAAAAATAATGCATCATTGACTATTATTTATATGAAACACGAGCCTTTGGTTAATTATTTGATGAATGTTGGCTTAAAAATTGTGCATACAAGAAATTTTTAAATTTTATTTCAAGAATTAGTATAATCATATTTTTAATAAAAGATTTAACAAGATTAGAAAGAATATAATGTTTTACAGGAAAAGGTAGAATCTATTAAGGAGGGTATGTTTACAGAAATTAATATTAAAGAAGAAGGAATTATTAGATTTGGAAAGAGATTATGTATTCCTTGTGATTATTAGTTGAAGATAAAATTATTGAGTTAAGCTTATAGATATCTATTTTCTATTCATCCTGATAACACTATATATATAGTCTTTCCTGAACATTTCTGGTGTGATGGAATGACAAGTGAAATTGATAACTTTACAATGAATTTTTTTACATGTAAATAGATTAAAGAAGAATGATAATTAAAGAAGGGGATACTTCAGCCTTTGATGGTGCAATAGTAGAAATTGGAAAATATATCCATGTATTTTTTGGTGGTATTTCTAAAGACATCTCGATGTAAAAATATGATCTGGGTTATTATTGATTGATTAACTAAATCTATTCATTTAATTCCAATTCAAGATACTATATGTTTAGATCGTATTTCTCAACTATACCTTAAGAAGATAGTCAGGTTACATGGAGTTCTTCTCTTTATTATATTTGACCATGATCCAAAATTCAATTCCAAATTTTGGAAAATATTTTAGTAGTTTTCAGGCATTGAATTAAATTTTAATAAATCTTTTCATCCTCAATATGATGGAAAGTTTGATAGAACTATTTAGTCCTTGGATGAAATTATTAGTGACTTTTAAATAGATTATTGGGAAATTTGGGATCAATTTATTTCATTAGTTTAATTTTCTTATAATAATAGTTTTCATTCCAATATACAAATGACAACTTTTGTGGATTTATATAGAAAGTGGTGTTGGACTGAATCTTTTTTGGATGAAGTAGGTGAAAGGATGTTTTTGAGACTATAATTAGTATAATAAATGGATAAGGTGAAGATGCTATAGTAACAAATGAGGATAGGTCAATGTAGGCTAAAAAGTTATGCAGGCAACCAGAGGAAAAATATCTCTTTCGAGAAATATGATCATTTTTTTTAAAGTTTCTCTATGGAAAAGTGTTATGATTTTTGGTAAAAAAGGGAATATAAGTTTGTAGTTCATTTAAATATATGAAATCCTTGATAAATTTGGATCAGTTTCTTATCAAGTGGCCTTGCCACTGAGTTTATCTCAGGTACATGATGTATTTAATGTTTTATTGTTCAGAATATATGTTCCAGATGCATATCATGTTTTGATCCATGAATAAGTTTAGTTAGAAGAAAACATTTAATATAAGGAGAGACATATTAAAATTATTGACTGCATAGAGTATGTTTTATGGAATAAAATGACTCACCATGTTAAGGTTTAAAAAAAACTATATGGTTGAAGAAGAAACATGGGAATTGGAAAATGCTATTAAATAAAAATATCCCCACTTGTTTAATTAATGAATAAAATTAAAAGGAAGAAATTTCCAAAAGGGAGGATGAATTTTACAACCCAAGTAAAGTTAATAATCAATTTAATTCCTTATTATTATTCACATTTATATTCATTAGAAGAATATCAAAAAAATTTAATAAAAAAGGAAATGCTTTTATTCCTATTAAACTCATTTTCTTACATTATAAGGTTTTATTTAAATGATCAATTTTTAAATTTTTAAATTTTAATTTTAAATAATTAAATTCATTTTCAAAATCCTAATATCCAAATTATATTAAGGTGAATTTTTTGTATTTTTCTGATAATATTGATTTTTCAGTGAATAGTGTAAAATACCAATTTTTGTAAAACTGCCATTTATTTTCATTAAATAAAGTAATTTAAGAGTTAATTTTATATTAAAGTAAAATATGTATCATTTAATTATAAATAATATAATTAATTATATAGGAATCATAATTATACCTTATTTTGGTATAAGTTCATTTTTGGTCTTAAAACACATTCTTCCAAAGATTGTTTTCATTACATTTTTCATTTTAATATTAAATTATTTTGCACCAATTATAGAAATTAAATAATAAAAAATGGATTCCCTATTTTGAATCATGTGGTATAAATTTTTTAAACAGTTCCATTTTATTTTTCATCTTTATGAATTGTAACTGTAGTAAATATTTTTCACCTCAGTAAGTGTAAATCGGGTAATTATGGTTAAAAATAATATGGTAAGGTCAAAAAATAAACCTTTAAATTTAAATTAATCCATTGTAATTTTGGGTTTTTACCATCCTCATACAATATTC
The DNA here is from genome assembly GCA_963277665.1 of Viscum album. Classification (NCBI taxonomy): domain Eukaryota; kingdom Viridiplantae; phylum Streptophyta; class Magnoliopsida; order Santalales; family Viscaceae; genus Viscum; species Viscum album. The sequence continues at coordinate 1,202,924,179 of OY728138.1, forward strand.
TAATTTATAATTTTGTTACATTTTTATTTTCAAATGAAAATATATTATTTTAATTGAATATAAATAAAAATGTCACTCTCTTGATTTTAATACCCATAAAATTTTGTGATAGGGATAAAAAAAATATTTTTAGTTATAAATGTTTATTTTAAAGATAAATTATTTTTTATTATGGAAATATATTTATTTATTTTTATGATGAAATAATCACATTCAATACTTACGCTACATTGATACAGTGCTTGTGCAAGTAGTAGACAAATCAAGTAAATAATTTTAAAAACCCTAAAAGTTATAAATTTTGGGAGATTTATTGTATACTGAAAATTTAATAAATATAGATTAAAAATTATGAATTGGTTAATAGATTATATTTTAATTCATTTTCTGTCATGTTGTTTTCAAAGTTAAATTAAACAAAGAGTTCCAAAAATAAAATTAATGATATTTTAAAATAAATAATGTTTTATTAAATGATTTAAAATTCTTAAAAATATTATATTCAACAAAGTGAATGGCATATTGTTGAAAATATCAACCATGTTCCATTTTTTAGTCAATTTTCCTTTTGTAGTAACTTTATTAACCCTTAAAGAGTAAAAAACATTGACATCATCTTAATTGTCAAAAGGGTTAACAAGGGGTTAAAACTAATAGATATGAGTGAAAACATAATATAAATTTGTCCAAATTTTATTAGATGAGATTGTTTAGATCTATAATCATCTTATATTCAAAATATGTCAATTTGGATACATTTTCTAGGAAAATTAATTTATATTAATTTAATACTTTATTTAATTCCAAGAGTACCCCTCCCATCACTTATAAAAGGGAACCTCCTCTAATCCCTTCCTAACACATTTTTACCCCTTCAGTATGGAAAATAACTACTATAATATCTCTAAAAATTAAATCCCCATATCCTATAGTCCTTGGTTTGATCTTAATACCAGCCTTAGTGGGACTAAGATGTATAGAAAATGTGTTCATTTGAAGAAGATATATAACTTTTAACCGAATGTTTTAAAATCATTTCTTCTTCTAACACATTTAAATATACTTAAAACTTTATGATAGAATAAAATAATTATATTAAATATAATTATATTTTATTATGTTAAATAAAAAACCTATATCCATCTCATTCTTATATCAAATGGGAAATAAAACCATCGTTTGTGGGTACGACAGACTACCACCTCACAAACTGATGTAATTCATTTTCGATCACTACCTCTAAAAAAATGTTATAATGATATATTTAATTCATATATATGATATTAATAAATATTTATCATTATATAAATATAATATATCATAAAATTTCTTACCTTTCCATTAATTGAAAAATAATAGTGTTGTTTGTGCGTACGTGTGGACTACCACCTCCACAAAGCGATGTGATTAATTTTTCATCACCATATCATATGAATGATATTTATAAGTTTATTTTAAAAAATTATATTATATTTATGATATAATATTAATTATAAAAATATAAAATATTACTTAAAATATTTCCATCATGATTGTTGAAAAATGGAAATGTTACTCATGCATAGGTATGACCTACCGTCTCCATGATTGTAACATAGTTCATTTTTCATAACCATATTTCATGGTTGATTTTAAAAGTAAAATTAATGTATAAAAATTATAATTATTTCATTATTATTATGGATATGATTTAATAATGACTTTATTTACCATGATCAACCTACTGATGTCATTTTTGGGCATATGAGTTGAATATCATCAAACCATCCGACACGAGCTTAAATGATTAAGTAATTAAATATAACATGGAAATAAATAAAATAAAAGGAATAATAAAATTTAAAAATATTGTTAATAAAGAAAATAATTGACATAAGTTTATCAGTAATAAATATAAATAACTTACATGATAAGACATACTTAAGGTAATAAACACTTTACTGTAAAAACCTTATTTTTAATAATTTTAAATATTTATTTTCAAAATATTTTCCTTCCATATAAATATTATTAAAATGATTTTTTAGATAAATTTATATGGTCATAAATGAATTGAAAATTAAATTTTATTTATCTTTTTACTTCATTTAAATGTATTTGAAACAGAATATTTTTATGTATTTTACACAGAACATTTTGACTCTCTTTATGAAAAGCAAAAGGGATGTTCTATTTTAACATATAAAACATCAACATATTTTACTACCCCCATAAAAGTTATTTTATTTTTTTATTAATTTACAATATTACATGTTTTATTTAAATATAGACCCTCCTTCACTTTTTTCTAAGTATTTTAGTTTTGAAAAAGAGTTTTTAAAAGGAAAGGGTATTTCGATATTTAAAACTGTTTTTCATATGGGTTAAAAAGATTTTTTCAAGGGATTTGTGATGAAAATGTGAAAGATTAAAATATTTTATTCATGATATATTACTTGAAAAATATTTATGATGATGGGTGAGCCTGATATCGGTCATGATTATGGGTGACCCTGATATATCTCTTGATGATGGGTGAGCTTGATATAGCTCTCCAATGCATTGGGTAACGATTATATTCTTTAGAGATTTATGTTTGAAGTTGACTATAATGTTTATTCCAATGTTAAGGATTATTATAATTGTTCTTGTAATGGTTATATTAAGATTATGTATCAAGTCACATAAATTAATTTTTTATTTTTGTAAATTAGTTTTCATGGAAATCATTTGATTTAAAAAGGAATGCTAATGATCTTTTATTTTAAAGGTAGGATTATGCCCTTTTAGGGTAAAATGGTATGTTTCTAAGAATATTTTTTTGTGTACTAATATTTTCTAAAAATATCTCATGATTATGATTTTTATTTATGTTTTCTTATAAAGTGTTTTATGAAAAATTTTGGGCATTAAAGATGATTTGTTAAGTAAGTAAATGATTAATTGAGCTCAAAGTTTAGTAAGTTAATATAAAACTATCTTTTGTGATCTCATGGTTTTAAAATGGACTAAAGGGTTTATTTATTATTTTTATTATGTCCCTTATTGATATTTTTATGGTTATCTCACATTTTTAAATAATTCACGGGTTTTAAGGATGAGTAGGAACAAAGAAGAAATTAAGTTGAAACTCCTAAATATTTATCATGAAAAGAAAAAATGTTTATTTTTTAATGTTTTTTATTGTGTGGAAAATAGATACTAAGTGTATGTTTCAAAAATTTATTGTATGGGTTTTTATTTTAAGATTTATGACATAATTATCTATAACTATAAACCTAAAAAGATTCTCAAAATGAAATAAAGTGAATTCTTGTCTAAAAATTATATTATGTGTAGGATAAGGACTGAGTCCTTATAGTAGTGCGACTGAGCGAGTTTATATTTCCTATTCTATCTACATAGGTGCGTTTTTTAGCTATGTAAGTGTCATACCAAATTGTGTAAGTGTCATATGAAACTTATAGAAATTATAATTTTTTTTTCATCAATGTTTCTTCAAAGAATTTATTTTGAATAAATTAGTGATATAATTTGTGATATTCTAAGTGGATGTACCCTTAGATAATATGATGTTTGACATGATATTAAGTGATTAAAATATCATTGAACTTGATAGGGATCCCTGATTCTATCCAATTTTAATAAGGTAGTTACATAAAATATTTTAGTGGATTAAATGAAAGATATCCATGCTGTAAAGGATATGTTCATGTTGTGAAGAAGTAATGCATGAGTGGAGAGTTATTGAAAACATTATGTTAGGCTATATGATTTATAGAATATTATGGAAAATTAATAAGGTGATATGGATCTTACAATGGCACACATGTTTCATGTATTTTTAATACATGTTTTGATAATTAGTTGGTAAGTGAGGTATTTCCCATATTTGGGAAAAATATAAAGTAATGGGAGGATAGAGGAGTTGACTCATATCCTAATGGATATTTTGAAAGATGTGATATAACTAAAGAGTTATTCTCATATCTAACACCATTAAATAATATTTCTTAAACCCATAAATAGTAAGAGAAGTAGAAGTGAAAGAAATGAAGTTTCCATATTTTTATAAATATGGAAAAATTTCTTCACATCCTATTTTGTATTCAATAAGAAGATAATAAGGAAGAAGGATTAGAGTTTCTATAAAAAAACTATCAATTTATATCATTTAATGAGATAATAATATAAGAAGTGACACTGTTTAAATTAATGATACACTAGTATGGCGAAAAAAATTCACTGTTCATTATTGAAGATATATATATAGAAAACGAGAAAAGGAGTTACTGTGTAACAACAAGGGAATTACAGAATCATGATGGAAGGAAAGAGAACTTGGTAGTTCATGAATAACCTACCAAATTGGAGGCAAGATCTACTTGAGGAGATGTTCACTACTCCCACTATGAAGAAGAAATAAATGAGGAAAATAAATAGAACACCAACACAAGTCTGAGGATGCCCTCACCAAATAAAGTGATTCTAATTGATGATTTACCTAAAAATATATAAATTATGGGTTTCCTACCCTGAATTAGTACCTGAAGGAGGAGGAATGGTAGTGATCCTTAGGTGGGAACGAATCTTCCCAAAACTATGCAAGGTAGTGAGTTCAGATATGGGGTGACGACATATTTTTGTATCCACCAAAAAAAAGTTATCCAAGTTGATTATGGTGAATCAATACATTATCGATATCATACTCCTTATATTAGTAAAGTGTGGGTAAAACAAGTAACCCACCGTGATTTATGTTCTTGCACATTTTCATAAAATTCTGTGAGGTTGAGTGGAAGTAAATTGGTGGAACAAGGTTCTTACCTAAGTGGAAAAAAGATACAAATAAGGTAAAATGACGAAAAGGTTTAAAATTACCAGATATCAATCCAAACCTTATAAAGGCTCCTTTTTGACCTTGAAATATTCATAAAACAGGGTTGGTATTTAGAAATACATCATATCCCCTAAATAGATAAGGATAAGTCATAATTGTTACTGATGGGTTTTTTGGTATATCTTTATGTCCATGAGTAGAAAAAACTTACATGAAAACCATGAAAAGATCATACAAGAGAGAAATCAATAGATTGAAATAAGGAAATCCATAAAATTAAATACCTCACTATCTAAGATTTTAATCTTCATTGATGACGATTTTGATCGAGTTCCTTGAGTAATAACTAATAGGTTCTTGGATTTGATGCAATCCAGTAGCCAACAGAATCACTAAATGATTTGGTAGGACCTTTTATCCACAATGGTGTGATAACACATCATTCTTAAAGGAAAATGGATTGAAGAGAGTTTCATCTAGAAAAAGGATCAATAATAGTGTAATGAATGAGGTCTATGAAACTCAATTTATATGTCTCCTTCATCGATTAATGGAGCCACTTGGATTTATTGTAATTCATATGTTATAAAATGGCCAGACTTATGTCTACCATCATTATTACTCTTTGTAATGGATACCTAACTAATGAAATTGATTATTAAACACCTTTAATAATAAATAACATCATCACATGATGTATTAGTGAATGAAGGAGTACGATAATCACCTTGGGAGTTGTTTTGAATGATATCACATAATATTCAATAAGAGAACCACAACATGGTATGAAATACCATGATAATACACTCACCATGGTTTGGTGAATTTCATAATGAAATAGAGAGGGATCTAGTGCACAAAATATTATAATCTCCCACTAGAACTAAAAACTTACAAACTTTATAAAAAACTTCACAACACTTTGTGAATCCACCCAAACTCTTTTTTACATGATTATAGCAACGTCCTAGTTTGACTCCCTCAATCAATAATTAGACCAGAGTGAAATGTGAACTTAGATACACCCTCAAAACACCAGAGGATATTTATTAGTAGTGAGGGTCTATGTTGATACTGTGGGTAGAATATACACTTTGATAAAGATAAATATAAAATATAGAGGAAGTAATATACAATTAGTCAACACACAATAAATAGGATAAAAGGAACCAAACAACTAAGATCTAACCAAAAGAATAAAAATAAACCACATTCTATAAAATAATGATCTGTCTAAAAGTCTCACCAGTCTGGAAGACACAAAAAATATCACCCTTGAAAAGTTAATATACAACCTTGGGAAAAATAAGAAAAACTAAATATAACCACAACCTAGTCCTAAGTCCTGATCCGATCCCATCTGTTAATTTCAAAAATCAATCTAGGTCGAGATCTAGCCTTAAGAGTGAATGTTTCTACTTCATCTAGTGATGGTGTGTCCCTAAACATATCATAAGTATATTGACTGGTAAAAATGTATTGATCCATATCACATATCATACCATCTTCAATAATAACCAATCATCATCCCTTTGAGGTTTCACATCCAATTAGATTCACAAGTTCCTTAAGTGGCATCACTTCAAAATTTCAAAATTACAATTATATCTAGAGGAATCATGCCCAACCCAACATTTTACAACCACCTTAGTAGGAATCAATTCCAAACCCCCATATCACAATTTAACATGGCTCAGTCCATGGTTGGCATACCTCATAACCTAAAAAACCCATTAGGTGATAGTTGGTATAACTCCCAACTCTTCCCTTAATCACATTCACGATTGGAAAAATTACCCAACCCAAATCATAAAATCCATTACAAAACAACTCCCACATCCATGGTCGAATGACCACTAAACAATATCATAATATACACACAGTTGTCATGTCACCCAACCCATTTTATAATCCACTCCAAGCCATCATGCATCACCATGGATGGGATGCTCCCTAGACTAATTACACACATCTCATCCAATTATATCCTATTTTTCATGTGATTGGTATGATATCCCAACCCATAACACATTTCATAAACATTAACATACTAGTATAATAATTCATATAATATTGACCATTTATTTTATAAACACATAAGCAGTAAAAACAGTCAATGAACACACATATAGGGTCACATGGATTGGAAACTTTCCCAACACCCATATAAACTCTAATTATAGGTTGGTATCTCAAGAACACATCCTATACCCATTTAAATCTCATTCCAGGATACTACCATGTTAGCCTTATTCCATTATTTATTTTATTTCTCAAATGAGACCAAAGTACCTACATAGTCCACTAATTCACATCATAATTGGGACACTTCAAATGGGTTCAATTATTCCATACCCAGGAACTAAAGTTAAGGATCATCAATAAATGGGTATAACATACCTTAAACATAGACACATTAACATTATAATTAATAGATCAATAAACACACACAATATAAAGAAAACATTTAAGGTATGGAATAATGTCCATATCACTCCCAAAGTCCCACTAGGTTAGTACTCTCATACCATACCTAAACTCATAATCCAAACCAAGATGCTATCACCTAATAAAAATATTCTTGTGAGGTAGGATACTCACCCCAAATACTAGTCAACTAGAAAGAGGCTATAGGGTTACATTGAGATTCTACACGATCCAAGACTCAATCCAACCTATCTAAACCACTAAAAACCTCAACCTGTATGATCATAAGGGAAACTAACCATATTCCCTTATATTTTAGTTCATTAATTACATACCCAAATTAGGTCCCCACATCACATGTCTCATACTTTAGTTCAACCCAGAACTATCTTTGGATGAGGCATCCAATATTAGTGATTTAAGGGTCCATTAGGGGCCAAGACACTTACATAAAATTTATATGGGTAAAGGGAAAACAATTATTTTTAGTTTAGGGTTAACTAGACATGAGTGGTCAAACTACATACCATAGGTTAATTAAAAAATTTATAAACCATAGGGAGATATTTATATACCACCTACCTAAAAAAATTAATTTCATTTAGTAAACCCAACCACCATTATTGAACAAGCTCAACCATCCATTGTCAAACTATTCATGGAACTAACTCAATTGAATAACCAATTTAATTAATTTTAAAACTATTATAATTAGTAAGATAATTAATCCCATAATTTATTACATAATTAATTCTTGTGAGTAATCAAAGAACAAATCATTGAGATGTCTTCCATGTCTTAAACCTTGAGCAATGCGGTGGACACCGACCTCAATATCCACCCAGACCTATAACACACAAAATACCAAAATGAACATCTAAATTCATCTAAAATTTTCATCCCAGTCGATAAAAAACCATAAATAATTCAAGCTAGTGACATAACTCAATGAAACCACATAAAACCTAGTGAGTTAATCCTCTAAAGACTTCTTCTAGTTAAGACGAACCAAATCCAAAAAATCTAGATCTGATTCCACTGTGATCTAGTGGGATCAATATCAAAATTTTTAACTATCAACACAAAAATCATAAGAGGGGGAAGAGAGCCAAGATGATAGGAGGAAGGAGGAAGAATATTAATTTAAATGATGAAGACTTCCATATCTCATTACCATAGATCAAGGAAGGAATATAGAAGAAAGGGAAGAAGGAAGGGGTGGATACCTATTGGATTCAATCAAATAAAATGGGAGAACCCTAGACGAGCTTTAATTTGTTGAAATCCAAAAGACCATCTCACCCCTGGTTTAAAAAACCATTCCTAGGAACCACCAGGTACCTTTTGTACCTGCACTAGTCACAAGATGGATCACTAAGTATCTAGTTCCATGAATTGACCACTCAATGGCCCCATGTAGTACACCTACATCCCAAGTACCTTAATTGGGTACCTAGTACACCATGAACATGTACTCAGTATCCCTCTACAACCATTGAACAACACCATTTAACCTATTGAACCTTGAAACACACTCAAAGCCTCCTCCACCTAATACAACATCTAAAAAACATCACCTTTTCTATTTAAAACATTTTTTCAAATTAAAATTATCAATTCAAATACAAAGATTCAAAACAATTTCAATTCTTCTCTCTTTGGAACTTAATTAATTACTGGATCCCTCGACACGAACTAGTGTGAGTTGATATAACCAGCCAACCAAAATGCTTCTAATCATTGAGAAGTCTCTATATACATCTTCCATGGAACATCCTAGTCACTAAACCCTAATGAATAGTGTAATTCCAATCCCCCTATTAGTTATGGACATGATGAATCTACACTCGGACCAACAAACTACTCAAAACACTGGACTTCTCTCGCTCTAGAACATTACATACAATATTCATCACTTGAATGATGTTTTATAAACCTTAAATAAAATACTAAACACAATCATTCATGATAGGAACTAACAGATACCCCATCGCATTGAATAATCCTAAAAACCCTCTGCCTCAAGCATTGTAGTGCCAATTAGTTCCTCTAACTCCATGACGATGCACCACTCTCAAAGGAATTCACAAATTTAAAATACATGGATGTTATACTGCATGGTTGATTTCATTGGTCTAGGATAGACCCTTGTACAGTCAGTTTTATACCAAATAATCTCCCGAACATCAACATTTGACAACACATTGTCACACCTAAGACGATACTCATAACATGAATCCATGCTCCATATCCCCAATCTTCATACTGACACATGAGCATAGAAATTCCATAGACCTGGTCACCCTACCAGCTTGTTTCCCAAAAAGAACACATTTTCCCTGTAATAACTCTATAGTATATCTTATTAATAAAATTACCTCTTATTTTAAAATGTTTTTTAATAAAATCATATAGAATGACTTTTATATTTCATAAGAACTATACAATGCATGCATGGATGTGAACCATTAAAACTAGGAAAACAAAAAAATATACACATAGAAGAATAGTAAATTAACTAAATAAAACTCCATAGGCTTGAATTCCTCCATAAATACCATTCCTTATATAATGAATGTAAAAAGAAAGAGAAAAATTAGGAAAACAATTAACATTATCAATGGATGTGCAAGAAACTTTGTTAGTGAAGTAGTGAATAATGAAAAGATAATGATGGTGTATTTATAGGTAAATATGACCATTTGGTATTAAGAATATTTTCTAACATGGTAAATGGGAATTAAAACCATTAATCAATAAGATATTTGGTCATTATTATTATTGGCATAATTAAGTGACAATTGGGATAATTTTATGATTGTATTTTGTGGAAACTATAACTAAAATTTGTTTTACATTAGAATTATGTTTTATGATATGTTTATATGTTTTAAATAAATTTTATTTTCATGAAATTTTCTTTAATATAGTTTTATATGATAATATAAATAAAATAATTCCTAAGTAATTTTATAACGGTCAGAAAGTTTACTATGTCATAAAAAATGTTACTTTTTAATAAATAAGGATTTTTTATTTATGAGATAAAATTATCATATTTATAGTATTATTTTGATAAAATTAATATCATTTCTGGATTTATCACTTTGAAATTATCTTAGGGTAAATTTATGGTAATTTTTTAAAAATGTTGTTTCTGTGGTAAAAAGTGAAAATACCAGTTTTTATGAAATACCATAGCTCCTATAATATAATCATGATATGATCCTAAATTAAAATTTAATAATACTTGTTTTTGATCAAAATATATTTATTTAATAACCATAATACCAAATTAATTACATTTATAAACACATTCTTATCATTTTGGAACCACAATTTTATCTTTTTTAAAAACCTGTTTTTATGAGTTATACACATATCATATTAGAATTAATTTTTATCAATTTCATAAATTTAAGAAATTAAAATGGATTAAATATTAGTAAATAGAACTTATAAATTATTGAATAATTATAATTTATTTTTTAGACACAAAAAATTTACCGTGGTAAAAAAATATCCACCGCAGTGTAGGTAAAATAATATAAAAGGTTAAAATTAAAAGTAAAAAACATAAGAAAACAAAAAAATAAAAAATTTAAATGTGTGGTTGAGGTTTCTAATTTCCTTAAAAAACTTTACAACATTAACTTTAAACCAAATTCCCAGGAATTAGTTCTACCCAAAAGTGGTTAGCCTTAAATAAAAAAATAATCTTTATTTAATCACTTAAAATCACCCCCTCCTCAAATATAAATACCCACCCATCCCCTCCTCAATGTCCATGAAAAATATATTTAGCAAGAATGTTATCTCAATTTCCCCCTATAACGTCTCTCAATGGTGGTTCTAAGGTTCTCTCTCTATCTTTAAGATGCTTCCTCCCAAGGTAAGGGTCCCAAATTTTCATCTTTCTTTTTCAAATACTTTACTTTTGTTGTATTATATTTCTAAGTATTTTTTCATATACTTTCAAAATATTGATTCCATGGTATTATATTATATTTTATATTTTATAAAGGTGATTTTATTTATTCCCTCCCATTATATCCTTCACCCAAGCTGTTATAAAGCTCAAACACTCTCATAGACAAAAAAATCATTCTAAATATTGGTAAGTAAAGTTTGTATGGTTTTTTCAAAGTAATGAAATCACTGTGTGGATACTACAGGTGGATAAGGTTTTGGTTTATATTCTCCTAGGTGTTATAAACTTGACAAAATATAGTCGGGTATATCCTAATCATCATCCTGGCACACACTGAATGGGACCTTGCTATTTACTTGGTTTGACACCCCCAGGGGATTTGCATTTGATAATTCACATGCACTTTATGAACCATAATAAAGGATTAGAATGTATATATTGATATTTAAATTAAATTGATATAATAATTACATAATTTTTTCCTTCATAAAGTCTTATTATCATTCCTCTATTTGGTGTGCTAACCTCTATATTACAAACATCCTATAGTTTCTAAAGTTGATTATTGGATTTCACCAATATAACCACATTAATCCTTTACAATGGATTATTTCCTACCTAATTTGAAACAAATTATCATATTATCTATAAATATCCATATTTCTCATGGATTTTACATTTTTACAGCATGCCAATGTCACTATGAACAAATTTTATTATAGAAATGAGATCTCTATTGAGAATGAACCATCATTATCTTTGTCTTGACTTATCATCATCTATGCATAAATTTTTTTCCAATGCATTTCCCTTGTGTATACCCTTGTATGCATATTTTTATTGAAGGGTGTTCACCTATAAAATCATCTATTTATTGAATAGGGAAATTATTGACTAAACCATATTCCATTTATTCTATATAGTTTAAATATCCCATTATTTATTATCTTGATTTAAGGGTATTTATGTCGAAAAATACTATTTTTTATTGGATACCTATTTATATTTAATGGGTTTATTTCATATTATAAATTTTATTTTTCATTCTTTGATACCAAGTTCATCATTATATTATTAGTAAAATTTGTTTTAAAGTTGTTTTCCATTGATTTATTCAATACAATGATCATTCTATGTAAGGTATGGTTACAGTTTGTGATAACCGAATCCATGATAAACATGTCTTAGTTAATTTTCTGATAATAACAAGTTACATTATATTGAAAATTTATTTTTTCATTATCCTTAAATAATAAAATTAATAGCATAAATTACTCATTAATATCATATATTATTATAATATATGTATTTATACTTACTTACGATTAAAATGATGATGTTGGTATAACATTGTTCATGTAGGTGTTTGAACTGACCCAAATAAGAACATGTTATAATAATGAAATAAGTAGGATTTAAGAGTTATGTAATAGTAGTTTAATTTTTAAATAATAATAATTATGTTAATATAACATCGTTATATTGGATAATGGGATTTACTAAGAATTGATATGAGATGGTAGTTAAAAAAATGGTTAAAAACTAGATACATTGATGTATTCATTCCATATTGAAATGGGTTCCTTCATAATAAAGAATTTAGTTTTTATTATTAGAGAAATAGGATAAAAAATGTTTAATAAGGATTTATTTTATGGAAAAAGGGTAGATAATCAAGTGATAATTGAAGGAAACTAGGGGTTTGGGTGGGGTGGGGTGGGGGGGTAGGGGAGGGGGTCCTTTTATAGGTTAGTTTTGAGTGGTATTTATTACATAATGTATAAAGTTTTAATTTTAAGAGGAAAGTTGATAAAAAACAGAAAAAATGGATATGGGTCTTGAATCATCTCATCCGAACACTTTAGAGATAATGTTTCATAATATTTTATGGACTTACCACTTATTTAATCATTTTACACTCATTTTACCATTATTGTGGTAACTCAATTTTTACCTCAATAATCTATTATTATTCCTTAAAATAAAATTGATCTTATTTCCAAAATTTAAAATTATGATTATATTTTTTGACTCCATTTAATATAATTAAATTTTTAAATAGTTAAAAGTTAGCTTTTAAATGAAAACAAAAAATATATTGATTTTTTTATAGAAAAATTAATTTCCAAACTCTAATTTTTCATAATAGTATTTCATATAAAATAATAAATAAATGACTATTGATATATTTTACTATAAATTGAAATATATTATTAAAATAATCTTTTAAAAGTGATCAATTTAATTTATTGAGAAATAAATACATAATACTTAACAAAAAATTCTTTGAAAAATATCACATCTTAATATTAAATGATATTATTCTTATGTTTAACCAATTAATAATAATTACATGAATTTTAATTCATTTATATATATATATATATAACCAATATATTTCATTAAATTTATTACTTTAAATAATATAAAATTAACTTTTAAATAAAAATATATAAAAGATATATAATAAAAAATAAAATAATGTTTTAAATAAACCATTTTTCATTTTCTATGAATAATTAAATAGTATTACTGAATGTGCCTTAATTATTTTATAGATGATATTTATTTAATTAACTAATTATTTACTTTTATCAGTCCATTTTATTGAAATTTTTCTTTAAAAGTAATAATTTTAAAAAATATGTAATTCATAAAAATAGAATCTTTAGAATTAATGGAAATTTTATCAAGTGAATTAATATATTTTAATTATGTTAAAAAATTATTTATTTTATTCCGAATACCTTATTTTTAAGAAAATATTATATTTTCAACATCAAAATAAATTTATATAGGTGAACTACATAATAGTGATTCCAAACTAGTAAAATGTTTACTGGTATTGTACCTAATAACCATATATTCTTTTATAATGGTAAAATAATGACTATATTACCCAAATTACATCCTGAAAATTCATCCCATTCAATGTTAATAAAGATATATTCTCATTCCTATTGTTTTTATTTTCTATTTTTCAGTATGATTTCTCCTTTCATGATGATTTTTTATTATAAGTCTTATTTTACTAATGGTGACTCTAAAGGGTGAAGATAATCCAAGAAATTTCCTAGTTGTGAAAATATTATTTTTTTTAATTTGTTATACATTTAAATTAATTCACTTTTATGGGATTAAGTCATCCATGGTATGTAAAAGTCCATATGATACATGGTTTCATTTATTTTGTTGTAATATTTATTATGATTGAATAAATTATAATTTATTGTAATTTTTTTATTTTTTTATTTTTTTTCAACTCAATTTTAAATAACTGAAAAAAATATTTATGAATGTTAGAAATATATTTTAAGGAAATAAAATAGGTCTCAAAACCTTGGGTGTTGCATTTTCCCACCCCTAAATAAATATCATCCTCTCAATTTTATTTATATTTCACTAATGAAAACAATTAAGTATATCCATATGATAAAAAAAAGCTCACGATATAATTTATTATGAGATATCTACCTTAATAGCTTGTGAAGTTCTAGGTAACCCATTTTTTCCCTAGCCATTTCAGCAAAATTCCCCTCATTATTAGATACCAGGACCCACATAATAGAAACAATTTTGATAGAGATTTTATAGTCACCATTACATTAATATATGATCTTGGGATTATTTGGGATATGAAATGTGTTTTCCTTATTTTGGAAATTGATGTGTAATTTATGAATAAAGATCCAATCCATTCCCAAAATCACATAAAATTTGACTCTAGGGAGAATAATAATATTTAAAGTAAAAAAATTCCCACAAACTTCTCTAGGAGTTATAGATCTAGTGTGAAATCATCATAACAATTTTTATTTTCTCTCATAATTAAAATTTTTATCATTGGGGTTGGGATTTTATGGTTTTTAAAAAATTTCAAGATATAAAGGAGTGGCTATAACTAGAATAAAAATGGAAATTTACAATTCTTTAGTGGATGATGATTGTACCACACACCACTTCATTTTCATGACTAACTTAGGCTGTTTTCATTACATAATCCTTCCTATTTTCACTATTGTCATGAGGTTTTTTTCATCGATTTTCATCATTAACCCTTGTGTTGGTGGAATAATTCGAATAATTCCCAAAATCCTTTAACTTGAAGCATTGAGGTTTGGGTGGTGAATTTGGTTACTCATTTTTCCACATTTTTATTCATATTAAGTACTTCTATATCCATTTTAGTTTGAAGAGTTTCAGGATAAAATTTATTGAAAAATTAAAATTCAAACTCCTTCCATTCCGTAGAGTCGATTTCTCCTTGTTTCCTCATATCCTTAATTACCATCCACTATTGGTATGAATCACCGTACAAATAATAAATGGATAATAAAATGTTTTCATGCTCTAACGACTAGATAACAAAATATATATTTTATGTTGTATTAATCAATTTCTTGAAAATTATTGGATTGGAAGACACACTAAAGGTTGGTAGACATTGACACTTGAAATACTTAAGAGTGTGTTTCTCTTTATTTTATTAATTTAGGAGATCAACATGTTTCTTTTTATTTTTTATAATGCAAGATATAATTTCAATAAAGGTTTTTACTCATTATCCCATTATATTTGTTTTCTCATTGGTGAATTCAATTCTCTATCCATAATACTCATTATCAAAACAATTCCACATAGTTATATAATTTTATTAAAACCAAAACGGTTAGTGTGAGTATCAAGAAAAAATAATAAAAGTGATCATATGTTAAAGAAAATAATTACCTATATTTTCTAAATTATGGAACCTTCATTTAAACCTATGAAATTTTAAGTTCATCCAACTCAAATTTTATTTTATCATAGGTTGTTTTTGTTTGTTATTATTAATCTTTATAATTTATTACTAAAATATAACTAAACCTCACTTTGGTACCAATTAAGATACCGCAATCCTGTACTCTAGGATTTGGTGCCAAAATATAAAATTTATACATATGATTTAATACTAAGGGATCTGACCTAAGTATAAAACACATATATTTTACATCATTTTGAAAATTTAAACATTATATCTCAAAAATTAATAGAATACCATAACCCAATGGTTCATTGTCTCATGGTACTTTCTATATAAATGCATTTTGTCTCACTATTTATATAAAATATTCCAAAACAATATTTCCCATATTCTATACTTCTTGTAATATCATACCAAGTACCATTATTCATTACCTGGGAAATGGAAACATAATAAAAGGTGAGATAAAACACTCAATAAGGCTAAAACTTATCAATCCATTAGGGATAAAATTGTAATCTTGTTTGAAAACATGATAATGAGAGAAATATATAATTAAAAAGAACATATAATCATAATATGTGTACATAAGGCATTATATAAGGGCATATAAACTCAAAAAGTCATATATATATATATATCATGGTGTTTTAATATTAATACATGAGATAATTATTAGGATCCATGGATTATAACATATAAATTTGGTTTGTATATAAGAATAAAATATCAAAACATTTTTAAAATATATATACACAATCTTTTACACAAAAAAGATTTTGAAAATATCATCCTGTAAAAATTTCAATGCAAAAACTTTTGAACAAACCCATCTACAATAATTTCCATGCACAAACTTGTGAACAAAGCTATCTGTAATATTGTCTATGCATGGACTTGTGAACTTGTGAACAAATATATCTATAATCATATCCCCACAAAATATTATTATCTCATGAGATATAAAAATTTACCCAATATATTAATATATATAATAGTTACACTCATTATATAATTATAAACCATATATATTTGTGTGATTTGAATAAGAAAATATTCACAATCCTATCATAGACTGATTTATCCATGGGAAATAAATGTATTTTATAGCGTTTTCCATAAAATATAATCATTATACACCAAAAGTAAAATGGTTTATGGTATAATTAGAGGATATACCTATTGAATCACAATAAATATTAAAGGATTTTGATATAGATGAAAAAAATAATTTTATAATAGCATTATAAATTTTCTTTATAAATTATAAGAAATATCATTTACTTCTAATAACTTTTATTTTAAATGAAAATAATTTATAATAATGGGAAGAAAATTAATTTGGAAAACCAAGAAATCACATAGAGTATGTTTTTTAAATAAAAGCAATTAAGAAGATAGGAAAATGAATTCATGCAAAGTGCATTAAAAAGAAGATTATTTTAAAACTTTTCTAAAGAAAGTCAAGTTAATGGAGAATGTCCAATAAGAAAAATGTTAAAAAACATTACATTAAAACCCTATTAAATAGTATAAAATTTAATATAAAATGAACTTAATAGATAATATAATTATAGTAATGGAAATCCATAAAATAATATAAATAATATTGATAAGGAAGAGAAAGATTTATAATTGAAAATAAGAGATAATGTCGGTCCCATTTACAAGAATTATTTAGGTTGATTTGTAAACTAAAAGGTACTTAAATGGAAAAAATACATGTAAAATCCAAGAATAAATTGAGTATATTAAAATATATGTAATTTAATAAATAAATAACAATAATTTTTCCCAAATTACAGAACACACACATAAAATAATGATTCTAAAGTGAGATTGGAAGAAAAAAATTTTATGACTTTGTTAACTTTTGAACTAAAGTCCCTTAAAAGAGAAAACTTAACATATAAATTCAAATACCTTAAATTTTGAGAAAATTATGATTAAAATCATCCATGAGGATTTATATACACCACAAAGATGAATAGAGGTGGTGAATATGGAATGTATCTTAATGAAAAGAGAATTGATATGAGAAACCCTTACCTTTACACTAGACATACGCAAAAGTTTTTTAACATCCTATAAAATGAACATGAAAATTATAATCAATTATTTTAAAACATGAATATTATTTACTATATTTTATAATACTCAATTATAATCATTAATTACATATATATTAGGCGATTTGGGTAAAGAATATGACATTAAAGAGGTCCATTTTCTAACCACATGGATGATTTACAAACTGAACATGAGAAGTAAAATGCTATAAGGGATAGAGGCTTTATAAAGATATTGATGGGTGTCTATGAAGTTTTATGGTTTATATAAATAGATTTATTTTTAAAGGAGGTGATTAGGAATAGTACTTTGATTAAAGTGATCCTTTGGGATAATTTTATGTGATTTTTCCCATCCACTAACTTAGTTCATGAGAATGTCCAATATCAGGACCCCATGAAGGGAAGAACTTTGAAAAGGTTCCTTGTGAAGTATATCCCTCAAGAATCTATTTTACTTTTCTCATATAGTATAAAATTTTAAATTTAACACAGATATAATTCTGAATGAAAGTTGGGGAGCTATTTTGAATTTCATCAAGTGAAAATTATCACTTTTAAAAATTCCTATACTCTCTGAATGTGTTTAATTTGTGGGGAGAATGAGGATTTAAAAAAAATACCAATTATCTAATTTCACATAATGCGTGGACATGGGGTTTCTCATGAATGAAAATTATGGTTGGCTAAGAATCAACTCCTAGTGTCCAAAAATTATGTGGGTGCATGAAGTGTATTTTGGTCAAATGGAACTTCAAATCGCCTCCAATAATAATAGGGTATTGAACGAGACTTTACAATGGTCCCTTAATTACCACCTTAGAACTGCATGCAATGATAATCTATGTTACACTATATAATCAGAATCTGAATTCCCCTCACTTCCGTATATGAGAGGGGTTAATGAGGAATTTTATTTATTAAGGGTGGATGCTTCTTTGTGGGAAATATTACTTTAATATTTTTAACTCGATCTTGATTACTACATTGGTCCTATGTCTTTTTGGAATTTTCTTCAGAAATTTTGGGACTCAAAAAATACCCCCTTAGAATAAGGGCCGATCTGTACAAAGGGAAATATATTCCTTTGAATAAAGGGGACCTACATTTTTTTTGGTAGTATACTAGGAAGAGGCCCCACCTATTTATAAATAGACCCATTCCCCCTCATTTTTCACTATTCATCTAAAGCTGCCATGTGAACATCCTAAAGCTTACTATCTTGACCTTATTCGATATAAGAAACCCACTTTGTTGGTGGTGTCATTCACAAACCAAGGGTTCCCTAATTATGTGATTAAATTAAAATGACGCACTCATATAACAATAATTCATCATGTGTAGAAAATATTTATTTACATAGGTACTATACTAGGTACTATACTTTTTTAATTTTTTTATAGAATGTCTCAAAACATAACCAGATATTGTTTTTTATAGAAAATGTAATTACCCGAACTGTTATAAATAAATTTAAATTTTTATTTAATTAAATATAAAATGCATGATTTTTTTATTTTATTATATCCAATTGAATTCAAATGACGATTAAGTATCTTTTTGTACACCCATTACCATGCCGAAATTTTGTAAGGGTTCTTTCCTTTCTACAATATCTTTAAGTTTCATTATTATTTTATGCCTTATATTTCCAATTACTTATGTTAGGTATTGTATTTCAATACCCCCCTTACTATCAATTTCATGTATAAATGATGAGAGACCCCTTTCACTCCCATTAAACCATTTTATGAATTTCAATATGACGTCGTTATGATGCCACAATTGTACCATGATTTTCCATGCCAATATAACTATGTAGTGAATACAATACCCATTTACCTATCAAGGGTATTCGACTTTATACACATATACTTATTGATTTATAACTTACATGTTTTTATTTCACATTTATTTGATTGTGAGATAAATTATAATGTTGAATGAATCATTGTTATATGATCTATGTGGAACACTTAAGTATTATAATGAGAGGATTATGAGGGTTGTTCCCTGATAGCACTCTAATGCATTGGGTAATTCTTAGTATCATGATAAGTCATGTTGGGACTGGGGTGCAACGATTTTGTTTATAGAAATTTTCCACCACTATGTATTGGTGGGTTTATCCTTGACCTATGTTTGTGATGTAGTGTTTTAAGTTTCAGACACATTTTTCAGGTTATGATTATAATTCTATATCATTTCTTATTATTCATATTCATTTTATGATATCTTGATATTCCTATTATCTAGAATTTATTATATTATTCATGTTATTCCTTGTTGAATCCCTTATTTGACCTTATATCTCACCATTTTCTTATGGATGTCCTCAAGTTATCCTTTTCAATGTTAAGTATGAAGGAACATTTTGGTTATGTTAAAGAAGTTTTCAATCAAGATGTTTCCTTTCATGTTTTAAGTTATTATGTAATGTACCTAGTTTCCCAAAGACACTATACATATCAATCTTATGGGTTTTATTAAGTGTAATTTTATATAATAAATCATGTTTTAATGTGTAATAAAGAGCATGATCTTTATATTTGGTATCAGAGGGAAGGTTTTGTTATTTTTGGGATTAAGATTATAAAACTTTAGAAAATAATTAGAATTAGATAACTCTATAGAATGACATAGGGATAATACTAAGTATAATAAAACCTACCTAAATTTTTCTAAGTATAGGGTAAGTTTTTTTTTCAAGTGAATACATCACTGTGCGGATACTACAGGTGGACAATGTTCTGGAATAGATGTACCTAGGGGGAACAAATCTGGTAAGATGTTTCAGGCCTAACTTAGGGTAATCTGGTACGTGAAAATGAAACTTATTATACACCTGGTTTGAAACTCCTAGGGAATATTATTTGGTTTATTCATAATCTCAATAAAAACCATTATTATGGGAAAAAAATTCCCATAAGTATATATGTTAGGAATTAGAACATGAATAACATAGATTGAAGCCTAGAAATTCATAAGTTAAATAAATAAATGTAATTTATAAGCAAACCATTTACTTTCCCTAAATTCCCCTTAATGTGTTTACTATTTTAAAATAATCATCCCTAATTTTCCCTTTATTCTAGACAATGGCTGGTAATAGGAGGAATTGTGTTAACAACCGATGTGAAGGGAAATGTGATGACTACCCAATTGAGATGCCCAACCTGATGGGAGGAGGAATCGAGAAATTTATCATGATACTCTCTCAGTTAAAACAAGTTTTTAATAGAAACCTAGATCAAGAGTAGTGTCCAAACCCCCTAAGGTATAACAAGACACAATCAATATCTTCAAACAATAAATGCCTCATACTTTTAATGGATCATCTAATCCATTAATTACAGAGCAATGAATCAACTCTATTTAAAATATTTTCTCCATCCTTCAATTTTCTAAATAAGAGAATTTTATTCTAGCTATTTATCATATGGAGGGTGAAGTTGATCAGTGTTGGACGATGATCAAGAATATGAAACATAAGTAAGAGATCGAAGCAATGGAATGGAAGGAATCCTTGAAAACGTTTTTTGATAAATATTTTGCCTAAAAACTCTATCTTAAAATGGAATATTATTTCCCTATACTCATGAAAAAGGAAGATTAGTCTTTTGGAGTGTATGAGGAATAATTCATAAGATTTACACAAAATGCCTCTAATTTTGTCGTTACCCCCAAATGAAAGGTTGACCAATTATTTCGTGGGATAAATATTAGTCTATGAAAATCCTTGTCATTCCATGACTTTGATAGATATTAAGACATTGTCTAATATTCCCTAAAAATAGAAATGGAGATTCGTGAATCTTATGGGTATCATGGTGATTAGAAGCGGAAGGTGGAGTTTAATTCTGGTGGTCTGATGGATATATCCTATAGTGCTAAGAAATTTCAGCAACTCACTTATCAATGGTTCGGAAAGAAGAACCTAAGAAATTTGATAAGGAAAATAAGGAAATGATTTAGGTGCGAAAGAGAAGGGAACCTTGACAATGATTTATGACAGTAGAAACCCAACAATGTGATATAGGAAATGAATGCCCCAATGAACCCTCAACACGTTGTTCCTTGCTTCAAATTCAAGGAATCATGGAACTTTTCGAATCAATGCCCAAATCCAAGGGTTTTTGAAGGCAACCAACAACCTCATAGGTATAAAGGGAGATCTATGAAATGTTGATAGGTACACTAGTTATTTATTCTATAATAGAAAAAATAAATTTTTAACTTGGTTCTACACATTCCTTTATATCATGAATGTTTAGTAGAACAATCCAAACACCACCACAAATCATGGAAATAGAGATGTCGGTGAAAACAAAAAATTGGAAAATTATTAAATACCATGTATATAACTACTTCCCTATCATATTTTATGGGACGAACTTCCAGGAAAATCTCATCATACTCCATTTGGGGGAATTTGATGCAATTCTAGGTATGGATTGGTTTTCCGTATATAGATCCAACATAAATTTCCATGAGAGGTAAATTACTATTCATTTAGAGAATCGACCCCTGATTCTGTACATGTTCAAGGAGGAGGATGAATCTTATTTGGAAGCATAATCTCAAGCATGGATATTATTTCCCTATGAGCAAGTTTATCTAGCTCAAATGATTGAGTCTAAGGAAAGAACAATTCTCAAATACATGCCTATAATGAGGGAATTCCCTGATGTGTTTCTCACAGAATTTCCTATTCTTCCTCCTAGAATAGTGGTTAAATTTTCAATTGAGCTTATACTTTGGGCATTGAAAATATGCAATAATCTGTATAGGATGGATTTTTTTGAACTTGAGGAGAAAAATAAACAACTATAGGAGAATCTGGAGAAAGGTTTTACACACCCAAGGGCTTCACCATTGGGTGCACCCATTCTCTTTTTCAGGAAGAAGGGTGGACCAAAGAACCTTTACATTGATTATCATGAGCTCAAAAAGATCACGATAAAGAACATGTATCCATTTCCATGAATTGATGACTTATGTGATTAGCTATATGGAGAAAAATACTTCTCCAAGGTGGATCTATAGTTGGTATATTACCAAGTTAGGGTGAGGAAGGAGGATATCCCCAAGAATGATTTTCATACAAGATACAGGCACTATGAGTTCACAGTGATGCTTTTTACACTCATAAATGCTTCAGAAATCTTCATGGACTTGATGAGTAGAGTCTTTTGAGATTAACTCAAACAATTCGTGGTAGTCTTGATAGATGATATTATAATATACTCCAAAACCAAGGAGGATATTGAGGTGCGTCTAAGAACTATGCTAAAGACCTTTTGAAAGGATAAGATCTATGAAAAGTATAATAAGTGTGAGTTCTGGTTAAAGGAAGTCCCATTTTTTGAGCATATCATCATAATCAATGGGATATCTATGGATCCTTAAAATAAAAAAGCATTTTAGGGATTGATGAGGTTAAAATCCATGATAGATATTAGTATCTTCCTTGGCTTAGTTGGATATTATTGCCGATTTGTGAGAAATTTCTCATGATTGTCGAACCCTATTTCCAAGATGACTCAGAAGAGAGTCAAATTTTCTTGGAATGATGAATGTGGAAAAGCTTCATGAAGTTGAAATGGAGTCTTATCACTGCCCCTGTGCTCACACTACCCACAAGTGGGGATATTTTCATAATTTTCAGTGATGATTCAAAGAATGGGTTGGGACATGTGTTGATGAAAAATGACTAAGTCATTGCCTATGCCTCAAGGCAATTGAAAATTCACAGGAAAAAATATGCCACGCATGATCTGGAGTTAGAAGTGATGATCTTAACTTTGAAAATTTGGAGGCATTATCTCTTTGTGGAGAAGTGTGAAATATATACAGATAAAAAAAGTCTTAAATATATGTTCACACTGAAAGATCTGAATATGCGCTAATGAATATGGTTAGAGCTCATCAAGGATTATGACTTCTCAATCCACTACCATCCTGGGAAAGTGAACAAAGTAGATGATTATCTAATTTGAAAGGATAAAAAAATTCTATCATCAATGAGAATTAAGAAGGATCCAATCTTCTTATATTTGAAAAGGATAAATATAAAAATCATAAAGAAGTAACATCATCAATCCTTTCAAAAATTATTTCTCAACCATCTATTCTTGAAAGTTTAAAGGATGATAAAAAAGATGATATGGTAATTCTGAAGAAAGTGGAAACTCTTAGAAAAGGGAAATCCTTGGAGTTTAGTGTTAATGGATAAGGAATTGTGAGATCTGGGTTAAGATTATGCGTTCCATAAAATCCTGAGTTAAAGAAGGAACTATTAGATGATGAACATATTTCGACTTTCTCTATTCACCCAATAAACACAATGATGTATTGAGATATCGGAGATCAATATAGGTGGAATAACATGAAGAAGGAGATCGATGATTTTACATCAAATTTCCTGGTATGTTAGAAAGTGAAGGATGAAAGGAAAAAATATGAGGAGATGATGAAACAATTACCCATACCAATATATAAATGGGAAAACATCAGCATGGACTTTATTACCAGACTTCTAAAGATATCCCTGGGTAAAAATTCTCTCTAGGTTTTTGTGGACCATCTTAAAAATACTTCACACTTCATTTCAATTCAATAAGATTTATCACTAGATTAACTAGTATGGATATACATCAGATAAGTGGTAAGGTTTCATAGAGTACCACCATTGATTTTGTTTGATCAAGATCCAATATTCACCTCTAAGTTTTTTAAAAGTCTATAGCATGATCTAAACACTGAGCTAAACTTTAGTATGACTTATCACCATCAAAATGATGGAAAATCATAGTAGAATATCCAAAAACTTGAGTACACATTGAGAGAATTATCAATTGACTTCAATGGAGGATGAGACTAACATCTCCCTCTGGTCGAGTTCTCTTACAACAATAGCTTCCACTTGAGCATCCAAATGGATCCCTATGAATCCCTTTATGGAAATAGTTACAGAACACCAACATGTTGGGATGTAGTTTGGGAACAAAACCTTCTAGTTCTAAAAATATTCAAAGAAATAGTGGATAAGTTCAAGACCATTCTAAAACACATCAAAGCTACTTAGATTCAACAGAAGAGTTATGCTAAAAATAATCGATGAGAACTAGAGTTTCATATTGGATACATGTTATTACTCTGCATATCTCGATGGAAGAATTTTATGAGAATTGGGAAGAAGGGAAAGATTTGTTCATGGCACATATGCCCTTTTGGGATCTATGATAGCATCAGAGAAGTGTCCTATCAACTAGAACTCCCTCCAAACCTATCTCAAGTACATGATGTGTTTAATGTATCCATATTAAGAAAGTATATACCATAACCATCAAGTGTACTCTATATAGAGGTGGTACCATTGGAGAATGAACTTTAATTTTAGGGGAAACCAGTGAGGATCTTGGATCATACAGAAAAATTTCTATAAAATAACACAATGCCCCTTGTCAAAGTGTTGTCTTGAAACCACAAGTTTGAAGAAGAAACATGGGTACTATAGGATGTGATAAACCAGAGTTACCCTCATCCATTTTAGTGTGTGAAAATAAAATTTTTAGGGTGAAATTTATAAAGGGGGAAGATTTTATTGGATCAAAATGCTATCAATTAAATTCATTTTTAGATTTAATTAAATAAAAAACACCTGAAATTATTTTGGGGTTTATATATAATTGGATTTAAATGAAAATTAAGTATCTTTAACATTAATAATATAGTTATTCAATAGTGATCACATGAATAATATAAATTTATGGATTTAACAAATCCTTTTAGCATAGATAAAGTAAGTGATGGCCTCAAATAGTAGGATCATACCATATGAAGCCCATTTTTTAGAGATTCTGAGGGATATAACATTTATATTATTTTCCTTAGACCAAGTCCAATCTGAGATCCAACAACTTAAGTATGATAGAAACTGTTTATGGGAGAAGTTCAAGCTCATCGAGATCATGAACCAAACCATGTTCACCAAATGGCCCCATGAAAGCCCCACCATCATGCACCTTATTCTTAGGGAATTTGATGGTATATTAATGGGATATGTATGAAGACCCTAGTATTAGGAATATTTGCATTATTTTTTATAAATTAATTAATATATTTTCATCCTATTATTTTTTACTTCGTAAATGATTCTTAAAGCATAAATTGTATTTTTGGTTAATATTCAAAATTAAATTAATGAATTTATGAATTAATAGATTTTTGAAACAAATAATAATTTAATAGAATATTATTACTAAATAATATTTATCAAATATAATTTTTCATAAAAGTTTTATGGTGTCAAATTTAATTTTTATAAGGGTTTAAAAACTATTATTTATCAAAACCCCGTCATTTTCAATAAAAGTTGGTTATTAATTTAAAAGTAAAAACTCAAATATTTAGAAATTTTTTTGGATATAATGGTCATTAGTTTTTGAATTAGGATATCAAATTTACCCAATGGTGAATTTTTCATAATTTTTTGAGACCGTCAAATTTTTGGGTAAAAATTTAATACCATATAAATATACGGTGTGTTTTATGACATCACAATGACCCAATAGTGATGTAATAAATCCTATAAAAGGTATCCCCAACCAAATATATGTTTTAATTTTAAAATAATTTGATTTTATTTATTTTATAAATCCTTAGTGAATCCTTTGAGAATTATATTATATTATAATATTTTAAAATAATTTCTTTAAGAGTGTGACTCACCTCTACATAAGAAAGGGAATTATTTTATTATCTTTGGAACTTGTACTTATCAAATAATTTAAATTATCCCCTTTAGAAGAAACTATGGGAAAAAACCATGTTATGTTGTGTGGTTTTGAATAATTTGTTATGTTGAGTCCAAAACCTAAATAATAAATAAATCCCCCTCTTTTCCTATATAAACCCACCAATGATACCATTTATCTTTACTCAAACAACTTTAAACACACCCACACTCTTCCCTATACCTCATGGAGTCCTCCCAAGGCTCCTCAGGCTCCCAAGAAGACTCTCCCAAGCCTTTAGAGTCAGACATTCAAGTAAGGGATTTTCCACTTTCCTCTTTTGTGAAGTATTTCTTCTATGTTATGTATTTTAATTTAATTTTTACTATATTGGGATATGTTATTAAATATCCTTCATTCTGTACATTTGATTTATAAATTATGAGAGCCCTTTTCAATCTCATTTAACCCTTATAATATCCTTTTTGTACACCTATTACCATGTCGAATTTTTGTAAGGGTTCTTTCCTTTCTACTATATCTTTAATTTTATTTATTATGTTACACCTTTTATTTCCAATTACTTATATTGGGGAATGTATTTCCAGGTAAATATTACATTCCATTTCATGCCTAAATGATGATATACCCCTTTCAATCTCATCAACCCATTTTATGAATTTCTATATGACGTCGTTATGCTGTTAAAATTTCACCGCTTGTTTCCATGCCAAAATAATTGTGTAGTGAATACCATACACATTTCTCAATCAAGGGTATTCTCTTTTATGCACATATACTTATTGATTTTGAGATTACATGTTTGTATTCCACATTTACTTGACCTTGTAATAAATTATTATGTTTAATTAATACTTATTATATGATCTATGTGACACACTTAAGCATGAGAATGAAATGATTATGATGGGTGTGCCTTGATAGTTCTCTAATTCATTGGGTAATGTTTAGTATCATGATACATAATATTGGTATAGGTTTTTAAATTATTCATTTTTGGTATTTTTCCACCATTATTTCTTGGTGGGTTTATCCTTGACCTATGTTTATGATGTGGTGTTTTATATTGTTTCCACATTTCCCATGTTATGACAATCATGTTATATCATGCCTTATTATTTAGGTTCTTTTTATGATATATTGATATGAATATTTTCTAGAATTTATCATCTTATTCATGTTATTTATTTTTTATTCTCTTAATGGGATTTATATCTCACTCCTTTCTTATGTATGTCCTCAGATTACCCCACACAATTTCAAGTATGAAGGAACATTTTGGTCATGTAAAAGATGTTTTCAGTAAATATGTCACTTTTCATATTTTAAGTTATTATGTAATGTACCTAATTTAATAATGAAACTAGAACTATCGATCTTTTGGGTTGTTTTAAGTGTAATTTTATGTAATAAAACATGTATTAATGTGTAATAAAGAGTAGGTTTGTTAGAAAATGACTCTAGTTGAATTCCTCTATGCAGTTGAAGTGAATAAGAACACTGTGATCAAGATTTTGAAAGGTTTTATATGAAATTGTGTATACTAGGAATATAATTTATTATTGGAACTCATGGGTTATATTCTTTGAAACTTACAATTATTATACATGTTAGTAATCTATAGATTCATAATATTATCTAATTTCCTCATCCTTATATCATGTCATGGAAATCAGTCAGTTACTTGGATTAACTACCATTAAAAGATTATCTGAGCTAACATCTCATCATGAGGGAATTTTATTATGGAAGATGATCCCTCTAAAGTGTATATCTTTGGTTATTATACTTCGATGTTGAAATATTAATGATATATTCTATATCTATATATTCATAGTAGTGGATTAATATTGAAGACCACCACATCTAATCAGAGGCTTGGATGTCCATCAAACTGGCTATGGGGGATCTTTTAGTTTGAATTGGGGATAACCATTTTGGGTAAGGAAGAGATATAAATAGTTTAACTATAAGATTATATCAGTTGATCTTTATGAAGTTTTCTGGGTATCACCATATTTTTCACATCCCGCCCAAGTTTTTACAAACTGTAATCGATTAGGTCCACTACATGGACTCGAGTTATCATTTGTATATATCATAGGTTATCGACTATCATTGAAGACCTTGGGGGTGAATGTGGTGAGAATATCCCCTCATATTAGATTAAGAAATATAGAGGAGAATAAATAAACATAATACATAATAATGATAAACTAAAAGTGAAACATAAGCTGTAGATATTACAAATTGTAAAAATGGAATTGCAGTTGTCAAAAAATAAATACACATAGGATTATAAAATACATCTTCCAGTATCATAATACCAAATGAGCTAACCTACCCACTCATTTAATAAATATCTCATATCTATCCCATCTTGTTCCTACAACCAAGTGAACATGTTCTGAGGTACCCAAGTACAATGGTGGCCTAAGAAGGTTGTGATTATTAAAATCATATAGGTACCACCAATGTGTTTTGGTGAATAATAGGAAAAATTATTATATACAAACGTTAATTACTCAACTAAATAATAAAAATTACATTTGAATGTTTAAAATAAATAAATAAATAATTTCTTACCAAGGTTATGATGGATACTCAGGTTTGACCATACCTACATTATAAAGTGCCTAAGATGCCTCTAAGAATACTACATAACCATAGGGGGATACCAAACCTAGCCTCAAGATCACCTATACACACCTCTAATAAATATAATGTAATAATATAGGTATTATATGGACATCATTTAAGTAAGTCATTGAGTGAGATCCTATATATCCTAGGTATACTACTTGATTCATGTGAAACTAGTGGAACAAAAATTACATCTTGACATTCCCAATTCTAATTCTATGTTGGATTCCTAGGTCCTGGTCAATAGGAAATCAAGACTTTTTTTAACTAGAATTAATTTCCAAGGGGATGAAGCTGAGGTAATATATATAAGTAATAGTCTTTCGATTTGAGATGATAACTTGATATAAAAAAATAATCATATCGATGACCAATTTCTAAATAAATATTGGAAATAAAATCATTATGCATCCACCCAATCCTAGGTTGTATTCTTTGAATCAATCAAGGTGATCATCATCAACCTTAGATATGTCAAAAAAATATAGTAATCATGGGAAATTCGATTACCCAACAACCTCTTGTATCATCTGGTTTCTAGCATTCCAGGAATCTTGGGAGATATTCTAACCCAGAGGGGTCTCTATGATACACTTTACAACCTCTTATATTTCTTGTTACATGGAGGAATCCTATATGACACTAGTAATTCCAATAAAGGTAACATCAATTATTAAAACCTGATCTCACATGGAATCCAAGGATTTAATTGTATTAAATATTTTTAATTCAATCATTAAATCATTATTTAATGACCATCTTTGTTAATTAGGGGGTAGATCCAATTCATTCAGAAATCATACTTGATATACATACTTTAAGTCATTCATGTAGACACACAGGTTAAAATAATCCTATTATTACAACCATATATAATAATTTATTTGTCCTAATCAGTATTTAGGTGAAACTAACTTCCAATGCAATATTTTTAGGACTGTGTC
The DNA here is from genome assembly GCA_963277665.1 of Viscum album. Classification (NCBI taxonomy): domain Eukaryota; kingdom Viridiplantae; phylum Streptophyta; class Magnoliopsida; order Santalales; family Viscaceae; genus Viscum; species Viscum album. Next base: position 1,202,954,515 of record OY728138.1, read on the forward strand.
CTTGGTTTCCTTAGAATCCATATGAAAACTACTCTAGGGATGCATGTCCCTAAAGCACTACCGTTTCATTTATAATAATCCATTTCTAGTCAATTATAATTTAATAAATTAAATAATTGATAATTAATTTAAACATGGAGGGTTGAATGAATGCCTGAACCCATCTTAATATGTCACTATTCTTAGTGGCCATTACAGTTTATCCATGCTTAAGGAGAATACCCTATTTCATCACTGTCCATAGCCCCTCAGGCTTACACATTGATTCAGGATAAAGGTGATACCCATAACCATCATGACCCAAATTCATATGTACTTGACCAGGGTCATTCAATAAATGGGGAACCCAATAGGTCCCTTAGGTCTTAGTATAACAGAGGAACCCTTGAATGAGTCCTTGGTCTAAGTCACAATCTCGAGTTAACACCTGATGTTACTGACATCGCACCCCATGATATCATTAACAGGGTTAAATATACCTTCAATAAATGAAGGGTCTTTCCATATTGGCAATAATCATGAGATGGTGCATGTCCCATCTTAGTCTACATGGTCACTCGGGGTCAGTACTCTTTCCCAACCCAATATCAATATGTCTAAGGTCTATCCACCTAGGATTGTGTTGTGGCAAACCAAACACCCTCTATTCGCTCACCTCTCAAGAGGCATGGAATTCACTAGGTATATCAAAATTAGAACTAGATCATCGTGGTATGGTCATTACATGTTATAACACCCCTACTCAGAGGGGTTATCAAGGCTCCTATACTAGAAAAAATAATTCTTATTTGGTCTAAATTTACATATTTTGGGGTCTAGAGGCCTCCCAATATCTCAATAGTCTTAGCCTCAACTATCGATGGATGAGGCAATAAGCTAGCACCCAAGGTTTATTCATAACACTAGTTTCCCATTCATTTAAGAAGAAAGTTTAATTTAATTAAAAAATATATCTTGATTTAAATTAACCAGGGGTATCACCCTCATTGATGATCCCAATAATCCACACATAGTACAAAAAATTATGAATTTCATAAGTCAAGTATGCAAGACAAACTACCTTTATGGAGATTTACACTTTCATTATCAAGGGATGACAATAGCTCCTAAGGCACATCCAAGATAATCCAACTTTGTCCAAGGAATCAAAGGCCCTATCTCAAAATCAAACCAAAAAATTAATTAATTATAATCAAATTATAATTTATTAATTAATCTAAAAAATTTATTATTAGTTGAACTATTTAGTTTAAATAGACATATTGACCAAATTATCACCGTACGATCCCATCACATCAGAAACATGATCAAACAGTCACTAATAACCTACGAAAAACCCCCAAACATGAACTTGGTAAAATCACTAAGAAAAAATAATGAAAATATTATTAATTTAATTTAATTCAAGCCCAAAATAATTGAAAATTCTCCGTGGTGACATACCTCCATGAAATGTCATGTAAAAAAGTGTAGATAGTAACTTGAGACATCCACTTCATATGATGAGTGAAATACCCATCATGCTTGGCTGATTCACCATGAATTAGGGGAATCAAAACCAAATCCCTAAATTGGTAGAACCAAAATCATAATGTGAGGGAGTAAAACATAAATAGAGCTAGAGAAAAGAATATCTTATATAAAAATTTCCAAATAACACCCAAAATGATTCCCCAAAGATGGGGCTTAGAGAGGAGAATAAAGGGGGAGGAGAGAGAGCTCACATGAGTGAGGGAAAAGGGATAAATAAGGGGCTTCCCTATTTAAATATTTAAAGTAAAAATGGTATTTTTCCACCTTCAATGAGTCAAATGGTTTGGGTGCATGATTTTTCAAACCAAGTACCCCCACTAACTAGGGAATCACACCTTGCATGGTGACATCATACAATTTAACATACCATGCAAGAATCACGTGACATGTCTAAAATTCACTTTAGACACTCTCAAAGTCTATCAGGACCAACTACATAGTTTTTCAACCTATGCGCCTATGCATTTTAGGATGCACAGTTGGGGTGGATGGTTAGAAATGTATGTGTACCCAATATATTTTACTAAAACCTTGAACTTCGAGCCCCAAACACTTAGGATGGTCCAAAAACCTAGGAAATCTCTATGGAACATCATTCTAAGTCCCATTTTTTTCTTCTAAGGGATTTGAACCTGTAGGATTCCGTTTTGAAGCTCCAATCCAAATCTAACCCATATGGTACTTGAAAATTCTAATTCATTTTGAAAATTTCAACATATACGGACACAAGATCATACAACCTCCCTACCATAACACTTATTATCCATCAGAATCATCATTGGTCATAAATATGAAAATCACTACTTACCTCAATTTTGAAATTATGCTCAAATGTCAACATTCTATATCTAAATGACCAACACCCTCCCTAAGCACCACTTTTAAACTTTATAGAATAAACCACAAAAAACCCAAGAAAATTCTATTAACCACTACTAGGTTTTTGAGATGAAACTTATATGGGTTAATTTATTTTGAGACATGACCACATTATTCTCTCATAAATAAACCAATATATGATTCTCCTTAACATATGTCCTAGTATGAGAATTCCAATTCTAATCCATGACACTTCCCACAAGTAGAAATTCCTATTGAAAAATACCTATAGCTTCCTGACAATGCCCCAAAATGGATCATAAATACCACTCCCACCTAAACATGGGAAATTCTATCTAAACACTAAAACCCATTCTTGTTTCTAAATTTCAACTGATAACAGATGTGCCTCCATCATCTAATCACAACACGAGCATGTCATCATTTCCTCAGAAGGCCCCAACCAATGGCCAAAGTGCTCCCATAATATCCCAAATGATGTGACCAATGTGGTTACTCACTGAACACATCTTTTTATACATGAGAACACACGTCAAATCACATGTGGCCAAATTTACTTGAAAATGCTCCGCTCCATCTGCCAACATTTTTCCAAAACCTGAACCCAATGCCTTTATCCCCATAGGAATCACGTGATAGCACAAGTATGCTCACCAAAGTTCATAACCAACTTATAGTGACATTCCCTAGTTGACCCATCCCCTATCCATTTTTGTTTCCATGTTATTATACCACCAATAATGACATAAATCTAATCCAAACCCTCTTAGATTCACCTCAAAACTATCCTAAGATCGATGCTCAGGCTCAGACTCCACCTGATACCGCATATCAATCCTTAAATATCATTCATCAAAGATTACAATAACATTAGAGTCAATTTATTAACTAGAATCAAATGAAAAAATAACTATCTGATGACCAGCCTTACCTCCACGGCCATTCTCATGTGAGGGTTAGAAGCTCATGATCAGCATCCCACTTTCCATCTTACGAGTAGCAGTGTCATCAAAATACTACAACAATTCCCGATCACCACAACTCACTCCATATATATCACAATACATAAAAACCAGCATGGACAAACCTAATCAATCCTGAAAATCACCTTAATAGGTTTCATCACAAAACATGTGTCATTCGTCATGAGCCTTTCTCATCTTCTTATAACCCTTGACACCAAATCTACCTAAAAATGCATGTTAAGGTCTAGCCTCATGTATACCATTCCAAAAAAAATAATATATTTTAAAGAAAACCTCATAATAGGGGAACTTCCTTTATTCCATTCCAATATCTAGGTCATCGTCCCTACTAGCTTCCCATAAAATACCATCAACCATCAGGACACTCACGCCTGTCATTGATTCCAACACTTGAACCGTTCTCCTATAAGTCACATGTCATGGAATCCAAGATAACTATGCCCCATTAAACATCAGTCTGAACATTCTAGGAGATACCTTTCTAAATCCTCTTTAGAATCGATCACCTTACCAATTCCATATTTTATCCCATGACCGATCAACTCATGACCTCATCCTAGAATCACACTTTACCATCCATGATCCAAATCATGTTAATCATTTACAAACTTAACCACCACCCTTCTCCATTCCATTCATGTGCATCTAGTCATGCTCATACCACACTACTAAAATCACATCCATTGGTTAAATGGGCTTTGTACCTAAATAGTAATTATTATCAAATCTAATCTTGATCCCCAAGAACCCAAGTGATTCCTTTGAAGCCAAAGGAATCATCATGACTTAACTATAAACTCATTAGCACTTCACATGTTCCATCTCATCACGAGCATAAAACTACAACCACCTCCTCTAAATGAACCCCAAAACCCAGGCCAACCAAACCATGGGTTGATATTACTCAAACCAAATTCTAACCTAATAAAGTCTCAGTCAAAACTAAGGGCATCTTGGTCTCCCAACCATGCCTATCAGTTAGTTTTAAAGTCAAGGTTTATAGGAACAACCACCTAAAACAAATGTTATGCCTTGTAGAAAATCATAACTCCCGAGACATCATCCACACACAAATCTAAAAAATAAAGGGCATAATCATGCCCAAGAACCCACTCATGGGAGCTGACATATGAAAAAAACGCACACCAACCACCACGTACAATTAGGGTGCCCATACTATTAAATCATATATACACTAAACTTCCCCTATTGGATAAAATATCACTTTTCAACCATTCACATAACAAATAACATCACCCTAGATGATTTGTATTGAGGTAAAACATGCACACATGGTTTAGTTAAGTATAATTCTATTCCACGCTATACAAAAAAACACTGTATAGGTTGTAATTAGAAAAATAAATAACCAAACCAAAATAACAACACCCTAAAAGGTGTTCAATGCTTAGGAACCATGTGTCTATCCTGATCCACTAGGGTCACTACAACTTTTATAGACAAGGACTGCCTAAATATCCTTATTATCAGTGAGAATATCACCGTAGATCTACATGAAATTCCATCAGAAGTAAATACATATAGAAGTTTGCTCGAATGAGTAAAATTCCCCCATGTTCAAATACGGTAAATCTCCATATAAGTAGTTTTTTACACATTAAAAAACTGATTCTCAATAATCAAGGATAAAAATCAAAGTATAAAGCCTATATATCATGTGAATCCTATATGTATTATATGATATATGAGATTACTCTTGAATCTATTGGCCAAGAGTCAAAAATCAATGTACTGGCCTTAATATTTAGAAACAAAAAATAAATAATAAAATTTAATCCACATATACATCACTTGAAATGAAAATCATACAAAACCATAACATTACAAACTAAGAGCATAAATCCCATATCCATGGTAACCTAGAATTCTTATCAGAGTAAGTGTTCTTGATGAACCAGTATGATATCAATGACAAGATCCAAAACATTTCTAATACTCTTCTCTGCCATATAAAATGTAGTAAGAAAATATGAATGTAACTACTTTAATACAGATTTATCACACCCTGCCCAAGTTATTAAGAATGGTGACAAAGTTGATTCACCATATTTCCTCAAGTGTGCCTCCACATATTATAGAGGTTTCTAACTAATAGTAAGGGCATGGAGTGTGATCATAGGGAGACTATACCATCATATCATAGTAAGAAATATATTATAAAATAACTAAACATGATACTGAAAAATAATAAAATAAAACTAAAATGTAAGCTATAAATATAGAATACTATAACAAAAAATGAATTACTTGAAAAATAAGGACATATAATCATTATACAACACCTATTCCTAGTCTTCGGATACCACATGAATTATCCAAGACACTCAAGTAATAAAGGTATTGACTTAAGCCTATATTTTTCCTACATCTAGGTGAAAATTTTCATAGGTACCCATATACAATGGTAGGCCATACAGGGTGTGTATACTAAACTATATAGGTATCCACGATTATGGTCCCTTATATAGATATAAAATAAGTGTATACTCTTGTGAATTACTCAACTAAATAATAAAAATTATATTTGAATACTATAAATAAATCGAATAACTAATGTCATACCTACGGCCTGATGGCTACCTGAGTTCAACCATATATATTTAAACTCAATACAGAGATGTCATTGAGAAATCTATGTCACCATAGGGGTATACCAGTCATTGTCTTAAGATCTTCTATAATCGAATCCACTAAATATAATATAATATTTTATGTATCAGCAAGGCGCCCTTTAAGTAAGTTATCGAGTGGGATCCTAGGAATCTTAGGCATACTACTTGAGCCATATGAAAGTAGTGGAACCCATATGACATCTCAACATTCGCTACTATAGTTTGATGTCATATTCCTAGGTTCTAGTCCATAGGAAATTGAGAATTTGGTAATTGGAATTAATTTATAAAACAACAAAACTTAGGTAATATATATGTGGAATACTTTCTTGGTCTGAGATGATAACTTGAATTATATAAATCATCAGCTATACAACCTATTCCCAGACTTCTCTCAGTAATGAAATCATGTTATGTACAGTCGAACATAGAGAGTACCCTATTTATTTATTTAGGTGATCATAGTCATCCTTTGGTGTGTCACAAAAATCCAATACTTGAGGGAAAAGAGACCACTCAATAACCTATGGAATCATATGGATCCTATCATACAAGGCATCCTGGGTGATATGCTATCTAGGATGGTTTTCTGATATAAACTTGATGACCTCATATATTTCTTAGTATAGGGAGGAATCCCTTATTACACCAGGAATTTTGATAAAGGTAACAATAAATATTGTATCCTGATATCACCAGGCATCCAATAAATTACAAGCATTAATTACTTTTAATTCAAATAGTAAATCATAGTTAAAGGACCATCCTTATTAATTAGGGGATGGATCCTATTATGTTGGGCATCCAAATTGATTTATATACATTATACCATATATCCATAAACACAATTATAAATAATCCTATGATTATAACCATATAAATTATATTAATTTTTCACAATCAAGATTCAGGTGAGACTGAAATCCAATGTAATAAATAAGTAAGGTTGAGTCCTATGTGTACTTAGAAATCAACTATAACAGTATTTTAGGGTGGCACATCCCTCATGCATTAAATTTTAATTTATAATCATCTATTTATTTTCAATTAAAATTTAAATTATGAAAGAATTGATACTTAACTTAAAGACAAAGGGTTCTCCAAATGTGTGAACCCATCATGATATGTCGCCAAACTTAGTGGTCATACTAGTTAATCCTTTATTCAAGGGAATACCCTATGTCATCACTATCCATATCCCCTTGATTTTACACATTGGTTTGGGTTCTAGGTTCCTCCCACAACCACCACTACCCTTTATAATATGTACCCACTAAGGGTCAGTCTCTGAATGGGGAACACATGGCGTCCCTTCAGTGTTAGTATAGTAGAGGTGACCTCACATGGGTTCTTGGTCCCAACCCTAATCTCATCTGAATAGCTGATATTCTAGGATTTCACATCCCACATAATCATGAATAGGGTAACACAAACCTTCCATCTGTATATGGTCTCACTATATTTTCACTAATCCTGAGATGGAACACGACCCATCTCGGTCCACAGGGTTACTCTAGGTCATTCCGCTCACCCAACCAAATCCTGGTCTACCTATGGTCTATCCACTATGGAAAATTCATCACCTAAACAACCACCCCTGATCCATACCTACCAATCAAGATACTCAGAAGCCACCAAGTATCTCAAAAATCCTACTGAACCCTCACGGTCTAGTAGTTAAAAGTCACAACAAACTTACCTCAGGGTGGTGTTAAGGATCCTACACTATGATCCCTAATTCGTGGTTGGTCTAGTCTCACCTATCAAGAGTTTTGGTGGCCTCTTATTATCTCAATAGTTCTAACATTGGCCATCCACAACCTAAGCGACAAGCTAGCATCCCAGAGTTGTTTGTAACCCATGAGGCCTATTCATCAAGACAACCATTTTAATTTAATTAAAAAAATTAATTTTATTTAAAATAAAAAGAATATTTATAGATAGTGATGATCCCAAGAATCCACATGTATTATAAAAAAGTATAAAATTCATAGTGAAAGTACATGATATCACCTACCTTTAAGAATCTTTCCACTTTTATCATTAAGGGACAAAAAAAGATACCATGGCCCATCCAAGATTATTTAGCTTAGCCTAAGGAATTTGAGTCTCTAAATCAAAATCAAGCCACTAAAATGAATTGACTACAATCACATTATAATTAATTAATGAATCTAAAAAATTTATAAATAAATTAAATATTTATTTTTAATAGGAGAAACACCAAAATTATCATCATCTGATCCCATCGCACTGGAACTATGGTGAAATACTCACCAAAAACCCATGGTAAACCCTTGACCTAGAACTATCAAAAAAATTTAAGCAATTATGCACAAAAAATATTTAATTTATTTAATTCAAATAGAAAATATTTATAAATTCACATCAGAAACATACCAAAATGAAAAAAATGTGATGAATTTTAGATTCCATCTGAGAATTTCCACTTAATTTTTAATGTGAAATCCCTATTATGATTGGATGATTCCTCCTTTTTGCGATGGAGTCGAAAAAAATACCTAAACCAAGAAAATAAAAAATTTGAATGGGAGGGTGGAGAAGAGAAATAGAGCTAGATAAAATATGACCGTACCTAAAAATTTCTGAAAACACCTGAGAAGACCCCCTTGATGTGTCATGGAGAGGAGAATAAAGGTGGATAAGACTTGGCTCATGTGAGGGAAGAAAACAGGAGGAATAGGGGGATTCCCAATTAAAATATGAGGAGGGAAAAAGGTAATTTTTCTTTAACAATTTACACTATTTTTCAAAATGGTTGGAAAAACTGTGTGCCAACTATATACACCCCATTTACTATGGCGTCACACCATACACGATCATAGTGAACAATTTAATAGACCACTTGAAAACAATTCAACATGTATACAATTCAATATAGACACTCACATAGTTTCCAAGGAATATACACATGGTTTCTTAACCATTTACCCTATACATTATGGGACACATGGTTGGGATGCATGGTTAACACTAACTGTGTATGATAGGATATTTTTTTGAAACATAAAACTTTGAGATTAAAACTCATTGGACACTCCTAAAACCTATGAACCCAATAATGAACTCCATTTTATGTTCAAATTAATCATTTTTTTGGTATTCCAATCTTAGTGATTCCATTCCAAATCTCCTATAAAAATTAAACCCATCTAGTACTTGAAAAATTAAATTCGTTTTGAAATTTTCAACCCATAAAAACATTGGGTTTTACAGTTATTATCACACAACAATACACACATGCTCTTAGAATTTATCAACAACTAGATTCCTAATACAAATTTGTTTCACTTAGTGCATAGATAATCCAAAATAAAAGTTTGGGATGTGGATATGATAACATGAGTGATCATGGGGGAGATGTATGATGAGTTTATCCCCCTATCTATATGGTAGGATATCAATAAGAAATTTCCACTTTCCAGAGATATAATCATAATGTAATTAAATTTCTTGAGTGAGGATATCTATACCAAAATTGATATTCCTTTTCTTGATTGCAATATGATTTTCATTACATTGAATTTTCAGGTGAAACAAATGAAGAGACCAAGGAATAACCTAACTCATAAAACTTAATGACTTTCAGATACATATTGTTTAATGTTGTAAGAAGATTTTTTTATAAATGGGGTTATAAAGTAATTCCTAGGATATATTGGATGGTATAATTGGAATCATTCTTATTAATGTTACAAAGTAACAAATTTCTTCCTGTATGTGAGTCCCACACCAGGGTGAGATTCATGAATTTTTTAATGGTGGATCTATTAGAAACTATAAAATACATCAATCTTGAAATCCCATTCCTATCAAGTTTATACCATCTTTTCAGACACATCATTATGGGAAAGTCCCTTTTAGATTTTTAGTATATTACAAATTCTTTGGATTTGTTTCACTTCTCACATGGGGGATATGAATTCATAAATGACCAAAAAAATCCTAGAGGCCCATTTTTGGAAATATATTCAATAAATAAGTGATGTAAGACCATAAAAATTAGGGGAGTGGCATGTGATTTTTTTTGAATCAATTTATATAATTTTTATACATTACATATAAACCTCTAACTACTGTTTAATAGATAACATAACTAGAATCCATGTAGCATGATGGTATCTCATATTACAGAGAGAAGGATTCTTAGTTTCATAGATTAATAGGTAACTGGTCCACTTGGGGTATTCACCTTTCAAATTTGGGAGATTGTTTATGTAAGTCTAGAAAATATGTCATACTCCTCCAAGTATTTTTTGGGAAGATATGCATTTGATGGTTTCATAGAAACTATATCTATAACGATGCATACTTTACACACATTGTTATTACTTCATAATTGAAGCATACTTACTACAACATATCACAAAACCACAATAGGACCGTATAGGTATAATGTATTTAGAAACTGGGAAACATAAACAACTGGTTCATAAATCATATACACTGTATCCCTTTTATTTTATCATATCTAGAGTCCCTTTTGGCATATCTTACTTAATACCCTTATTCCTGACCTTGGAAAAAGAAAACATACAAAAGGGTGAGCTCAAATTCTGATTAAGGGTAAACTAAATAAATATCAATCACATCATATTCATAAGAACATATCATTTTGGAAATCTTAACCTGCAAAAGAGATCAACATTTCATAACATGGGATAAATAAAAGTAGTGAAATGTAATCCCAATAATCATAACATAAAACATGAAACTTTGTGTCATACACATATAATCATATATAATCATTTCTTAGTAGTCAAGACTCATTGCTAAGACTATCTTAGCGGACAAAGTCTATTTCTGATCTGAGTTCACTCCTCGTTTCAGCCCTGTATCACTGAACCAGATTAACCCGCCGTTCCAGCCATGTCTATCTCATGAGATATAAATCTATACCCAATGAATTTGAGGGAGATATAGGTCTCACCCATCTCATAATGAAACCATTATTATGTGTGCCACAAAATCATAAATCATAGCATAACCCATGTAATAAAAATGGGACTCTTAAACATCATGCCATCATAACATAATCCATATAAGATAAAAGGACATCATAAAATTAATTCCATCATAAAATAATAAAATCCATGTAAAAATAGGGATAGAAACAGAACCCTATATTATCTTAGATGGAAAATAATTTTGCTAAAACACTTGAACTCCATTCTTGAGGAAAATATCCATTCTACTTCAAAAAAAAACATTTTACTTTCTTAACATGTCATACAATTTTAAACTAAAAGAATTTGATTAAAAATAAACTTGAAAACATATAAAGTAATCTTCATGGAAATAATTTTCTATGAAATCATAAATATCCATTCATGTCATATAAGTTAAAAAAAACATTCTTCTTGTACTTTGGCCGAAAAAGTCAAAAAGTACCTCATACTAAAAAGGAAAAAGGATTCCTTTCATATATTTTACTAAAAACTATCCAATGGGTAAAATTGGATTTAAATTTTTTTATAAGTATAGAAATAATATTACATATTGAGGAAACATGGATGTGGATGATAAATATTCCCCAGTAAATTATGAAGTATAAACAATCTCGGATAAAAATGAGATTGTGAGATTTTCCCTTACCTTAGGTCCGATTTTCTTCGTACGTCTCCGAAACTCCTGTATAATGATTTAAATAATGTTATTGACTTATTCGAGAATCATAATCACTGTTATGATATCATATATGGTCATATTCTTAACTTCATATTAGTAATATTTCATTGCTACTTGTTATTCGGGTGTTTATTGCTTTTTGTTCTTATGCGTGTTTTGTCGAATAAATTATTATTCTTCTTTTTAGGTTATAGATACCTCATTTACAGAATGTTATTAGTGTAATATATATCAAATTTATTCATTAAAATCATTTATATAATCATTATGTATTGAAGATCATGTAGAACGGGTCGCATCACATCGTGGAGACGGTAGGCCGTATGTACGCACGAGCGATGATATCGTTCTCATGATCGTGGAATTATATTTAAGTGTATGTATAATATTTAGGAATCAATATCACTTTAAAATAATCATATATAGTTATTCTTTACACCATTATACCCATCCAAGTAAGGTGGTGGTGGAAAACAGTTTACACCATGACGTGGAGGCGGTATTCCGTACGTACGCACGCGCGGTGATTTCGTTTTCCATAGGATGGATAGAAGGTGAAATAGGGTTGTTTCATATTTATAATAACATATAAGTATATGAGTGATACTGATGTTATTACTTCATAATGAAACAACTAAATAATAGGAAGTAGAAGTAGAAATAAAGTTGAAAGAATCGGTAACGGACATTACCTCTTCTTTGAAGCGCCTCTACTTAAACTTCTTATTAGGGCACTAAAGTTGGTATTTTGAGAAGACCAGAACCTCTATGATATAACTAGAGAGGTTTATAAGAGGAATTTTTAGGGGTTGGCCGAGATTCACGTCTCAAAAGGGTGTGAAGAAAAGAGGGAAGGGGTGCCCTTTTTATAAGGGAGGAGATGGGCACCTTTGGAAAAACTTAAAATATTATTTTATAATAAAGTCATATTCAGTTTATAATAGCTCCAAATTAATTTATTTAGAAGATAAAGTGGGGATGGGTCTAAATCCTTTCAACCAATAGGTTTTAGACAAGTTTAGGTTACTATTTTAACCTTATCATTTAGATTTATCTCTAAGTTAAATAATTTAACTTTTACCGTGTCTTCTTGTTTTCTTACACTATATGGTTAATAAACTTATTATAACCTGAAAAAAGAACCACAAGTGGTTCATTATTAATATATATAACCTTATCTAAGTAATTTGGCCTAACCTTAGATTTTTAGGAGTAAAATAACAATTAATAATATAATATTTGTTTTAAAAACTATTTTATGTCAATTTTGACACTATTTGGTAATTGATTTTTGTAAAAATCATAACAGAATGATTGGTTCGAAAAAAGTTAATTAAATAAATAAAAATATATCATATTAACCTATAAAATTAGTTTAATTCATGAAAAGTCTCAAATTAAATTTATTTGGGTATTTATAATATCAATTATGTTAATATTTCCTTAATAAGGTAATTACTACATCATCATTGCTTCATTAATAAATTAAATTATTTAAAGTCTAAAAATTATAAATAAAATACCATTATGTAGGAAATATTTTTAGATTTCTAATTAATATTTATAGTCTAATTTATCTTATTTATAAACCTGTATTAAAAATGTTTTAGTTATTAAACTTTGATTTTAACTATTTTAACTCTTCTTTAAATAAAATAATATTAAATGTCCTAATCTAATCCAAGTGGACCCAAATGGTCATATTTTATTCCTAAGGTTGTTTTTGGTCGAATTAAACTTATCCAATAGAATTAGGAAATGTGTTAGGGTAATAATAATACCATTTTTAACATTAATTACCCTATTTACTTATAACCGTGGTAAATAAAAGTAAAAAGTTACTATTCACCATAAATTATTTTTATCTTATTGAACCACATTTTACTACTTAATGTTAACTGTGTCTCTCAAATTTTCAAAATTCCACTCACAGAAGCGGTAAAATTATGTTTTATGTAAATTTTCAAACGCTCCTAGGAGGTGGGTAAAAGACGGTGAAAAGTTCAATAAAATTTTTATATATCTAAAATTATTATAAAATGAATCCAATGAATTAATTTGAACTTATATAGGTATTATGTATCAATTTTGACCAAAAATAAATTTAAATAAAATAAATAATTATTTAAATAAAAAGTCGGTTTTTAAATAGTAACCCAGTGTTTTCACTATTCATCAAAATTTGAAAGTTTTCAGAAAAATACCAAAAATATACCCTAGGATAATTTCAATATTCCAAATCAAAAAATGAAGTCCATTTTGAAAGATAAAATTTATAAAATTTCAAAAAGTGGGTATTATTATTCATAACAGCTAGTTTTAATAATCTTTTAATAGCATATCGTTGTTTAGTGAAACTCGGTATTGCGTACAATGCAAGATATTGAGGAAGGTCGCAATTGCGCGTAAAGAAAGCCAAGCTAGTGTTGTGTGTAGTGAAATATTCCTTTGATGATAACATAAAAACAAAATATTTCTCATAAAAATCTCGGGTGTTACATTCTACCCCCCTTAAAATGAATTTCGCCCTCTAAATTCGTCACTTTGTAACAAACTGATGAGGATACCTCTGCCTCATCATATCCTCAAGCTCCCATGTAGATTATTATAATTTGTGGTTCCTCCATAAAACTTTCACCAAATGAGTGGTCTTGTTCTGTAGGACTTTTTCGCTACGATCCAGAATCTCTATCGGCTGTTCTTCATAAGAAAGATCTTGCTCCAGCGGTACAAATTCTGAGCTGAGTACATGTGAAGGATCAGGTATGTACTTTCTCAGGAGAGATACATGGAACATATCATGAACTTGAGAGAGATTCAGTGGAAGCGCCAATTGGTAAGATACCTTCCCAACACGATCCAGTATTTCGAAAGGACCGATATACCTAGGGCTCAACTTTTCCTTTTTTCCAAATCTCATTACTCTCTTCCAAGGAGATATTCGTAAGAACACTTTATCACCCACTTCAAACTATAGGTCTTTTCTTTGGTTGTCGTCATAACTTTTTTTTTTCGACTCTGAGATGCTCTTATGTGTTTTTGAATAGATCTGACCTTTTCTGCCATCTCATCAACAAGATCAGGTCCTAATAGCTTTCTTTCCTTAACTTCATCCCAACAAGTTGGAGTCCTGTATTTATTTCCATAGAGAGCTTCATAAGGATCCATATTAATACTAGAGTGAAAGATATTATTATATGAAAATTCCACCAAAGGTAGGTGTTGATCCCAACCACCTTTGAAATCCATAGAGCAGGCTCTTAACATATCTTCTAGAGTTTGAATTGTCCTCTCAGACCGACCGTCTATCTGAGGATGATAAGCAGTGCTGAAACTCAACTCTGTATCCATAGTATTCTGAAGACTTCGCCAAAACTTTGAGGTAAACCTCGGATCCTGATCAGATATAATGGAAAGTGGTACTCCATGCAATCTTACCACTTCCTTCACAAATATCCTGGCAAGATGATCAAGAGATAAATCCTCTCTAATAGCAATGAAGTGTGCTGACTTTGTAAGATGATCAACTATGACCCAGATAGCATTATTTCCTTTGGATGTTTTAGGAAGTCCAGTGAAAAAGTTCATAGTGATGTTTTCCCATTTCCATTCGGGTATGGGTAATGGTTGTAACATCCTCTTAGACTTCTGTCTCTCAACTTTAACTTACTGACAAACCAATCCTCGAGAGACATATTCAACAACATCTCTTTTTATGCCATCCCACCAGAATTACTCTTTCGGGTCCCTATACATCTTCGTGCTTCCAGGATGAATAGAGAATGAAGAACTATGAGCCTCATCCATCAGCTCCTTCTTTAATTCTAGGATGGGAGGAACACAAACCCGATTCCTTGAACCTTATTATCCCATCACAATCAAGGTTTAATTCAGGAACATTTCTCACCTTCTTTTGAAACTCTACATCTTCTTTTTGTGCCTCTTTAATCTTCACATGTATAGATGGTTAAACATTCATTTGAGAAAGATAATATTTTTCCCCTTCCATTATAATTACAAGATCCATCCTTTGTAAATCCATAAATATTGGATCTTTTGTGATCCTCATCATGGATAAGCTAGCATGGTCTTGTCGACTAAATGCATCTTCCACCTTGTTTGCTTTCCTAGGGTGATAATGAATTGAGCAGTCATAATCCTTAATCATCTCTAACCATCTTCTTTGGCACATATTCAGATCCTTTGGAGTGAAAATATAATTTAAACTTTTATGATCAGTATAAATATCACACCTTTCACCATAAATATAATGCCTCCATATTTTAAATGCAAAGATTACCACAACTAACTCTAAATCATGATTTGGGTAATTTTGCTCATGGATTTTCAACTGTTGTGAGGCATAATCTATCACCATATCATTTTTCATGAGAACACACCCCAATCCCTTATTGGATGCATCACTGTAGATCACAAATCTTTCTCCACTACATGGCAGTGTGGGCACATGTGCACTGGATAACCCTATTTTTAACTCCTTGAAATTCTATTCACAATCCTCTATCCAAATGAACTTAACTCCTTTTCGAGTCAACCTAGTGAGTGGATTAGCTAATCGTGAAAAATAATTCAGAAAACGTCAATTATAACCAGCCAAACCAAGAAAACTTCAGATCACATTTACTTTTGTTGGTATCAACCATCTTTCGATAACCTCTGTTTTTTCTGGATCCACATATATCCCCTCTTTTGAGATTATGTTACTCAAAAATGAAACTTTTTGAAGCCAAAATTCATACTTGGTAAATTTGGCATAAAGCTTCTCCTTTCTCAGGGTCTTCAATACAATTCTCAAGTGATCTTCATGTTCTTCCTTGCTCTTTGAATAGAAAAGAATATCATCTATAAATACTACCACAAAATGATCTAGATAGTCTCTAAAGACTCTATTCATTAGATCCATAAAGATAGCAGGGGAATTAGTAAGACCAAATGACATCACTATAAATTCATAGTGTCCATAACTTGTATGGAAAGCCGTCTTTGGTATATCCTCCCTTTTGACCCTTAATTGATAATACCCTGAACAAAGATCAATCTTGGAAAATTATTGAGCTCCGTGTAGTTGGTCAAATAATTCATCAATACATGGGAGGGGATATTTATTCTTGATAGTGATCTTGTTAAGTTCTCGATAATCAATGTAGAGTCTCGTTGATCCATCTTTCTTCTTAAAAAACAGAACATGTGCTCCCCAATGTGATACACTAGGGCGTATGAATCCCTTATCAAGATTCTCTTGGATTTGCTTCTTCAATTCCTGCAACTCAATTGGGGCCATTCTATATGGTGTCTTTAAAATAGGTAAAGCACCCGGTACGAGTTCTATTGAAAACTCAACTTCAAGATTTGGTGGAAGAACGTGAAATTCCTATAGAAATACATCATCCAACTCCCATACAATGGGAATATTCTTAATCATGAGTTTCTCTCCAACCATTTGAGATAACCTTCATTTAGTGGAATCAAGACCCATAAGATGGATGAAATTTCCACTGGAAAGTTATGTTCATCCTTGCATCGATAGACGATCATAGATTGATCTGGAATATGAAATGTGACTTCCCTTAGTTGGAAATTGATATGAGATCCATATAAAGAAAGCCAATCCATGCCAAGAATCACATTAAATTCCACTATAAGAAGGATCACAAGATTTCCAGGAAGCCCTTTCCCACAAACTTCAATCAGAGAAGAATTGTAAACTTTTGATGCGAATGTTGTGCCATTAGGGGTTGTCACAACTAACTCAATATCTAACTGCTGAGGTAATATGGCGATACCCTTAGAAAATTATTCAGAAATAAAAGAGTGGGTGGATCCAGAATCAAATAAAACATTTTATACTTTAGAGTGGATGGTAAGTGTACCTTTCACCACTTCATTATCATACTCCACATCACCGATAGAAATTGAATGTGACTTTCCTTTGTCTTTAGCCTTAAGAGTTTGTTGACGTCGATCATCATCAACAACCCTTGGATTAGGGAATTGATTGGCATAATTCCCCATTTCCTTGCTCTTGTAACATTTAAGTGTAGGAGGTTCACTCTGTGTAGCCTTTTCTTTGTTCGCATCATTAGACATCTTCTTCCCATCATTGCGGCATTCAAATGCCCGATGACCTTCTTTTCCACATTTGAAACATTTAAATGTACCATTAAGGAAACTCCCTCCATGTTTCTTTCCACAATTTGAGAATAAGGTAAAACTCATATTCTTTTAAGTGTACTCTTTAGATTTTCCTTTGAATTCCATTTTTCTCTTCTTATCAAACCCATCTGACTGATGGGTTACTCCAATATCCATCTCAACCTTGAGAGCACATCGAACGATTTCCTCATAGCTATTGAAGTCCCTTATGGATAACACCCTTCGAAGACTTGGTTTTAAGCCAGTAAATAATTGATAGATCTTACTCTCAGGTTGGATAATAATCCTAGAAGCATACCTTGCAAGTCTTGTAAAATTTTCTTCGTAGGTACCAACAGATTCATCATCCTTTTTCTTCAGTTCAAGAAACTGCTTCTCCATCTTTGTTCGAAGAATATGAGGGAAGTACTTATTAAAAATTAAGTTCTTTAACTCGTCCCATTCCATGGATTCAATTTCATCACTTTGCCTCATATTCTTGATAAGATTCAACCATTGATCAGCTTCACCTTCCAAACGATATACTGTTAAGATGACTTTATCATGTCCAGAACATTGAAGAACTGGAAATATCTTTTCAGTGGTACTGATCCATTGTTCTGCCACTAATGGATCAGTAGACCCACTGAATGAAGGTGGACGCTGCCTCATGAAGGATTCAACAGAATTTTTCTCCTTCCTTTGGTCGTTTGGAAGTCCTACATGATTCATAGCTTGAGAAAGTTGTGTGAGGATGGCTACAAGATTTTGCATTCCAGCACCCATAACTTTTGGTTGCTCAGGGGGACAATCATTGCATTTCCCATCACATTCAGCATTAACACGGTTCCTTCGGGTTCTATCCATTGACTAAAACCAATAAGAATAGTGTGAGAAACACTAATCATAATAGGAAAACCACATAATCAAGAATAAAATTTCACACTTAAGTTCTTATCATAGGTTGTTCATGGCCATTTCTAAAACACTAAGATTGTGTTCTATGCTTAGACTTATCCTTAGGGTTCTTACTAAGGCTTTCACTTCCTAGTTTCCAAAGGTTGACTATTAATTTCCTTTGATACCAACTATAATGACCCATACTTTACATACATTGTTATTACTTCATAATTGAAGCATACTTATTACAACATATAACAAAACCACAATATGATCGTATAGGTATAGTGTCTTTAGAAACTGGGAAACATAAACAACTGGTTGATAAATCATCTACACTATCTCCCTTTTATTTTATCATATCTGGAGTCCCTTTTGGAATATCTTACTTAAAACCCTTCTTCCTGACCTAGGGAAAAGAAAACATACAAAAGGATGATCTCAAATGATCATTAAGGGTAAACAAAAGAAATATTAATCACATCATATTCATAATAACATATCATTTTGGAAATCTTAACCTACAAAAGAGATCATAATTTCATAACATGGGATAAATCATAGTAGTGAAATGTAATCCCTATAATCATAACATAAAACATGAATCTTTTTGGAATACACACATAATCATAGAGAATCATTTCTTAGTAGTCAAGACTCATTTCCAAGACTATCTTAGCAGACAAAGTCCATTTCTGAACCGAGTTCACTCCTCATTTCAGTCCTGTATCACTGAACCGGATTAACCTACCATTCCAGCCATCTCTATCTCATGAGATATAAATCTTTACCCAATTTATTGGATGGAGATATAGGTCCCAACCATCTCATAATGAAATCATTCTTATGTGTGCCAAAAAATCATAAATCATAGCATAACCCATGTAATAAAAATGGGATTCTTTAACATCATGCCATCATAACGTAATCCATATAAGATAAAAGGACATCATAAAATTAATTCCATCATAAAATAATAAAATCAATGTAAAAATAGGGATAGAAACATAACCCTATATTATCATAGATGGAAAATAATTTTGATAAAACACTTGAACTCCATTCTTGAGGAAAATATTATTTCTACTTCAAAAAAAAAACATTTTACTTTCTTAGCATGTCATACAATTTTAAACTAAAAGAAGTTTATTAAAAATAAACTTGAAAAATTGTAAAGGAATATTCATGGAAATAATGTTCTATGAAATCATAAAAATACATTCATGCTGTATAAGTTAAAAAAACATTCTTCTCATACTTTGGCCAGAAAAGTCAAAAAGTACCTCGTACTAAAAACGAAAAAATATTCCTTTCATATCTTTTACTAAAACTCACCAATGGGTAAAATTGGATTTAAGAAATTGTAGAAGGATAGAAATAATATTTCATATTGAGGAAAGATGGATGTGGATGATAAATATTCCCCAGTAAATTCTGAAGTATAAACAATCTCGGATAAAAATGAGATTGCGAGATTTTCCATTACCTTAGGTCCGATTTGCTTCGTACGTGTCCGAACCTCCAGTATAATGATTTAAATAATGTTATTGACTTATTCCAGAATCTTAATCGTTGTTATGATATCATAAATGGTCATATTCTTAGCTTCGTATTAGTAATATTTCATTGCTACTTTTTATTCAGGTGTTTATTGCTTTTTGTTCTTATGCGTGTTTTGTCGAATAAATTCTTATTCTTATTTTTAGGTTATAGATACCTCATTTACAGAGTGGTATTAGTGTAATATATATCATATTTATTCATTAATTTCATTTATATAATCATTATGCATTTAAGATCATGTAGAACAAGTCGCATCACATCGTGGAGACGGTAGGCCGTACGTACGCACAAGCGATGATATCGTTCCCATGATCGTGGAATTGTATTGAAGTGTATGTATACTATTTCAGAATAAATATCACTTTATAATAATGATATATAGTTATTATTTACACCATTATACCCATCCAAGTAAGGTGGTGGTGGTAAACAGATTACACCACGGCGTGGAGACGGTATTCCGTACGTACGCACGCGCGGTGATTTCGTTTTCCGTAGGATGGATAGAAGGTTGAAATAGTGTTATTTCATATTTATAATAAAATATCAGTATATTAGTGATACTGATGTTATTACTTAATAATTAAACTACTAAATAAGAGGAATTATAAGAAGAAATAAAGTTGAAAGAATCGGTAACGGACATTACCTCTTCTTTGAAGCGCCTCTTCTTAAAATTCTTCTTAAGGCACTAGAGTTGGTCTTTTGAGAAGACCAGAACCTCTATGATATAACTATAGAGGTTGAGAAGAGTAATTTTCATGGGTTGTCCAAGCTTCAAGTCTCAAAAGGGTGTGAAGAGAAGAGGGAAGGGGTGCCCTTTTTATAAGGGAGGAGAGGGGCACCTTTGAAAAAACTTAAAATATTATTTTATAATAAAGTCATATTCAGTTTATAATAGCTCAAAATTGATTTATTTAGAATTTAAAGTAGGGATGGGTCGAAATAATCTCAAACAATAGGTTTTAGACAAGTTTAGATTTCTATTTTAACCTTATCATTTAGATTTAACTCTAAGTTAAATAATTTAACTTTTACCATGTCTTCTTGTTTTCTTACACTATATGTTTAATAAACTTATTATAAAAAGACAAAAGAACCCCAAGTGGTTCATTATTAACATATATAACCTTATATGAGTCATTTTTATGAAACTTATATTTTTTGGAATAAAATAACAATTAATAATATAATATTTGTTTTAAAAACTATTTTATGTCAATTTTGACACTATTTGGTAATTGATTTTTTTGAAAATTATAACAGCATGATTAGTTCAAGAAAGGTTAATTAAATAAATAATAATATGTCATATTAACCTAAAAAATTAGTTTAATTCCTGAAAAGTCTCAAATTACATTTATTTGGGTATTTATAATATCAATTATGTTAATATTTCCTTAATAAGGTAATTACTGCATCATCATTGTGTCGTAAATAAATTAAATTATTTAAAGAATAAAAATTATAAATAAAATACCATTATTTAGTAAATATTTTTATATTTCTAATGAATATTTATAGTCTAATTTATATTATTTATAACCCTGTATTAAAAATGTTTTACTTATTAATCTTTTATTTTAACTATTTTAACTTTTCTTTAAATAAAATAATATTAAATGTCCTAATCTAATCCAAGTGGACCTAAATGGTCATATTTTATTCCTAAGGTTGTTTTTGTTCGAATTAAACTTATCCAATAGAATTAGGACATGTGTTAGGGTAATAATAATACCATTTTTACCCTTAATTACCCTATTTACTTTTAACCGTGGTAAATAAAAGTAAAAAATTACTATTCACCAAAAATTATTTTTATCTTATTAAACCATATTTTACTCCTTGATGTTAATCATGTCTCTTGGATTTTCGAAATTCCACTCACAGAAGCAGTAAAATTATGTTTTATGTAAATTTTCATACTCTCCTAGAAGGTGGGTAAAAAACAGTGAAAAGTTCAATAAAATTTTTATATATCTAAAATTATTATAAAATGACTTCAATGAATTAATTTGAACTTATATAGGTATTATGTATCAATTTTTACACAAAATAAATTTAAATAAAATAAATAATTATTTAAATAAAAAGTCGGTTTTTAAATAGTAACCCAGTGTTTTCACTATTCATCAAAAATTGAAAGTTTTCAAAAAAATACCAAAAATTCACCCTAGGATAATTTCGATATTCCGAATACAAAAATGAAGTCCATTTTGAAAGATAAAATATAAAAAATTTCAAAAAGTGGGTATTACTATTCATAATGGCTAGTTTTAATAATATTTTAATAACATATCGTTGTTTAGTGAAACTTGGTATTGCGTACAATGCAAGCTACCGAGGAAGTTCGTGATTGCATGTAAATCAAACCAAGATAGTGTTGTGTGTAGTGAAATATTCCTTTGATGATAACATAAAAACAAAATATTTCTCATAAAAATCTTGGGTGTTACAATATCTTATGATCAAGAGAGAGGAGATATGAATCCAAGTGGTTTTTTCAACAGATTAAACTATTATTAGGATTATAAGAAACTACCATGAGTCTTGGATCTGATCATATAATAGTGGGTTGTTGTATGAAATAGTTCCCTTAGTTAAGGTTATACCCATCGATATGTGCCATAAATGTCTATCCTCATGGAAACCCTCAATTTCCTAGATGTGAAGGAAGACAATTAGTGATTAGATTTTACCCCTTGGGAAATATAGTCACCCCATCCTCTATCAATTCATCCTAATTCATCATTTACTATTTAATTTAAGGAATGGTATGTGTAGAGATGCACATGGTTTATAGAGGAGTTTTGGAGAATACTCTTGGAATAGGAGATCACTTTAAAAAGTTTTGGGCATTTAAAAACTCTTGTAAATTTCATATTTTTGAACCAACCCTTGGAGGTTGGATCCTTCCTCTATTATATTAACTCGGTCCACTCTCATAAAGGTTTGAACTTTAACATGGATTGAATCCTTGAGAATCTATCTTCTCAGGTGGTTTTGGATGATGAGGAGGGAAGCACCTCCTAGGGAAGGTAATATAACACTCCTCTTGAAACCTTTATGTCATAATTGGAAGTAATAAATTAATTTATTTCCTTGTCTCCATTAGAATATGAGTAAGTAATTCAACCCTTTAAATCTCTAGTTTACTTGGATGGGGGGACAATGATTAATCCAAGTGCTCCTCTAATGGAACTGGTTAAATATGAGGGCTCCCCTTCAGTGGAGCATCATTTGTGGAAAATAATTTCTAATCCTGAGGGGGTTCTTCCATATCCATCAACCTAATATGATCCTACCTTTGGATTATATTATTGGGAGACTACTACATGGAGGTAAGAAAAATACCTAACAATATGGATTTTCTCTATAATTAAGAGTGAATATTATATATTGTCACTTACCTCTAAAATAATTTTTGTGAATTCTTATTTATGAATTGGTTTTTTAATATTATAGCCCAAGTTTTTGATTATCATGAGTATCATCTACCCAAAATTCTGAAACTAAAATGCTCTTAGAAGGAATATCCATGAGAGTGACGATAAGTGGTGGTCAAGGGAGGCTGGGTCCAACTGAGGAATCGATTGCATCAATCATTATACTTGTGGATCCAAGGCTTGAGAGTGATAATATAGAGGGTATGTGGGATAACTTGAGTATTTAATACATATATATAATACTATAAATATTCAATATGTATCATAAAATAACATACCCTGTAACTGTAAAGGTTTAGAGTTTTTGGAGACTGTATACGTAATCATCTTATTTCATGAATGATATTAAAAATATCCCACAATGATATTCTCATATAAAACAAATATTAGACGTAATCTACTTAAAACATTTATTCATAACATTGGAAAAGGAAACCTGAAAAGGGTGAGCTCAAATTCTTTGAAAGGGTAAATATAATAGATATTGATCAATTGTCACAAGTTAGAATAATATAATCATATAGGTATGAGAAAATATATGAAAATTCATTTCTTTAATAACCCCCATTTCATGGTTTATTATATAAAGATAAACTTAATACAAACCTAGAAGATTGGTAAGATTAGTTTCTTTGGTTAATTAGGTACATAATAGAATAACACAAAATAGGGATACAACAACATTATTTAAAAACTTCACAACATGATATAAGAATCCATTTATCTTCTAATACTACATTGGATAACCTGTGTATATAGATAAGTAATGGGTGAGATATAAATCCTATTAAAGTAATAATTAAATAATAACATGAGTTAAAGTTGTATATATGAGTCAAGAGGCCTAACATGATGTCATGGAGTAGTGATAATCACAATCATTAACATCAAAACATGGTATAAGATGATAACATCATTTAAACATAAGGAACATGTTGAAAATATATAACATGAAATCATAAGAATAATTCAAGGATAGCTGCTAAAACCTCATAACATATTGTGCTTAGGATAACCTCCTATGCACCATACATGGTATCTCATGAGATAAAAAAATTACCCAATTCATTGGAGAACTATATAATTTAGGTCCCACCTTTCACATTCATATCATGTACGAACATTTGTGTTCCATATAGAGCATACAACACAAGAACCCCCTTAATCACTTTTAAAACAAATGATTAAGAAGTTTGGGTTACATACATGGAATTCCCAAATAAATTTGGGATAGGTACAACTAGGTGAATACCTTTTAGTGGAAATGCGTATGGGTATTCACTATACAAACGTTTGGCATGGAATATTTCAAGATAATTTTGGTAACATGATTGGTGTATATAAAGGTTTATTGAAGGGGTAAATGAGTGTGATAGGTTATATATCATTAAATTGTCATCATAAGTATAATAAATGGATGTGTAAAATAACATTAAAACATGTAAAATTGTAAATCAAAAGGGATTAGTATAAAGGAAGCACTTGAAATAAAAATAGGAGAGAGTTTGTTGCCTTGAGAGGTCCCTTCTAAAAGATTGAGAGGAGATTTTTAAGATCTCAAGAAAACCTTTTGAGAAATTAGATATGTATAGTGAGGTGATTCATGGGTTTTTAGTGAAGAGGAGTGGGGGGATTGGTGGGTATTTATAGGAAAATAGAGGGGAATTATTTATTAATTTCTAAACATTGGTTTTGGAATCTATATGATAAAATAATCAAAACCAAAAACCATAACTTGGGTTTTGACCATTATTTCTATGAAATAGGAGTGGTTTTCCATATTTTATAATTAATATAACCAATCTATTTAAAATAACACACTTGGTGATGTGGAAGTGAGTCATGTTTATAAAGAATTAATTTTTAAACCTTAAAATATAATATAGGATTTGAAGAATTCATTAAGGGTTTATAAAATTTATAAAATTACTTCAAACACACATCCTTTTAAGGAGAAATATATATTTGGTATTGGATGACTTTTATGGAATTTAGTACATCCCTTTTAGGATATTATGTTGAGTCAATAAGGTTTTCCTTATGACTTTTACATTCCTTCTAGTTTTGAAAATCACAAACACCCTATACAAAAGCAAATATAAATTTTACCCCCATAAGGAAAATTTACTTCTTTATGGAAATTTACCCTTACCTAGATTTTCTTATACATAGAAATATTTTTTCCTTAGTTTAAAAACCAGATTCATACCCAAAATTCCAAAATTAATATAATGTAAAGATTTGGAGCATTCTATTTTTAGGATCCGAATTTTGGACTCCGAACTTTCATGAGTTGGACTCCGAACTCTTAAGTAGTTCGACTCCAAACTCTTAAGTAGTTCGACTCTGAACACTTAAGTAGTTCGACTCCGAACTCTTAATTAGTTCGACTCCGAACTCTTAAGTAGTTCGACTCCGAACTCTTAAGTAGTTTGACTCCAAACTCTTAAGTAGTTTGACTCCGAACTCTTAAGTAGTTCGACTCTAAACACTTAAGTAGTTCGACTCCAAACTCTTAAGTAGTTCGACTCCGAAATCTTAAGTAGCTTGACTCCGAACTTTTACTGGTTTGACTCCGAACTCTACAAGTTCAGATTCCAATCTCCGGTGAAACCAGACTCCGAATTCCTATAAAACAGAATCCAAACATTTCTTAACATAGACTCCAAATTTCATTTTGGTCAGACTCCGAACTTTTAATTTACTTACACTCTGAACTTTTGTATGGTTTTTACTTAAATATGTTCCATTTCAAAACGATGTCGTGCATTCAGTTATACTTGGTTAGTTATTAAATGATGTCGTCTATTCTGTTTCAAACTAACCATTGGTTGAGTTACACATGTACAGGTCCCTCCGAATTTCATGGAAAATATGACCGTTGGAGGAGGGAGCTGACCATTGGAAAATTTCCTATAAATATGAGCTCATTTGAAAGAGCTCAAGAGATAAAAAGAGTTGATTGATCTAGAGACCACACACGGTTAAGGTGATTTCTAGAGAGAGAATATTTTTATGCTCTGTGCGTACTGAACCGCTCGTTCAGATTGATTCGTGTGACTCCGAATGTTGGTGATTACATTTGAGGGCTTACGGGGATAGGAAGATAGAGGTGCTGACTACCTTGAAGCTCGAGGACTTCTTTTCTGAGGAAGACAGAGGTTCCAACTACCTTGAAGTTGAGGGCTTGCGGGGATAGCAAGACAGAGATTCCAATCTTCGTATCGAGGGCTTAACCTAGTATGGGTAAGAGAGACTTGCTTGAAAGTATAAATCAAGGGACCTTTATCCAAGGTTATTGGATACCCTTCTCTTTGGGTTTAAAGACTTATATCGTATTACTTGTAGTTTTACTACTTGTGTTTCCGCTGCATATTGTATTTTAAGGAAAGTATAACCTTCTTATATTTCCTTAAACTTGTACTCTGATTAGTTAAGATTCTATATGCTTTAAGGTAGAATCTGATATTGTAAACTTCAGTTCCAATTCTCCAATTGGTGATTAGAGGTGTTGTGAATTTTCTTAGCATAACTTTTTTAAACTCAGATCTTTCCTTGTCTAAGGAAAACATAGTTGTCCGTAACCAACTTTAAAGGTTCCAAATGAATTTTTAAAGTGTACAATTCACCCCCCCTCTTGTATATTGAGCATATACATCATTATTTCGATCCTACAATTGGTATCAGAGCAGGTCTCTGAAATACTTATACTCACGTATAAGTTTTTTTGCTCACTTTTTCATTGTTCTTGAACTTTTTCATTTTGAACTTTGTCATTCCAAACTTTTTCATTCCGAATTGTCATTCCAAACTTTGTGGTTACGAACTTTTTCTACTAACAAGTTTGGTTGCCAAGATTATTTTAAGAATGCCAGGAGTCAATGTGGGTTCTATTGACAATCTAAATCCTACAAGACCACCAATATTTGATGGTAATGACTATGAGTACTGGAGAGATCAAATGAATACCTTTGTTATCAATACTAGAGTGGACAACTTCGTTATGCTTACTGGTGATTATAAAATTCCTGATAAGGAAGTTAGAACTTTCACTAACCAGGAAAAGAAAGAGTATTAACTCAATTATAAGGTACACAATACTTTACTATGTTCAACGACTAGAAATATATACAGCCAAATTTCTTCTTGTGAAGTAGCTAATTGTATCTGGAAGAAGTTAGAGGTTACACACTTTGGAACTTCTAAAGTGATTGAGACTAGGAGAGCTATGCTTAGAGATGAATACCATGGCTTCAATTTTCCGTATGGTGAACCAGTTTGCAAAGTTCAACAGAGATTTATGACTATAGTCATCAACTTACAGTCTATGGGAGAAAAGGGGTTAGATGATGAAGCCCTTGTGGATAAGATAATCGATATTATGCTCAATGAGTGGGAATCCAAGAGAACAGCTATAGATGAGAACAAAAAAGTCACTCAAATTTCTCTTGATGAGTTATTTGGAACTCTTCTCCAACATGAAACAAGAATAAAGGGAGATGATGACAACATCAAGAAGAAGAATGGGAATGGTACTGTTGCTTTTACAACAACATAAAATCATATGAAAGCTAAGTATCCTGAGAGAGTAACTAGATCCAAGTCTAAGAAAGTTATAATCCAATCCGAATCTAGTGAGAGTGAAGTATATTAAAATGAGTAAGAAAATCTTGCTCGAAGAACGAACAAGATAGATGGCCAGAGAAATTTCCAGTCCAAGTATAAGAAAAAGGATAGGAAAGATAGGAAGGATGGAGAAGTCACTTGTTATGAATTCAAGAGAGCTGGACATATTAGACTGGATTTACCTTTGCTCAAAAATAAAGAAAGGAAAGAAAGGAATTATGAAAGGAACAGAACAAAGTACTACGAAACCAAAGCTAAGAAAGTTCTGAAAGCAAATGACACCTGGAGTGCCAGTGGTGGTGACTATTCAGATGAATCTTCTGATTATGAATCTTCAGGATAGAATAATCTTGGTATTATAGCCAAATTACCTATAAATAATCATTGTTTTATGGATAAGGTACAAAATGCTGAATCATTTACCAATGCTTCTTTAAATTCTAATGATAGAGAATATTATAACTCTTCTGATGAAGAATCCTCTTCTGATGAAGAAAATACTTTACCTACCTATGAATAAGTTTCTAGGTTTTCTGAACTTCTTGAAATTGAGAATTCTAAACTCAATAAAAAACTTGATAAGGAAAACTCTAGGAATTCTATTCTTATAAAAGAAATATCAGATCTTACTAAATATCTTGATAGGAAAAATGCTTATTTTATAAATATTTCAAAAAATCTTGAGGAAGTAAGTTCTGAGAAGAACAAAATTTCTAAAGAGTTAGAAAAATTAATTTCTAAGAAAAGTATCTTCGAGCCTAGATCTAGTTCTAAATCTAATGATTTTGAAGATAAAAACTTGGTTATAAAACTCAAGTATGAAATCTTTTCCTTAAAGAAGCGTTTATCAAACTTTACCCATGGTAAGGAAAATTTTGATAAAATGTATTCTCAAATACGACCTTTAAGAAACAAATCTGGATTTGGTTATACCCATGCTAAACCAATTTTTAGTAACAACTACTTTGTTCCACAAAGTGCCCCATTTTGTACCAAGTTTCAATGTGGTGGTCACTAGGAAAATAATTGTTCTTTAAATAAAACCCAATCGTTAGGTTTTCATAAAGCCTATTTTTCTAAGAAAGTTTGGGTTCCCAAAATTTTGTTATCTGGAAATCTCAGATCCAAGAAAGTTTGGATTCTGAAAGTCTAATTCTTTTCTTGTTTTTAGGAAGATAAAGGAAGTACCAACGAAAATACATGGTATGTGGATAGTGGATGTTCCCGGTACATGACTGGTAATAAAAGCTATTTTGAAAAGATTATCAAAACGAAACGAGGAAACGTAACTTTCGGAGATAATGCTAAAGGAGAAATTGTTGGTATTGGTAATATTGTTCTTCTAGGTAAAACTTTGATTTCAAATGTTTTATATGTTAAGGGTCTTAAGCACAATCTCATTAGCATAAGTCAGTTATGTGATGAAGGTTACCTTGTGAATTTTAGGAATGATAAGTTCTTAGTACACAATTCCAAGGAAGAATTTATTCTCTCAGCCAATAGGCAAGAGAATGTTTACAATTTGAACTTAGAAACCTCAGGAGTCAAGAACTACCTTGCCTAAGTGCAATGGAAGATCATTCCTGGTTATGGAATAGAAGACTAGGTCACTGTAACCTTAGGAACTTATGTAAACTCTCTAAGAAGAAACTAGTTAAGGATCTACCAGAGCTTAGATTTGATTCTTCTAAAGTTTGTGATCCTTTCCAATATGGAAAGCAATATAAATCTAGCTTTAAATAAATCGGTGAAGTCTCAACGACTGATGCATTACAGTTAGTGCATATGGATCTTTTTGGTCCAACATAAACCGGAAGCATTGGAGGCAAATACTATGTGTTTGTTATAGTTGATGATTACACTATATTTACATGGGTCTATTTTCTAGCAAAGAAGTCTGAAGCTTTTTCTTATTTCAAAAGTTTTAGAGCACAATTTTAAAATGTGAAAAACCTTCCAATGAAAACTATTCATAGTGATCATGGAGGAGAATCTCAAAATTCTGATTTTGAAACATTTTGTAGTAGAAAAGGTATTACTCACAACTTTTCAGGACGTAGAACTCCTAAACCAAATGGTGTAGTTGAAAGAAGAAATATAATTCTTCAAGAAATAACTAGAACCATGTTGAGTGAATATTCTATAGCTAGACATTTCTAGGATGAAGCTATAAGTACTGCTTGTTATACTATAAATCAAGTTTTTATTAGACCTTTTCTTAATAAAACTCCTTATGAATTATGGAATGGTAAAAAACCAAGACTTTACTACTTCAAGGTTTTTGGTTGAAAAGTATTCATTCTAAATACTAAAGATAATATACATAAATTCGCACCAAAATATGATGAAGAAATTTTCTTAGGATACTCCACAACTTCTAAGGCATATAGAGTTTTCAATAAAAATACTTATACTGTTGAAGAAAAAGTGGATGTAAAATTTGATGAGTCAGATCCTTTTGTTTTTAAAACATCCCAACCTACATCCCTGGATGTGTTTTCATACACTTATTTTCAACCTTTGATAGAAGATCCTTCTGATAAGGAAAATGTTCAAGAAGATACTTCTGAAACATTTACCCCAGAAGAATTTCTACCCTATGTTGATGAACAGGTTTTACAAAACCCAAATCAGGTGTTTCTTAAGAATCATCCCAGTGATAGCATCATTGGTGATGTAAATCAACCTATAAGGACTAGAAGTTCCTTGAGAAATGAAGTAGAACATCTAGCATTTCTTTCCCAATTAGAACAAAAAAGCACTGATGAAGATTTGGGTGATGATGATTGGATCAAAGCCGTGCAAGATGAACTAAATGAATTTGAAAGGAATAAAGTCTGGACTTTGGTTGAAAGACCTAAGGAAACTTCTATTATTGGAGTGAAGTGGGTCTTCAGAAACAAGTGTGATGAAAATGGAGTCATTGTAAGAAATAAATCTAGACTAGTTTCTAAAGGCTATAACCAGTAAGAGGGAATAGACTATGAAGAAACCTATGCTCCAGTAGCTAGACTTGAATCTATTCGTATTTTACTTGCCTTTGCAGCTTTCTTCAATTTTAAACTTTTTCAAATGGATGTGAAATGTGCCTTTCTTAAAGGTTATGTTCAAGATGAAGTTTTTGTTGAACAACCTCCTGGCTTTGAAGATACAAAACATCCTGATCATGTTTTTAGACTTACCAAAGCTTTGTATGGTCTTAAGCAAGCCCCACGAGCCTGGTATGAAATACTCACATGCTTTTTTCTTCAAAATAACTATGTTAAGGGAAATGAAGATCCAACCCTTTTTATAAAGAAATATAAGATTTTTTTTGATTGTTCAAATTTATGTTGATGAAATCATATTTGGTTCAACTCAGCAATCTTTAACTGACTCTTTTGCAAGTCTAATGAAATCTGAGTTTGAAATGAGTATGATGGGTGAGTTAACTTTTTTCCTTGGTTTTCAAATTTCTCAAAGACCAGAAGGAACCTATATATCTCAACATAAGTATATTAAATATCTTCTCAAAAAGTATGGTTATGACAACACTAAGAGTATAAGTACTCCCATTAGTACCTCAAACTCTTTAGATCTTGATGAAGCTAGGAAGCCAGTAGATCAAACATATTTTAGAGGTATGATAGGAAGTTTACTTTACTTAAAAGCTAGTCGACCAGACTTAATGTTCTAAGTATGCTTATATGCAAGATATCAATCCAATCCTAAGGAATCTCACTTAAAGGCAGTAAAAATAATTTTTCGCTAGCTTAAGGGAACCATGGATCTGGGATTATTTTATACTTCTGGAAATGTTTTTTTTCTAAAAAGAATTTTGGATGCTGACTTTGGTGGATGTAGAATGGATAGAAAGGGTACATCTGAAACTTGTCATTTCTTTGGAGATTCATTAGTTTCTTGGTCCTGCAAGAAGCAACATTCTGTAGCACTTTCCACTGTTGAAGCTGAATATGTAGGAGCTAGATGTTGTTATGCTCAAGTGTTGTGGATGCAACACACACTCATAGACTATGGCCTGAGTTTTACTAAGACTCAAAATTTTTATGATAACACAAGTGCCATTGCCCTAAGTAAGAACCATGCACATCACTATCGTGCAAAACACATAGATATTAGGCATCACTTTCTTAGGGATCACACACTTAAAGGAGATATCATTTTTCAGTTTATCGGAATGCAAGATCAACTTGCTGATATTTTCACAAAATCATTACCCTCCGATAGATTTGAATAAATTAAACAAATGTTAGTAATGATAACCGTAAAGTAATAATTCCTCATTAACTTATTGTTGAAAAATTATCCAAACAGTAATAAACTCATTTTTATAGGGGGTACATTTGATTGTTAGTGTAACTAAAGTTTTCGTAAATCATTTTTTTAACTGAGTGTAACTAAATTTTTTTCCCGTAGTTAGTTTTTTAAACTTTCCAGAATGGGAATTTCTGAAACAAAAATTTCCGGAATGGGGATTTCTGGAACTGAAATTTTCAGGATTGATATTTTTGTATTGAAAACTTCCAGAATGGAGATTTTCATACTGAGAACTTCCGGAATGGAGATTTTCATACTGGTGTTTTCGTAATGAGATTTTCGTACTGGAACTTTCGTAATGGTTTTATTTTTAAATTCATTTCTTCAAGAAGAATACTACCAATTAAAAAACAATCTTTCTATCCAATCTGAAAGCTATGATTTCCTTAATTATAGTTTCATAATCATGTTTTGATTACTGGTATTTTCCTTGTTTTTTTAAAAAAAATTCAGATTCTTGTTTTTCCTCAAATCCGAATGTTTTCCCTAAAACCTCAAAAGATCGGAGTCAAGTTTTTCTTGCGGGAGTGTTTTCAACCGTTAGATCAGATCAAAGCTTTTTCAACTGTTAGATGGCTTTTGGAAGACCAAAGGCCACATCCATCGCCTATATAAAGGGGACCCCAATTCTCGTCCCACATCGGTTTTTCAAGATTTTGCATCTCGAAGCCCTGCTGCACTTCTTAAGGTCGGTTCTGAACTTTGCAAAGCCATTCCGAATCTTTCAGTTTTCTTCACTCTGAATGTCTGTGGAAGCAACATGTCTAGATATGTCAACTACGAAACCAATCTCTAAGTGGTTCGTCTTTAGGGAAAGGTTAGTTCATCCAGATTTCTGTAATCTTGATTCCCTTATAACCAAGAATATAAAGCTGAATGGATGGGAAGATGTCTGCGTAGCAAATTCAGATAAACAGGATCCGATTTATATTGATTTGCTGATCGAGTTCTACGAGTATATTTCCTTCCAAAAGGAAGATGGCAGAGAATGGTTTTATTTTAAGTCTTATGGGAAGAATTATAAGCTATCTTACACCAAGCCCGTGAGCTTGGTTGGTTTATCCAATGAAGGAGAAGCTGAATTCTGATCTCACAAACTTCCCGAAGTGCAAGGAAGTTTCATCAAGGAGAAGGTACTGAAGTGTCTTGGTCTTAAGGATGATTCAACTATCAAGATTGCTCGCCTCACTTTGAACAATAGAATCCTTCAGCTTTGGGTACAAGGATTTCTGGTTCCAAGAAGAGGTGATAAAGACAATTTTAATAAGAGTGATATCTATGTCTTAGATTTCTTGGTAAATCTAAGAATGATAAATCTAACGAGGCATATCTTGGTTACGATCAAGAACATCAAAGATGGCAATTTGAGAGATCAGATTATCATGTTTCATGCCTTAATATCTAAGCTGATAGTTCGGTGCTTAGAATCTTTCAAGGTCACTTGCAAATCAAAAGTTCAGAATTTAAAGCTTATGCTAGTCAGTGATGATACCCTCAAGAGGATGAAGACAGGTTTTTCCAGTGAATCTGGAGAATTTTACCCTCTGTCTGTGGAAGAGGTTAAAGCATCTCAGAAAGAATCACAGAATCCAGAACCATCCAAAAAGCAAAGGGGGAAGAGAAAGGTTAAGAAAGTTGTTGCTGATGAAGAAAATCCTAAGGCTAAGGAAACTCAATCTGCTCCCCCCCAAGCTGAAGAAGCATAAAACATATACAGATGAAGTGGCAGCCATGTGGATGGAAGATAAAGAAAAGAGGAAGGAAGGGGATCCACAATTCGGATTGGACCCTGTGGAGGCTAAAGTCTTAAAAGAAAAAGCCGCTGAGGTGCTAGAGAAACAAGCGAAGGAAAATAAAATGAAAAAGAAAATGTCTGAAGCTGAAGTGGTGCAATCTTTGTTAAAAGATACAGAGTTAGCTTCCGAAATGCTTCCTATTCCAGAAAAGTTCAGTTATGATCCTTCTTTACCAGTAACTCCAACCAAGAATTATGTCACTCCAGAAAAGGCCAAGGGTAAAGAAGTAGTTGAAGAGGCCGAAAAAGAAGTTTCTGAAGAAGTAGAAGTAGAGGAAGAAGTTGAGGAAGAAGAAGAAGAAGAAGAGGAAAGTGAAGATTTGGATACCCTGATCAAGAAAGTACAGGACTATAAAGATAAGGATGATTCCTTAAAGTTAGTATCTCCAAGAAAGGCAGATCAGGAAGCTAGTAAGAATGATGATAAGCAACAACAAGAAGAAGAAGAAGAAAATTTCTTGTATGATGAAAAAGAATCACATGAGAGGAATTTCTTTAAGGAAGGACAAGAAAAATATAAACCTGATGAAGACCAGATTATCCAAGTGTCTGAATCTGAGGAAGTATCCCTTAATAAATAACCTATTCCGAGAGCTGATAAAGGGAAACAAACTCTCATGGAGACACCTATAAAAGATGTCATCCGGAGGAAAGAGGTTGGTGGTATCTCTAAAAGGAAGCTAGTTGAAGTTGAATAGGATCAATCTCAAAGAGATGTATCTGATTCGGAATCATCATCTCATGGAAATGATTTTGTGGTTTAATCTCTGAGAAAGTTGGTGGACACCATTTCGATTTTTCCAACGATAGATTCCAGATGCTAGATACTGCAACAAAGTATGAATCAGAAATTGGATTCTTTATCCATGGTCATGGATAAGTTTGTGAAGTTGGAAGATGAATAGAAAAGTATTCTTATCGATTATGATGTGCATAGAAAGTCCTGAAGTAAGGTAACCAAGTGTTCTAAGAGAGTTGATGAAGATTTAGTTCACTTTGATAATTTTTAGGCTGAAGTTCAAAATGATTTTGAAATGGAGGATAAAAGGGTTAACGAGATTTATGAAAAGCTGACCCAGGAGAAAAATTCTCGGAATCAACAGGTCAGGGACATGAATGGGAAGCTTAACTCAGTATCTCAGAATTGGAAAA
This sequence comes from Viscum album, assembly GCA_963277665.1. Classification (NCBI taxonomy): domain Eukaryota; kingdom Viridiplantae; phylum Streptophyta; class Magnoliopsida; order Santalales; family Viscaceae; genus Viscum; species Viscum album. The sequence goes on from OY728138.1 coordinate 1,202,990,108, forward strand.
CTGAAAGAGATTTCCGGATTGAGTTTCAGCAGAAGATGGAAAAGCAAGATGAGATAATAAAGTTGCAGAAAGAATCCTTGGAGGCTTAGGTAGAAGCTTTAAAAGTTCAAGAATAAAAGGTAAAATACTTGGAGAGGCAACGTGAGGAAGACTAAAGAGACTTGAAGAAACTCAAAACCTTGTTAAAGAAGCTCATTTTGAAGGAAATGGAATACAAATGAACCCACTCCGATCTTTTGTTGTATTTTCCTTTCTTTGTAAAATTTTCCAACTCTAATGAAATGTTTATTTGCTTGGTTGTATCTTGTCATATACTAATGTTTTAGGTATCATACTTTGTTTTTCCATTCCCTTCAATTATTTTTGAAAATCACAAAGGGGGAGAAGGGAAAATAACTACTCCTAAGGAGGAGATAGGAAAAATTTCTAAGAGAAATATTATTAAAGAAAGGGGGAGTTTTTCCACTACGAAGTTTTTCATTCTTACAATAATGAAAACTCTACTCCGGAAACTCAGAATACAATCCTTAGAGTTTCAATACCTAAGGGGGAGTTAGTTGTATTCATTTTCATCGATGAACAAAGGGAGATAAGTGTTTAATTTGAAAGTCTAATGAAATTTTTTCAAAATCCTTATATGATTTTTCGAAAGGATGTTTGTGCTTTCCAAAAAGGGGGAGATTGTTGAGTCAATAAGGTTTTCCTTATGAATTTTCCATTCCTTCTTGTTTTGAAAATCACAAACACCCTATACTAAAGAAAATATAAATTTTACCCCCATAAGGAAAATTTACTTCTTTAAGGAAATTTACCCTTAACTAGATTTTCTTATACATAGAAATATTTTTTCCTTAGTTTAAAAACCAGATTCATACCCAAAATTCCAAAAGTCATATAATGTAAAGATTTGGAGCATTCTGTTTTTAGGATTTGAATTTTGGACTCCGAACTTTCATGAGTTCGACTCCGAACTCTTAAGTAGTTCGACTCCGAACTCTTAAGTAGTTCGACTCCAAACTCTTAAGTAGTTCGACTCTAAACTCTTAAGTAGTTCGACTCCAAACTCTTAAGTAGTTCGACTTGGAACACTTAAGTAGTTCGACTCCGAACTCTTAAGTATTTTGACTCAAAACTCTTAAGTAGTTTGACTCCGAACTCTTAAGTAGTTCGACTCCGAACTCTTAAGTAGTTCGACTCCAAACTCTTAAGTAGTTCAAATCTGAACACTTAAGTAGTTCTACTCCTAACTCTTAAGTAGTTCAACTCCGAACTCTTATGTAGCTCGGCTCCGAACTTTTACTGGTTTGACTCTGATATCTGCAAGTTCAGATTCCAATCTCCAGTGAAACCAGTCTCCGAATTCCTATAAAACAGAATCCAAACATTTCTTAACATAGAGTTCGAATTTCATTTTGGTTAGACTCCGAAATTTTAATTTACTTACACTCCAAACTTTTGTATGGTTTTTACTTACATATGTTCCATTTCAAAACGATGTCATGCATTCAGTTATACTTGGTTAGTTGTTAAACGATGTCGTCTATTCTGTTTCAAACTAACCATTGGTTGAGTTACACGTGTACATGTCCCTATGAATTTCATGGAAAATATGACCATTGGAGGAGGGAGACGACCATTGGAAAATTGCCTATAAATAGGAGCTCATTTGAAAGATCTCAAGAGATAAAAAGAGTTGATCGATCTAGAGACCAGAAGCTGTTAAGGTGATTTCTAGAGAGAGAAGCTTTTCATGCTTTGTGCGTACTAAACCGATCGTTCAGATTGCTTCGTGCGACTCTGAATATTGGTGATTACATTCGAGGGCTTCCGAGGATAGGAAGACAGAGGTGCCGACTACCTTGAATCTCGAGGGCTTCCTTACTGAGGAAGACAGATGTTCCAACTACCTTGAAGTTGAGGGCTTGCAGGTATAACAAGACAAATATTCTGATCTTCATATCGAGGGCTTACCCTGGTGTGGGTAAGGCAAACTTTCTTGAAAGTATAAATCAAGGGACCTTTATCCAAGGTTGTTGGATACCCTTCTCTTTGGGTTAAAAGACTTATATCGTGTTACTTGTAGTTTTACTTCTTGTTTTTCCACTGCATATTGTATTGTAAGGAAAGTATAACTTTCTTATATTTCCTTACACTTGTACTCTGATTAGTTAATATTCTATACGCTTTAAGGTAGAATATCATATTGTATACTTCAGTTCCAATTCTCCAATTGGTGATTAGAGGTGTTGTGAATTTGCTTAGCTTAACTTTGTTAAACTCAGATCTTTCCTTGTCTAAGGAAAACATAGTTGTCCGTAACCAACTTTAAAGGTTCCAAAGGAATTTTTAAAGTGTACAATTCACCCCCTCTTATATATTGAGAATCTACATCATTATTTCGATCCTACATATTGTAATGTCATAATACAAACCATATATTTATACTGTATTTAATATTTACCAAAGAATTTGACTTCCTCAAAAAATTATGAAAAATCCACCATTGGATAATTTTTAAGTGTTGATTTAAAATATAAAATTTATTTTGTCAAAATAATTTTCTAAATATTAGAATTTAATCTTTTATATAATAAATCTTACTTATTGCAAAATATAGATTTCTACAACAATAAAAGTATTCTGACCCTTATAAATATTATATTGGAATTTACTGAATTATGTTATCATTTTTATATAAATATTATTTAATAATAATATTGTATGATAAATATTTATTTTAAAATTATTAAATTTATAAAAAAGAATATTTTAATTAAAAAAATATTTTTTCCAAAAATGCCATTATGGTTTCTTCATATCAAAATATTATTTTCATCAACCCATATAAAATTTAAATAATTAAAAGGGATAAATATAATATTTATTATAATAAGAAGGATAATAAAAAAAATTCATATTACAGGTGTCAAGATACATAACCCCTATTACACCAGCATACGCCCCAAGGGTATGGTGTGATGGTGGTGATTTCTTTGGGTGGTTAAATGATTATTTCGGAGCGTGATCTCTATAAGAATTAAATAATCTTATAAATGATTTTTATCAAGATTTATTCAACAGATCTTTTCTTGGGACAGGTCAAGGTAAAATCACAGAGATTCCATTTTCATCATAGTGTAACCCGTGGAAAATAAATGACTATAGTTTAAATCTCATCATAATAATCATAAACCATCTATATAAATAATAAGGATAGTATCATTGAATCATATCCCTTGTAAATTATAGGTTACATCAAAGGATGTTATCATTGATGAAAAATAACTTTAAAGATCACTAGAATATTTCTGGAGGAAATACCCTTTTCATTTTGAAATCACATATTTAAAATATGATAATTTCCAAAATTATATGAAAAAAATATTCTCTGAAATTTACCATGGAATCATATAAAAGAAGGTTCAAATGATTTTGTAGGTATGATAGTGGGAAATTCCTTTGATGTCATAATCATTAAAAACAATGACCCTGTTTACATGTTCGGTAAAAAGTACCTCATTTGGAAAAATGATGGATCCATTTAAATATTTTTATAGAAAGTTAAACACGTGTTAAAATGATTTTTACCATCATTTTATCATATTAAAATAATTATTTATATATATTTTAGGGAATATGGATATGGATGAGAAATATTCCCCACCAAAAGAGAAGAAATAAAGTCAACTTATCTTAAAAACATTTTTCATACCATTTTGAGTACCAAAGAGAGAAAAATGGTGCTAAAACATAAAATTAAAGGTTTAAAAAAATAACCATAGTATAATAAAATGAAATGGTTTTATCATATAAGATTAATATTATTTCATTCAATTGAAATTCAAGAATAAACAATCCCGATTAAAATAAGATTGAAACATGAATCCTTTACCTCAGGTCTTGTATTGTTTGGTATGAACTCCAACCTCATTTATAATATATATATTTATTATATATATATATATTACTAAACCATATTTATGTGAAAATTACCTTTTATCATTTCTTTATATTTTTTTATTATCCTTTTATTAATAATTTTTCTATAAAATGGACATTTTGGTAAAAATTGGTCATTTTTCCATGCATGTTCTAATTTTATGGTTCCAATACTTATTCCTTGGTAATGGATTCATAATATCCATAATATTAATCATGAAATATTTATATTATTTATTCATTATATATACTTTTATAAATATTCTTATAAAGTGGTGGTGAAAATTGAATTACATCACTGCATGTAGACAATAGTTTGTACGTACGGACGAGTGATACTTCCAATTTCCAAAGGATGAAATGAAGTAAAAGTAAACAATAATTAAAATTTAAATAACTATAATAATATAATAAATATAATAAATATTTATTAAATATATCATTATAGACATCAATGTGAAGTGGTGATGAAAAATAAAATGTATCGATTCATAGTGGTGGTAGTCAACACGTACGCATGAGAAATGACTTATTTTCCCATAGAAATAAAATGTTGTTGATAATGGTTGTTAAATAATAATAATAATAAATTATTATATTTGAGATACCAAATTAATTAATTTATAATAGTTACCATATATTTTTTGAAATTAGAAGAATAAATATACTTGTTAGTACTCAGTTAAGAGTTATACTTCTTCATTGAGGAACCTCTATTGTTTTACAAATTTAGCCTTGAAATGATTTTATTTTGGAAAAAAATATTATAGGCTTTAAGGAAAGAATCTAGGATAGTATTATTAGAGGACTTGGTTGGGTTATAAGGATCAAACTTTGTGAATAAAGAGGGAGAGTAGGTTCCCTTTTTTAAGTGAGGGAAATGAAACACTTGGAATTACTTAAAATATTAAATATTATAGACCATAATCATTTCAAGTGGAACAAAGGAACCACATATTCAAATATAAGATGCGATAAGGTCAAAATAAACTCATGAAATCACATTTATGAAATTTTTGAACACATTTTAAGCTATACCTCGTAGTTAAACAACTTTATAACCATTTTTTACCATAACCGTGATAACTTAAGTTTTTACCATGATAACATAATTACCTGAACAAAAATAAAATGGGACTTATAAATTTTTTTTACAAGATGATTCTAAAAATTTTAATCCTTTTTATCATATTCATTTTTTTATAAGTGGTGGAAATTAATTTTAATATAAGAACTCACAACACACGTGTAACATCCAACCCAAACCACTAGGTCCAATATAGAGTTCCATATAACCTCATTCATGTCTCCCCATATGCAAGAGACTACCAAATAGCATCTAGGGTATATGTCCATCAATGGGGATACTATAACCTTAGTTTTATTTCATATAGGAATAATAATAATAAAAATTATATAGAACATCATATGAATCCTTTGATAAGTAAATAATCAAATGAGTACACTTTTCACATAGATAAAAAATGTCTCCCAAGGTTGAAATAGAAACCAAAGTATATATGTAGTAGGTAAATAAATAAATAAAACTATAGTAACCCATAGATTCATTCCCAATCCTTCCTCTAGCTCCATACTCTAGGGATTAACTGTTTTCTACATGCCCCTTACCCTTCCTCAAATCCTTATTCATGAAATCTTTACATATATTGAGATTCCCATATAGGGTGTGAGTATGAAACCTATTAGGAAACTAGATGAATACTTAATAAGTGTTCACATTTATAAAAATATTATTTCATGATAATAATAAATGAAAAATAAATCATAAAAACACACAATTACATACTGAGAAGTTGTGATCTAACCAAGCGATCCAAAAACCTAACCCATAACTACTTTTACACCATACCAAAATGATGATCAAGGATGTATAAAATGGTCAGTAATATCCTCAAGGATAGAGGAGATAAGTTGTTCGGCCCCACCTGAAAAACCAGAAGAAAGGATCGGTTTGGTCAAAGGTGGTTTTTTTACAAACTTTAAAAAAATAATATTTTGAGCTACACAAACTAAAAAGATTAACCAAAAAACAATGGACATAAAAGTTTAACTATTTTAGAAAATAAAACCACATAAAAGTACTTAAAAATAAAACTATAATTAAATAGTTATAAGGGTTCGAATATAATAATACTGTGTACCAATTTTTAATAATAAAACCATAAATTAAATAGAAACATGGGTTAAACTATAATATTTATATTTAATTCATATTTGAAGTGGATCCTATTTTATGAGTGATTTAAATCCATAATACAGGAGTTATTAACCTTCAATGAGTCCTAATATTTAATTCATTGATTTTTAATATTTAAAATTATTGAAAAGTATTACAGGGTTGATATAGGAAAGAAGGAAAGAATAAAGTGATTTTAATACATAATTTACTTAAAATGGGTACTGTATAAGGGTAACATGGTTTTACAATTATGAAATTCATATATGTTTCATAAGGTTACCAAGTTTACCCCTATTCCCACCTTGGTTTCCCTTACTTGAAAATTGGAAAAATTAAGGCAACCCTTACAAAACATAGACTTACCCTTACAAAGATCTCACTTACCCTTACATGGATGATGTTTTGCCTTTGAAAAGGTATTTGGAATGCACTGGTACCCTTAAGAGGCTACCAATATGAAATTTGGTACCCTTACAAAGCCATTGGCACCCTTATCTAGTGTATGATACACATATGTAGGTACCCTTACACAAGCCTTCACCCTTACAAAACTATGAACAACTTTATGTAGCACAATACATACCGTAATGAAACTCATATTATTATTATACAGAGGTAGGATACCCTAACAAAATACATGTAAAAGGAGTCACTCTTACATAACCCTTAAAAAAGGGTCACCAGTTTTCAACACTCTTAAACCATATATATGGGTAATTTTAATTGGAAAATTTTATTTTAAAACAAAAATAAGTATAAGTTACCATTAAGAGAGTGATTTAGGAACAACCATAAGGTGATAATATTATAATTCTCACCTATAGCTACTTATTATCCCAGAGAGGTATCTCTAACGGCCCTGCACAAATAACCTCAACCACTATGCTTAGATATCAGACTCTCGCTCCCACATCTCCTCCTGGATCCATACATGCCACCCCTAGATCCAAAAAATAAATTTTATACCCCCCATAAAAACTTATTTTTCAATTATACAGTCTATGGAAAGTGCTCCTCATATGATGTATCAATCCCCAAATTAATATCCTCATAGTCTATAACATTAATGATATTAGGCATGTACCTTCAATGATAATAAATATGGAACACATAATGATTTCCTTGATAATGTAGAGGAAGGTCTAGATGGTATCCCACTATCACAACCAATTTGATGATCTATAAGGGTATTAAAAACTATGGTTCTTACTTCCCATACTACCAAAATTGATGATTCCCGAACCGAGGTGACACTCACAAGAAAACTTGGTCACCAACAATGAACCCAAAATGTCACTTCCTTCGGTCTGCATATAATCACTACCTACTATGAGTAATCCTCAATAGATTTCTGATAAAATATAACCACTTTGAGGTATATTGGACCATACTAGGCCAAAGAAATCTTTCCTCACCCACATCATACTAACATAGTAGTGAGGGGCACAACTACCCATAAAGAGCCTCAAATGGTTTCATCTATATAGAAGTATAGAAGATATTATTTTAATAAATATATTCCAAGGATAAATGATTATCCAAATTTCAAAAAAAAATCTATAAACAAATCCTGAAGAATATCCTCCAATATGTGAATCATCCACTCTAAATTTCCATTTTTCTAAGGCTGGTACACTATTCTCAATATCACCTGATTCCCTAGAGATTTCTGCAAGACTTACCAAAAGAGATACATGAAAAATTCATCTCCATCAATACAATAATAAAGGTATTGAAATGTAAGTTTATTATCTCTAGGATATAATACCCTCCCATAAATTCAACTGAGTGAGTCTCTCAAATTAGTAAGAAGTGAGAAACCTTTGTTGACTAACCAAAAATTTACCATACAATGTCCCGACTCATCATGGTCCTAGGTAACCCAATCCAAAAGTCTATCATGAAATCATACCAATTTAATATGGGATTTGGAGGTGGCTGAAAAAAAAACTAGGATGCTAACGATCAACCTTTACCCTCTATTCGGTAAGGTAATAGGAAAAGAAATCTAGTGATGTCCCTCCTCATCCCTAGCCACCATAACTGTCAGCTGAAGTCATGGTACATCTTTGTCACCCTAGAATGTACCACCCACATAGATATATGAAAGTACAAAATTATCTCCTCCTTTATGTAAGCATATACTATTACTATCCCATCTAGAAGGATTAAATCATCATCTTCCAATGACCACCCAAGTATTGGGTTACCTCCAGCTAGCTGTTCCCATATCCCAAAAAACTCTAGGTCATTATCTTATCCTTATTTTACCCAGTATACCAATAAAAAAATGGTCAATAAGGGATCACAAGTTATATATCCATGATCCTTAGAAGTATCCATCCTCTAATCATCCAATAATCTTATCAAGAACCACTTCTCCTCAAAAGTATTCTCCCCAAGATCTTTCTCATCCTTTGTCTTATGGCTAAGAGTATCTAAAAAGATGATACCCATCCATGGTGAATTCGATATATCGAAGTTAAAAATTTGAATATACTCTACCCAGAACATCTAGCTTAGGTTTAGGTACCCATATGTGAATATTTAAATTAGGATATGTTGGTTAGTGTAAACTATAAATCTCTCACTGAAGAGATAGTTTCATAAACACTTCATATCATTGACCTCAACTACCAAATCCAATTCATGAGAAGGGTAGTTTTCTTCATGGGGTTGCAACTGATGTGAACCATAAGACATCACCTTCTCCCTATAAATCATCTCCACTCCCAAAGACTGACGTATCAAAGTATACATCATAATTGGCCCCTTGATCGGGAAGTATCAAAACTTGATCTATAGTTAACCTCCTATTGAACTCAAGAAATGAATATTTATATTTACCCAACCACTAAAACTTCACTCCCTTATCCATTAGTGTAGTCATAGTTTTTGATAATCAGGACAATTCTTAGATAAATATAAAATAATATACTTCTAATCCCAGAAATATCATGATATTTAACATTTTTTATGATATATTCAAGTCATCACTACCTCCACTTTCTCTTGGTCAACAAATATTGACCTGACCACAAAAACTTCACTCACTTATCCATCAGTGTAGTCATGGTTGTTGATAATCAGGATAAGTCCTAGATAAATATCCAATAATAAATTTCTAATTCTATAAAGTTCATGATATTGAAAATGTTTTAAGGACATGTCCAAGTCAACACTGCCTCCACTTTCTCTTTGCCAACAGATATTCCTGTATTAGAAATTACATGCCCTAAGATATTTATCTCACAAATCAAGAAGTTAAAATTTGATAGTGTGGCATGAAACCAATGTGCTAAAATAATACTCAACACTATATTATGATGTTTGGAATATTAATCTAGTGTCTGTGAGTAGATGAGGATGTAACCAACAAACACCATGATAAGAAAGTCCAGGTAAGGGTGAATGATATTATTCATGAGATCCATGAACACTACTGCCACATGGACTATTCTGAATGACATCACTAAATACACATAAAAACCAGACCTTCTCTATAAATTTATATTTTTAATTTCATACTCTCTAACCCATAGATGGTGACAACCGGATTAGATATCAATCTAAATGAACCATATATCTCATTTTAATTTATAAAAAATATCATTTATCTTTGGGAAATTATAGCTGCTATTCACCATCACATAATCCTTATTCTATTAATCAAATAAGATTCAAAGAATATTTTCCACCTTATTAGAAAACAACACAGGTTTACCCAATGGTTATGTAATTATCCTGATAAATCCATTCTTCTATAAGTTTTGAAGTCTCACATTGAGCTCCTTCAGCTCAGTTTGTGGCATATGACAAGTGGATATGAAAATGGGATACACACCTTAAAAGTCTCTATTTTATAGTCAACCCTTATAGGAGGTTGGATTCCTATTAAGTTATACGTAAATACATCCTAATAATGATCCATGACTAGAGGAAAAGTTGAAGGGCCTTCCACTGATCCTATTGAAATATCCAAGTCTGTGATCGCCATTGTGATTATCTCAAGATATCTTAAGTCTAGAACAAATATACCTACTCATAGTTCCCATTATCTAGCATGAAATACATCTTTCTCTTTATAGAAATAAATGAAACCCATATTTGATAAAAACACATGTGATATCAAAAGATGTTCATCTAGTCCATTTCGAGAATCACATCAAATCTCTTCATATATAGTATAATAAAGTCCAATAGATTTCCATATCCAATAAAACATATAGGTAATTTGAGGAATCATTGAAGATGGTTCACTTTTTTTCCCAATAGTTTTTCATGGGAATGTAACTCAGAGGAAAACTTGATTGGAAATTCATGTTAAAATACTAATTGTACATATATAAAATAATTATAAGAAACAATATCAAACAATATAATTGATAATGTATATGAAATAAAAACCATACCTCAAATAGAAGGTGGTCTCTCACCACCATCTACTAGAGTCTGTTCAACTGTGTAAACATGATCTAACTCATATCTACTACTCTAACAATGAGATGTGTGACTATTATAAGTCATAAAATTATTCTACCAATGAGTACCTCTTTCAATTCCCTGAGTAAAAGATCATGTTAGTTCCCTACCTCTTTAAAATTTCATCCTTGAAGCCCTTGAGAAAATCCACTATAGATTCTTCATCATTCTATAATACCGATACAAGATCTAAGGTATTGTACCACACTTATGATAGTGTCCCACCTTCCTATAGTTAAAGCATTGTAGAAGTCCTAACGAGGGGACCAATGAAGCTACACACTGCTCAACTCATGTGCCACTTATTTGAGGTGCCTTGTATTCCTTTCTCTTCTAATTTCCTGAAGAAACTCCTATAGTAGTGAGAAAAATCTCAGTCATTGGACCACTGTGGTATTGAAGTAAACTAGATGCCTTGTCCTCCGACAAACCCTTCTCAAAGGTCATGGCCTTGTGAAGTATCTAAGAGTACATCCTTAGATAAGATCCCCTAACTTGACACCTGAGATCTATTTGAAGGCCTATATCGAACATATGATCCTTTTTGACCTCATTCCAATCAAACAAAGGGAAAAAGTGAAGTAAAATCATAAACTGAGTAGAATGTGAAGATAAAATTAAAGAACCCTATTATTACTTCATGAACTCCTGGGAATGGTCCGGCTTCATCCCGTCTATAAATTTCTACTTGAGAAATATCTAACTAAATGTCACCCAAGTAAGACCCTCTCATCTCCCAGGTTGACTCATGGTACTCCAATATTTATAGGATGGTCCATGGAACATGAAGGTCCCCATAATAACTTATCCCTCCTCAGGAGTCTGGACTATCTTGAAAATTCCCTCAATAAAGTCCAGCTAATCCTATGAGTCCTATGGGCCACCAGTACCCTGGAATTACAGTGTATGTTGGATCTATAAATCAGGATCATGATTGATCATGGTAATATAAACAGTTCTACCTTTGATAGGAACAATCTGAAGGAGTCCTAGATGAATGGTCTCTATACCCTGAATCACCTATGTTGGCAAAGAGTGTGTTGGGGTACACCCTCCTAGAGCATGGGTGTGGGAACGAGAACATCCTCGGATGGCATACTGAGAAGTCTCATAAAACTTCTCCAAGTTGGAATATTTTAATCAAAATAAAACACTTATATCATTTAAGAGAAATCATAATGAGTTTATGTGATTCTATAAGGTTATCCTAGGAGTCTACCGTCAACCCACTGTTTAAACCTCCTAGAACTGACCAAAGTCTCTTACCTACATGTTATTCATAGTCATCATTAATATAGTAAAAATAATTGCATTCTTAGTTCAACTAACTAATTCTAACATAAATATATCGCACTAGAAAGATAACAGATATGTCACATAAAGAATAGACTATATAGAACAAATTGAACACATTGAGGAATTATATTTAAGAACAAAAATGTAACAGAAAATAGTCACATATATGGAATATTAACCTATGTGCCTGATCATTATTCATGAATGTACTTTAAAATTTTATAAAATTGTAATAATAGTCCCATCCATGGTTACTCAAATATATGTTATGCATCTGTTGGATTGGTACACAGAAACCCCCTTACCCGATTCCCACACAACTATCTCTTTTCTACCACATCCCATGTTAGTGTAGAAATATAATAAGAAATTATTCTTTGATGCAATTTTTCAACATACAACTTGAACCACTTGGTTTGAGTTGGAGTGTCACATGACCTAATGACCACCTCTTGGCACACAAGATGTTTTCGACTAGCAGTGAGGGCCTAAGTTTGTCAATGGGAAGATTTACCTTTAGTATCATGTAATAGATAAATAATGATAATAAATAAAATATAAACTATTAATGGAATCATGTAGAAACTAAATAATAAAAAGAGTAAACATTTCATAATAATAAATAAAAAACTCCCAATGTGTCAAGACAAACCAGAGTATAAGTGCAGAGGGTAAATAAATATATAAAATTTGAAATAATCAGCAAAGAATATCCCAGTCCTACCTCTATCTCCATGCTGAATGGATCAACCATATACCATAAACCCCTTTATCTCACTCTGATACAGGTATGTGGGAGTCTGTCTTGGACCTTGTGGTTCAGTTTAGATACCACAACATGTAAAATAGCCTTTAGGAAAATACTTGATTTAAGAGTAAAAATCAATTATCCTTTAAATCAAGTAATAATTTGTTTTCTAATTTTTTTGGATAAATTATAACAAAAGTAAGTTGTTCATAATTTCGGAGTAATCCATAACTAAATGGAATCTTCTAACTAATCTGTTAAATGTGAAGACCAATTTTTTTTAATTTGAATATAATATAACTTATCTTTAAAAAAGTCAATCTTGGGTTCCCAATTTCAAAATAATGTTTTAAAATACATTATTTTACTCCGTAAAAATATATTTGGTCAAAGAAAACTCATCAAATAGGATAAATAAACCTTTTTGAGACATTTTAAATCTTTACCACATAGTTTTAACCTAGTTTTACCTCTTCTATCGAGGTGACAAAACTTCACTATGATTTATATTCATAATGAAACAAAATTAATTAACCCAATTACATTGTATTAATTGTTTTGATTCAAAATATTGAATCCATTTCATAATATTCAATCTCTATATGTGGTATAAATTAATTTTAAAATAATCATGAAAATCACAATGAAATCCATTTTTATAAAAATTCACTTTTTTTTTTCATAAATCATGGTTTATTCTTATTATAAATTAACTAAAACTATTTGACGAATACTAAAAGAAATGTTGCATGAATTAAAAGTGTTTTTTAGAAAAAACATTTTTTACCTTCAAATTATTTTATTTTAATTTCTAAAAAATTGATAACCAATGAATTCATTTTTATATGTTTAAAAAATACTTTTTAATAATTAATTTTTTCTACTTATACACACCAATCCAATGACCAGGTGAAAACAATCAATTTAAAAGTAATATTTTAATACTATATCATAGTTTCTTTAAACTTGGTGATATGTATAAATAAATATATCAAATAAATTACATATATTTAAAGAGAAATAAATCACAAAATATTAGGGGGTTAAATTCTACCCCCTTATAATAATCTGAAACTAAAAATTTGATCACTCTGATATAAAAAACTAAGGATTTTTTTGCCTCATCACATCCTCAGGTTCCTATATAACTTCATCACATTTATAGTTTATCCAAAAAAACATTAACCTGGTGAGTATCCTTGTTTCACAGAACTTTCTCTATTAGATCTATATCATCTATTAGTTATTCCTTATAAGATATATCTTACTCTAGTGGTATGAAATCTGATTTTAGTACATCTGAAGGATAAACTATGTACTTAGAAAAGATACATGGAACACATAATGAACTTGAGAGATATTCGATTAAAGTGAAAATAGATAAGGAACTATCTTGATGGGATCAATTATTTAAATGGGAATGATATATATAGGGGTAAACTTTCCCATGTTTCCATCCAACAGCCCGATGGCCTTCAATTTATTTATTATATGATAAAACCCCCTTTTAAGGGATGAAGGGGGGAAACCAAATAAACTTCATAGACCTAGGACAAATCACATAAAAAAAAGAGTAAAAACAAACTGACAATATAGAGATACCACACCCTAGAATTTGATCATGATGATGCTTTCCACCATTTTAAGACTGTTCGGCAAGAAAGTGTCCTGTGTCAAAGCACAGGCCTGATCCAATGGCTGATGCATTGCCCTCTCAAACAACCAAATAAAAAAAGCTCTACAAAGATGAAATGCCTACTCTGGATCCTCTTATGAGGCCTATTCCATGTGGTCAAGTCTGACTGTACAGGATTTACATCTTTGAAATTAAACCGACCAAAAAAAAAACTTCTAACATTGTCAAATTGAAATACCTCAAGATATTTCAGCATTCATGAGTCAAAAACAAAACACATCCCACCAAAAGAACCTCCCATATGTAACCTGATCATCACTAAACTTGAACCTCCAATCTGCAAACCTCCCTCAGAAGCCAAAAACCAGAAACCTCCCCCCTCCGAGCCACTCTAGAGCTGACACTGAACCACACCGGAAGCACGTCAGAGTCTTCACTAAACCGAGAACCCCAAGACAGATTCCACCACTGAGATAAATCCTGAATCCCAAATCCTTGTCAAGTTGTAGAGATGCTAAGTCGATGCCAAGCTGTGATCTCGAAGTCGGGATCATGATGAAGCTTTCCCATGTTTCCATGTCTCATAACCTTCTTCTAAGGATATCTTTATAGAAATACATTATCCCTAAGTTTTAACACTATATCTCACCGATGATTGCCAATATAAATTTTCTATCAAATATAAGCTACCCTGATGTGCTGCTGAATTAATCTAATTGTTTTTTACCATTTTCTAAAATTGATCAGGTACCAATATATTTCTTTCTCCAACTTCATCCTTTAAAGTTAGAGTTCACCACTTTCTTCCATAAAGGGATTCATAAAGAGACATATGTATACATGAGTGGAAAATATTTTTTTTAAGAACATTATACCACAGGAAGGTGTTGATCCAAAACATATTTTAAATGAATAGAACACGATCTCACCATATATTATTGGGATTTAATGGTCCTCTCAAAGTGATTTTTTTGGGTTTTATATGAAGTAAAAACACTTAACTACGCATCCAAATCCTATTAAAGACTTCTCTAAAAGTTTTTGTTAAACTAAGCATCCTGATCAAATATAACAGAATTTGTTACTCCATGAAACCTTAAAAATTCCTTAATGTATATCATAAAAATATGATCAAAAATGAAATATTATTTGATGGTAATGAATTTTTTTTTATTTCATAATGTGTTTGACAAAAAAACCAAAATGAAATTATTCTATTTAGATGTTTTGGGGAGTCATATGGTTAAGTACATTATAATGTTTTCAAATTTTTATTATGGTATGGGTAATGGTTGTAAAATCAACTTAGACTTTGATCCATTCTCCTTAAGTTACTAACATACCTGACGTAGATATATATACTCTATAATATTTATTTTCATGTATATTTTCAAGAAATATCTATCATATCTCTATACTTCTTCATAATTTTATATCTAATATAGAATGATGAATAATGAACATCATCTAGTAACACATTATTCATATTTGGTATTTACAGGAAACATAATCAGTTCCTAAACCTTATAATTCCATCATATTCATGGTTTAACTCAAGAACATTTTTCAACTTCTTTTATAGCCTCACATCCTCCTTATGTGCCTCTTTAGTGCTTTTATGGATGGATGGTTGATCATTCATAGAAGAATGATATGACCTCTCACCTTTCCTTACAATTTCAAGATATATATTTTGAATATCTATAAATGATGGATCTATTTCAATACTCATTATGTATAAACATTCATGGTCTTTTCGACTCGGAGCATCAGCCACCTCATTCTATTTCCTAAAGTGGTTACATATTGATAATTTAGAATGTTTTATCAACTATAACTATCTTCTCTAGAGTATATTAAACCATTTCTATGTGAATATATACTTGAAGATTTTGTGATCAGTATATATTAAACATATTTCACCATAAAGATAATGCCTCCACATTTTTAGTGAAAAAATTACTGTTGTCATCTCCAAATCATGATTCAAGAAATTTTTCTTATGAATTTTAAATTGGCATGAGGTATAAGTTATCACCATATCATTCAAAATGAAGATTCATGCCTTTTACTTCTTTGATATATCACTAAAGATTACAAATCCTTCTTTATTTGAGGGTAGTTTATGCACCAGGGCACTAAATAACCTTCTCATATGCTCCATGAAATCAATTTCACATTCATATATCCATGTAAACCTAACTCCCTTTTATGTTATCTTGGTTATTGTGTTATATATTTGTGAGAAATTTTTCATGAAGTGTCTGTGGTATCCAATGAACCTAAGATAACTAAGGATCTTAATGACTATAGTTGGACTAGTACATCAAAAAATAGCTTTTATCTTTGAAGGATCTATAGATATACCTTCACTTGATAATATATAACCTAAGAATGAAACTTTATGAAACAAAAAATCACACATGATAAATTTAGAATACAAATTTTCCTTCCTCGAGGTCTTTAACACAATTCTAAAATGATCACAATGCTCTTCCTTTCTCTTTGAATATATACTAATATCAACTATAATGACTACAAAATACTATTCAATGTAATCTCTAAAGATTTTATTCATTAAATCCATGAAGTTACATGGGAAATTAGTAATTCAAAATGGAATCACTATAAATTCATATTTCCTATACCCTATAAAAGGCTATCTTGGGTAAATCTTATTTCTTGACTCTTAATTGATGATATACTGATTAAAGATAAATCTTGAAAAAATAATGTTGTCCCTATAGTTTATCAAATATATCATCAATAAAGTGTAGAGGATACTTTTTCTTTATTTTTATCTTGTTAAGTTCTAGATAATCAATGAAAATATGCATTCAACCATCTTTATTTTTAACAAAAAAATAGGTGCACCCCATGGTGACACACTAGGGAATATGAATAACATATCAACATTCCCTATAGTTTCTTTTTATATTCCTACAACTCAATCAAGTTCCTTCTATATAGAGTCTTTAAAATAGGTGTATCACCATGTATAATTTGTATTGAAAAATCAAATTCATGATTTAGGGGAAGACTGGGTTACTATTTTGGAAATACATCAACACAATCCTAAACAATAGGAATATATTAAATAATGAGTTTCTTCGAAACCATTTGAGATAAATATACCTAATTAATATGTAGTAAGACCCCCCAACACAGAAGTGAATTCCGTTGAAAGTTCTTATTCATCATCACACTAAAAGATGATCATAATTTAATTAAAAATATCAAAAGTGAATTCCCTTTCTTAGAAATTTATATGGAATTTATATATATTGATCCAATATATACACAAAAGCACATCAAATACAACTAGTGGAAGTATTAAAATATGTGTCGGAAGTGAATTCCCATGAACTACTACCAAAGAGGAACTATAGAAATGATCTGAATTTATTATATCATTAAGAGTTTTTAATGCTAAATCAACATCTAATTTTTAAGGTGGTGATTTCATAACCTTATAAATGAATTAATATATAAAATAATGGGTAGATCCAGAATCAAATAAAACATCTTCAATTATAAAGAGGATGATAAGTGTCCCCATTACCGTTTTTTTGTCACAATCCCCTTCAGTAGTTGTGATCACACAAGCATTCTATTTTTCTGTTGGATTTAGATGGGGTTTACACCTATTATCAGAATTAACCCTCATATTTGTGCAATAATTCAGTGAAATGTCCATAATCCTTAAAAATATTTCATTGGAGTGTGGGTGGCACACTCAGTTTAGTTTTTTCACCATTCATTTTATAGACTTAACTCTTTAGATCACATCAAAATTATTTTTCTAAATGGGATCGTTTTCCATAATTAAAATATTTACCAATCCTGATATGGTAATTGTATCCATGATTCCTTCCATACTTTTAACATTAATAAAGATTATTTTTCTTTCCTCTAGGGGTTTTATTTTTTTAAAGTATTTCAAAATTATATCTTTCTCTTTTTTTCCCCAAATCCACAATAACAGCGAGAGTCTCCAATTTACGATTCCAACTTTAGATAAAATTAAATTGTTTATTCATGGATATTAAATTCTTCAATAACCAATTCCTTTTAGTAACTTGGTCTCATGGCACTAAAGAATCAGTCAAAATTTAGGGTCATATATATTATCGGAAGTATAAATTTCATATATGGTGAAATTTTACTCACAAGGACTAGATTCATAATCTATATTCTTTATTTATAATAACTACATTTCCATTTTCCTGTGAATATTTTTGGGAAAATAATTATGGAAAAATACCTTCTTAAACTCTTTCCATGTCATGGAGTCAATTTACTCTTCATGCCTCATATTTTTGATAAGATTTCAACATTGATCTTCTTCACATTCTAGATTACATACTCCTAGGATAATATTTTCATGTTCCAAATATTATAGAAAAGAAAACATATTTTCAATAGTACTAATCCATTTTTCATAAATTTTTGGATTAGAGGAATCATTGAAGGAAGTTCAAAATTTCCACTTAAAAGACGAAATAATGTTTTGTTCCTTCCTTTTTCCATTTTGGAGAGCAGCATGATTCAAATTAATGTCCATATCCTAATAGATTATAATGAGAATATCTATAGTATTTCATATCCCATCTCCAATTTCATTTTGTTTCTCATTATAATGGTCATTTCATTACTCATCACATTCAATGTTAACATGATTCCTTCGTAGTCCATTCATTGATGAAAACCAAAAAAATGCGAGCAATAATAATCATTGTGAGTAATAATGTAATCCTTGAAAAACCATTCATAGGATGTTTGAATCATGAAACCTTAATTTAAATTTATGAAAAATTAGGTTTAACCAAGGTCAGTCATGGTCATTATCTATTAAATTACTTCATAATGGTTTATAAGTAAAATGTAAATTAACCAAATAATTCACTAGAGAGTGTCAAAATAGGTGCTTAGTAAGGGGACATTCACCATAAACTAGAATGATGGTAAAGATATGCTCAACTAACTTTTTTGGGGGTTATTACCCCAAAATTCATCTTTACCAAAACCATATCCATTTATAGTATCCATATTGGGATGTATTACAAGGAAAACCACATAATCTATACCATACAAAAAATTTAAGATTCTATCCTTTAATTTTCATTATCCTTAATGTTTTGAAATAATTTCTAAAATCCCAGTCTCAAAAAATAATTAAACCCTACTTTGACACCAACTATGGAGTCCCACTCATTTCATACACATATATTACTTTTTTCTTGATGAATATTAAATACATATCATAAAAATACATTCCCCAGAGTCATAGAGGTTTAGATACTTTCAAGTATGTATACATAATCATCTAATTTCATGAAATATCTCAAATATCTGCAAAAATTATCTTCTCATATAAAACACTTCTTAGAAATACCCTACTTAAAAACATTCTTCATAACTCAAAGAAAGGAAACATAAGAAAGGGTAATATTACATATTCAGTTAGGGTAAACATAAGGGATATAAATAAATTATCATAAGTGAGAATAAGATAATAATAAGGTCATGTGAACATGATCATAATTTATAATAATCACACCCAATCATTCAAATATCATTAATCATAAAGCATGGAATATGGAATTTTCATAATAAAAGACATAAGTAATATGTGTGTGGAATCATCAATAGTTAACCACGAGCCATTGGAACATATCATAAGAATAAGACATAAGTTTTTGGCCTAAAAATAATCATAGAAAATAAAATCCTTAATCAAGGTTCACTCCTAAGACCATCATCGTGGACAATGTACCATAACAAAAATTCTTACTTGATTATTTCCTACATTCTCTTAGAATTAACTTCCATAAAGATCACTTTGTCATTTATTGTAAGTTAATCAAATACACTATCTCTTATGAGATTATGAACTTTATTATAATTGCCCTATATATTATAGGGATATATAATTCTAGTCCCACCCACTGTATAATCATAATCTATTTTTATGTATGTGCCAAGACCATAAATCAATCACCATATCATCATATCATAACCCATAGAAAATAAAAAAAGTTTCATAAAAATATCATCATCATATTCATAAACCTTATAGGGAAAAAATAAGGATTATATCATTAAATAAAATTCCCAATAAAGCATAAGTGACATCAAAGGATTCTATCATAGACAAAAAATTATATTAAAGATCAATAGAAATTATTTTTAAGTAAAATACTCTTTTTATTTTAAAATCACAAATTTAAAATATAAAAATATTGAAAATGTAACACTCCAATAATTTATAAATAGATTTAATATAACATTCATGAAACACTGAGTCTTTACAAAACACCAATTTGTTATAACCTATACAAGTAAACATAATTTTTCCATATCTGTGATTTGAATTTAGAAAAACTAACATACACAGTTGTATTCAGTAAGATATTTAGAGTCTGATAAGACACATTTAATTTTTTGTGAATAGTAACATACCCTTATAAAAATCAATGAATAGTAATAAATATTAAATTATCCAAAAAATAGAAAATTCACCCATGAATTTATAAATACAATTTATACATCATAAAAGTGAAAAAAATGATCATAGTATAAGTATTGACAAATTTTTATATCCTAAATATTCTAATTAAAATTTATGATTAATTTAATAATTTAAAATAGAAATTTATTTTCATAAAATGTAATCATAAAATGTTATTTTATTATCTTATGGTTATTAGATAATTATATGGGAGCTTGAATAAATTTTCAAGGTGTCATAAAACGAGTTATAGTTTTAATGTTATTTTTTGTAATAAATTATGATTTTATTTAAAAATTAAATTAAAAATATTAAGAAAATTATTTTAAAAAAATTTAGTTCATTTTTGAATCAACACATTGAAAAATGGTTAGGGTGATTTTTTTGGGATTTTTCTTAAATAATTGAATTTTATGTGAATAGTAAAAATACAGTTTTGATTTTTTGGTATGTTTAATGACATCATAATGTTGTAGTAATTAATAAAAAATTCCGTTTGACTTGTGTATAGTAAAATATGATGTGAGGTATCCCCAGTGGATAATACCATGGGAAAATATCGTTGGGAAGCCCATGGTTTTTCAAAAACCACTAATGCAGGGTCCTCTTAAATTAAAAAAAAATTCCTCTCATTTATGATAAATACCCAGTCATTCCTTAATTTTATTTCATTAAAAACTCATCATCCTCAAAGATTCAGTAGTTTTAACTCCCCAGTGTTGGAGTTAGTGGCCTAGAACCAACTACTTTGTACTTTATTCATTAATAAATACCTTATCACATCTTGATTGTTCTTCTGTGTGACAATGCCCGTGATAATGTCCTAAGGAGAGCTGTTGCATTAAAGGGTCATAGAGGATCCCTGCTATGATGAGAAATCGGAAGTACCATAACACTGTTCTTGAATATATGTTATATGGCCAGATGTTTTTATTTGAGGGACACAAATAATACAGGCCATTAGGGATGAGGACTCAAAAAACTTTGAGGAACCTTCTCATGGTGTGCAACCTTGGCAATATCCTGGAGGATATTATGAGAATGAGACCTTCCAATAGGAAATCCACATTTCATAGTGTCATTGGATGTTTCTATTTGTGGACGTGTGTATTGGTCCTTATACTTTTAGATTATTATTAATGGGTGTTACAACTCACGTACTTATATGGATTGACAAAAAATGTAATGACACAATATTCGCAGCGAGGTAGGATACGTTGGGTGCATCACGAGTGATACTTCATTAATAGATAATGTGAGAAAGGATTTGTCCCTTCTGTTCCATAACAGAAATAGATATCTGAGGTCCTTTGATGGAATTGATATAGCCTAAATAAATCAATGGCCAGGGTAAGGAATGGTCGAGTTCAATTCTGGGAAGTCAAAGAAATAATAATCGAGCACATGGGTTGATGGTACTAGCATGCAACATGCTTGATTCCAGATATTGAGACAAAGAGATTATATTACACGGTAAACGTTCGTAGGAGGTGACATGTCATTACGGTGTTAACTTCTTTCTTTATGGGTGCCTTGGTGTGTTACTAGATGTTAAACTTCAACTTTAGGCAGGCTCCACCTAATGCCACTGAGAAAGAGGCCTAGAGGGTCACACACTAATTATGTCCAAGTATCTTAGTTAAATATTAATTTAAAAAGTTAAATAAATATTATTCCTGATTTGGGTTTAATAATTAATTAAGGATGCCTGATCACATTTATTTTGACCCTAGATATTTGAGAGAATATATTGAGGGGAAATAATATATTTATTAGTGAGTAATGTAGTTATATTTATTTTAGAAATAAATAGACATTATTCAAGGTCTAATAAATATGGTAGAGGAAATAAAGAAAAATAGAAAAATAAAATTACACAATGTGTATATTAAATATACACGCCATGTATTTTTTCTGGGAATTTATTAGAAATAATATTGTTTATTTAATTAAATAATATTAGGTGTAATTCTCTGGGCACATGTCAAGTTATAATAATAGTCAACTATTATTATTAGACATGGGGTATTACTAAGAATTAAATGAAATGAATAAATTATTTTGGGTAATTAATTCATTTTACTATTCTATGTAAATAAAATCCTATTTGTATAATTCTTTTTACCCTAGCCATTTTTTTGGTGGTGGTTGTGCACAACGGATCCAAGAATTATCTCAAGCTTTGAGAGAGAGATCCTCCTCCACCGGATCAAGGTGATCGAAGGAGGACATTGAAAGTGAATGATCTTCGGCGTTAGCACTTGGATATCCCTTCAGTGACATCCAAAGATACATGGAGCACATGTGGATCACCGCTAGAGGAATACTACACTTGGATTCTAGGATGCAACGATGGATCACATCAGATCATGACTGGAAACATCAACAGAGAGAGAATTCTATCAAGGTAATTCTTATCTCTTAATTAAATTAATTATAACCAACATATGATGATCCTATCTATGGTTTCGGGACTCCCCTCTTTATTTTTCATTCTTCATCTAGAGTTTTATTATCGTGACAGATCTCAGATTGATCGTTGTTAACGCTAAAATTAAATTTGGCTACACCCACCAACGCACTTCCGCTACACCCGAAACCTAAAAGTGATATTAGAAGAAGTCATATCATTGATTATAATTATTTATTTTTTCATTGGTGATTTATGCATTTAATAATTTAGTTGTTTCAATTCAAGTTAATCGTTCTTTAAATCTGAATCTTGAGATATATTCCTCCTCTCTCGTTTCTCGTTCACCTTATAGAAAAAAAAAATTTCTTTTAATTCTGATTAAAATAAAATAGTGGATCTCATCCAGAGGTTCCAAATGTTCCTAGACAAACACCACCAGAATACAAAGTGTGTATTTGAAAGTGCACACCATATTGTCTAGGTTCAATGCATTGGAATGGTCTACCAAATCGGGTCATGTAAATGGATCCTATCTAAGTATTTAAGACTCCGTGTGTTGACCAAGAATAGGTGGCACACGGTTTTTAGATGACACGTCGTGTGGCCCATGGAACAGGACGTGTAGTCCCTTAGGGTGAGGGTTGGACCATGTACCCTATATACAACTTTCCTGGCTGGAAACCGTGTATCACAGATACTACATGGCATGTGTCCAACTGAACACGCCATGTACTCTGAAAATTTCTGAAGTACATCTACACGCCATGTCCCCAGGCATGTACTTTGAATGGACAGTGAACAAAAGTATATGCCGTCTAGTCAGAACTATATGCTGTGTACTCATCCAAATTATGCGGATTTATTAAAATTTATTATTATATTATACAAACCTTTGAGACGTGTACCATAGTGCAGACATAAAGCTGAGGAAAATCACGTGATAGGTGTTATATATATATGTGTTTAATTTAACATCTGCGTAATGTTCATTTCTACTCATTGGGTAGTTATGAAAGGGATTTCACCGAGTTTCCTCCAAGGTACAAGTTATGTACAAAGATAATTTTAAATGAATTTATTTGTTTAATATTATGATGGATGATAATCTCAAAGAAATTCAGAAAAAGGTTTAAGATAAAAGGATTGATTAATTAAAGATAATTAATTGATTCGAGCGAGATTTATCTTAAAAAATAACAATTAAATAATTGAATGCTATTTTTATTTATGCATATATATCATTTCATGCGTAGATGATCATGAGCTAGAACAAGACCTTTGTATGTGAATGATTTATTCTAATTTATTTTTTTAAATTAAATTTGTTGGCCTGTGAGCATTCTCCTCATTAATATGTAGGGCCTACATTCCCAAGGTTTCTTTTATGTAAAACCCCATTTTACCCCTCACATGTGTTTTTTATAGAAGCATATGTAATGGATAGAGGTCCCAAGCTAGTGGAGGCAGCTCAAGTTAGGATCCTAGATGAAACCAATCCAAGGAGATACAAAGGTGGACAGGTGGAAAGCTGTAAACATGAACCCAAAAGGTTTGAGGTGTTTCTCCCCTAGGTCTTGGGTTAGTTTATCAACTTCTAGATAAACTAACCAATTGAACAAGATCAAGATCATACCATTTATTTTATTTATGTCAGTTTCATGGTTTATTTATTGTTGGTGTGTTGTCACGATCACACAATTAATGAATTAAACAAGCATGCAAGATGGAACTAAAATAATATTGGCTTATGCATAAAATATTATCATAGATATGGTTAATCACTTATGTTTATCCCACTTAATTTTGAAAAGCATGTAATCAAAGATAATAAAATGGAAATTTATGTATAAGGATAAAATCCCTCAAATAAATATTAAGTCGGTATAGCCTTACATAATCTTAGTTAGAATCGAACCATAGTTCAAAGTGCTTGACCAACCCTAGTTGGGGTGCCTTCAATTATCGATGAATTCTAATTCAAGGTTTTGGGTTGAATTGAATTGGTTCGCATTAAGTGTTTATTGCCACAGTAGGACTTGGTGTGACCAATAGGCAATGGTTGAGGAAATCCAAAAAAATAAAAGGATTTTATGATTGGGGAGTCCACTCAGCGGATCAAGGAGATGCGAGTTAATGTAGTTGGCATTTGGAATTCCTACATAAAACCCTTCAAGTTTCTTGAACAAACCTAGTTGACGTAATGATAAGGGAAATATAGATCCCTACCACTAGAATATTCAGGAAATATAATATTCTAAAGTTAATAGTGTGGGCTATTGGATTTCGATAAAATAGAAAGAGACTAATAAGTATTAATTTGTTTATTTGTCTCAGTTTTGTCATAATAAAGTACTAAACCTTTTATCATCTTAATTTTTAGAAAATGAAAGAAAAATTACTTTAAAAATATCATTTTGAACTATACTAAAGAAGTAAAACCTTCTCACCGACACCAATTTCCAGGAGTGGTAGAGGTGTTTACGCGTCATCCTTCGCCACGAGAGGAAATTGTATGTGCTAGAAGAGCCTATTCTAGTTGTGCCTGGGAAAGAGGCCAGTGATGAGGAACTATATATCTATATGAACCATATGGATGATGCCACCGATTTCCAACGTTTCATGCTATTATCCATTTCTAATGAAAAGTTGAAGCAACATGAAACATGGACGTGTATAGAATGATGTCTCACCTTAAGGATCTCTACCCAGAGAAGGCGAGGCAGGAGAGATATGAGATCTCCAAAAATTTGTATACGACTAATCTTAGAGAGTCTGTGTGATATGGTTCTTATGTAGTCAAGCTTATTGGCAACATTGAACACCTGGACATATTAGGGATTATGTTCTCTGATGAGTTGCATACAGATCTCATCCCATCATCATTGCCCAAGACCTTCTCTAGATTTATTTTCAACTATAACATGAACAATGATGAGAAGAGTCTATTAGAACTTCTGACATTAATTTATGAGGTAGACAAGGAAATGGGGTGTGAAAAACCCGTAGTCCTTATGGTGAATAAGAAAAGGAAGGACAAGGAAAAGGGGACAAGGACATATAGACGGTCTGAAGCCCTCGAGCACCGCCCCTCCAAGAAGGGGAAGATCCAGAGGCAGGGCAAGGAATGAGAGGTAGTATGTTTTTCATGTGTCAATTAAGAACACTGGAAGAAGAACTACACACAGAGGTGTGGGGATACAAAAGGTTCATTCGTTATCGAGTGTAATCTTTCCATTTCTACACATTGGGTATAAGATACAGTTTATGGGGCTCACATATATATTCAAATGCAAAAACCAAGTATATTTAGAAAGATTGCCAGAGGAGAGGTGGATCTTCAAGCTACCAATGGCACGAGGCTGATAGCATTAACCATTGGTGATTACCACCTCTCATTTCCAACTGGGATGATTTTGGTTTTACATAACTATTATTATGTGCCTAGTGTTACCAAAAACATAATTTATGTATCACGTTTGGATATGGATGGATTTGTTTTCATGTTTGGAAATAAGGGTTGCTTCTTTTATAAGAACAACATATGTTATGGTATGGAAAATTTAAATATTGATTTGTGTGTGTTAAATTATGAAAACCAATTGTTGGCAATCGATAATGAAACAAACTCACATGAATCATACATTACCCAGTTGTGGCATCACCGCCTCAGCCATGTAAACGAAAAGCTCTTGACAAAGATCTTCCAAGATGTCTATTTAGACTCTACTGAGCTAAAACCACTTGATATATGTCACACTTGTTTACAAGGTAAAATGACCGAGCTACCTTTCGGTGGATAGGGTGAAAGGGCCACAGAGCTTCTAGGATTGGTGCACACGGATGTGTGTGGACCATTTATAGTATAATCTTGAGGTGGATATTCTTACTTCATTACTTTAACAGATTATTTAAGTAGATATGTATATGAATACTTAATGAGGTATAATTCATATTTGGTTGCGCCCAAATTTACCCTACGGGTAAAAGCGATCGATGTAGTACATGTAGGGGTCGAGTCCACAGGGACCGAAGAAGTAACCTTGAGACGCTATGATTTGGTGAAGGATGGGCTATGAAGTAGCCAACTTTGGTTTTGATTTTGGATGGTTTAAATAACACTAATAAACCTACGTGAATTCAATTTAATGAAAATGGGTTGATCTAGGATTATGCTCGGGGTGGATTGAATGAATTTTACTTCTTTAAACAATTTTGGTTTTATTAATTCTTGATGAATCCATTCTTCAAAAATAACACTACCTTCATCATTTTCTGGTTTGGTGCTTACTAAACACAATTACTAATCCCTTATACACTTAGAGAACCAAATTCATGATCTCTCCGAGGTATATGGTCATTTAGTAATTGAATTTATTTTGCTCAAACACAGTAAAGATGAAGAGTAGAAATAACTGAAGAATGGATCTCTTAAATTAATTATCCAATTAACAACAATTCGTTCATAAAATAACATTCAATCCAGCCTTTTCATCCTCCTAAGATCAACCCATTAAGGGTTTATCCCTCTATTGATGGTATACTCTCAATTGTGGGAGGAAGATGGCTAACAAGAATTGGTTTGAAGAAATTAAAATCGCGGAAATAACGAGCACTCCTCCGTGTGTGTGAATGAAATTCACACCTATGTGTGAACTAATTCACAACAACACAGAGATATCATAGTGCTTTGTGATTATAAAGTTTTAATAAATGAAATGGAAAATATATAAGAGAAGAAGTTGATTAAGAACATAAAGATACAAAAAAAACTTACATGGAAATGGAAAACATTACAAAGGAAATTTGGAAGCAAAACATTACAATGAAACAAAGCATCCAAGATGATAAGAAAATTTTCCACCCCCATTCCCTTCACCAATAGCTCCTTATATAGGCATATTAGGAGCCTTAGGTACATCCCCCAACAATTAATTCACCCCCCAACAATTAATAGAGTCAAATGGAGGGTGAATAATCAAAAGGAAATTGATGTTTCGAATTTGACCCGGAAAACTGTCCAGATTCATCCACCACATTGACGTGTGAATTCGATATTGAATAAGGCCTAATCCGGAGGGGCTGTAGAAGAGAAATATCTGCATCCATCTGTCCTCTATGAGCTGTAAACATTTCAGGAACTTTCGCCCAGTCGTTTGGAAGTTATAGTCGAAATGATAGGACGGATTTTTGAGCATTAATGACGAGTCCACCATTTAAATCTTAACTTCATATCCCTTTATCATCATGAAAACATCAGAATTAGATCCGGCCACAGTTGAATAAAATGATCCTCATATTTTTATCTTTCTACTGTATAAATTTTAGCTTCATTGGGCTTGGTGTCTGGGCCCCACATTTGTTTGATGGGCCTTAGGCCCATTATGCTTTTTCCAGCATGTTTCTGCCTTCAGGCGCAAAATTCTCCATCTTCCTTTGGGATTCATCCATCGGACCTAAAAGATAAAATGTTCCAAACAAAGTGATCAATCATATCCCAAAATTTAAAATTAAAATGATGAATATTGTAATTTCCACAAGCAAATTATTGAGTGGGCCCAAATTGACATTTTAAGCATGAATTGCACAATGATGGGAAATGAAGTTCAATTTCTGAATTGGACTAAAATTGATGTTTATGAACTTTTAAATACATTAATATTAAGATCTTAACAATTAATATTAGCCACTTTCAGTGACTAATCACACCCCCCAACTTGAGTTTTGCTAGTCCCGAGCAAAATAAATTACAAATATGAAATCCAAATCCCCTTTTCCAAAAACATTTAAATACACATTACTCACCCAAATATCTAATACCAAAAAAAATTATGAAAACCCATCAAAATAATTTAAAACAAGCTAGGTCCATAAGCATATCCCAAGCCCATTCCTTTGTTCAAATTCATCGCCACATTTCATCCAATTCCAATTAAGCATGATAAAGTGTTGTGCATAATAAAAGATATGGGGCCCATTTTATTGTTCAAGGGGAAAAAATGGAAGCGCTAGGTGGGAATCACATTAAACCTTAAGATGAGTATCCTTTTTTTTTTGATTTTTTTTAACCACAATAGATATGAAAAGACTAACTCTGGGCAAGACAACTATGGAGTCACGATCCCCAAGTGCCGGACGCCACGCATTTTGTCAATTTCATGCTCTACAATAGAGATATAAAGCCTAACTCTGGGCAAGACAACTATGGAGTCACGATCCCCAAGTGCCGGACGCCACGCATTTGGACAAAACATTTCTCTATGTGGTCATTATTATTTTTTTCATTTTTTTTTTGTTTTTTGTTTTTTTGTTTTTTTTTGTTTTTTTTTGGATACTCAAATTAAACTAAAAGTGACCCCATAACCCTATGCTATAATTAAAGGGACCCAAGAACTCAAATTTACACCCACAATCCAAAAGACGTGCATTGTGGCATTTTTATTAAGAGGATGAAAATGTAAACTTTGAAAAATCACATTGGACAACCGCACTTTCCAAAAACTATGCTCATGAACTTAAACTTGCATTAAAATCAGATTCAAGGCATGCAAAATTTATTTGATATCCAATTTTAGAGCTTGCAATGTGTCTTTATCATGTTTATGGTTAATGGAATTTTTTTTTCATGCATGTTCTTATTCAAAATAAAAATCATTTTTTATCCCCCCCCCAACTTAGAATAACACTGTCCCCAGTGTTTAAAGAAAAAAAAAAGCTAGAAGGGGGTAGGAGAGGAGTTCAAAGATAAAATTGAGAATGAAAAATATGGAACAAATTCACCTGGTTTTTAAAGTTGAGGTTCATGATGCTCCAAATTACTCCTTTGATCTCTTTGGGGATGTAGGCACCTCCTTGATTGAACATGTATCACCCAAAATAGTTCCTGAACCATAAAAAGAAGGCCAAAGCAGACAAAACAAACAACACAATGATTTATTTAATTCCAAGTACCATCATTTTCATGTTTTTTTTAAATCAAACTAATGATACATTGTCTTCTTTTAAATTTCTGGGTAAGGTATTACTCAGGGATCACACCGCGTGACACGGATGAATACGGTGCTCCCCTTTCATACCCATCCATACTCATAAAAGAAGAACAGGTCAAGAGTCTAATAATAATTTTTTTTAAACCTACAAAAACATAAATAAAATAAACTGATGATACATTGTCTTCTTTAAATTTCTGGGTAAGGTATTACTCAGGGATCACACCGCGTGACACGGATGAATACGGTGCTCCCTTTTCATACCCATCCTTACTCATAAAAGAAGAACAGGTCAACAGTCTATATATATAAAAAAAGTAACAAAATTAAGCAGAAGGAAACAAAAGATGATTCCCAGTGATTGGAAACATGAAAACCACGGGTTGCCTCCCGTGCAGCGCTTTTGTTTAACGTCGTTAGCCCGACTTGTACCCTAAATCTATCAATTTTTCTCTGGTTCATATGTTGGCTCAGTTAACTCCTCCTTGGTTTCTTGTTTATTGAATGATTCAATGAATGGTTTTAACCTATGACCATTGACTTTGAAGACATGACCACTTGTGGGATCCTGAATCTCTATTGCCCCATGAGGGTACACATGATGCACTAGGAATGGACCAGACCATCTGGACCTTAGCTTTCTTGGGTGTAGATGAAGTTTTGAACTATACAAGAGCACAAATTTTCCCAGCTCAAAGTGTTTGACTTTGAGATTCCTAGATTGGTAGGCTTGAACATTAGATTTATTGATCCTTGAATTTTCATAAGCCTCCATCCTAAGTTCCTCGAGTTTATTAAGATCTAATTTCCTTTTTGTTTCAGCCAAAGAAATGTCAAAGTTCATTTTTTTATTGCCCAAAAGGCCTTATGTTCAATTTCAACAGGTAAATGACATGGTTTTCCATAAACCAATCTATACGGTGACATGCCTAGGATAGTTTTGAAAGCAGTTCGATATGCCCAAAGGGAATCTAAGAGTTTCTCGGTCCAATCTTTCCTAGAGGGATTGACAGTTTTTTCAAGAATTTGTTTAATTTCTCTATTTGCCAACTCAGCTTGACCGTTGGTTTGAGGATGGTATGCAGTGGAAACTTTATGAGTAATACCATACTTAGACATGAGTGAAGCGAATGGGCGGTTGCAGAAATGGGTTCCACGATCACTGATTATAGCCCTAGGAATTCCAAATCGAGAAAATATATGATCTTTCAAAAATCGGATCACAACATGGTGGTCATTGGACTTGGTGGGAATGGATTCAACCCATTTTGAGACATAATCAATAGCTAAGAGGATATAGAGGTATCCCTTAGAGTTTGGAAAGGGTCCCATGAAATCAATTCCCCAACAATCAAAGATTTCAACGACCAGAATGGGAGTGAGGGGCATTTGATTCCTTTTGGTAATGGATCCTAATTTCTGACACTGAGGACAACTTTTGGAGAATTGGAAGGAATCCTTAGTGAGTTTCGGCCAGTAGAAACCACTTTGGAGGACCTTTGCAGTGGTTTTCTTTGTAGAAAAGTGGCCTCCACATGCCTCTCCATGACAAAATTTTAGAATGGACTCTTGCTCAGACTCGGGAATACATCTCCTGATGATTTGATCAGGACAGAACTTGAAGAGGTAAGGATCATCAAACACATAGTGTTTTACGTCAGAAAGGAATTTCCTCTTAGCTTGGGTCCCCATGAATTTTGGAATGTCACCTGTCACCAAATGGTTTGCTATGTCAGCATACCAAGGGCAATCACTCACTGAATAGAGGTGCTCATCGGGAAATGAATCAGACGCAGAGAGGTGGTGTGAGTTGTCTTTGAATTCCATCCTAGAGAGGTGATCAACTACAATATTTTCAACACCCTTTTTATCCTTAATGGTTAAATCGAACTCTTGAAGAAGAAGGACCCACCTAATCAATCTAGCCTTGGAATATTGTTTTTGGAAAAGGTATTTTAGGGCTGAATGATCAGTGAAGACAATGATGGGTGATCCTAAGAGATAAGACCTGAATTTCTCTAAGGCAAAGACAACAGCAAGCAACTCTTTCTCAGTGGTGGTGTAGTTTATTTGTGCATCATTTAAAGATTTTCTTGCATAAGAAATGACATGTGGAGTTTTCTCACACCGTTGTCCTAAGACTGCTCCTACAGCGAAATCACTTGCATCACACATGAGCTCAAAAGGAAGTTTCCAATTTGGAGATTGCATGATAGGTGGAGATATAAGAGTTGACTTGAGTGTAGAGAATGATTCCTCACATCTTTCTGTCCATAAAAATGGAGCATCTTTTACCAATAGAGCACAAAGTGGTCGAGAAATAGAGCTGAAATTCCTAATGAACCTTCTATAAAAACCAGCATGTCCTAAGAAGGACCTCACTTCCTTAACAGTTTTAGGAGAGGGAAGGTGACGAATGATGTCAACCTTAGCTTTATCAACTTCAATCCCTCTACCAGATACCAGATGACCTAGAACAAGTCCTTCCCTTACCATGAAATGGCATTTTTCCCAATTTAGTATGAGATTCTTATCCTCGCACCTTGACAAAACCTTTTCAACATTTATAAGGCATCCCTCAAAAGTATCCCCAAAGATGGAGAAGCCATCCATGAAGACCTCTAAAAAATCCCCCACCATATCCGAGAATATTCCCATCATGCACCGCTGGAAGGTACCAGGGGCATTACATAACCCAAAGGGCATGCGTTTGAAGGCAAAAGTGCCAAATGGACAAGTGAAGGTTGTTTTTCCTTGATCCTCTAAGGAGACTTCGATTTGATTATACCCTGAGAATCCATCTAGGAAGCAATAGAATTGATGACCCGCCACTCGCTCGAGGACTTGATCAATAAATGGTAAGGGGAAATGGTCTTTCTTGGTACAAGAGTTGAGCTTCCTATAGTCAATACAAACTCTCCATCCACTACTGAACCTTGTTGGAAGAATATCTCCATCATTGTTGGTTATTACTGTGATTCCAGCCTTCTTTGGAACCACATGGATTGGGCTAACCCACTCACTCTCAGCTATAGGATAGATGATACCAGCTTTTAACAATTTCAAAAGTTCTATTCTCACTAATTCCATGAGATTAGGATTGAGTCGCCTCTGAGGTTGATGACATGGCTTTGACTCAGATTCAAGAATAATTCTATGAGTCCCGATAAGTGGGCTAATCCTAGGGATATCAGATAGGGTCCATCCAATGGCTTTCTTGTGTCTCCTAAGAACATCTAGAAGCATCCTCTCATGATCAGCTTCAAGGGAGGAAGAAATGACAACAGGAAAGGATTGATTGTCCCCTAAGTAAGCATACTTTAGTGATGAAGGTAAGACTTTTAATTCAAGATCAGATTGGTCATGACTTTCCAAGAATGGTTGAGACTTTGTATTGAACTTAGTTTCTTTGTTCAGATTTCTTGACAAAATTGGTTCCTTGTGAACAGAATTTTCATCCACTAAATTTTCCAGAGTAGTGTCATGAATGGCTATGGACTCAATGTTATTGATTTCAACCATGGTATCATTGATTGGTGATTCTATAAATTCATCAATAGAGCTGTCTGAAAGGGATTCAATCCAAGGAGGCAAATTTCCCTCATGTGAATAAAGAAAATCAATCTCTTCTTGACTTAACCATCCTTCGGTAACTCCATGATGTTCATTGAGTTCATTATCAACACTACCAATCCAATTAACCTCATGGATCTCTTTATCATCCCCAATTTGAGAGTTTTCATTGTAGATGTTCAAGTCTAGACTCATGTTCCCAAAGGTTATGGTCATGTTCCCATTTCGGACTCGGATTACAGAGTTGATTGTTGCAAGGAAGGGACGACCAAGTATGATTGGGGTTTGCTCCCTAGGACCTAAGCTTGGGTGATTGTCCAGAATAATAAAGTCAGCTGTGTAAATGAAATTTTCAACTTTTACCAAAACATCTTTTAAGATCCCCTTTGGAACTCGAACACTACGATCAGCAAGTTGAAGAGTGACAGATGTGGGTTGGAGTTCTTCGAGCCCTAACTGACAGTACATGGCATAAGGAATGAGGTTCACACTAGCACCTAGATCACACAAGGCTTTGACAACTTTGTTCTCTCCTAGTTCAACATTTATGTAAGGGCATCCTGGGTCTTTCATCTTAGGAGGAATGGTCCCTTGAATGGTGGTACTCACATTAGCAGCCAAAAGGACTTGGTTTTTATGTGAAAATTTTCTTTTAAAAGTGCACAAGTCCTTAAGATATTTTGAGTAGGAAGGTATGGTTTGGATGTCATCGAGAAGGGGAATGTTCAACTTGACTTGTGAGAAGATTTCCCTCAATGTTTCACTCAATTCAGGCTTGGTTTTCCCCCTCATGCGTTGAGGAAATGGTGCAGATTGTGGAGTCGTTTGATGAAGTGTTGTTTCATTCACATTATTATCAGTTTCTTCAGTTTGATCTTGTATTTCATTTGAATTTTCATTAGATTTTGAAGCTTCACATGGTTTCTGACTTATCTGTTTAGGTTTTTCAATTGATTTCCCACTTCTTAAAACTGTCACAGCCTTTAGTTGTTCGTGAGTTGTTTGAGTGAAACTTGTCTCTCCCCTTGATGTTTGTTGTGGAATGGCTTGTGTGGGCATGGGTACCTTTCCAGTTTTTATGGTTTGAAGTTCTTGTTTAATGGATGAGAATTCTGAGTTCATTTTGTCCATTTGTTTGCACAGTTGTTCTAGTAGGCTTTGTGGAACATTTTGGGTTGGTGCTTGAGCTTGTGGGTTTATTCCAGGAGGATACTTTGGTTGTTGGATAGGTTGTTGATATTGGACATGAGGATTTTGGAATTGGACCGGTTGTGGTTGGAACTGATTATGAGGTTGAAAGTTTTGTTGAGGGTATGGGTTGATACATTGTTGTTGTGTTGGTTGTTGATTGTCCTTCCAACGAAAGCCCGGATGGTCGTTATACCTTGGATTGAAGGTGTTCGTGAATTGTGGATTTTGAAAGTTCATTGCATTAACTTCTTCTGGTGGTCCTCCTAAAAGAACATCCTTGATGGAAGGAATGGTTGGACAATTATCAGTCTTGTGGTCATTCTTGTCACAAATTGTACAAACAAGCTCAACAGTTTGGGTTTTGTGGACCTTCCTAAGATCAATCTCCTCAACTTTCCTCGTGAGTGCAGAAAGTTTTGCTCTAAGGTTTTCTTCTTCTCCAAGATTGTACATTCCACCAGATTTGGGTGGCTTCTCATAGTATGGTGATGTTCCCCATGTTTGGTTTTTCTCAGCAAGATTTTCTAGATACTCGTAAGCATCATTTGGGGCTTTGTTTTTGAAGGTTCCATTACACATCATATCAATGAATTGTTTGTTTCCGGGACCCAACCCTTCATAGAAAATTCTCACTTGTTCTGGGATTAAGAAACCATGGTTTGGTACCATGTTTAATGTGTCCTTGAACCTTTCCCATGTTTCGTATAATGTTTCTCCCTCTCTTTCAAAAAAGTTTTGTATGCTCTTTTTAAGTGCAATTGTTTTGTGATGGGGGAAGTATTTTTTATAAAATTCTCGTTGAAGTTGGTCCCAAGAGTGAATGGATGCTGGTCTCAAATTGTTTAACCAATTCTTTGCTCGGTCCTTAAGGGAAAAAGGGAGAAGTCTCATTTTAGCAGATTCAATTTGATTTGGTGGGCACATGGTTTCGACAATGTCATTAAATTCTTTAACATGAAGGTAAGGCATCTCAGACTCC
Organism: Viscum album; assembly: GCA_963277665.1. Taxonomy (NCBI): domain Eukaryota; kingdom Viridiplantae; phylum Streptophyta; class Magnoliopsida; order Santalales; family Viscaceae; genus Viscum; species Viscum album. Next base: position 1,203,026,062 of record OY728138.1, read on the forward strand.
ATCCCATGAAAGGTTGGAAGGTGGTTCAGGACATGGGGTTTGAAAACATATTGGGCATATCCTATGTTATCATGCCTAATGCATGAGGGTGAATTGGTCCAGGTTGGTGTGAGGTAGTCATTCATGGTCGGGTCTGCAACAATTCCCAAGTTAGGGTCCTGCCCGTTATTTTGGTTCCCTCCCCGGTTTATGATTTGGTTTTGTGGGATATTCTCCATTTTATCAAACTCAACGTCTGAATTTGGAGTATTAGGAAGATTTGGATCTAAAGGAAATAGACCTCTTTTAGTGCTTGAATCCCCATCCCTAGGAGTATTCACCCTAACTAATCTGTTTGAGTTATCACGGGTGTAGGCGGACATGCGCCAAAAGAAAAAAAAAGAGAGAAAGGGAAAAGATAAGAGAATTGGGATGAGAATAGAAGAATGGGGGTAAGAAAAGAAGGTTTTTGGTCTAAGGAACTTACTTTTTCCCCGGCAATGGCGCCAAAATTTGGTTGCGCCCAAATTTACCCTACGGGTAAAAGCGATCGATGTAGTACATGTAGGGGTCGAGTCCACAGGGACCGAAGAAGTAACCTTGAGACGCTATGATTTGGTGAAGGATGGGCTATGAAGTAGCCAACTTTGGTTTTGATTTTGGATGGTTTAAATAACACTAATAAACCTACGTGAATTCAATTTAATGAAAATGGGTTGATCTAGGATTATGCTCGGGGTGGATTGAATGAATTTTACTTCTTTAAACAATTTTGGTTTTATTAATTCTTGATGAATCCATTCTTCAAAAATAACACTACCTTCATCATTTTCTGGTTTGGTGCTTACTAAACACAATTACTAATCCCTTATACACTTAGAGAACCAAATTCATGATCTCTCCGAGGTATATGGTCATTTAGTAATTGAATTTATTTTGCTCAAACACAGTAAAGATGAAGAGTAGAAATAACTGAAGAATGGATGCCTTAAATTAATTATCCAATTAACAACAATTCGTTCATAAAATAACATTCAATCCAGCCTTTGCATCCTCCTAAGATCAACCCATTAAGGTTTTAGCCCTCCATTGATGGTATACTCTCAATGGTGGGAGGAAGATGGCTAACAAGAATTGGATTGAAGAAATTAAAACCGCGGAAATAACGAGCACTCCTCCGTGTGTGTGAATGAAATTCACACCTATGTGTGAACTAATTCACAACAACACAGAGATATCATAGTGCTTTGTGATTATGAAGTTTTAATAAATGAAATGGAAAATATATAAGAGAATAATTTGATTAAGAACATAAAGATACAAAAAAAACTTACATGGAAATGGAAAACATTACAAAGGAAATTTGGAAGCAAAACATTACAATGAAACAAAGCATCCAAGATGATAAGAAAATTTTCCACCCCCATTCCCTTCACCAATAGCTCCTTATATAGGCATATTAGGAGCCTTAGGTACATCCCCCAACAATTAATTCACCCCCCAACAATTAATAGAGTCAAATGGAGGGTGAATAATCAAAAGGAAATTGATGTTTCGAATTTGACCCGGAAAACTGTCCAGATTCGTCCACCACATTGACGTGTGAATTCGATATTGAATAAAGCCTAATCCGGAGGGGCTGTAGAAGAGAAATATCTGAATCCATATGTCCTCTATGATCTGTAAAAATTTCAGGAACTTTCGCCCAGTCGTTTGGAAGTTATAGTCGAAATGGTAGGACGGATTTTTGAGCATTAATGACGAGTCCACCATTTAAATCTTAACTTCATATCCCTTTATCATCATGAAAAAATCAGAATTAGATCCGGTCACAGTTGAATAAAATGATCCTCATATTTTTATCTTTCTACTGTATAAATTTGAGCTTCATTGGGCTTGGTGTCTGGGCCCCACATTTGTTTGATGGGCCTTAGGCCCATTATGCTTTTTCCAGCATGTTTCTGCCTTCAAGCGCAAAATTCTCCATCTTCCTTTGGGATTCATCCATCGGACCTAAAAGATAAAATGTTCCAAACAAAGTGATCAATCATATCCCAAAATTTCAAATTGAAATGATGAATATTGTAATTTCCACAAGCAAATTATTGAGTGGGCCCAAATTGACATTTTAAGCATGAATTGCACAATGATGGGAAATGAAGTTCAATTTCTGAATTGGACTAAAATTGATGTTTATGAACTTTTAAATACATTAATATTAAGATCTTAACAATTAATATTAGCCACTTTCAGTGACTAATCAATATTCCTTAGAGAAACTTAAATAATTCAAGAATTAAGTAGAGAACCAGCTTGGTAAGAAGATAAAGAAGCTTTGATTAGATCAAGGTGGAGAATATCTAAACCAAGAGTTCATCGCTCTTCTACGGGAGTCTAGGATTCTATCTCATCTCACTCCTCCTTATACACCACAGTGGATTGGTGTTAGTGAAAGGAGGAACAAACCTTGTTATACATGGTGAGGCCAATGATGAGTCATATAGATCTTCCATTATCCTTTTTAGGATATGCATTATAGACTGCAACATACACATTAAACCGAGTACCAACTAAGGTAGAAAATGGAATTCCCTCCAAGTTATGGAATATAAAGAAACCCATTTTGTTGCACACACATGTATGGGGATGCGAGAAATTTTTTGAGGCCTTATCAGGCAAAAAACTAGTACCCAATGGCACAAAGTGTATCTTTATAGTATATCCAAAGGAAATGAAAGGATATTACATATATAACCTTTCAGAAAAGAAAGTGACTATCACCATACAATCCATCATTATCAAGAGGGAGCACATCCTCAAAAAGTATAGTGAGAGAAAGACTGACCTCGATGAAGTTGATGTTCAAGATACACAAGAGTTGGTACAGGAACAAGTTCCACAAGTCCCCATTGAAGAGGTTCCAGAAACACAAGTACTGAGTTAGAGCTCAAGAGAGGTAAGGGAACCAGAGATATTTGGTTTCCTTGTCACCAATGATGGGGAATCAATATAGTTGGACAATGATGAACCTCTCTCCTACAAGGAATAAGTAGAAGGCTCAGAAGCTACAAGATGGCTGGAAGATTTGAATTCTGAGATGGATTCCATGTATCAGAACCAAGTATGGGTTCTGGTTGATGAGATAGTTGATGTAAATACTGTTGGATGAAAATTGATATTCAAGAGAAAACTGGACATAGAAGGTCAAGTTAGTACCTATAAAGCAAGGATAGTGGTAAAGGATTCAAACAGTGTCATGGAATTGACTATGATGAAACCTTATCACCAATTTCCATGTTTAAATCCATAAGAATGATACTTTCTATAGCAGCTTACCATGACTATGAGATTTGGAAAATTGATTTCAAAAAAACATTCCTTAATGGGAAACTTCAGGAAGATGTCTATATGACACAACCATAAGGGTTTGCGACACCAGGTGAATCCAAACAGGTTTCAAGTTGCATAAATACATTTATGGATTAAAACAAGCATCCTGGTCATGGAATATTCGATTTGATGAAGCCATAAAGGAATATAGTTTCATTAAAAATGAATGTGAGCCATGTGTTTATAAGCAGTTTAATGGGAATGAAGTCGTTATCCTAGTTGTATATGTTGATGACATATTACTTATTAGAAATTATGTACCGGTCTTATAGTCAGTTGAGGACTGATCGAACAATTGTTTCTCCATGAAGGACTTGGGTGAAGCGGCCTACATTCTAGGGATCAAGATCATTCGTGATAGATACAAGAGGCTGCCTGGACTAAGTCAGGGTACATACATTGACCAGATAGTAATGAGATTTAGTTTAGAACAATCCAAGAGGGGATTGGTTCCAGTGTCACATGTCCTATATCTTTCTAAGAAAACGTGTCCTCAGACACAACAATATAAAGTTAGAATGAGTAATATCCCATATTATTTAGATATAGGATCCATCTTGTATGCCATGTTATATACCAGGATTGATTTTGCCTATGCACTGAGCATGGTAGGCATATATCAAGCAGATCTAGGAGAACAACATTGGACTGCTATTAAGACTATCCATAAGTATCTGAGAATAAATAAGGATATGTTCATGGTGTATAGAGAAGACGAGGAGCTTGTCATCATTGGGTATGATGATGAAGGTTTTTAGACAGATCAAAACGATATGAAATCACAGTCTGGATATGTTTTCTATCTCAATGAAGGAGATGTGAGCTGGAAGAGTTCAAAGCAGCCAGTTGTCACTGATTCTACAATAGAGTCCGAATATATTGCAGCTTTTGATGTAGCCAAAGAATCTATATGGATTCAGAACTTTGTCCAAAATCTTGATGTGGTGCCTAGCAGTAAAGATCCTATCACATTGTATTATGATAATACTACAACAGGGGATATTTCAAAAGAACCAAGGTCACATCAACAAACAAAGCACATACTATAGAAGTATCACCTCTTGAGGTATTTCTATCAAAGGGGTAAAGTTACAGTGAGTAGAGTGTCCACAAAAGAGGACGTGGCAAACTCCATGACTAGAGGACTATCTTAGCAAAATCATGAATATCATGTGAGAGCTAGCGAGTTAAAGGTTGTTAGAAGTTGTCTCTAGTCCAAGTGGGAGTCTGTTGTAGTTTGTGGCCTAGAAACAACTACTTTGTACTTTATTCATTAATAAATACCTTATCACATATTGATTATTCTTTTGCGTGGCAATTCTTGTGATAATGTTTAAAGTATAGCTATTGCATTAAAGGGTTATAGCGGATCCATTCTATGATAAGAACGCAAAAGTTCCATAAAACTATTCTTGAATATATGTTCTATAGCCAGATAATGTTATTTTAGGGACATAAATAATACATGCCATTAGGAGCGAGGACTCATAAAACTTTAAGGCACCTTCTCATGGTGTACACCCTTAGTAATATCCAGGAGGATATTATAAGAATGATACCTGCCAGTAGGAAGTCCACATTTCATAGTTTCATTGGCTGTTCCTATCTACATATCTGTATATTGGTCATTAGAAATTAAGATTATTATTTAATGGGTATTACAGCTGGCACACTTAGATGTATTGACGAAAACTGTGATGACACACAGTTCACAGTGAGGTAGGATATTTTGGGTGCGTCACAAGTGATACTACATTAATAGATAATGTGAGAAAGGATTTGTCCCTTTTGTTCCATAACAGAAGTATATTTCCCAGTCCCTTTAACGGAATTTATATAGCCTAAATAAATCCATGTCCATGGTAAGGAATGGGTGAGTTCAATTATAGAAAGCCAAAGAAAGAATAATCAAGCACATGGGTTAATGACACTAACATGCAACCCGCTTGATTTAAGATATCAAGACAAAGGGATTATATTACACAGTAAGTTTTCGTAGGAGGTGAAACGTCCTTGAGGAGTTAACTTCTTTCTCTATGGGTGCCTTTTCATATTTCTAGACACTAACCTTGAACTTTAGGCAGGCTCCGCCTAATTCCACTGAGAAAGAGGCCTAGAGGGTGACACACTAAGTGTGTCCAAGTACCTCAGTTAAATATTAATTTAACAAGTCAAATAAATATTATTCCTGATTGTAGTTTAATAATTATTTAATTATTCCTGATCACATTTGTTTTGACACTAGTTATTCGAGAGAATATATTGTGGGTGAAATAATATATTTATTAGAGAGTAATGTAGTGATATTTATTTTAGAAATAAATATCCATTATTCAAGGTCTAATAAATGTGGAGGAAATAAAGAAAAATGGAAAAATAAAAGTACACATCATGTAAATTAAATATACACATCATGTATTTTTTGGGAATTTTTGAGAAATAATATTGTTTATTTAATTAAATAATATTTGGTGTAATTCACTGGGTGCATGTCAAGTAAAAATAATAGTCAACTGTTATTATTAGACATGGGATATTACTAAGAATTAAATTAAATGAATAAATTCATCCAGGTAATTAATTAATTTTATTATTCTATGTAATTAAAACAACAATTATATATTTCTCATTAGGCTAGCCATTTTTTTGGTGGTTGTGCACAACAGATCCAAGAACGCTCCCAAGCTTCAAGAGATAGATCCTCCTCCACTAGATCAAGGTGATCGAAGGCAGACATTGCAAGCAAAGTCTCTTTAGTGCTAGCACCCAGAGATCCCTTCGGCGAAATCCAGAGATACGTGGAGCATGTGTGGATCACCGCTAGAGGAATCCTACACTTGGATTCAATGACGCAATGACGTATCACATCAGATCGTGACCGAAAACATCAACAGAGAGAGAATGGTGAGATTGTCTTTTATATGGTATGTATTTTAAGTTTTCATACCATGTTATTATTTCAATATTATTCTGCCCCTCTACTATTTTAAGATTATTTTATGAATGAGTGAGCCCTATCCCCTCTGTTTTTAATGTTTTCTAAATCTATGTTTCATAGCTGTTATGCTGCAAAAAATTTTCATCTCAAAATTTCTATATTTTTAAAGCACTCTTATTATGTTATTATATTTTAATTTAAATAGGTTTATGATAGGATATGTCATTAAATATCCCCCTTACTCTCCATATTAATTATTAATGGTGATATTCCCTTTTTTCTCTCATCAAAATATTTTATGAAATATTAAGCGACACTGTTATGCTGCCGAATTTTTGTGAGAAATTTCTCAACTTTTCTTTTATTTTGAGTTACTTTATTTTATTTTTCATCTCCATTCATCCAAATTATATTATAATTATATTATATTAAATGATATATAATTTTATTATGATAATATATTATTTTATCATCATCTCTCTTTTCACCTTTTGTTATACTAAAAATAAAAACACCTTCCAAGATGTGTTAATTTATCCTATTCAAGGATGACGAGTTCTCAATTTATTTTACCATATTCAATTCTGGTCATGAAACAATTTATATGGTTGAACCAGATCCTAATATATGTATTTAATCTTATTTAATGTTATGGAATCCTTACAACTTAATAATATAAAATAATAATTCAAAACAAGTTCATTATGAACAGAACCACCAAGTTAATCCAAGCGTTTATCATTATCTTTTGTCAAACAAGTCATCCTCATGTTATATAACCAAATTAATTATAAGATAATTTATATCCATGTAATGTCACTAACAATATATATTAACAATTCTGTATGTTTAACCACTTTTCAAACAAACTTCCATTCATGAATACATGTAAACTGATCTTGAAGACCAAGGAAGAAAATGCTTCCAAAACAATAAAATTGAACCTATTAAACCCATCAAAAAGGAAATTAATGAACATAATAAGGTTAGAATAAATAAATTAAATAAATAAGAGTTTCTAGGAATATTAATTAATTAATTTAATTTTTTATCCAGGAAACTAAGATCAAGTGAAGAACACCATCGGGCTTAAGGTAAGGGTTTCTTCATCTCACTTCCATTTTTGTGAGATTTTCCGTATTCACTACTAATACATTTATATAGGGTATTTATACTGACCATTTATGAAACATATCATTAATATATTTATATTCATGGTATTGAATGTATCATTTTAATATTATTAATTTTGGGGCATATGAATCAATTGATTAAAAATTTGTAAGGGATTTTACCCGAACCTCCATTTTCAATTGGGTTACGCTTATTCTCTACTCACATGCATTATATTCTTATTTATTCTTATATACTCCACATAAATTATGTTTTAATTTCCTATATATTATTATCATATATAGTGATTATTTATTTTATGGGGTTTTACATGTTTTAAAAGGATCATTCAAAAAATTTATCCTGATAAACAAACCCGATTGAAGGGATCTTTTTGAATTCTTACCCATTTTCAAGTATACACTAGAATCAGTTTTAAAACTCCACTATTTTTATAAAAACACTCATTTTATCATGAAAAATCATCTTGGATCAGTTCTAGATTTAATAAAACAAACATTCATTTCCACTTTAAAATTCTCTTTAATACTTTCCTTAAAATGCTCTAAAATGTTTTATTTCTAAAGAATATAAAGAAATTTTTTTACATGATTTCAATTCAGTGGGACATCATTTATGTCTAAAATATAATTTCAATTTCCTAGTATTTTATTTTTGAGGGTGTTTATTTTTACAATTTTATTTCATGGAAAATATAAATTATTTTTCCAAGGAACTCTTCTTTCAAATGTAAAGATGATTTTTCTCATCTCACATTAACATTTATGAGATATATTCCTTGTTCAACACTTATTTATTTCTTGTGGTGTATGTACTTACCTTTGGAATATCATATCAAGAGTTTCCATATTCTCATGATATTCTATGATATTATGATTTGAATGTTTCAAGGTGGTATGAGACACTTTTGAATGTTTAAGTATTATTTCCGTCAAGTATTTTCCAATGGTCTCTTTTAAAAGTATCAATATCTTTGTCAAAATACTTTGTTGAATCTTTTACTTGATTGAGGTTTATCTCCTATGATATCATCCAACATGTTTTGTTGACTGGTTTATGATTAGTTTGACTGTGGATGTGCTATCTTAAAACCATTCACCTATTTACTCAAAATAGTAAGTGTTTATGCTTAATATTCAAGAAAGGTTATTTACATTTCATATGTTAGTTTAAATATGAATATATATGATATTTTTGTTTATCCCCATTCATATGAGTAATGCATTAGACTTATAATGTGATGGGTGATACCCTATATATCCACTCTATGCATAAGTACGTCTCATGAGACAAATATACGTGGACTTGGCTGAGGCCTTTCCCATTTTTATATATGGTTTTGGACAAGGCCTTAATAATTTTTAGAAGTCATGGATAAGGCCTTGACGGTATGTTGTACGATTTACGACATATTCATTTCCCTCATTATGAAAATAGTATTGATAGTTCATGTTGTTATTCAACTAGTATAATACCTATGACTATGTTTTATTATGGAATTATTTATTCATCACTTATTCCCACCATAATGTGTTAAACTTTATTTTTATAGGCATGTGCTTTAGTTATTAAACACACCTAATGTTTATGTTATTTTCTATTGTATTTCCTAACCCTTACTGAGCATTTTAGATTGTCCCTTTTATTTATTTTTCCTTCCCCAGGTTATGAAGAAGATAACATTTATTGAGTTTTAAAGGATGTAGTTTATTATCTTTTTTTATGTATCATATTTTATTTCCTTTCCAAATGTAAAATGGGTTCTATGTATGTTTCTAGTTTCTTCAAGACTACTAAATTAATCAGTCTCTCAGGATTTTATTCATTATAATCCTGACAATGTATTAAAATAATGAACCAACTCCAAGATTCTTGGGTTGGGGTGTTACAGTTTGTATCAAAGTAAGTTTAGTAGAAAACATAGAAACTATATATAGAAAAATTAGATTAGTGAAAAAATCCAAAGATTTAATTTGGGGATAATAATACAAGGACATAATATAATTTTGGTAAGTAATAGATTATCTGATTTATCAAAAAAATACATCCCTATCTAGATACAAACAAGTAGAGGTGACTCTGGTATAGATGTATCTAGGGGTAAAACCCAAAAACACCGCTTTGAGCCAGACTCAAAAGGGAACTGGTGCATTAAAATGAGCCTTACTACACTCTTAGTTCGAAACTCCTGGGGTATATTCTTTGTTAAATTAATAATCTTATTACAAACAATTTTTAAGGATTTATGCACCCAAAGTAACCAATGTATATGGTTCTTGGATTTATGATGCATAAATTTATGTTATGTGTTATACCATGTTTAGAGATATAGAGAGTTAATAATTTTATAAGCTAATATATAATATGAAATTGATTAGAAATGGAACCTTGGAGAAGGAATGATAACTTCTCCAATGCACGTGATGCGAAGAGTAAGAAAGATCATATCTCTAATGGTATTAAGCCATAATTTCAATGGAATATTGTCTCTCAAGTATCCTTGTCGTATGAAGAAATAATATCATGTGTTAACAAGGTGTGTAAAGACTTATATGGGTACTATGAATTTTAATGGGATCAAAAGAAAAAAAGGATGGTAGAGAAAAACATGGATAAAGGGAAGAAGGAAAAGATGTATTTTATAAAATGTGATAATTGTGGAAGGAAGCAACTTGGGATATGACTGAGAGGAAAAGGAGTTTTCTTCGAGTATGTAGAAGAAAGATACCATGCTCACAATTGCAAGATAAAGAAATAATTTTCCTATATTCAATGATTTAACTACAAGGAGGTGGGACACTATGTGAATCAATGTCCCAAGCGTTATAAAAATATGGCTCTGAAAAATAAAATGGATCAAGGTCAGGCTTATGATGTTACTACGGTTGAAGTAGAATAAATAATGTATTTATGTTTTTGGATTCAAGAACTATGTGATGATATTCTTATTATAAGAATAATGAGATATATAAGGATTATACTACATTACTATTTCATTAAGGATTTGAGGTTGTATGGTGAAAGGTACAAAGGAAAAGTGCTTCAGTAGAAAGTTAAATTTTATAGAAAACACGTGATTGAGGGAATGATAGCCCTTATTATATATCTCGTGTTGAGATAATGATGAAGAAATGATTGATTCATATAAGTATTGACTACCTTGGAACTGATTATTGACTTTTCTAAAAGTGTTCTATGATACCATTGACGGAGTTTATAGCACTTTTGGATTTATGTAATATATCCGATAACATGTATCTTACATAAGGAATACAAAGGAACGTATGTTTCAAATATGGGTTTTATGGTAATTCAAGTTATTACTATATTTCAAGAGGATACATGAAGTTATTCAGATGTTTGGAATATGAATTTTAGAGCCGCTTCTTGTTGATTATGGGTTAATGATAAGTTCATCTTGGAATTTAGAGACCTTCATTATAATTTCACCACATAATGGTTTGATTATTCTTCCATGACTATGTTGTCCAACTAGAATTCATTGTTTTTTAGTAACTGATGCATTTCCCTTTCCTCTTATTAATAGGATATTTTAACCATATTCTTGATGTGGGTCTCCCATAAGGTAATTTTTAAGTATCAACCATTAACTTTAGAAGTTCAATTTCAAATTCCAAGAATGAAATATTTGTGAGGGAATAATGTAACACCCCAAGAATTTACCAATAGATTTAATGTAGAATTCATGAAATAATGAGTCTTTAAAAAAATCCTTTTGTTATAACCTAGCCAAGGAAACATAATTTTTCTACCTCTGTGATTTGAATTTCCAAAAACTAACATACACAGTTGTGTTTAGTAAGATATTTAGAGTCTGGTAAGACAAAATTAATTTTTGGTGAATAGTAACATACCCTTATGAATAGTAACGTAACCTTATAAATATTAATGAATAGTAATTAGTCAAAAAAATAGAAACTTCACCCATGAATTTATAAATGAAATATATACATCTTAAAAGTGAAAAAATGATCATAGTATAAGTATTTATATTTTTTATGTCATAAATTTTAATTTAAATTTTCTGATTAATTTAATAATTTAAATTTAAAATTTATTTTCATAAAATTTAATTATAAAATCCTATTTTAGTGTCTTATGGTTATAATATAATTCTATGGGACCTTGATTAAATTTTCAAGGTGTTATAAAATGAGTAATAGTTTTAATTTTGTTTTTTTCAAATAAATTATGATTTTATTAAAAAATTAAATTAAAAACATTTATAAAATTATTTTCAAAAAATTTATTTCATTTTTTAATTCTTCACATAGAAAAATGGTTAGGGTGAATTTTTGGTATTTTTCTAAAATACTTGAATTTTCTGTGAATATTAAAAATACAGTTTTAAGTTTTCGGTATGTTTAATGACATCATAATGATGTAATAATTAATATAAAATTCTTGTGGACTTTTGTACAGTAAAATATGATGTGAGGTTTCCCAAGTGGATAATACCATGGGAAAATTCCATGGTAAAGCCCATGGTTTTGCAAAAACCACGAATGAGGTGTCCCTTAAAATTAATAAAAACTCTCTCTCATTTACTATAAATACCCACTCCTTATTTTGTTTTATTTCATTCCAAACTCATCATCCTCAAAGATATGGTAGTTTTACCTCCCTGGGTCCCATCCTTCTTGTCTTAGGAGTTACTCTACAAGGTAAGAGAATTCCCAACCTCTCTTTTCTCATCCAAGTTCTCTTTTATATGGTATGTATTTCAAGATTTCATACCATGTTCTTATTTCCATATTATTCTTTCCTTATAATATTTTATGAGTATTTTGTGAATGATTTACCCATGTACCCTCTCTTTTTAATGTTTCTAAAACCATGTTGCATAGCCGTTATGTTGCATAATTTTTTGGTCTCAAAATTTCTCTCTTTTTCAAGCACTCTTATTGTGTTATTATCTTTTAATTTTCATTAATTTATACTGGGATATGTCATTAAATACTCTCTTAATGTCCACATTATGTATGAATTATTAGATACCCTTTATTCTCTCATTAATATATATTATTAAATATTAAGAGATGTTGTTAGGATGCCGATTTTTTTGTGAGGGATTTCTCAACTTTTCTTTTATTTCGAGTTCCTTTCTTTTATTTTTCATCTCCATTCATCATAATTATATGATAATTCCATTAACATAAATTAACTGGAATTTTATTATGATAATGCAATATTTTATCATCATTACTATTTTCCCCTCCTCTGATACTAAGAATGAAAACACCTTATGAGATGTGTTAATTTATCACATTCAAGGATGACCTCAATTTTTATTACCATATTAAATTCCGGTCATGAAATGATTTTTATGGTTGAACCAGATCATAATATATTTATTTCATCTTATTTAATGTTTTTTAATCCTTACAACCTTATAATATAAAGTAACAATTCAAAACAAATTCAATATGCACAAAACTGCTATGTTAATCCAAGCGTTTATCATTATCTTTTATAAAAAATGTCCTCCTCATGGTTTATAGAAAAATTCATTATAAGATAATTTATATCCATGTAATTTCACTAATAATATATATTAAAAATTCTATATGTTTTACCAAATTTCAAACAAACTTCCATTCATGAATACAAGTAAACCTATTATGAAAACCAAGGAAGAAAATGCTTCCAAAATTATAAAATTAAACCTCTTGAACCCATCAAAAAGGAAATGAATGAAGCTAATAAGTCTATAATAATTAATTTACATAAATAAGAGGTTATGGAAATATTAATTAATGAATTTAATTTTTTTATATATTACACTAAGATCAAGTGAAGAACACCATCGGGCTTAAGGTAAGGGTTTCTTCATCTCACTTCTATTTTTGTGAGATTTTACGTATTCACTTCTAATACTTGTGTATGGTTTATTTATATTACCCATTTATGTAACATATTATTAATATATTTATTTTTATGGTATTCAATTTATCATTTTAATATTATTAATTTTGGAGCATACAAATCGATTGATTACAAAGGGGTAAGGGATTTCTACCCGAACTTCCATTTTCATTCGGGTTACTCTTTTTCACAACTTTCCTAAATTAAAATCTTATTTATTATTATGTACTAAAAATAAATTTTATTTTAAATTTCTATATATGCTTACCATCTAAAATAATTCTTTATTTTATGGGGATTTACATGTTTTAAAAGCATCATTAAAAAATTTTATCCCGTTAAACAAACTCGATTCAAGGGATCTTTTCAAATTCATGCCTATTTTCAAGTGTACACCAGAATCTGTTTTAAGACACAATTTATTTTTATAGAGACACTAATTTTATCCTGAAAAATGATATTGGATAAATTATGGATTTAAGAAAACAAACATTCCTTCCCACTTTAAAATTATCTTTAATACTTTTCTTAAAATGCTCTAAAATATTTTATTTCTAAAGAATCTTAAGAATTTTTTTTACATGATTTCACTTTAGTGGGACATAATTTATGCCTAAAATATAATTTCAATGTCCCAGTGTTTTATTTTATGGGATATCCGTGTTTATAATATTATTTCATAGAAAATATAATTTATTTTTCAAAGGAACTATTATTTTAAAAGTAAAAAAGGATTTTTCTCATCTCACATTTACTTTTTTGAGATATATACCTTGTTCAAAACTTATTTATTTCTTGTGGTGTATGTAATACCGTTTGGTATATCATATCAAGAGTCTCCATATTCTAATGATATTATAATGGATTTTGATTTGAATGTCTCAAGGTGGTATGGGACACTTTTTAATGTTTAAGTATTATTTCCCTCAAGTATTTTCCAATAGTCTATTTTAAAAGTATCTTCATCTATGTCAACATACTTTGTTGAATATTTTACTTTATTGATTTTTATATCTAATGATATCATCCACCATATTTGTTTGAATGTTTTATGATTAGTTTGACTGTGGATGTGCTATCTTAAAACCATTCACCTATTTACTCTGAATAGTTATTGTTTATGCATAATGTTTGGGGAATGTTATTTACTTTTCATATGTTAGTTTCAATATTAATTTATAAACTATTTATTTTTATACCCATTCATATGAGGAATTAATTAGACTTATAATGTGATGGGTGGGGCCCACTATAGTGCCTAGATGCATCCGTACGTCTCATGAGACAAATAGACGTGGACTTGGCCGAGGCCTTTCCCATTTTGATATATGGTTTTTGCTGAGGCCTTAATAATTTTTAGACATCTTGGCCAAGGGCTTGAAGGTATGTGGTATGATGTCTGTCATATTAATTTCCCTCATTATTAAAATTGAAATGATAGTTCATGTGGTTTTTCGACTAGTAGAATACCCATGATTATGTTTTGTTACGACATTATTTATTCAGCACTTATTCCAACCATAATGTGTTCACGTTTATTTTTATAGGAATTTATTTTAGTTATTCACCATGCCTAATGTTTATATTTATGTTATTTTCTTCTATATTTCCTAACCCTTAATGAGAATTTGATCTCATCCCTTTCATTTATTTTTCCTTCCTTAGGTTATTAAGAAGAGATCATTTTTTGAGTTTTCAATGATGCAGTTTATTATCTTTTTTTTTGTGTATCATATTTTGTTTCCTTTACAAATGTAAAATGGGTTACATATATGTATATAGTTTTTTCAAGACTACAAAATTGATCAGTCCTTCAGGATTGGATTCCTTGTAATCATGCCAATGTATTAAAATAATGCACTGACTCCGGGATTCCAGGGTCGGGGTGTTACCGAAAATAGCAAGGAAAAAAGTTTCTTCATAAATAACCATGAAAACTTGTAATTTAAGATTAATAGTTTTGGGTAAACTTGAAAATAATGAATTTTATTCATTCCATATCCATTAAAAAAATTTCAACTCCTTTGGTAAAAATTATCCCGTTCTAAAAACCATAAGAAATATAATTTTAAACCTTTATATAAAAAGTAATTTTTTTAATAAAATTCAATTCTTTTCAATAATTTTAGAGTAATAAAAAAATTATTAAAAATAATTTATAGAAAATGGATATGAAGGAGAAAGATTCCCTACCAAAATAGAAGAAATATGGTCAGGTTTTCGTTAATAAAATTTCTTAATCAATTTAAGTACTATAGAGATGGAATTTGTAAAAAGCATTAACATTATAAAAATATATAGAGGAAAAGAAAATTAGAAAATTTTGCTATATAATAATCATATAATTTCCTTCAATAGGAACTAAAACATAAAAAATCTAAATTAAAATGATATACAAACTTAAATTCTTTCCCCAAGTATTATCTTGTTTAATTAAAGTTCAAACCACACATATAATAAATATAGACTTATTATACATATATTATAAAAAATATTAATTCATAACTAAATATTTGAAATTAATTTATAATTTATAATTGTCCTTTTATTTTAAATTTCTTTTTAAAATAGACATTCTGGTGAAAAATTGTCCCTTTTCCATACATTTTTCTATTTGATGGTTTAGGACATTGTACCTTGTTAATGCTTCCATAATATAAATCATATAAATAATGAAATATTTATAATATTTTTTCAATATATACAATTTTACAATCACTCATATAAATTAATGATGAAATTTCAATTATGTCACTTTTTGGAGATGGTAATTCATACGTACACATGAGTGATGTTGCCACTTTTTGATGGGTGGAAAGAAAGAAAATTAAAAAATAATTTATCTTTAAAAAAATATAAAAATATAATAAATATATTATATATTAAATAAATTCATTGTTATAACCATCAAAATGAAGTTATGATGAAAAATGAAACACATCGCTTCATGGAGGTGGTAGTCCACATGTACACACGAGGGATGTTTTTCCCATAGGACGTAAAGAGGTGGATAATGGTTCTTACATAACTATAATAAAAATTTAATATATTTATGATATGGAATTAATTATTTCAAAATAGATATCATATATTTAGAGGAGGTATATTTATATGTAAACTTGGAAGTACTCAGTTTGTAGTTATACCTCTTCATTGAGAAACCTCCTTTGGCTTATAACTTATGCTTTAAAAAATGGTATTTTGGAAATAAAAAACTTGATGACATTGGGAAAGAGTTTATGATATTATTATTATAGTTATTTTTTGAGATATAAGTCACATAATTTGTCAATAAGGTAGGATAAAAGGTTCCATTTTATAAGTTAGCTAAAGGACAGACACAAAATTACTTTAAAGATTAAATAAAATATATATCATCATCATGTAAAGTGGAACCAATACATCAGAAAATAGAATATAATATGTTTTAGGGTAAAAATAAACTCTACCAATCACATTTAGAGAAGCTCTGTACACATTTTAATCATCCTCTCCTAGTTCACCACTTTAAACTCATTTTAATTGTAATCATGATAACAAAAAATTTTACCATGAAAACGTAATTAAATGAAAAAAGAGGACTTATAACCAATTTTTTACTTGATGATTCAAAATATTGAATCCATTTTATCATATTCCATTTATAAAGGTAGAAGAAATTACTTTTAACATAATAAAACAAAATGCATGAATTGTTTTTAATAAAATACCTAATTTAAGATTAAAAATAATTTCACATTAAAATCAAGTAATAATTTGGTTTGAAAAAATTAATTTTGATTAATAATAAAAAAATGTTTTAAATACTTTTGGATAATGATAAAACTGATTGGTATACTCCAACAATGAAATTAAATGTAAAGACCCAAAAATAGTTTTTAATTTGAATAAAACATAGCTTATCTTCAACAAAGTCAACCTTGGGTTTCCAAGTTTAAAATAATGGTTTAAAATATATTATTTAACTTATTAAAAATATATATATTTTAAAAACACTCAAAAATTAGATAAAGGAATGTTTTAGAGATATTTTAAATCATTACACCATAGTTTTGAAAGAATTTTACCTCACTTATAGAGGTGGAACATCTTTATCGTGGTTATTATTTATAATAAAATAATTATGTTGACCCTATTAAATTATATTAATTAATATGATTGAAAATATAGAATATATTTCACAAGATTTAATTTTAAAATCAGTACATAAAATATAATGAAAACCATGTTCTGAAAAATGAATTTTTAGTAATAAAATTGGTTTTATTATTATTAAATGCTTATTAAATACCCTTATTTTAATATATAAAATTTTAATTGAAGGGATTTAGGTGAGAGTGTTTAAGATAATTTTAACTCATAGATAATTATAATCAGTTTCCGCTCAATGTACCTTAGCCATCATCCCCATGCATTCCAATCCATTGGAAAACCTAATGGAGATCATAGACTTTGTCAAATATTTCACCATTGATCTTGATACTATGATTGTATATTGGGAAGAAGGTCAGTTTTTCAGATTTTTATGACTATCCTTTAGGATAATGATAAACCATTTTGATTTCTATATATAATCGTCCAAGTTAATAGGCCAAAGATACCCTTTAGGCTTATCGTTCCACCAGAGGGTATAATTCCCAGGGAAATAGAAGTAACATCCCATTATCTATCCCAAGAAATAAAATGGTGAGATTTATAGTTCCCTAGACACACACACACACACACAAATTTTGTTCCATAAACACATACTTTACATACTTTCTTTGATACCTGCTATAGTGACCCATGCTAAATAATCCTTCTTTTACATCTCTAAAATGATTTTTACATTTCATTCTATAAAACATAATATCCCATGAATAGATAGGTTCTCTATATTTGGGGACTAGAAACATAATAATATTATTTTATGAAAATAATGGCCATTTCTCATTAAAGGCACTGTACTAAACTATATTATATTTATCTAATTAGTAAGACCCATTCTTAAAATATGGGGAATGAAAACATTATAATGGGGTAAGCATAAATTCTTAGTAAGGGATGAGTAAACACATCATAATGGATAATATAATAATAAATAGTGAATGAAATAAGTATAAGGGAAATATCATAGCATCATGAGTGATAATCATAAGGAACAAGTGAGATTCAATGTACATGTCATAAGAACTTAAAGACACAAAAGATCAACACAGAAGTATAATAGAAATAATATGGATGAGATTAATTTGAAATAAACCTTAAATAATGGTAGACTAAAATCATAACTAATAGCATCGTTCAATTTTGTAACAAACATTTTTATAGGGAGAATTTTATTTCTTGATCTACACCATTAATTCCCATGCTTATGGGAAACTAAAATATACTCATGAATACCTATATTGTGAGATATAAACTCTTAATCAATTCATTGGAGGGTAATATAAGACCCACACATTATTCATCTATACTTATGTGTGAAGATTATAAATTAATAACCTTTAATAAAGATCAAATGGAAGTAAAATGGGTTTTATAAAACATCTAATTGGCATAAACTAACATCATTAAGTATATTGATTGATACTGAAAACTCAATCACCCAAAATAATCAAATATTAAAAAAAATTATAGGGGAACCAGGAAACATAAATTCATTAGAGATAGATCATTTTTTGATAATGAAAAAAAAATCAAAAAATATGTTTCTTGATTTTTTTTCCAACCATCGTTGTAAAAGTTATAATTATGAGTCACTTTTTAAAAAGTTTCATTTTCTTAAAAAAAAGCAAAAATTAAACACTTTATAGAAGTTTAATTTAATTTAAAAATATTTTTACCCATATTTATAAGATATAAAATAATTTAAAATGAAAAATAAATTAATTTAGTAAACACAGGGTAAATAAATTCAATAAGAAGTCATATAACTCAATTGAAAAAGTTTGAGTTACGAAATCACTTAACTTTACCATTAATTTCCATATAAGTTATTTAAACTCATTTATCATAAATATATAAATCTTAATTACTTATTTTAGAACCATATTCATATAAATTTACTTTAATAATTCTCATTACTAATAATTCTCTTATTATTTCATATTTTTATATCCTATTTTCGACATCAGGTGTTAACAATCTTGACCATCTTAAACTAGGTTAAAAAAAGAGGCATTGATCTTACATCTTATACCAAAGTTAATCATTTTAAAACCATTATAGGTACTATAAATAATGTTTTTAAATATGTAAAATTTTACAATTACGATTACAATTACATGGGAGTTTTAATCGTGTTTCGTAAAGAGGAAATTGGTGTTGAAATAGTTTCTGGTTGTTTATCGATATTGATTAGTTACATTATAATAGTTATTAATTTTTGTGTTTTCCATATATAACTATATTAATGATATTGATAATATATATAACTTATATATTTATATAATTTAAACTAAAACCATACATGAATGTGGTAGTGAAAAACAGAATGCATCCATTCATAGAGGCGGTGGTCTACACAGATGCATGGATGATGATTTAATTTTTTGAAGGTAAAAATAAAAAAGTAACATGAATTATCATTTCAAAAAATTAAATATGAAATATATATATCACAAATATTTATTTAATACCCCTTTTTTGTACTATATAGTTATGTTGGGGAAACAAAATTAAACACACTTATTCATGGTGGTGGTACTCCACACATACGCACATTTCACTCTTTCATTTTTTAAAAAGAATTGGGAAACAAGGTGAATTATTATAAATCATTATAATAAACATAAAGTATAAAAATGATTCTGATTTTATAATTTTAATTTGGTGTAATATAATTTGAGTAATAATTAGTTAACATTAAAAATAGAAATGAGAAATTAGTAGTTAGAAATTCATACCTGAATTCTGGGATTATGTCCTTTGCAAAGAGGGTTAATAATTTAAGGGGTGGTATTTTGAGAATAATATAACCTCTTGAATGTGTATTGGAATTTTTAGGTGAGTTTAGGTAATATTTTTGATAAAATAAGTGTATTTTTATGTGAGGGGAAGTGAGGAGAGGATTTCCCCTTTTATTGATGAAAATAGATGACATTTTTGTACATACCCAAAACTTTTTGATAAAGGGAAGTAAAATTGAAGGAAAGTAACTCCAAAATTGTGAAATTAAGGAGGTGGAATGGATAATGTTGATAAAGTAATCAATACTTATTCTTAAACATTTTTAAACATTTTTTTTTCTTTCCCTATTGGTTAAACCAACTTTACCACTTTTGAATTATACCAGGATAACTAGTTTTTACAAAAGCAATTTATTATTTATGATTGAAAATAAAGTGGTCCTTATCACATAATTTTTCCCTAATGATTTAGAGTTGATAACCAATTTTTTTATCTTAATTTTTTAAAATTGATATAAAATTAGTATTAAAATATTAAATGCATAATGTATTATTTTTTTGAAAAATATAACTTAAATTATAAAAAAGAAAATCTGGGTTGATAAATTAAAACCAATATTTTTAAAATTATAAATTCACTTATAAAATATGTATTTTGTCTTATAAAAAAATTTATTTAATTTTAATTCACACTCATATACCAATAGGTTATTAAAGTCATGTTTTTTGTAAAAACAATATTTTTAAGAATTCACTTAAAATTTATTATTTATAGAAAAATAAAAAAATATTAGGATAACATTTAAAAGATAAAAAATGAAGTTAATTTTTTAAAATTCATATCCTAAAGTCTATTTTTTGTAAGATATAACATATATAAAAAACTATTCTTCATTGGAAAATGACATTTATTACATTAACTATTATTATTTTTCTATAAATTACAAATTGATCAAGTATTAAATTATTATTTATTTGAAAATTAAATCTTTTCATTATTAAATCATAATAAAACTTTTTATTTGAAATAAAATGTTAATATTAGGAAAATATATTTTTAATCATAAAGTGAACTAAGAAAAAATGGCCTTTCAAAAAGTTTAAAAATTCATGATATATCTTTACATATAAATATTTCATTATATTTTTATATAATATTAATTTTTACTTATATAACCAATTATGATCTCCACATAATACCTAAGAATCTGATATTTTTTTTGCCGTTTCAAGTGGAAGTTTAGCTAGGATGAATCTTGTGGAAATCTCAATGAACTTGAACTTTGAATATATTCGAATTTTCTCAAATTGTTATTTCTCTTTTTTAGATTGCGATTGGTCATGATAAAACCATATAAAATATACCTACCTTATAATATTAGACAAATTTTCTTCATCATAAAGTTTTCTTCTTCTAAATTCTATTAAATTTATTGATTTTTGTGATAGGGGTACTTCAATTTATACCAGTTAATTTGATGACTATGTTTTAGTAGTCAAATTAAATATTAAAAATATATAAATATTGTTCCTTTTAGTTTGTTATAGTGAGTGAAATATTCTATTGATATTATATCTATTTAAGAGAATATGTATTCTAAACTATATGAGTGTTATATTGTACTACTAAATAAATTGTGTCCTTGAAATTTTAATTACCTCTTACTTATAGAAGAATATAAGAGATCTATGAGATATTGTCTACTGAGATATCCTTCTTATTAACCTTTATAATAATAGTAATTTATTTAATCCCAAATATAATTTTTATGAGATCATTAGGACATAACTATCACAAATTTATTTTCACTGTTCAGTTTCAAACTGAATACTATGACAAAAACGTTTACAATAGTAGCCAATAAAATAAGATCAAATGATAATATGAATATATATTCTTAATCCTATGATATTTTCTCCATTTAAAACTTCATTTCAACCTATGATAATTTATTTTAAATTATGTCACACTTGTTTAATACTATAACCATCTTGGTTCAACCAAGGTTACTTTAAGTTAGATTACCTTATACTTATCAGGTTAATCCCTCAACATAACTAGGAAATCCATCCTTTATATTGGTTTATAAAGAGAATATGATCAATAAAATAATATAACCTAAGAGTATCAAACTACGTGTGCATTTATGACTCTATTTCATACTGCAGTTACAATACCCAATACACCCTTTTTAGAGTTAATACCCTTAGGTTCATTTTTTCTCAAGCCTTCATCCGCTTATAGTATCCAAGAAGGGATGTATTTATAGGAAAAACATATATTAAATACTTAACCAATATTTCAGGATATCATCCTCTTATTATATTCAAATCTAGGGTTTCTACTAAGGATATCTAAACTTAACAATAAAAAAATTTGGATTATTCTCTAAAAATAACAAAACATTCACTTTAATACCAAATTTTGAACTATATACCCAAAATACGAAGCCTAGTTCCATAAACATGTAATTTATATACTTTGAATGATAATAAATATAGCGAGAAAAGATAAACATGCCTTATTTTACATAATTTACTTCATTTATTCATTACATTAAATATATAATAATATCCTAAGAACTTATTGGTTTAATTATTTGGGAGAGTAGATACATAATAAGATTATTTTTTGAAACTCATGATTATTTATCCTTCAAGGCACCATAATAGATCATCTTATAAACATCTCATTAGTAAGACTCATCTTCAAAACCTTGGGAATACAAACAAAAGAAATGGGTGAGTTCAAACACCCATTTTGGGATGAATAAACATTTCATCAAGAATTAGTTCATAAGTATAAGTGAATAAAAAACCATAAAGGAAATATCATTATTTCATGAGTGATATTCATATGAAATAAGTGAGCTTGGAAGTTCATAACATGAGAACTTAAAAACACATAAGATCAACATGGAAGCATAATATCTATAACATGGCTTAAATGAATTTAACATAAACCCTGAATTATGATATAATAAGATCATAATGAATAACATCCCCAAAATCTGGAATAAACATTAATATATGGAGACATTACTTTCATGAGCCGCATAATAAGTTCCCATGCATATGAGCAATAAAAATATACTAATAGACACCTATATCATGAAAAATAATCTCTTAATGAGTGCATTAAAGGGTGATTTAGGAATCCACCCATAATTCATCCATCCTTAAATGTTCCACTAAGAAATAAATATATTTTCATAAATAACCTAAAAAAATAAAAACAGGTTTCATAAAACATCCAAATGCTTTATAATAACATCATGGATTGAATCGATTTTTATGAAAAATTTGACCATAGAAATTAATCACAAAATTAAATAACAATATAGGGTGAATAATGAAACAAAACTATATTGGATATAGATAATTTTATGATAATTAATGCCAAACCAAAAAAGGGATTTTTTTGTGAATATTTTGAAATCATCGTTGTAAAATTCATTGTTATGAGTCTCTTTTCAAAAAGTGTCAATTTTTTTCTTAAAAAAAAATTGAATAGAAAACACTTCATAGAGGTGGATTTGAATAAAAAACTAATTTTCCTAGATATATAATAGAGAACATAATTTTCAATGTAATTCAAATGAATTTAGTAATCATATTGGAATTATATTCAAGAAGAAGTTGTATAACTCAAATGAATATGTTCGAGTTACCAAATCACTTACCTTTAAAATTGATTTCCAAGAAACTGATTTAGCCTTATGTATCATAAATATAAACATCTTAATTACCTATTTTAGAACACTATTAATATAAAACTATAATTCCATTTCATGGGAGCTTTATCCACGTTTCACGAATACAAAATTGGTGTTGAACTGGTTTTGAGTTATTTATTGGCATATATGGATTACCATATAACGAATGTTAATTTTTGTGTTGTACAAAAATGAAAATATTCGTGATAAATGTTAATTATATACATCATATATATGCATAAAATATAAACTAAGACCATCCATGATTATGGTATTGAAAAATAGAATGAATCATTCCATGAAGGCAGTAGTCAGAACGTATGTACGGATGAAGATTTCATTTTTTGAAGGGAGGAACAAAAAAAACATGGTTTTTCATTTAATAAAATCTATATGATATATATATATAATTAATTATTATTTAATTACCCTTTTGTACCATCTATTTTAGGTGGTGATAAAAAATAAAACACATTTCTTCGTGGAGGTGGTAGTCTATACATATGCCAGGTTCACATTTTCATTTTTATCAAAGGAAATGGAAAAGTTGGTTAAAGATTGTAAAATCACTATAAAAACATTATAGTAAATTAATTATATTTATTTTATTATTTAATGATTGTGTAATGTAATTTTAGGAATTAAAAGTGTACATAATGATATATAAATGATAAAGGAGAAGTTCTAAATTAATACATCACTTCTTAGAATATCTCTTTTGAAAATGGGGTTACTCCTTATAGGGATGGACTTTTGAGAAGAACAAAAAAAATTGAAGGTGTATATTAATTATTATTATATGTTAGGGTAGTTTCTTTGATTAACTACATGTGTTGTGGTGTGAGGATAAGTGGTAAGAGGAGTATGTGCTCCATTTATAAGTGAAAAGGGATGACATTTTTTAAATACCCAAAAAAGTTTAATAACAGGAAGTAAATATGAAGGAAAATAGATCTAAAATTGGGAAATAATGGTGGAGGGAAGGTATAAGGTCAATCAATGCCCCAAACACACATTCCCATAGATGTTTTATACATTTTATGGCATTTCCCTCTTGGTTAAACCATTTTACCCCTTTTGTTTTTTTATTGAGGTCACTATTTTTTACCGAAGTAATTTATCCTTTATTCTTGAAAATATGATGGTTCTTATTATATAATTAGTACCTTGTGATTCTAAATTACAAATAAATTTTATTATATTATTTTTATAAAAGTGGTGAAAATCAATTTTAAAATACTAAATTTATAATGTATTAAAAACAACTTTTTGAAAAATTTAACTTATGTTCTAAAATTTAAAATATGGGTTTATAAATTTTTTGTTATATTAAAAGTATTTATTCACTTATAAAAGACATATTTGTTCTTAGAAATAGGTTCTTTGAATTTCCAATTATTTTTCACTATTCGCCTAAAAATCTAACTTTTTTGAAAAATAAAAAAAATTAATATTACGATAATATTTCCATGATAAATCCAAAAATATGCAATTTTTTTCAAATTAAAATCCTAAAATTTATAAATTTTTTTATTATTTAAAATCATAAAATATAAAGAAAAACTAATTTTTATTGGTATCTGAATTTTGGTATATTAACTATTATTTTCCTATAAATTTCTAATTAATATAGTGTTAAATTATTATTTATATGATAAATATATATTTCTATTATTATTTAATAATAAACTTAGTTCCTTAAAATTTAATTCTAATTCATGGAAAATTATTTTCTTAAGTAAGAAGTCAATTGAGAATAAATGGACTTTTAGAATGTATAAAAACTCATGATATATCAGTACATATAAATATTTTATTACATGTTGATATAATCATAATTTATACATACATATACCCTTATGATATCTGTATAAGACCTATGCATAAGATAATATATTGTTTTATTTTCAACTAGTGGCAAAAATAATTTAGATATTCTTAAAATATAGATGAGCATGAATGTTTTCTATATATGAGTATTATCAAACAATAATGACTTTATTGCATATTAGGTTAGGTGCAGGAAAAACCCTACTAAAGAAACCTCTTTTTTTGGGTAAGAAA
Organism: Viscum album; assembly: GCA_963277665.1. Taxonomy (NCBI): domain Eukaryota; kingdom Viridiplantae; phylum Streptophyta; class Magnoliopsida; order Santalales; family Viscaceae; genus Viscum; species Viscum album. The sequence goes on from OY728138.1 coordinate 1,203,052,059, forward strand.
AATGGTCTCTAAAATGAAGAATTATGCTTCTATATTCCATTTCTTTTATTTATTTTGTTATATGGTTACTTAAATTTATACTAACTAATTCAATGATAATGTTTTAAGAGTCATATTTAATATTCAAAATATTTCACTGTTTTTTGTTTTATTTTAGTATATTTTATGAAACATGCTATTAATATAATGTTTATTTAAGGTAAAATATATTCTAAAATATTAGGGTATCATAAGATCTATATGTATCTGCCACCTATGGGGAAGAAATGATCATGATGATAAATAATCGAGAAAATTATAGTAAGTATCCATTTCTCCAATCATCTAGTTTATTTTCTTGATTTCAAAAAAATATTCTATTGGTTTGTATTTCATAAATCCTGACACAGGCTACCAAAATTCAAAAACCTTCTCCCTTGGAATCTCAACCAATGGAGATAACTTGGACATAAATTGGTATGGGGTTGACTCATTCAAGAGGTGTTCATAATAAACACTTACTGATTAGGTTATCCCATGAATATATTTTTACTTTTGAGAGAGATTATTAACAAAAAAAGAAGCCCTTTATGGATTTCTTGTTAGTTAAAAATATATATGGAGATAGATTTAGAGGATAGATTCTCAAAAACCTTCAGAAGACTTATTGGGGAAGATTTACAAGATTTATATTATGTTCACAACACTCTATTTTGGTGGTTTTGGTTACCACACAATCTATAATTCCATAAATCAAGTTCATCATTGATGACATTTGGAAGAGGTTTTTTGGAAAATCCTTTTTAGGGAAATATTAATCGTATAATTTTGTAGTTTTTGAGTTGTAGTATCCCAAGACAAGGCCCATCACTTAGAGGTGAAAATAAAACTAAAATTATTTGCTAATAAAGTATCTATTTAGGTGTATCTCCTTTAGTTGAAACAAGACATTGATAAAAGGGAGTTGTAAGAGCACCACATGATACTTAAAGAAGTTTAAACTAGAGAAATAAAGTTATCATTGAGGTAGAGGATGTTAATTTTACTGAATAATTAAAGATTAATGAGCTGGATAAACATAAAAATGGCATTAATGAATCTCTATAATCAATTACTCAAATCTGATTCTATATTGATGGAATATTATGATATGTTATTATTATGAAGGGAGACTTCAACATATGGATGTTCCTCCTCCTTTTCTTTGATGAATGAAAATCTATTTTGTTCTTAATCAACTTTCAATACTTAGATTCATTTTTCAATTTGATTATAAATTCATAATAATATTTGAAACTTTAGAAAACAATAGAAAGTTAACCTAAATCCATTTTAACATTAAATTTATAATGTATAAAGTCAATCATGGTTCTTAAACACTTAAGTCAGAATGATTTCCTCCTAATCATGTCTCAAAGATGGATATATGTATAAATACCATCCCCATAATGCTAGAGATCATCCATTTGAAAGTGAAACATGATTTTATCTAGGTAATAACTCAAATAATACCATAAGAATTGATAGAATTAGCATAAAACAGGATTTATTCCTTTTATATGTGAAGGGAGATGACTCAATGTGATAATGATCACAAAGGGTGAAATTTTAAATTAGGACTTCCATATTATAGAGGGATCAAATACCCTGAAAATACATCTTCACATGTCTCACATGGATTAACTAAATTGGTATGATAGTAGAAATATAGATGCCCAAAATTTTTCCAAATCTTGGGGACATAACGAACATAACTTGATACATGTACTTGTGTGTGGCCATAAGGATAGGACACGCCATGTGATAGGCTTTAATATATATAAATTTTTAAATGTTTAATTAGTATCTACACAATATTCCAGATCTGTATATCATGTATGAGTCATTTTTCAAGTTGTTACTCTACATACATTGAAGCATAACACATGACTGAAAAATCATGTAATTTGTGTAATCATCCGTGAAGTACATGTTGTGGAAGTACCAGATAAGTCATGTATGCTATATATCCCAAGAGTAAAATAGTAAATGAATATAATAAATGTTGGGTATATTTGGACAAGTATTCAGCCTATTTCTTCAAAGGTAAATTTATGTACATGGTTAATTTTAAATTAATTTATTCAATTTGTTTAAAATTTTATTGAATGGGTATCTCAAGGAAATTTAGATAAGAATAAAGATAAAAGGACTTATTAATTAAGGATAATAATTAATTGATTCGAGCATGATTTAACTTAAATATGATCAATTAAATAATTGAATGACAGTTTTATTAAATGTGTAATATGTTGCATGCATGTTGATAATCATGTGCTAGACAAGAACTTTTTTATGTGATTGATTTCATTTAATTCATTATTAAATTAAATTATCAGCATGCATTCCTTATCTCCTCATTAATATATAGGTCCTACATGCCTATGATTTATTTTATGTAAACCCCCTTTTACCCCTCACTTGTGTGTGAGTAAAATCATATGTAATGGATTAAGCTCTAAAGCCAGTGGATGCAGTTCAAGATATGAGTTGAGGTGAAACCAATATAAGGAGATACAAAGGTGGATAGGTGGGAAACTATAAACATGATCCTCAATTGGTTCAAGATGTTTCTCCCCTTGGTCAATGGTTAGTTTATCAAATGCTAGATAAACTAACCATTAATATAATCTCATGATCATACCCTTTATTTTTTTTTCAGTTGCATGGTTTTATTATTATTGATGTATTATTTTGATCCCATAATTAATGAATTAAGAAGCATGAAAGATTGAACAAAAATAAATTGGATTATGCATAAATGTTATCTAATACATGGTTAATCACTTATATAATCCCACTTAATATTAACAAGCATTTAATAAAGATAATAATTATAAATTTATGTATAAAAGGATAAAATACCTCAATAAAATATTAATTCGGTATACCCTTCCATTAATTTGGATAGAATCAAACCATAGTTTATCGTGATTAACCGGCCAATGTTGGGGTGATTTTAATTATCTGGGAATTCTAACAGGAGCTTTTGAGTTGACTTAACTTGGCTTCATCAAGGTTTTACTGATAAAGAAGAAATTTGTGTAACTAACAAGAGAAGGTTGAGGAAATCTAAATTAATGATTTTAGGATTGAGAAGTTCACTCAACAGATCAAGGAACTGTGAGTTAATGAGGTTGGAATTTGGAATGCCTATCTAAAACCATTCAAGTTTTTTGACCAACTAGAGTTAGGATCATGAGAATGGGAATATGGATCATTGCCACTAGGATGTCCAAGAGACAATATATTCTGAAGCTAATGGTGAGGGATATTGGGGTTTGATAAAATAGTGGGAGACTCATATATATAATATTTATTTATATGTCTAAATTTGATCAGATAAAGCAGTAAAATTCTACTTATTTATTTTGTAAAAAATTTATTAAAAATGACATCAAACATATCATTGAGACCCACGCTTGATAAAGAAAACCTTTTAACCAGCACTAATTTATAGGGGTGGAAAAAGTGCCAACGAGTTATCCTTTAGCATGAAAGGAAATTTTATGTGTCAGAAGAACCTTTGCCAGTTATGATTGGAAATGAGGCAAGTGGTGAAGAACTATCTCTCTATAATAAATATCTAAATGGTGATACAAATATTCAGTTCTAATGCCATCATCCATGTCTAATGAGATTTTAATGCAACATAAGGAAATGGATGTATATTGTATGATGTCTCATATTCGAGATCTATATCAATATAATGAGAGAAAAGAGAGTTATGAGATCTCTAATGCTTTGTTTTCTGCTAAGGATGGAGAATCAGTGCCAGTTGAGCCTCATGTAGTCAATCTTATTTGATACACTGAATGCCTATATATCTTAGGTATTAAATTCCTAGATGAGTTTCATATAGATCTCATACATTCATCACTTCCTAAGACCTTATCTAGTTTTATTGTGAATTATAATATGAGAAATAATGAGAAGAGTTTATCACAACTTATCTCCTTGATTATCCAAGTGGATAAGGATATGAGTCATGAAAAACCCACAATCCTTATGGTGAATAATAAAAGGAAGAACAAGTAAAAAGGGCCCAATACCTATAAATATTCTAAATTGCTCGAACATTTTCCTTCTAAGAAAGGAAAGATCTAGAGGCAGGGAATGGAAAAGGTGGAATTTTTTTTCTTGTGGCTATCCTAGACACTAGAAGAGGAACTGCAACCAAAAGAAAGGGGAAGATAAAGGTGAATTTGTTATCGAGTGAAATATTTCCATTTCCACACATTGGGAATTTAATAAAGCTGGTGTTTCTTGTATTTGTAGCCATGTGGGGAAACCAAGTAGATTTTAGAAAATTTCTAGATAAGAGGTGGATCTGAGAGATACCAATAGTTCGAGGCTGGATACTCTTTCCTTTTGTGACAAACACCTTTTATTGACAACGATAATGATTGTAGTTTTACATGATTGTTATTATGTACCTAAGATTACCAAAAACATAATTTATGTATCAAGTTTAGAAACATATGGGTTTATTTTAAATTTTAGACATAAAAGTAGTTTCTTTTATAAGGAAAACATATGTTATGGTGGGGAATATTTAAATAATTGTCTTTATGTATTAAATTATGAAAACCAAGTGTTGGAATTTGATAAAGAATAAAGTTTACATGGATCATATAACACCTATCTTTGGCATTACAATCTTAGTCATGTAAATGAGAAGTGTTTGACAAATCTCTATCAAGATGGTTATTTAGAATCTTCTGATCTAAAACCAATGGATAAATGTCATACTTATTTACAAGAAAAAATGAACAAACCACCATTTGGTGGATAAGGTGAAAGGGCTATAGAAATTTTTGGATTGGTACACACTGTTGTGTGTGGAAAATTTCTAGTAGAAGCTAGACATGGATATTCTTACTTGATAACTTTTACTGATGACTTGAGTAGATATAGATATATCTACTTGATGAGGTATAAGTCTGAGTCCTTTGGGAAATTCAGGGAATTAAATAATGAAGTAGATAATTATATTTTTAAAAAGATAAAAAAACTTCAATCAAATCAAGGTGGTGAATATCTTAACCAAGATTTCATCGACTTTATACAGGAGTTTTAGATTCTCTCTCAACTCACTCCACCTTATACACCATAGTTGAATGGTGTTAGTGAAAGAAGGAACCATACCTGGTTGGACATGGTAAAGTCAATGATGAGTCATGTAGATCTTCCATTATCCTTTTGGGGGAATGAATTAAAAAATGAAACATACACATTAAACTAAGTACAAAATAAAGAAGAAAATGGAATTCCCTTCGAGTTATAGAGTATAGAGAAACCTTTTTTGTCACATACACATATATGGAGTTGCATGGTGTTTGTTAAGGCTTTCCTAGGAAACGAACTAGTACCTCTGGGCATGAGGTTTTTCTTTATAGAAAATCCAAAAAAATGGATACTACCTATAAAACTCCTCATAAAATAAAGTGAATGTCACCAGACAAGCTATCTTTCTTGAGAGGGATCACATCCTCGTAAAGGTTTATGGGAGAAAGATTGAATTTGATGAAGTTGATGCTCAAGATACACATGAGTTGGTACAAGAGTGAGTTCCATGGATACCTATGGAAGAAGTAGTTCTTGAAACACAAGTACAATGTAGGAGTGTAAGAGAGTTAAGAGAACTAGAGAGATATGGTTTTCTGGTCACCGAGGATAGTGAATCATTATTGGTTGACAATGATGAACCTATCTTCTACAAGTTGGAAATAGAGAGATCAGAAGAAACAAAATGAATAGATTCTTTGAATTTTGAAATGGAATCCATGTATCAAAACTATTTTTGGGTTTTGGTAATTGTGCTAGTTGATGTTAATCATGTTGGATTAAAATGTACATTCAAGAGAAAACTAGGCATGAAAGGTAAAGTAGGTACCTATAAATCAAGGATAGTGGATAAAGGGTTTAAACAACTTCAAGTAATTGACCGTAATGAGAACTTTTCACCAGTTTCTACATTTAAATCCATCATAATTGTACTTGCTATGACATATTACCATGAATATGATATTTGGAAGATGGATGTTAAAACTAAATTCCTTAATTGGAACCATCAAGAAGATGTCTATATGAGATAAACATAAGGGTTTGTGACTCCAAGTGATGCCAATAATATTTTTAAGTTGAAGAGATCCATTTTTGGATTGAAGAAAGCATCTAGTGTAACATCCCAGGTAAATAAAGAATAAATCATTTCCATATTTGTTAATATTTACAAATTAAATATTAATTTTACTTTAAAGGGGTTTCTATGTTCGATAGCGTACCCGATACGCAACAAAGATTTTCTTTGAAATCTTACGTTGCACACTAGTAATAAAATAATATTATTTTAAATGGTAGTTAACACGTAGCCGCTGTATTGGTGGGAATGAATAGAAATAACTAAAATATGATTATATATGTTTGTTAAATGTTTTTACATTTAACCAATAAAGGATAAAGGCTTAAAATATGAAAAGAATTCAATTTTAGGCATATATACTCTAATTTTCACTAAAGGTCCACTTATCACCTTTTGATGGAGAACCCTCATTAAATATAGTTGTGGTAAATCTTATAGATTATTTTGGACCAAATAAAATTCTTCTTTAGAATCAGGACATAAAAATTTACTTTGTGTAAATTTTTGGTATATTTCTGATAATGTTCATTTTTTATGAATAGTGAAAAATGTTGTAGTTTAATTCAAAACCCTTTTTTTAATCTAATTTATTTATATGATTAGATTATCTTTTGAATTGGTTTTAAAGTGAAATTAGAATATATTTTTACCATTTAATCCAATAGTGGTCGTTGGAATTAATTTCACTTTGAAATTAGACTTAAACTAGTGTCAATATTTTGATATATATTGTTTCATAAAAACACACTATTTGTTCTGACAGTGGGAATTAGTTATTAAATTAATTATTTTAAATTATATGTTTTGAATTTTTTAAAATAGACATCATTTTTTAATTTCTAATATCAAATATAGCTTAGGGTGAAGTTTTGGTATTTTTCTGAAAAACTCCAATTTTTGATGAATAGTGAAACCACTAAGTGGTACTTAAAAAAAACTGATTTTTCGTTTAAATGAAATTTTACCACCTCTGTGTTTTGAATTTCAAAAATCCAACATACATGGTTGTAATTAGGAAGTAAAATGTGGTTCAATGAGATTAAAATAATTTTTTGGTGAATAGTAATTTTTTAGTTTTAATCGCGATTAGAGGTGATTAGTGTAGTTTAAGGTAAAAATAATGTTTTAATAATATGAAATTACCTTGACACATGTCCTACGCTTATTGGATGTGTCATGGACGACCAAGAAAACCCATGGGTCGGTTTTCGGGACTCCATGGAGCCACTTTGGTAGGAAAATGACATTAAAAACTTTTTATTTAAAGTTAAAATTAAAATGTCACAAACATGAGTTGTTTTACTAAAACAATTTTTAAATGGGGTTATACAAGTCATATTTTTGGCTATAAATATTAATTAGGAAGATAAAATTATTTCCTACATCGTAATATTTTTTTATAATTTTTAGACATTAAATAAATTAAATTATTTATGACACCATGATGATGCAACGATTACCTCATTATTTAACGATTTAAATAAAATGAAAATAAAATGTAAAATATAAGACCTAAACATGTCAAAAACATATTGGTTGTGTGGATTTAGAACTCTTATCACCTTATCCTTGAAATATATAATTTTGGGACCTTTTAAATCCAAAAATCATTTTATAATAAAGTAACCTTTTATAACTTACCAAGAGTGCCCCTCCTCTCCTCTTATAAAAGGCCCCCACCTCTACCACCTTACCCACACCTCTCAAGCCTTTGGCTCGGCCAACCCCTACCCATTTTGTCTCTACAAATACTTATATTACTTCTAGAAGCCTCACTTTGGGCATAAGTCTTCCCAAGGAAGCCTTTGAACTCAAATAAAAGAGTTACCCGTTTTAAAGGTAGTGTTTTCTCTTGTGTTCTTATGTTTTATTTTGCTTCTCCAACCCCCATGAACTCTTTTTTTTCATTTCTTTTTTAATATAACTAGTATAATAAATATACTAGGATGTTATTATAAGAAGTATTAGAGCTACACTTACACACACCTACATCTAATGGTTAAATAACATATTGTTTCTGTGGATGGCGAATTTCTGCCTCCCGAAACGATGATTGTTCAACACTCATATAACACCTTCAAAGGTGTCCATTAAGATGTAACTATATTTATATATGATATATAATATGTTTATTTTTTACTTAAGATTCTGTATTTTTCATTTATGGCATAACTTTATGGTTTCCATTATGGGTAAACACGATATCTTTATTTTAGGAAGTGCGGACTACCGCCCCCTCAAGTGATTTGATTCGTTAATAACATATGTGGTACGTATAAAGGATAGATTTAATGATATTATAGATGATACCATATTGTAATTATAATAATATTATGTATCATTATGTTTTAATTCCATTAAATATGAAGTAGAAATGAAAGTATCGTTCATGCGTACGTACGGCTTACCATCTCCATGAACGGTGCATTTCATTTCTTACCTCTAAATGATTATGTAATATTATAAATGCTTATATATACTATATATATATGATATATATGTCATCTACATCAAGAGTATCATTCTTGAGATAATGGATATTTGACTACGTGAACAACTTGTAAATATAAGAAGTTTACTTTTGACTCAAGTACCAAATATCGACAAAACGACCGTTATTAACTTAAATAATTACATAGTGTTCATGACATGGTAATATGTGATATAAAAGGAATAATTAACTTGGAAAAGGTTATTAAGCAAGTATAAATTAACTCAAGATTATTATTCAGGAGGTTAAAGAACGATCGAGTCAAGTCAGACACGAGGTATGTGACTTTTTCTCAATCTCCTTTCATTGAGGCATATTTTGTTTTATACACAACCTTCTTTTATACGGTGTATAAAACCCTTTGAATTTTACATTTATCCAAAAGGAATCTTTTTTATACGAAGCGTTTTAATAAACGACAAAAGGGAATGTTTTTGTCATACGTATGCAGTGACATCGACTTCTCCGTCGCCGTGACCATTATTTGAGTTTCAGTTTCCTCTACAAGACATACTTTTTTTTAAATGAAAAATAAATACCATGTTTTACTTTTCATTTATTTTGGTATTGAAAATGGTTTTCATAATGTTTTTTTTATATCAATGTATTGTTTTGATATCTTGTGATTATGTTATGTTTCCTTTATGCATGTTTTATGTGATACGATTATGTTATGGTTCTTGGGAATTGTTATGAAGACGGGTGGTTGCGTGACAAACTAAGGGCGGGTGAGCCCGATATAGCTCTCCAATGCGTTGGGTAACACAAAGGAGTTAAACGTTAAGGTTTCTCCGAAGAGATTTAGGGAATATACTATGATGAGTATTCCAAACATAACCAAGAGGGTTACTCCCTACGTAAGAATGTTATGAATGACTCAAGTTACCTTTACGTCTTATGATTTCTATGTTTTATTTGTGATTTGATGAGGTATGTTAAAGTGCTTATGTTTTATGAGTAAAGTATGATTTCATTGATTCTTATGTATACATGTACTCATTTTTCCTTTCCATATTTTTATATCCCTTACTGAGCTTTTTATGCTCATCCCAAGTTTTTGAAATGTTTTTCACAGGTCAAGGGAAAGGTACATGATGTGATGATAGTGTCAAGTAAGTGTCAAGAAAGAATCCATGTTTTATTTTAAATATGTTTCCATTGATGGGAAAATTGAGTACTATCTTTTATGCAACGACTTTGTTTAAATGTGGAATGTAATGCATGTTTTATGATCTAATTCTCTAAAAATCTAAACCTGAAAATATCCTCAATGTGTATTCTTGAAGTAACTCAAGATTAAGTAATGTTTAAGGTTGAGACCTTATAGTTGGTATCAGAGGTCGGTTTAGATAACTTTAAGAGTTATAATTCTATTAAATGATTATCCGAAAATATTTTTTTTATGGTCAAATTGAAAATGATATATCATTTGAAGATTACCATGTTGCTTCATCTAAGACATGTTTGTTCAGAATGGTTTTCCGCAGAGGAAATAGGTAAGCAGGTCTAGGAAGGCATACATAAGGAAATAACCTTCCGTATCAGCATCCTGAGATGTTTGGAATTGGAATAGAATAGTTTGTTGTAGTAATGGCGTAGTTGACTCAAGAGATAAATGGTGGTGGTATCCATGCACGAGATCAGACAGATCAACCGCAGAGGAACATGTTAGTGGTGGAACTTTTCATGAGGCAACATCCCCCATCATTCAGAGGATCATCTGACCCTGTGCTAGCTGAAGGGTGGATTAAAGCACTGGAGAAGATTTTTGATGTCATGGGGTGTTCAGACAATCAAAAGGTTAGTCTTGCTATTTACCGTTTGGAGGGTGAAGCAGATCAGTGGTGGTCGATGGTTAAAAATATCAGGGATGCTGATGAGATTGATGCTCTCGACTGGGATGAATTCAAAGGTATGTTTCTTGAGATGTATTTTCTTAAGTCTGTTCAAATTAGGATGGAAAAAAAAATTCCTGGAATTGAGGCAAGAGGAGGAATTAGTGGTTTCCTATGAAGAAAGGTTCACTTGATTGGCAAGGCATGCTCTGATTTTATCCAAGACCTTGATAGTAAAATCAATCGTTTTTACTCAGGATTAAAGCCAAAATATCAAAGGGAATTAGCTTCTTGTGAGTTCAAAATTTATGAAAATCTTGTTCGATGTGCTGAGAATGTGGAAATGGAGTTTGAAGATGATCAAGTGTTCTAAAACAACCAGCAGAAGAAGAGACCGAGGTGGCAGGAGAAAGGAAAGAATTATTCAAAAAGGTCTGACAGTAAGAAAACTAAGTTTCCAGTTTGTGATAAATGTGGTAAAAGGCATGCTAGGGAATGTCTTCTGAATTTTGGAAAGTGCTACCGATGTGGTAATATGGGACATAAGGCTCGTGATTGCACTAAAAAAGATCAAGGTGATGGTAAGTCCAAATTTGATTTACAGTTAGTGAAATGTTTTAAGTGCAATGAGATGGGTCACTATGAAAAAGAGTGTCCGACAAAGAGATTGAGTGATGGGAAATAGTTATACTACAAGCAGAAAGGGGCGGTGAAATCCTTTGCAACTACTTCAGCAGATGTCGGGCCATCAAATGAAGTTGTATCATGTACTTTGTTTGTTTTTCCAGATTATGCCAGTGTGTTGTTTGATTCGGGGTCTACACATTATTTCATCTCTGAAAACTTTTCTAGTAAAATGGAAATACCATCTCAAGAAATGACTCATGAAGTTGTGGTAAAAACACCTGGGGTAAATGTTGAGGAAAAAATAATTTATAAGAATCTTCCTATCCTTATCTTTGGAAAGAACCAACTTGCAAACCTTATTGTTTTACCTCTAGTAGAGTTTGATGTTATCCTGGGTATGGATTGACTCTCTATTTACCATGCTCAGATTAACTGTAGAGCTAAAGAAGTTTCTTTTCAGAAAGACTTTCTGTTTGTGTACAAGAATGAACCCTTACTGTTGATAATATATCAAGAGGCTAAGAAACTTGTAAAAGATGGAAATGAATGTTACCTTGCACATTTTGTTGAAAGAAAGGGAACTATTCAGATTAATTATGTGCTAGTGGTAAATGAGTATCATGATGTTTTTCTTGATGAGTTTCCTGGAATAATACCAGATCGGGAAGATGAATTTAATGTTGACTTAGTTCCTAATGCTAAGCCAATTTCAAAACCCCCTTATCGAATGGCTCAAACTGAACATTTGGAGTTGAAGGAGAAATTGCAAGATTTATTAGAGAAAGGTTTCATTCGACCTAGAACATCACTATGGGGTGCTCTTGTTTTATTTGTTAAAAAGAAATATGGTTCTATGAGACTTTTCATTGATTATAGAGCCTTGAATAATATCACTATTAATAACAAGTATCCTTTGCCTCATATCAATGATTTATTTGATCAGCTCCAGGGAGATCAGTTTTTTTTTCAAAGATTGACTTGAGATCGGGGTACCATCAGTTTAAGGTAAAGGAAGAAGATATTCCGAAGACTGCGTTTCGAACATAATATGGCCATTATAAATTTGTAGTAATGCCTTTTGGGCTAACTAATGCACCTGTTGTATTCATGGACTTAATGAATAGAATTTTCCATGAGTTCTTGGATAAGTTTGTGGTTGTTTTCATTGATGATATTTTGGTGTTTTCTAAAAGTAAAGAGGAGCATGAAATACATTTAAGGGTTATTTTTGAAACCTTAAAAGAAAAGAAATTGTATGGGAAATTCATCAAGTGTGAGTTTTGTTTGCAAAAAATTTCTTTCCTTGGTCATATTGTTTCTAAAGATGGAATAACTATGGATCCTGCAAAAACAAGAGTTGTTGAAGAATGGACAAGACCAAAAAATGTAACCGAGATCCATAGTTTTCTTGGTTTGGTAGGTTACTACCGAAGGTTTGTTGAAAAATTTTCATGGTTATCTAGTCCAATGACTAAGATAACTCGAAAGGGTGTTAAGTTTATCTGGACAAAAAAATGTGATGATTGTTTTCAGGAGTTAAAAAAAAGATTGGTGAATGCTTCAGTTTTGGAACTACCTTCCAGGAATGGTGAGTTTGTTATCTACAGTGATGCTTCATTGAAAGGACTTGGTTGTGTCCTAATGCAGAATGATCAGGTAATTGCATATGCTTCACATCAGTTGAAAACTCATGAGGTAAATTACCCCACACATGATTTGGAATTATTTTCTGTTGTTTTCGCTTTAAAAATTTGGAGGCATCACTTGTATGGAGTAAAGTGTGAAATATATACCGATCACAAAAGTTTAAAATATATATTCACTCAGAAATAATTGAACATGAGACAGAGGATATGGCTAGAATTAATCAAGGATTATGATTGTACAATTCATTACCATTCGGGAAAAGCAAATAAAGTGGCTGATGCTTTGAGTCAAAAAAGTAATGCTTCATTAACAATGTTGCGTTTGGAACATGATACTTTGGTTAAGGATTTTATGAACTTTGGTATAAAAGTTGTTGGTGCAGGATGTCCTTCTGTTTTGTTTCAGGTATCAGTGAAATATTCTCTATCAGACAAAATCAACCAAGCACAGAAGCAAGATAGTGAGTTGCGGAAAAAGGTAGAGTTGGTTCAGAAGGGTAAGTTTCCTGAATTTAATGTTGATAAAGATTGTGTTTTGAGGTTTGGGAAGAGATTATGTGTGCCTGGTGATTCATAGTTCAGGAATGAGTTGTTGTGTGAGGCTCATATTTCCCCGTTTTCAGTTCATCCAGGAAGTACTAAGATGTATAGATATCTTCGGGAGTATTACTGGTGGGACAGAATGAAAAGGGATATTGTTGATTTTACTGTGAAGTGTTTGACTTGTGAATAGGTAAAAGTAGAGTGGCAGTTACCGAAAGGGTTGCTTTATCCTTTAACAGTACTAGAGTGGAAATGAGAGAATATATCCATGGACTTCGTTGTGGGATTGCTGAAGACACCTCGAGGTAATAATGCAATCTGAGTTATTGTTGATCGCTTGACTAAATCTTCTCATTTCCTTGCTATACGAGATAATTTTTCCCTAGATAAACTTTCTCATTTGTATCTTAAAGAGATAGTCAGGTTACATGGAGTTCCCCTCTCCATTGTATTTGATCATGATCCCAGGTTTACTTCTAACTTTTGGAAAGGCCTTCAGAAGTCGTTGGGTACTGAATTAAATTTTAGTACAGCTTTTCATCCTCAATCAGATGGGCAGTCAGAACGAACAATTCAGAATTTGTAAGATATGCTACGTGCTTGTTTGATGGATTATCAGGGATGTTGGGACCGACATCTTTCTTTGGTTGAATTTTTATATAATAACAGTTTTCATTCTAGTATACAGATGGCACCATTTGAGGCGTTATATGGGAAGCGGTGTCTAACTCTAGATTTCTGGGATGAAGTGGGTGAAAGGAAGTTGATGGGACCAGAATTGGTAGAAGAGTTGGCAGAAAAAGTTCAGCTGATACAGAGACACATGAGAATAGCTCAGAGCAGGCAGAATAGTTTTGCATACAATAGGAGGAAGGATCTCTCTTTTGAGGTAGGTGATCATGTCTTCCTCAAAGTCTCACCATGGAAAAGTGTGATGTGATTTGGTAAGAAAGGAAAGTTGAGTCCAAGGTTCATTAGACCATATGAAATTTTGGAGAGAGTTGGATTAGTTGCATACCGAGTGGCTTTACCTCCGAGTTTATCTCAGGCACACAATGTTTTTCATGTTTCAATGTTAAGGAAGTACATGCCAGATCCATCTCATGTTTTGAGTCCAGAGGTGGTTCAACTGGAAGAGAATCTATTTTATGAGGAACAACCAGTGCAGATTCTGGAACATAGGGAGAAAGTATTGCGGAATAAGGTGATTAATCAAGTAAAGGTTTTGTGGAAAAACCACATGTGTGAAGAGGCAACCTAAGAATATGAAAATTCTATGAGGGATAAATACCCCCACTTATTTTGATAAGTGAATAAAATTGCGAGGACGCAATTACCAAAAGGGGGGAAGGATGTAACATACCAGGTAAATAAATAATAAAGCATTTCCATATTTATTAATATTTACGAATTAAATATTAATTTTACTTTAAAGTGGTTTCTATGTTTGATAGCGTACCTGATACACAACAGAGTTTCTTTGAAATCTTACGTTGCACACTAGTAATAAAATAATATTATTTTAAATGGTAGTTAACACGTAGCCGTTGTATTGGTGGGAATGAATAGAAATAACTAAAATATGATTATATATGTTTTTTAAATGTTTCTACATTTATCCAATAAAGGATAAAGGCTTAAAATATAAAAATAATTCAATTTTAGGCATATATACTCTAATTTTCACTAAACGTCCACTTATCGCCTTTTGATGGAAAACCCTCTTTAAATATAGTTTTGGTCACTCTTATAAATTCTTTTGGACCAAATAAAATTCTTCTTTAGAATCGGGACATCAAAATTTACTTTGTGTAAATTTTTGGTATTTTTCTGATAATGTTCATTTTTTTATGAATAGCGAAAAATGTTGTATTTTAATTCAAAACCTTTTTTTAATTTAATTTATTTATATGATTAGATTATCTTTTGAATTGGTTTTAAAGTTAAATTATAATATATTTTTACCATTTAATCCAATAGTGGTCATTGGAATTAATTTCACTTTGAAATTGGACTTAAACTAGTGTCAAACTTTGGATATATATTGTTTTATAAAAACACGCTATTTGTTCTGACAGTGGGAATTAATTATTAAATTAATTATTTTAACTTATATGTTTTGAATTATTTAAAATAGACATCATTTTTTAATTCAGAATATCCAATATAGCTTAGGGTGAAGTTTTGGTATTTTTCTGAAAAACTCCAATTTTTGATGAATAGTGAAACCACTAAGTGGTACTTAAAAAAACTGATTTTTCATTTAAATGAAATGTCACCACCTCTATGTTTTGAATTTCAAAAATCCTACATAAATGGTTTTCATTAGGAAGTAAAATGTGGTTCAATGGGATTAAAATAATTTTTTGGTGAATAGTAAATTTTAAGTTTTAATCGCGATTAGAGGTAATTAGTGTAGTTTAAGGTAAAAATAATGTTTTAATAATATGAAATGACCTTGACACATGTCCTACCCTTATTTAATGTGTCATGGACGACCCATACAACCCATGGGTCAATTTTTGGGACCCCATGGAGCCACTTTGGTAGGAAAATGACATTAAAAACTTTTTATTTAAAGTTAAAATTAAAATGTCACAAACTTGAGTTGTTTTACTAAAAAATATTTTAAATGGGGTTATACAAGTCATATTTTTGACTATAAATATTCATTAGTAAGATAAAAATATTTCCTAAATCATAGTATTTTTTTTATAATTTCTAGACATTAAATAAATTAAATTATTTATGACATCATGATGATGCAACGATTACCTCATTATTTAATGATTTAAATAAAATGAAAAGATAATGTAAAATATAAGACCTAAACATGTCAAAAACCTATTGGATGGGTGGATTTCGAACTCTTATCACCTTATCCTAGAAATATATAATTTTTGGGCCTTTTAAATCCGAAAATAATTTTATAATAAAGTAACCTTTTATAACTTCCCAAGAGTTCCCCTCCTCTACTATTATAAAAGTCCCCCACCTCTACCCCGTCACCCACAACTCTCAAGACTTTGGATCGTCCAAACCCTACTAATTTTCTTTCTCCGCATCCCTCTCTTACTTATAGAGGCCTCACTTTGGGCAGAAGTCTTCCCAAGGAAGCCTTTGAGCTCAAATCAAAAAGAGTTACGCGTGTTAAAGGTAGTGTTTTCTCTTGTGTTCTTATGTTTTATTTTGCTTTTCCAACCCACCTAAACTCTTTTTTTTAATTTATTTTGTAAAAACACCAGTATCATAAATATATTAGGATGTTTTTATAATAAGTATTCAAGCTACACTTACACACACCTACATCTAATGGTTAAAGAACATACTGTTTCTGTGGATGGTGAATTTCTACCTCACGAAACGATGATTGTTCAACCCTCATATAAATCCTTAAAAGGTGGCCATTAAGATGTAAATATACTTATATATGATATATAATATGTTTATGTTTTACTTAAGATTCTTTATTTTTCATTTATGGCATACCTTTATGGTTTCCATTATGGGTAAACGCGATATCTTCATTTTAGGAAGTGCAGACGACCGCCCTCTCAAGTGATTTGATTCGTTAATACCATATGTGGTATGTATAAAGGGTATATTTAATGATATTATATATGATACCATACTGGAATTATAATACTATTATGTATAATTATGTTTTAATTATATTAACTATGAAATAGAAATGAAAGTAGCGTTCATGCGTACGTACGACTTAACGTTTCCATGAACGATGCATTTCATTTCTTACCTCTAAATGATTATATAATATTATAAATACATGTATATACTGGATATATATGATATATATGGAATCTACATCTTGAATATAATTCTTGAGATAATGGATATTTGACTATGTGAACAACTTTTGAATATAAGAAGTTCACTTTTGACTCAAGTATCAAATATCGACAAAACGACCGTTATTAACTTAAATAATTACATAGTGTTCATGACATGGTAATAAGTGATATAAAAGGAATAATGAAATTGAAAAATGTTCCTAAGAAAGTAGAAATTAACTCAATCTTATTATTCAGGAGGTTAAAGAACGATCGAATCAAGTCGGACACGAGGTATGGGACTTTGTCTCAATCTCCTTTCATTGAGGAATATTTTGTTTTTTACACAATCTTCTTTTATAAGGTGTATAAACCCCTTTGACTTTTAAGTTTATCCAAAAGGAATATTTTTTATACGAAGTGTTTTAATAAATGACAAAAGGGAATGTTTTGGTCGTACGTATGCGCCGACAACGACTTCTCCGCTACCATGACCATTATTTGAGTTTCGGCTTCCTCTACAAGCCATACTTTTTTTAAATGAAAAATAAATACCATTTTTTACTTTTATTTTATTTTGGTATTTAAAATGGTTTTCATAATGTTTTTATAATATCAATGTGTTGTATTTATATCTTGTGATTATGTTATGTTTCCTTTATCCATGTTTTATGTGATACGATTATGTTATGGTTCTTGGGAATTGTTATGAAGATGGGTGGTTCCGTGATAAACTAAGTGCGGGTGAGCATGATATATCTCTCCAATGGATTGGGTAACGAGAAGGGGTTAAACGTTAAGGTTTCTCCGAAGAGATTTAGGGAATATACTGTGATGGGTATTCCAAACGTAACCAAGAGGGTTACTCCCTACGTAAGAATGTTATGAATGCCTCAAGTTACCTTTATGTCTTTTGATATCTATGTTTTATTCATGATTTGATGAGGTATGTTAAAGTGCTTATGTTTTATGAGTAAAGTATGATTTCATTGATTCTTACGTATACATGTACTCATGTTTCCTTTATATATTTTTATATCCCTTACTGAGCTTTTTATGCTCATCCCATGTTTTTGAAATGTTTTTCACAGGTCAAGGGAAAGGTACATGATGTGATGATATTGTCAACGAAGTGTCAAGAAAGAATCCATGTTTTATTTTAAATATGCTTTCATTGATGGGAAAATTGAGTACTATCTTTTATGTAACCACTTTGTTTAAATGTGGAATGTAATGCATGTTTTATGATCTAATTCTCTAAAACTCTAAACCTGAAAAGATCCTCAATGTGTATTCTTGAAGTAACTCAAGTAATGTTTAAGGCTGGAGCATTATATCTAAGTCATGGCAGATTTTATTTGATGAATCCATAAAAGAATTTAGTTTAATTAAGAACAAATGTGGGCCATGTCTTTACAAAATATTTAATGGAAATTCATTAATTATCCTAGTAGTATATTTTAATGACATATTACGTATAATAAATGACATACCATTCTTAAAATCTATTAAGAACTAGTTGAAAAAGTGTTTTTCCATGATTGACTTAGTAGAAGAATCCTATATTCTAGGGATCAAGATCATTTGTGACAGATCCAAGAGGATACATGGACTATGTCAAAGTACATATATTTACTAGATACTAAAGATATTTAGTATGGAACAATCCAAGATGGGATTGGTTCCAGTGTCACATGGTTTACATATTTTATGAAAATGCGTCCTTAAATATAAAAAGAGAAAGAGATAATGAGTAAGATCACATATTCTTTGGTGATATAATCAATCATATATTCTATGTTATATACTAGTCTTGGTGTTACCTATGTAATAATCATGATCGGTAGATATCAAGAAGATCTTGGAGAACAATATTGGACTAATGTTAAGGCTATACATAAGTATCTGAAAGGAGATAAGGATATATTATTGGTGTACAGAGAATATGAGGATCTAGTCATTAGGGGTTAAAATTATAATGATTTTCATAGAGATCAAAATGATTTGAAGTCACAAACAAGATATGTTTTCTATCTCAATGGAGGAACTATGAGATGGAAGAGTTCAAAGCCGCCAGTTGTTGCTGATTATATAGTAGATTATGAGTATATAGTGGCTTATGATGTAGCCAAGTAATCCATTTGGATTCTAAACTTCATCTAGGATCTTTATGTGGTACCAAGAAATAAAGACCATATCACATTGTATTATGATAATAATGTAGTGCTGGCTCTTGCAAAAGAGTCAAAGTCACACCAACTAAAAAATAATATACTCTGGAAGAATATCCTCTTGATGGTTTTTTATCAAATGGGTGAAGCTATAGTGATTAGATTAACCATGGAATAGAACTTGGAAGAACCCTTGACTAAAGTCCTATCTCATGAGAAGCATGAATATCATGTGAGAGCTATCAGACTGAAGTTTGTTAGCAGTTGGATCTAGTGCAAGTTGGAGTATGTTGGAATTGGTTCCTTAAAACAAACTTATTTTTTACATTATGATAAACATGTATTCATGGTTTTTTAATATTAATAAACTTATTATCACATCATGATTGTTCTTATTTATAACATCATATGTGATAATATTCTAAGAGTAGTTGTCACACTAAAAGGTCAAAGTAGTTCCCTGTTATGATGAGATCCTATAAGTGATATGACAGTATTCTTGAATATATATTCAATAACTAGACGACATCATTTGTGGGAGATAAATGATACATGCTATTATGGTTGGATACTCATAGGAATTTAAGTCACTTTCTCATGGTGTATGCCCTTAGTAATGTCCAGTATAGATAATATGAGAATGAGACCCATCAGTATGAAATCAACATATCTACGTGTCATTGGATGTTCCTATCTATGGATGAGTATATTGGACCTTAGAATTTAAGATTATTTTTAATGAGTATTATGATCCATACACTCAGATGTATTTATGATAACCATGACAATAGATGTAAACGACAAATTAGGATATGTTGGGTGTATAGAGAAGTTTTATTTCCAGAAAGTCCAAAAAGAGATATCGAGCATATAGGTTGATGGAATTGGCATGCAACCTTCTCAATTAGAGATATTTAGATAAAGGGATTATATTACATGATAAAATTTTTTATAAGGTGAAATATCATTATGACATTAACTTCTTTATCTATGGGTACATTGGCGTGTTGCTAGATGCTAACCTTATACTTAAGGTTGATTGGCCTAATGCCACAAAGAAAGAAGCCTAGAGGGTCTCACATTAAGTGTATCCATAATATCAGTTAAATAATATATTATTATCTATTATTTAATAGGTTTAATAAATATTATTACCATATCTGGTTTAATAATTATTCATGTATACTTGATCACATTTATTCCATCACTAGTTATTCGAGAAAATATATTGTGAGCAGAATATTTAATAAATATTTATTTTCTATTTAGTGAATATAATATTTTTTATTAAATGTAAAATAATATAGTGATATTTATTTAATAAATAACTAGACATTATTTAAGGCCTAATAAATATTTTGGAGGAATGGAGGACTGTGTAAAATGTTCGTGTGAGAAATGATAATATTGAATTTTATTTAATTAAATAATATTTAATTTTAATTCACAAGTTTTGCACATGTGAATAAATAATAATAATATTATTATTATTTGAAATATAAATTTTCTAGAATTGAGTAAATAATAAGGGAACTTGTGAAATTATTTTATTTTATCCCTAGCAATATAAATACCCAATCATGTTACTTTCTCATTAGCCAATTTGGCTGTGCAAAATGAATTTGGAGAAAAAACTCTCAAGCCTAGAGAACTTTATTCTCCAAGAAAACTCTCAAGATTGGAGAGCAATCCTCATCCACCAGGTCAAGGAGAACACTTTGGATGTGTTTCTAGTGGTGATCAATGGTGAATGACACAAGCGCAAGGATCTTACATGGTAGAACTCAAAGTCTCCTTAGGAAATGTTTAGAGATTCATGGAACACGTGTGGATCACCTCTAGAGGAAATTTATGCTTGGTTTCTACATCATAATGATAGTGCACTATAGATCTATCATTGGGCACACCAATAAAGAAATAATTTCTTATACATAATTCTTTATCTAATTAAATTAATTATAGACAATATGTACTGATCCCTCTCTCTATTTTGGCACAATTCTTCTTTGTCTATTTTTTGACTTAATTCCATGTATTAAATCATTTATCATCATATAAGATATCTAATTGATCATTGATTATGAAGAAAATTCAAGTTGGGAAACCCCCATCTCATGCTCCCAATGTGCCCAAAACCTACAAATATTTCATATTATCATACACAATTTAAGATATTATATAGGATAGTTGGTTCGTAAGACATAGATTTTTATAAGAATTTTATTATCATGAAGGGTGGATCATATGTCATGTAGTTTAGATTCATATCATATGGAATTATATGTTTGGTAGTTTATGGTTATGTGAATAGGAACTATGTATAAAAAATTTTAGACAGAACTAACTCATGTATAGAATGAAATTGTTTCATCTTCGCATTGATCGCATGGAGGACATGATGTTGAATGAATGGGATTGATGCTTAGATATAACAATTAAAAACTAGGTGTTTTTTTATAGCACCAATTTTTGGATATACAACCATATGCTGGATTCCTTTCATTTGGATGGCTTATGAAAAAAAGAAACCACTTTACCTAAATGTAGAATAAAGAGTGAAAAACTTAAATAAAATACTGAGATAAGTTGGGGTTTGATTTTAATTTTGGGTTAGCTGAAGGATAAGAGATTTCAGTGTCACTATGTAACATCCCATATCCGGATTCCACTAAACTAGTGCTCCATACTCGGTTGGTCACATAACCTCAAGCGCATTTCTCCAAACACCAGAGGCCTCCAAGTAGCAGTGAGGGCCTAGGTTGTGATAGTGGGGAAACTATACCCTAATTGGAAGATTGTAACACAATGGAACAATAATATACAATAGAAAAAGTAGTAACTACCATAAAACTAAAACTATCAGTGGAAGACTCATAAGAAACCAAACATCATTTCATGCAAAAGATGGTGCAACATGTTATGTTCTTGGAAAATAACCAAAATAGGTACATTGAAAAAATCCAAAATATATGTTCCAAAAGCACAATAGAACAAAGTAATCTACGAATCATCATAAGCCTTAGCTTGGTCCCATGCTCTCCTACTCCTATATAGAAATTCAATTACCAATAGAAGGATGTTTTCCCTGATGAACACCTACAATCATATTATTAGTTTGGTCCCAAGAGCATGACTCAAATAGGGAGTGATACTAAATCCAAGTATAAAACCTCAAAAGATTTGTTCTAATCTTTTAGTGAATATATATATAACAATCAGTGTACAATAGTGAAAGTAGTAAATAGTAGGTACTGAAAAGTATGTACAAACGATGTCTCAAAAGATAATGCGATCAAGTATGGGTGAAGATTGAATCCAAGATTATGCTTTGGCTTGGAAGATATGTCATTGGTCATTTCATTTCATTATTCAATTTATAACTAAGTCCAATCCTGATATCCTCAAGTGGAATTTATGTATCACTACTAGAGTGTTTAACCAAAACTATATAACCTTGGTATAACATAACATCCAACTTGATCAAAACCACCTATATAAGCATTTTAGCAATCAATCATGGTAAAACCCCTGTGTATAGGAATTTCAGTATGTTCTAGGCTGAAAACCCTATATATAAGCATTTCAGCAAGTATTAGGGCCAAGCTCTGTGTATAATCATTTTATCATAAAAAAAGACATGTAACATACACTATTACATGGATAACAACAACATAACTCATGTGAAAAAAATCATTCAATTAACCAATTCCATTATAAATAACCAGTAAAAATAATTCAAAGGAATTCCCATAGGTATCCTACAACAAACGACTAAACCTTGGTCATCCAAGAGAAGTCGCACCCATGGGGTGGCCCTCAATCAAGGCTAACAATCTCAAACATGCTTTATAATCATTTAATGAATTACCTAATCAACATTATGTAACAAACTAGGTCAATACTCAATTCAGAGACACCAAAAAATTGGTGTGCAATACTCTGAAATATATTTTTTATTTTAAAGGTTGCAGCTGAAGCCTAATTTATTATTAAATCAAAGAAAAGACCTCTTTTAACTGGGTAGAGGGAGACCCATTACATATCCCAAAGGCCTAGTGGAAATTTATCCCATTACATGGCCTGTAGGCCCAATTTTTCCCCAAATTCCATTCTGTGAATAGTACTACTATAGTACCTTCACTGCTACAGTACCACACAGTACCCTGCTGCCGCTACAGTACTCTACTACTGCTACAGGACCTTCCACTGCTACTGTGCCCACCATTGCTACAGTACCTCTGTTGCTACAATACTGCTACAGTACCTATGCCCAATGGGTTTTGAACCACCATTTTTCATGTAGGATTATGGTGTGATTACCACTAAGACAAACCCCAACTAAAATAATCCGACATATATAATCTGCCTAAAAATCAATTAAAGGCACAAGACCACCTACCTCATACTTGTACAAATCTTCTCATCTAGCATCAGGCTTGGATTCTACCTAAAACGGAGTAGATCTATAAAACTAGCAAAAACACTCAACATTTTATAACTTAATAAAGAGATGAAATTAGGAAGAAAGTCTTAATAGGAATTGAGTTCTCACTGAGAGGATTCAAATAGATCTGACAGTGTTTGAATCAGAGATAGTACGATGAATCTGGACCCAAATCCTCATTTTGGTGTTATAATCACACCGTACATCTAAAATTAGTCGTTTTTTGTCCATCTAAAAAAAAAAGACGCTACTTCCCCACTTAATAATTAAAAAAAGTACAAGGTGTGTACTTGAGACTACATGCGGTGTCCATACAAATCATTTCCAGGTCATTACATGTCCATGTATTGGTATTAGATAGAGTGTATCCATTTATAAATAGTGTTTACACAAAAGTATATGGCATGTAGTCCCCAGCCACATAATTTAACTGGCCTTCAACCATCCCTTGACCACGTTTCCCCCATTTTCATAAGTATAAACTGAAAGGGAAAGATCCCTACCTTAATGGAAGAACCAAGTTCTTACAAAGTTCCCCCTTAAAGTAATTTGTCCTTGAATTTTCATTCCAAGGGTGATGAAGAACAATTTTGGAACAAATCTGGCCACTGTGATCATATTTCTAACTCCCTCTCCCAATTCTCATAGGGCACTCGGTTGTGCTACCATAACACCCATACCAATGGAATAGATCGGCCATAGAAAACCTTTGTTCTATTGATCACAATATGAATGAGATGCTCTTCAAAGGACACATCTTCTTGTAACTCCACTTACTTGGGCTGAAATGTGTGAGATGAGCCCAAAATGTAATGTCACTACTAAAAAATATGGAAGACATAATGCATAGACCTATAACTTTAAGGTAAATGCAACTGATAGACATCTATCCTAAACCTCTCCATAATCTCAAATAGACTAACATATCTCAGTGAAATATTACCCTACCTCATGATCCTCTTGTGTCCAAACCTCAGTTTGACATGTAGGAAATATTAATCCCTGACCTCGAACTCTAAAGGATGTCTGCGAAAATTGACAAATGATTTCTGAAACGATAGTGAAATATCCATCTGCTTCCGAACCAACCAAACCGACTCTGTGGTCTCCTTGATAAGATAAGGCCCCATCATAGTTTCCTCACCTGACTCCATCTAATTTAGGGGTGATCAATATTAAATACTGTATAAATCCTCATATCATTCTATATAAATAGTAGTATGGAATCTATTATTGTAGGAGAACTCAATGAGTGGTATGAGTGTCTCCCAGGAACCCCCGAAATATAGGAGGCATGCCCGTAACATGTCCTTCGGTACCTGATTCTTTCACTCTGACTGTCCATCTGTCTAGTGGTGATAAGTTATGCTCAGAAGCCCCTATGTACACAAATCCCCCTATATCCCTTTATAGAAACACTAAGTAAATCTGTGTCCCTATCTGAAATGATAGAATGTGGAATCCCATGTAGTAGTACAATCTCCCATATATAGAACCTCCCAAGATCATCAACATTGAAGGTTTCCTTGATAGGAAAGAAATGTGAAACCTTTGTAAGCCTAGAAACCACAAACCATACTACATCATTACCTTAAGGCAACGACAGTAAACCCATCATGAAATCCATCACGACATCATTACATTTCCACTTAGGAATGGGTACCTACTGGAAAAGTCTTGCTAGTCATTGGTTTTCCACCTTCACCTGTTGACAGGTGGAACATCTCATGACCAAACTAGAAACATCTCCCTTCATACTTGGACACCAGTAATGATGATGTAAATCCTAATACATCTTGCTGACACTAGGATGAATCACCAAAACTGAAGCATGAAAATCCCACATCAGCTCCTCACGCATGTCTGTTGACAGCCATACATGACCATTTAACCACAAAACCTCAACCTCACCTATGGTCCAACTAGGAGGAGGGTCCTATCCGAACATACTCTCCCATAGAACTTGGAATTCAGACTCTAATAGATGCCTCATCTCCACTACGTCTAGTAAGGTAGAGTTAACAACTAAGGATGTATGAAAAGTCTACCCCTGCCTATTGTGCACCTCTAGTTGCATCTTAGAGAACAACACCATCAATTTCCACTCACTAATGGCTTGTTGTACTGCCTGTATTTGAGTTGTCTTGCTCAGTGCATTATCCACTACAAATTGCCTTTCCTAGGTGTGTAGGCAGGCTTGAAGTCAAAATACTGAAGATATTCCAACCACATTCGCTTCTTTAAATTTATATCACAATGAGTAAATATGTACTTGAGAATCTTGTGGTCTATGTATACAAAGAAATTCTCCCCAATAAGTAATGTCTCCAATAGTTTAGGTCATGACTAACCGAAAGTAACTCAATATTGTGCGTCAGGTATTTCCTCTCATGTGGCCTCAACTTCTGAGACTTGTATGCAATGTCTGATCCCCCTCCATAAGCACTTCCCTAATCATGATACCTGATACATCATAGTACACAGTATACCTTCTGTTCTACTCTATAAAAATCAGTATCAATGCTGATGTTAATCTCCCTTTCATCTCTTAAAAGTCCGTCTTGAAAGAATCTAACCATACGTACTTCACACCCTTCTTTTTCAAGATCGTCATCAGTGATGCTAAGCATGAGAAGTCCTATATGAGATTCCTATAGTAACTATCCATCCCTAGAAAACTCTGTACCTCAAATAAATTCTTGGACTGATCCCTGGTGACCACTACTCTCACCTTATTTGAGTCCACTGATTCTCCTATCTCTGAGATGATGTGATCGATGAAGTGAATCTAATCTATCCAAAAGTGGCACTCTTTGATATTTTCATATAACTGATGCTCTCTCTATGTATTCAGAGTGATCTCAAGATGGTTTCCATGGTTGTGTACACTATGAGAATACACCAAGATTTCATTCAAGAAAACCACCACAAAGTAATCCAATTAAGGATGAAACACCCAGTTCATCAATTCCATGAACAGCACTGGCAGGTTCGTAAGACTAAACGACATAAGAATATACTCATATAGCCCATACTTGCTACGAAAGGCTGTACAAGGTATGTTTGAAGGTCTAACATGCACCTGGTGATATCCTGATCTCAAGCCGATCTTCGAGAACACTCGAGATCCTCAATGCTAATAAAATAGGCCATCTATCTGTGGAAAGGGATACCAGTTTTTAACCATTAACTGGTTCAATTTATGATAATCTACACTTATTTTTATGGTACTGTCTTCCTTTTTCAAAAAAAGGACTGGTGAACCCAAAGGAGAAGTAATGGGTCACATGAAACCCTTAGCCTCCAGATATTTTAGCTACCTCTTGAGCTATTGTAACTCCATCATAGACATCCTATAAGGAGGAATGGATACTAGTGAATCTCTTGGTACTAGATTAATAGAAAACTCCACCTATCTTACTAGAGGTAAACCTAAAATTTTTTATGGGAAGACATCCTAGAAATGATCAACCATTGGAGGAAAATCCATATGACAAGTTCTCTGGTCATCCAAATATAAACTAGAATTTTTTTTATCATCCCACTTAACCCATGATTATTAGGTCCGACTTAGCTTTCCTAGAAATACCACTCTCCCTTTTTGTATAAATGATCTAGCCCTGGTGATGTGAAACTCACCCTGTGGTGATAACAATCAAAAAAGGCCTGGAAAGATACTATCCAATCCATTCCAAGGATGACCTCAAAGCCTGTCATCTCTAAGACATATGGATACCAAATGAAGTAACACCCACAAATCTCAAGAAGGAACTCCTTGCACTGTCGAAAACTTGATGTTTTAATCCCTAATGGAGTGTTTAGTTTCATAACATCATCATAAATGAAAACACAGTGCCCAAGGCTCTTCACAACAGGTACATATATGAAACTATGTGAAGACCCTATATCAAAAAGTGCAGAAGCTAAAATAGAGGTGACTATAATAGTACCCATGATTGTAGAATGTACGAGATCCTGCTCCCACTGGGTCTGTTGTATTGTAAAAGTCTGGACTGCACTACGGCCCTACGACATAGCCTGGATACCCTGTGCTGATCCACTCTACTATATCTAAAAACCTGGAGTTTGGTTACCCTGACAATGACCAACACATTGGACTAAGAGGCCGAACGTAGTCTAGTTCCCCGACAGGTGAGAATCTATTTTCCTTACTCTGAAACATGGAGTATGTGTAGATCCTCTCTCTCTAACCACTGTTGGAAACTTCCTACAGAAGCACTGTAGATGGACTATCTTTTTGCAAGATCAGTATTCAATTGGGTCCATCGAGTAAATTTTTGTGTGATCAATTTTTTTTACATTGGTAGCACCTTACCTGGATACTTGAAGAAAAGTTATGACTATTAGATTCACCGTGAGTAAGCTGCAAACGATTCTTTGTACAACCTATTGAGACAGTACCAAATCTCGGTGCCGAACCGCCCTAGCTCGCACCTCCATATTCCCTCAAATTTTTTTCAGTAATCATTGTCTAGTTCACTATTGCAAATAAAATAGTCAGATGAATGATATTCACCTATGAAATGATGTCATACCTGAGGCTATCCTCAAATCTCCAAGATTGTAAAATATATTCACCCATCATAATAGGTGAAAAGAAATGGACCTTAGTAAAACGAGATGAGTAATACATAATTAGTAGAGTTCCCTACTCCAGATGCATGAACTAATGGGCTTTGTCATCCATAAACATCTATGGATATAAATAGTCATAGAAGACACTATGAAAGTATTCCCAAGGCATATTTTTACAATTCCCCATCTGAGTAACCACATCCCACCATTAATTAGAAGAATCACAAAACATATAAGTCTTGAGATTGACCCTACACTCAAGAGGCATCTCTAAATGCTCAAATATTTATACCATAGCCTCTAACCATGAATCTATATCCTATGGTCCCCCATCCCTATAAAATGTGGGAGGATGTTGTTGTTCGAACACTCTAGTCATCTCATCCATAGAAGTGGCAGGCTGAGGTGCTCCCTCTAAAGTCTGCATAAAGTGCATGAAGTTATCATATAATTGTGTATCAACACCTATGTCTAGAGAAACCCCTGGTTCCTCAGCTAGAACAACTAGAGGACACACTAGTATCCCCTGGCCTACCACCTCTAGGGTATGCTCATCATCACCCTCCTAGCGTACTACTGGTGGTCTTCATGGTGGAATTTCTCTGTAAATTCCAAAAAATACACCTCAATATAAGCTTATCCATCAAGGTAAAAAGTTCAAGTGTGTCAGAACTAAAAAGGAGAAGAAAATCCTCAGATATTAACAAATACGAGTTATAGGGATTCAATATGTAGAAACTTAGGTGTTAGAAGAAAACATGAAAAACTAATGTGAATGATCAAAGGTCTCATCATCAGAAATCAACTAGTGTATGTGGTATTTGATGTTATGCCTAGAATAAGAGACCATTTTGTCCCTACATATCCTAAAGTAATAATAATTAAGGAAAAAATAGCTGTTATATGGATGCGTATTGTTCTGATCATAGGTTAGGTGAACTATGATAATGACATGGTTGAATGGAACCATGTTTTTAAAATTCCTGAATAAAATATGGCTTTTATGTGGGGTGAGATCTTGTATATAGGGGTACTCTCTCTCAAAAAAAGTCTATGGAATAATCTATTCTAGAGGATGATATATAAATCTATCTCATATATCGATAGGGAAATTTTTATTCCACTATGAGATCATGAATAGAGACCCATGTTCTAGATAAGTCCTTAGGTAGATCTAATTCTCAAATAAAAAGATTATGTCATGAATAAAAGGACACTCTAAGTAGTTTAAGTTATTATTGGATGGAACTCATTCCATACAATTTATCATTATGGGAAAATGAATTTATGTAGATGGTTTTTTATGATATTCTCATGCAAAAAACATGATGGAATCTTCTCAATGCTGATAATCTTAAGGAGAAATATGATGTTAATTTTGGGATTCAAATAACTAGATAGAGCATGGATTTGATTAAGATTTGTGGTTGGGATAATGATAAGAAATTCATGCATCTCTATGAATCCATTTGTAACAAAAACGAAGCTACATGTAGATATGATCAAGAAACCACTTTTACAAATATAAAAACCACATACATGGGAATAAAATTGTGTATCACCTTAATGCAGTGCCTTTGAGAAAAACTATTGTGAATGTGGAGGTCCAAACACTATGGAAAGAAGAGAGAAAAAGTTGGTATAATATTTGTCCATTCTAGGATCAGAGATCTTTGTGTCCATACATATCCTTTGATGACATGAACCAAGCAACACATTGTTCTTGTAATGTAAAGGAATTTCATAAGAATAGGGGTTTTCATGTTAGTGAAATCTTACACATATCTACACGTAAGGTATTTATGCTATACAAGGTAGGACACTTTGAGATATTTAAGGTCATACATGATGGATAAAATATCATGTAGCTTAATGTAATGTGACCAGGATGAAATTGACTCCATTATTTTTAATAAATTGTGTCACTATTTCCCTAATCATGATAATGAACCAAAACCTATAATCTCACATGAGTCTTGCTTGATGTAAGAAAAGAGAGTTGATTATAAGGTCCCCAACATCATATAAGAATTAATTATAGGGGTAAGTATTAACCATTAATTTTAACAACATTTGATTAGGAGATATGTGTCATGGAGTTTAAGGTCATGCAATTAAAAAAAATATGCAAAGGGATTTTCATAGAATAGGCTCATATAAAAGAGAAATATATGGATTATTTTTGAAGTTTGGTTTTCAATAAAGCCTCCAAGGATAGGGGACACCCAAACCCTAGAATAGAAGAGAGCATAATGGGGAATTTTCAAACATAGTCATTATAATGTAATCTATTAGGGGAAAACCCTCTGTGAATGAGAAGGTTCAAACACTATGATTTTATTCTAGAAACCTGGGGGATTGTTTTTTAAAATATGACTTATATATAAGAAATATAGGTCTCATGGATTGGTTTTCTCTTATCTGTTTAAGGTCTTTCAGATTGGACCAAATGTTATGTAGTTCAACATCATGTAATAAGGACATAGACTCCACAAAGTTTAATGTCACACAATAAAGAAATATTCCATGAAATTTAATGTCTTATATAATGGACTTTTGGGGGAATATAGTTTAAGGTTTTGATGATTTGATTGACAAGTCATGTAATTTAAAGTCTTATGACATGGATCACAAATATACTATTTAATGTCATGTATTGAGGAATTTATGAATTGATATGAATGATGATTGTGGAAACCATCCCATGATGCATGATATGGGTGAACATATCATCCCAGTCTAGTTATTCCAAGGTAGTGTCTATATTAACTAGAGAATTGATGTGAGACTTACATGAACGCATAATGTTTTAGAGTTGGTACATAGGGGAACACTTCCATTAATTATTGAACAGAATCAAGAAGAGGGTTTAAATCCTCCTTCTTGATGGTATATTATCAATTGATTTATTTTATTATTATCCCCAAATAAACTTTAATTTTTAGGCGATGCACTAGTATCTTCTAGTCTAACCACACACCAGTGATGAGGAATAAATATTTTACCTCATTTTTAGTGCATCTTTCTAAAATTATAATCGAATTGGGAAAGTATTCATTGGATGGGTAAATGAATACAATTCCCAAGACAACCTGATTATATTTTGAGTTCTCTGTTCTCGTACTCATGGGTCTTAGAGACTAATCATCAAAGTATATCTCCATTTCATTATATTTATTCTATTTAGGGAAAACACACTCATCCAGGAGATCTATATTTAATGACATGATCTCAAGAGTCAGATGTTTCCCCAAAAAGTCTTCTAATTCTTTCCCCTTGACTACTTTTTTGAGGATTGAAACATATGTCAAATATTTACAAGATGGATTTATGATTTTCTAGGAGTCTGGTCACCATTGTAAGGAATAGGATATTTTGAGAAGTTCAATATGTGAGATCAAATAATTCTTGTGATTATGGAGATAGAGCATCATCTTATAGACCATAAAGATCAATGCCAAATAGTTCTTCTCTCTAAAAACCCGAACCAATGTAAAACATTATTGATAGCCATACATAAAAAGATGAACAAAAAATAAACTATGATATGTTTAAATAGTTAAAAACTAACAACTGAATTACTAGTTTTAAATACCACTAACTGAATTATGAAATATATCAATATATTTTTCTATATAAGGGTTATTTTATAAAAATCTACATAATTCAATATTTTTTTTAGATTTAATATTTTTTTGCATTGTGATTTTTATTAAATAAAACTTAGTAAATTATTGTTAAATGAGGATTTAAAAAAATATAATACCAGTTGAGTAATTATAACTTTATCAGTTGTTTATTAAAATTAATGTAGGAGAATAACTAGTAATTTAAATAGTTATTTCCCTATAAAAAAGTTTTTAATAGTATATAATAATTTTAATTAAATATTAAAATATAAAATTATTGAAATTTAATTTGAAAAAATAAACTTTATCATTTAGATTTTAAATAATAGTTTTAATTGATTTTTTGGGTTTCTTCTAAACAAATTATTTTTAGGTGAGTAGTGAAAATCCAATTTTTATAAATAACATGATTTTAATTATAACACCACAATATTTTGTGAAATATATATTTTTCAATTAATTTAGTCTTTTTGATATTTTTTTTCATTTCACGTAACACTGAAAATATTTTTTTATTAAATCAATATGTTTAGATTATGTTATATGAAACCCAATGTTAATCGTTCAATACATGCAAAATAAAGTTTATCTTGTTTTATACAGAACACTAAGGTTAGATTTTGTTACATGAAATATTGGATTTTTTTGATGGCTTGCGTAACACGCAAGACTGAGTTTTACCAAGAAATAATATAATATTAAAAATATTATTACTTAATATTATAATATAGAACCTAGCTGTTAAATTGAATATTATAGGATTAAATGACTTCTGAAATTATACATTTTAATTCATTAGTTGCATATTAATTATAAATGATAATAAAAACCAAATGAATACAAAGGGAATGACTTTATAAAAGACTATTTTTATGTGAAAAAGGTGATTTATCTTAAGTAGTTAAATTAATTACTATTAGTGAATGATATTAATAGAGAACTTATTTTAAATAAACATTTGGGAACTTTTATAAATTTTATTTGTCAAAATAAACTTCATTTTTTAAATAGAAACATAAAAATTATGTTATGCTGAGTTTTTTTATTTTTTTTGTGAAGTTTCATTTTTTAATGAATAGTAAAAAATAATGAATTTTAATACAAAACTGCTTCTTTCATCTAATTTATTTATAATAAAAAATTATATTTATAAATTGTTTTAAATTTTAATTAGAATTTTTTTATCAATTATTCCTATTTATGTCATTGTAATCAATTTCACTTTAAAATTGAATACAAAAACTTAGCAAACTTTTGAATGTTTTTACTTTAAAAACTTGTATTGTTGTCTCGTCTACGAGATTAAATTTAAATTAATTTCTTCCAATTTTGGTATTGGAATTTTGAAATATAGATTCCATATTTATAATAAGTATAATTTATAATATCTAATAAGTTCAAATTAGTTTTTAACCAAAAATATTAGTGAAAATAATTAAAATTAATTACATCGATTAAGGTAAAATTAAGCTTAATAAGGGAGTAAACCTTAATATTATGGTTAAAAATGACCTATAAGCTTTTGAAAAATTGATTTAATGGACATATTTTGTCAACTAAACCCATAAGGTCTCATAATGATCAATTTTCATAGTTGGGGAACAATTAATAATTTGGGAACACTCAATTCTTTTAAAAAATACGATGTATGTCATTTCCCTCCACTATAAAAAGATACTCAGCTCTCCCACTTACTCAAACCTCTAGAGAAACTTTTAAAAAACTATTATCTACCCATATATATTCTAAAAATATCTCTAATGAACTCAGTATCCTAACATTAGGAAGAAAGCCATCCAAGGAATCCCTTTGGTGTAAACCAAAAGGAGTTTCCTGAATAAGAGGTAACATCATTCCTCAAGCTCTTTAGTTTTACTTTCATTCTACACCACCTCAATTATTATTATTACATGATTATATAATAAAACCTGTTTCATAAATATACTTATAATATTTTTTTATAAGGCTTTAACCAACACTTACACATAGTTCCACCTAATGGGTAATGAACTTACCGTTCGTGTGTATGGTGAACTACCGCCTCACAAAATGATGTTGTTATTTTGTCTTTTAACCCCTATCATTGTTAATAATTATGATGAAAAATATATTTATATATGTTATATATATTATAAATGATATTTGTGATGTATTTATGGTTATTTAATTATTATATGACACATACCTTCAAGATTTCCATTTTGGGTAATTATAATAATTTCGTTTGGGAAGTGTGGATTACTACCTACCCAAAGTAATGTGATTCATCCACACCTTAAATGGAATTTATTAAGAATTAGTTTAGTGAAATTATATGATATCTATGAAATAATAATTCTAATGTAATTATAATATATATATATATTTCATTTAATTTTTTTCTTTCAATTTTTCAATAAAATAGAAACAACATTCATGCATATGTATGACCTACTGCCTCCATGAATGATGTATTCCATTTCATACTTGTATACTATATATTATTATAAATACATATCTAATAAATAAATACTATATTTATACCATGTTTTAAATTATTTAAGTATTTAAATTTTTTATCTAAGTAAGAGGATCAAGAATAACAAGTCAAAATATATATGAAAAATAAAGTGGATATTTTCCAAAATGTAACATTAACATGGAGTTGTTAATAAATAGATAATATAAAGTCATAAACAAGTCTTATATGGTATTATATATACTAATATTTTTATTTACTATATTTATAATAAACATATATTAATTATAAAAGTGGTTTGATTGTGTATGATGAAATTCAAGACTTTAGGTGAGGGAGTTTCATCTCACTTTTTATTTCTGTGAGATACATGCCTTATTCACCAATTATTTCATTTGTGTGGTGTGTATACTTACCAAAGATATATTATATGATTATTATAGTTAAATTTTTTGGTATTTACATATACATATGATTATATTTCTTTCATAGGGGTTATGTTTCAGTACCAATTCTGTATAGTTATTTTGTTTCAATTTTCATTCTTTGAGATACATGCCATGTTATTCACCTATATTTTTATATGAGCTTTATATATTGACTTTTGTAAAGTTATATCATTAATATAATTATTTTCATGATATTTCAATCTTAATTTAATATTTTTATTTCCATATTATTATGATTTAAAGTTACCAAAGTTGTAACGATTTCTGGCGTCAATATCATCGTTTATCGATATTGTTTATGATTATACTTCCATTGATGAAATATTATCATAAATATCATCATAAATATAATTAATTTTCATAACCTATATATATTTATGTTATATCCAATTAATTTTACCATTTTCTACTCTTTGGTACATAAGATAATTAATAATATGTTTTTACGAAAATATGACTTTATTTATCATTTCTGTCAGAAATCTATGTTCTTTCAAAACCATATTTTCTAAAAAAAATTTAAAAATGTTTTAATATTATTCTATCATGTTTATAAGAAATTATTACCCATGTACTTCCTTGTAAAAATGGTTTTAAAAGGAATATTCTTATTATGTTATGATCGAGGAACTTTTTTAAATTTTAAGGTACAAAAGAAATGTTTGACATGTACAAACTTTACCCCTCCATTAGGAATGTCATTTAGTTGAATCTTATTTGGTAATTTTACAATATTATTTTTAAATAAAAAGTTTTCCCAATATTTTGGAAATTTTTTGATTTTAAAATGGTTTTAAAATAAAAAGGGTTTTCAGAATTTTTTTATGATAAAAAATGTTTTAAATGATTTTCAAAGTTTATAATATATGTTTTCAAAGGATGATTTAAAATAAAAGGATTTAAATAATATTAAATATTCTTTTATGTGTTTTCAAATTATTTTCAAGGAAAATATTTCTCAAAATGTTTTTAATATTCTTTTAGAAGTTTTCAAGGAAAATGGGTTTCAAAATTATTTCAATCCTTCTTTATATGTTTTAAAATTATTTTCAATGAAAATATATTTCAAATGATTTTATGTTTTAATGACCCATTTTCAAATATGAAATGATATTTTCCTCAAAAAATGTTTTTAAAAGATATTTCAAATTTATTTTCCATCCAAGATGACATCCGTTGATGTTACTAATTCTTGTCTGGGAAATAACCCAAAGGTTACATTCAAATTCATTCTTAAATAGTTTATGTTTTTATAAAATTATGCTCATGATAAGTGTTTCTCTTCCATGGGTTATATTATTTTTAAACACTAAGATTTCATGGGTAATACTTTGATGAAATTATTATGAGAAATATATCTTTTCCATATTTAATGATATGATGAAATGTTTATGATACCCATTTTATTTCATGGGTTATGATATTATGATTGTTTATAGTCTTATATAACTTGTAATATATGATGGCTGGTACCTATATCTCCCTCCAATGTATTAGGTAACAATGGATGAATAATGAGTGTAAATGTTTTGCTTGAAGCTTATTACATGTTCACATTTTTATGCATGGACTTGGTTTTATGTCCTTAAGTTTATGCATGAACGTGATTACATGTTCAAAATTTTATTAATGAACATTATTTTGTGCTCATAATGTTTTGGATAAATGTTATTACATGTTCAAAATATTATTTATGGAATTTTTTTTATATCTATAAGTTTATATGTGAAACAGATTACTTGTTCACAATGTGTTTAGTGAACCTTATTATGTGTTTATAATGTTATGCATAAATTTGATTATATATTCAAAATGTTATACGTGGAACTGGTTTCATATCCATAAGTTTATGTGTGAAGATGATTACATGTTCATAAAGTTATGAGTGAACCTTATTATGTGTTCAAAATGTTATACGTGAACCTAATTACATGTTCAAAATGTTATGCATGGACCTGATTAAATGCCCATAAGTTTATACATGGACCTGATCACATGTTCAAATTTTTTTTCCCGAACCAAATTTCATATTCACAACATTATGTGTGGACCAAGTTGCATGTCCATAATTCTATGCAAGGGCCTAATTTCATGTCATTAAATTAATGAGTGAACCTTTTTCTATTTATACAGGTTCATGATGATATACATTGATATGTAT
Source organism: Viscum album (assembly GCA_963277665.1). Taxonomy (NCBI): domain Eukaryota; kingdom Viridiplantae; phylum Streptophyta; class Magnoliopsida; order Santalales; family Viscaceae; genus Viscum; species Viscum album. The sequence goes on from OY728138.1 coordinate 1,203,089,063, forward strand.
GACAAAATTCAATGTCTAATTCATATATTATGATTTTATATATTATGTTCCTGATTATGTTATGATTCATGTCTTATGATCTAAAAATCTTTATACCAAGATTCATGTCGATGATCTTTGATATGCAGGGTATGGTCTTCTAAAGATACTATCACGTTCTCATACCCTTATGTTAATGTTATGCTTAAGTATTTACTTTATTTATCCGTATTAATCATTATATCTCACCCACTTTCTTATGTTTCAGGTACCTAGGTTATGAAAAATATTTTTAAGTAAAATTACTAGTGGGGGGTGGGGGGGGGGGGGTGGGGGGGTGGGGGTGTAGATCTTAATGTAAAAATTGAATATATTTCATGGAGTTGGAATATATTTGTTACAAGTTTATAAAGGTACTAAACTAATTTGATCTTTGGTAATATCTTTGTGTAATGTTTTAATTATTCCATAAAAATGAAATAATGTCTATGTACATTAATATTGGGTTTTTATAGTTGGTATCAAAGAAAAGGTTTATTCAACAATTAGAAACCAGGATGAGAAAAATTTTGTGAGATCCCTCAGGATATTTATAAGGATATTTCTAGGGATGAACCTACGGATAAGTATAAGTATGTGTTAATGTTTTGGAAAATTTCCTATAATTTTGGTAAAGGATTGAGTGATTGGTTTCAAAGCAATATGTCCCTGTCTTGAAGCACAAGTGGATGCAGTTCTGAAATAGATGTACCAAATAGTAACAACTTCAACAAGGTGTGTCAGGCCTAAGTTAAGAGTAACTTGGTATATGGTAACATTCCTTAGAATAATAACACATTTTTATGATTCCATGTATGGTTCACATGCGGTCAACATAAGAACACATTTTTTATGATGGTAGTCAGCAAGATCATATAATAATTATGATGGTATTTAGCCTATACTATATTGTCTTAGTTGTAATCCTTGACATATGCTTATAATTACATGATTTATATTGTTTAAAAATTCTTATGTTTCCCTAATATTATGATTTCATTTATTTATTAAATATTTTCATGATTATGATCATTGTCTTTATGATTGAATGTTATGCCTCTTGAATCTCATATTATGATTTGTTTTCATGTTATTCTACTACTGGGATTTCTAGATGACCCTTTTCCTTATGTATTTTCCACATGATGTACTGTGAGGTCTAATAAGATCATTAGTAGTTAGGATCAGTATGTCGTTTTTTAAATAAATATGTTATTTTTTATGTTTTGGATTATTTATTTATGAATTTGGTCTTCCAAAGACACTAGACTTGTAGATGATTTGATTGTGTTATTAGAAATATATTTTATATATCACAAATTTACATGTGTTAAAGGCTTGGGTTACACTAGTTGGTATTTGATATAGTTCTACATATTTTAGTAGATTAGGATGTGGTAAAATTAGTAAAAACCCTAGGAGATAAGACTAATTATAAAATAACATCGTTATTTTTTTTATTTTTTTTATTTTTTAATTCATAATTTTATTGTAAAGTAAGGACAACCCTATTTGGATAGTATATATGGATTCAATCTTTGGTTCAATTTTTCCTAGGGGTGGTATGCTCGAAAAGGACGATTTTGTATTAACTCAATCATCACTTTTTACATGAAAAAGAGACCAAAGTGCACACTGGTTTTTACACTCTCTTGATATATGGTTTGGTTAATTATATAATCATTAGAAACAACTATAGATTATTGATTTTCTAGTTACTTAGAGGGACTATGTTGAGAAGTATAAGATAACCCAACTTAACATTACCTAAGATAATCTAATAATGATATAGGTTGGAATAAATGAATTAAAGACTAACGTGATAATGTAAAATAGTAAAAGGTTTTTATATTGAACCCCTTTTATGTCATTTATTATGATAATACCCCTATGATGTTAAATGTTCATCACACATGTTAACAGTTTTTGGTTTTAGTGATATCCAGAACTAGAAGGAAACTTGGGTGTGTGGTACAATGAAATGATTAACTAAATGATAAATCCATTATAATGGGTGATAAAATGAGGAATATAGTGATTATACTAAACCAACTATCATGAAACAAGTTGAATAATATAATGATAGTTGAGATCTTGAGTGCACCAAAGAAGAGAAGGATAGAGCCTCATGGTAAGTCTAGTGGTGAAGATGATTAGGGAAATAATATTCAAAATCCTTCATGTAAAAAATGTGGGAAGAATCACCAAGGGAATTAACTCAATGGGATTGGAAGTTTCCCTAGTTATGGGAAATGAGTGACTCAAGAAATTATCTATCAATAGAAAAATAAGGATATAGTGAATGGATATAGTGTTATTACTAAGGATCCACTAATAATTTAGAGTTTTTGATGTGAGTAATTGGTTCATTATGAAACCTAATACACCAATCGATGGATGAATGTAGGCAATCGATATCAACGAAATCCTAAATTATGTTAACAAGGGAAATCCTATGCAATGACTGCAATTGAGGTAGATAGTAATTTCCCACTCTAGATTTTTATACGTCTTATGTAATGTAAAATTTCACTTACTTGGTATTGAGATATAAATAAAAAATGTTTAGAGGTATAATTATTAAATTCATAGTGTATAAAACATAAACAAGGTTTTATTAATGTTATACCTTATAGATTTATATCCTCTTAAGTCACTATGATTCTATTAAGAATGGATTAGATCTCTTTAATAAGGGCCCATATCAAATTATTTATAGATAAATATCACATCATAACCCCAATAAACACATGATAAACTACGAGTGTGTTGTTAACTAGGAGATCCCTATGGAAATTAATCCCATCATATGTTTTTTAAAATTTTGAGGATGCAATTTATTTATGGTGGATGTAAGAACTAGAGATTTTAATATATGTTTTCATTTAATTAAGTAAAATGTGTTCGATAACTCGACATGTAATATCGAATCAAAATGAAACCATGATATGTTTGTACTATTAAAAACAAGTCATTTAATTATTAGGTATGAATGAGAGTAACTGAATCATGAAATATATTAATATATATTTTTATATAAAGATAAAGTTTCACAAATTTACTTAAAAAACAATTTTAGTGTTTATGAATCTATCTTTTTATGTGCCTAACTTTTTATTAAAGAAAACTAAGTATATTATTATTAAATTATGATATAAAAAATAAATTTTTTTTGATTAATTCTCTATTTTTATCATTTTATAGAAATTAAAAATAAGAATAACTTGTATTTTAAAGTTATTTTTTTGTAAAACAATTTTTTATTGAATTTTATAATTTATCTAAAACTTTAAAACAGAAATTTTTTGAAATTTAATTTTAAAATAAAATTTATTTTTTAATATATAAATTAATTATTAATTTAATTTGAGTTTCGAGTTTTTTTAAAAATATTGAGTTTGAGTTGAATAGTGAAAAATACATTTTTTATAAATAAAATGAGTTTTGTGACTTTATTACTATATAAATATGAATTTTAAATTTATGAAACCTTTTTTTAAGACCAAATATATTTTTATAAGTGAATTTAGAATATTAAGAAAGTTGTTTTTAATTTACAAACTCATATTTTACATTTTAGAACATAAGTTTTATTTTTTTTAATACATTATACATTCAATATTTCAAAAATTAATATTTGTCACTTATATAAAGTTAATATTGTGAAATTAATTCAATTTTTATATTCATCATGTGAAAATGTTGTTCATAGTATTTTTTTAGATTTTTTAAAACTAATTGATTGTTAGAAGAATAGTAAAAAATTCAGTTTTTACAAAAATGACGATTTTAATTACCTTATAAGAATATAAGTGAGACTTATAATTTTATAAAAAAATTTACAAGAAAAAAATATGAATTTAAGGGATAGTTTTATGCCTTATGAAGATGTATTTTTTAAAACTTATAAAACCTATGAATCAAAAGTAATATTTTGATTCTAATAAAAAATATTTTTAGTCTCTTCATTAAATCAAATGTTATTTTGGTAAAATTTTGTATTGTATTGAGTTTAAATCCACATATATTTTTTTTAAAATCATCCAATTTATTTTTTAATTTTTTTTATATAATATTACCCTACACTTAAATTTTAAATTAACTTTTTCTAAGAAATGGTTTTTATGTATTATTTGCACTCATACTAAAATTAGTTTCTTTAAATATTATAAATTTTATCTTATAAAATGATTAAGATTTTTAAAATTATAACGTTAAATTTTTCAAATAATATGAATTTAATTTTGGCCCTTAAAATTCATTTACAAGGGTGAAAGTGGAGTTTCCATGATAAGGGTAAATGATGCTAAAAGTGGTTTGATGTAGTGAAATGGTTAAAAAATATGAAAAATATTTTTATATTGGATAGTGGAGGAATTATTGGGCTTAAATCTATCCCCACACCATTATTGAACATTCTTGGAATCTTTATCCATGAATAATGGAGTGATATTATTGAGGAATAATGAGTGTTTATCAAAGTACCATTTTCTTCACTTATAATAGGATACCACCTTCTCCCATATGCCTAACGATTCTCAATCCTTGGATCAACCAAAATTCTTCCCTAAAATCTCATAAAAACCCTCCACACTCCTTTAATTCATTTTTTTAGTAAAAGATCAAGTTAAGGAGTCTTAAGGAGTTACCCTATGTTGAACTTCCAAGGGATGGGTAATACTCTCAACTCGACTTCTCTAGAACTTTTATACTTCTACACCCATAAAATATCCACTATACATGAATATTTGATAATAGAAATATTATTACTTTGTTGAAGTGTTATTATACTAGTGGAATATCCATTTTAAATTTCCCTCCAAAATCTATATGAGAAAAAGAAAGCACCATCATGTGTGTGTAGATTACCACCTCAATTATTTCCATGTTCAATTTTCCATAATCAACTTAAATAGTAGGTTTAAATTTTTTATTTAATTAAATAATATTCTATTTTTCACACTATTAATATTCTGGAAGAATTAAATTTAGTGTTATATATTTGTGATTGAAAAGAAATGGTCGTAATAACTTTAACCAATTTAATGGACTTATCAAGGTACCTTGATGTATTTAACGATAAGATTTCCAACTATATGAATAATTTCCTAATAGAATAGAAAATTAAATAATCCTTCACAATTATGGTATCATGTAGTTATTTTATAAACAATTTCACCACGATCAAGAAATAAAAATTATTACAAAAAAATGAACCAAACAACCCAGAGTAACCGATAGAAGAAAAAACTATATTAAAATTAATTAGAAAAATATAATAGATGGACCTTTTGAAAGTTAATATATATGAATAATATTCTTCAATATATATCAAACAAACATATTTTAATCCCCTAAGATATTAATTACAAGTGAAAATCACTTTTAGACATGTGGTAAGAGTTCTCTCTTAGTCACCCTTCATTGAGGCATGATTTGATGTTATAAACCAATTTAATTTTTATAGTATATCGATTCCCCTCTTGACTTATAATATAATAAATTATTTTTTAAATTGGAAGATTTACTTCCATTCATGTTTTCCCTTTATGTGGGCTATATATTATGTATTCACTAAAATATATGGGTCTTTCATAACAAAATCTAATTTGTTGAGTTATAATGATTCTACATGAGTTTCATCTTTAATTTCAATTGGTATACCCTATTTCTATAATATTAGATAAATTTTGATTCAAATATTTTTTACTTGTCACATATAATCATTTTTGAAAGTGAAACTATGTTAATAATAATTTCATTCCATTTAAACAAAGTTTTACCCTCCTATTCTATAATTTACCTTCCTTCCAATGTTCTCCTTTTAAATAAGAAACATCATTAAGTTTTATCTCAAGTGAACATCACATTTGTTTGGACTAAGTTAGATGGAAGTTGTTTTTGGCAGATATAATATTTTTTTCACTTAAAGTGTTGTATTTTGTTTTCAAACAAATGAAACCACTAGACTTTGTAAAAGTTAGTGATCGAACTCACAATCATAATCTGAATAACAGACACAAAATGATTAATAAAGTCCATCGTATTGTGAATATTTTTTCTAGGAGAAAATGTTTATCGGACTAACCTTTGGTTTAGAATAAAAGTTTCGATCCAAATGAGTTTCGTTTTAGAGTATGAGTGAATCTTATGGAATCTTATGATGATTTGTAGATCTTTGAGTTATTATAAATCATAATTTATTCAAGAAACTTGTTATTGAATACTTATGGAAGAAAAGGGTAGAACAAGTTCTGCCAATCGGGATGAGGTTTTGTTGGAAAGAAATAAGTTTTTAGAAGACTATACAGTTATAATAATTTCTAATATAAGTTAGTGATGTTATACCGATATTAAAAATTCTTAAAATCATGAGGAGTTCATGATTGAAATAATAAGTTTTTTGGAGAAGAAAGTTTGTAAAGATAAAGATTTCTATTCTCAGTTTGTTGGTGCTAGAACATTTGACACAAAATTGTTTGAAGGATATGTAGTTTTTTTTGAAATGTGAGAGGATGAAGATGATAATTTTCAGTTAGACTAATAAGACACAAGATAAAAATCTTCAAATAAGGGAGTTAGTGAATTGTAAAAGTTTGTGTGCACCATAATCAGGAGAGGAAACCAGTTGCTGTTGATATCAGTCCGTCAGATGTTGTATTCCCCCGATCAATTAGAGTTAGAATTATTTTTATTGGGAGTTATTATGAATAATGAAAAAGAAAGGGTAGCATAGTCTTTTCAGATATATGCATGTTATAAAGTCATAGATTGATCAAATGGATGCATATCAACAATGAAATAAACCATTTTTATCACCTTGAATTGTTTTGATTCAATTGAGTTAAGATATAAATAAGAACTGTCATTTGTTTTCCTCAAATGGGTTAAGAGTCATCAGATAATATGTGGAGTCAACTATCAGGCTGAAGGTGACAAAAACACATCAGAGTGAGACATAGAATGATCCATGTAGCGTAGAATGGCACTATTAAAAGTCATCAAAAGATGGAATTCATCAGATACCATATCATTGGTCCGGAGTAAAGAAGAAAAAGTGGTCTGTGAAAGTTATTTTCAAGAGGGTTTGAAGCTGGGGTAAAAGTGTTTTAAAGGGGTTCTGAAATCTTTAATTTTTTTGACCATTTTTTTCAAAAATAAAGGAAAATAAAATCTAAAAAATTAGTAACAATGTTTTTGGAATAATGGTTTCAATGTATATATCTAACAGTCGGTACAGAGCATCAATTTTTTTCTAGTTGGTAGGGAGATTTTTTATGAGAGTTCATTTATTCTCCATATCACCAGTTGGTTTGGAGAAACACAATGAATAATTTTATGTCATACATATGTCCTAATAATAATGAAAAAATTAGAATGTCAATCAGATTCAAACTAATGAATTTATAGAGAATTTTAAGTGAGATAAAGTTGTGATATGATTCCTGAAGGTTTGATATGAATCCAGAAGAGTTGAGAAGAATGAAATGAGTCAGAGATTTATTTAAAACAAAAATGATATTTGAAGATAATGAAATTTGGCTAGGTGGGAAAACTTTTCAGATTCCATCCTAAATGATTTTGGTTCACCAATAAAAGGATGTAAGTATGTTGTATGTTTCGATAGACATGGACACTTTTCACAAGTGGATGAAGAGATAGAATCTATAAATATCTAATAAAAAGAGGTTTTAATATTAATAATTCTTATTAATTTTCTTTAGAATAAATAAGAATAATTAATTTCATATTCTGTGGTTACTAGATCACACCTAGGGATCATACTGGTATTTTTCAGACTAAGATAGAAGAAGTTAAGAATTGTATTAGTGGTTTTATAGTATAATTATATTTCCATAATGACATATCAGAATGAGGAATAAGATTGGGGTATCATAATGTGTATCATTATGAATTCTAGTGAAGTCTTTCCCTACTGTTTGGTAGTAGAGTAAAGAATTATTTTAAAGTAATCGGTAAAAGTCTCTTAACTTATTACACAATATTGTATTAAATCATTTAATTATATGTAGATAAATTTTATTTTGGTCTTGATCATAGTGCTATACAAGTGTAATGGTATATCCAACTCGTTGTATCCACACAGAAGGATTGTTTTTTTGGAGTATTTGGTGGTATTGTATTTTTTAAATACCATTCCAAGGAGGTATCTACTCTTTTTGAGTAGTAAAACATTTAAATTATTATGTTCTTATGGATGAGTGATTGTTTTATTTTCATAAAAATGATAAATATTTAACTGGAGGTGAAGGTTGTTTCAAATGGAAGAAAACATAGAGTGAAAAAGTTATCACTGATTCACCCCTCCCCTTCTCAGTGATACATTGATCATGTCTAGGAAATACCAAGTGTTATAAGATCCAAGGTTCCCTTTGTTTACACTTTATTAAATTTTTTGAATAGAATTTATTATGGAGAATTTGAATTCTATAAACAGTAATGGGATTCTAGACTTTTCTGGAAAGAACTACCATATATTGAGAATGATGATAGAGTTAAGAATACTTTACTTTCATCACATTATTAAAGCGAGTTTTTAAGAGTGAAGGGGTTTCTCACCACCAAAGGTATCTAGGATAAGATGAAGAACATTTATTAAGTAAATACAAAATTAAATAAGGAAAATCTAAAAATTATGAGGGTGAAGTATAAATATATCAAAATGGGTGAGTATTAATATGTTGGTAACTTATTTACCTGGGTTAATGAAATTGTTAACACTATTATATGTCTTGGTGAAAAGTTAGATAATTTTATTATTATTGAAAAGATCTTTATAATTCTCCATGAAAAGTTTGATTCCAAAGTTTCCTCACTAGAATATAGATATCCTGAAACATTATCTTTTGATGATTTTTATATTACCCTCATTACTTATGAAAATGTATGGGAGAATGTTATGAATGGAAAAAAACTTTGATCACGAATTGTTTTTCAAGGCAACTAAGAAGGAAAATCCTAAGAATATTCTTAAAGAAGATGTTTGAGATTCTGATTCTGAAAATGAGGTATGTAAAAATATTGATGAATTTTTATCTCTATTTTCTAAAATTATGAAAAGTGGTATAGCTAAATATAAATGGAAACATCCCTTGAAATGATTTGAATGTGGAGATATTGGTAACTTTTCATCTTAAAGTCCTCAAAGAAAGAAATAATAGGATGATGGTGAAGATAAAATAAGGCAAAAAAGGTCATAGAAGAAACAAGGTGATAAGGACAAATATCATTCCAAAGGAAAAGATTAAAAGTTTTCAAATAAAAAGGATACTTTTTTTCTAAATATGACGAAGAAGAAGGTAGTAAAGATGAATCCCAAAAGTCTGCTCAGAATGCTGAAGAGAATACATTCACTTCAATAGTTAATAATAATTATTTTTGAAGTAGAATTTCTAAAGATAAAGAAACTAAATTAGAATTATCTGAAATAAAAATTGAATGAATGTATGAGAAAAATTGCGAGTCTTGCTAAAGAAATCAGGAAATTGAAGAATAAAAATTTCCCAACAAAAAATTTAGAGTTTTTTCCCAATGAGAAATATAATCTTCCGAGGATCTTGATTATTTAAAGAAATTTATTAATAAATAAAATAATCATAATAAACACCTAGAAGTATAGTTGAAGGAAAAATAATAATAGCTGTAACTTTTCTATTTTTTTCTAAATATGTGAATAGGGTTACAAGTTTTAATAACTATCTCACTGAATTTGGTCAAAACATTAGGAAGGGAAATCCCCAGAAGGATCCAAAGTTACCTTTAAAGGTTGAGAATAATGTTGATATTGCTTTTGAGAAGAAGAAACTTTGAAAAATTATGTATGTATCTTAAAAAAAAGTAGTGAAGATGGAAGTTTCAAAAAAGTTTGATTTAAAAAAATTTATAAAAATTCTAGTTCTGATAAGGATGAAAAGAAAAGTGAGTTGAAAAAGAAGATTCTGATTAATAAAAAAAAGGTTTAGGGTCAATAATGTTTTGATAATAAAGATAAGAAGTTTTCTGAAAAAAATGCTTATAAATTTGGAAAGTATGGAATTTATAGAGGAAAATAATATTTCTATAGTTAATGCTGGTATTGAAGTCAATTCAGTGATATATAAAATATGTGTTGGTCTAATCAACAACATTACTAATATTTCAAAAATTACATAAGGAAACGTTTGAAGGGGAGTCATTCCTCTCAAAGGAATAATTTTGAGAAGGATACTTTGAAGAAACATAATAATATTGGTGTAAATGTTGAAAACATTTTCCAACCTATGGAAACTATTTTTGGAATATGTGAACAACCTGTACATCTAAAAAAAGGATGTCTTATTTTGTTACTAGCTTTTCCAAAGTTTTTTAATAATTATTTTAATCTGAATGTAAAGAAATATAAAGGTAAAGAAAAATATCTTATTGTAGAAACTACTCTCAAATCTACAAAAGGAAAATGACATTGGTTATAGGATAATGGGTGATCTTATCATATGGTAGGATACTTAAAATTATTAAATAACATGAAAGATTTTAAGAAGGAATAATGATATTTGGTAACAATGAATCTATGAGTATCATAGGTATTGGATATACTTTTATTTTGGAAGAAAAGTTTATGTCCAAGAAATATTTTTATGTTGATGTGTTGAAACCCAACTTGTTAAGTGTTTTATAAATTTTTGGTGAAGGTGAAAAAAAAAATTAATATTTTTTTTGTGAAAAAGAGGAATATGGATAGATATTTACAAGAGTCCAACATGTAAAAGTAATATTTTTCTAAGTTGATGAGGTTCAAATCTATTTTTACTTATAAATGGTGGAAGATAATCAGTTGTGGAATAAGAGGTTGTGACAAATGTGTCAAAGAAACATGAGAAAGTTATCAAAGAGAGATAGTGTCCATGGAATTTCTGAAATGTCAATAATAAGAGATTGATGTCTCAAAATTTTTCCTAAAGTAAATATTACCAAATAAATTCATAAGAAAGTTAAAATTTGTTCAAAAAAACACATAAAAATTATTCATTTTGATATTTGTGTTCAAATTATCAAAAAATTAACTCAAGGATACAAATAGTTAATTACTTTCATTGATCAATTTAATTTCACTACTTATGTTATGTATAAGAAACATAACTCATACTCTCTAAAATGTTTAGAGGTTTTAGGAGGAAAATTGAGATGGAATGTGTGTATTTAGTAAATAATTTATGAATAGAAAATGGAGGTGAATACAAAAATGAATATTTTTAAAGTTATTTTGAGAAATAGGTAATTTATAATGAATTTAGTACACCATAAAAGCTTTAGAAAAATGCTATTTCTGAAAATAAATATACAAGTTTTGTTGAAATAGGGTGAACAATGTTACTTTAACACGGTCTCTCTCATTAATTTTAGAGGAAAGACAAGTTAATTCTATTTATATTCAAAACTAGTGTTTCTATAAGAAAATTTCATATTTGACTCCATATGAAATGTTTTATTGCAAAGATTTTTGTTTGAAACATTAAAAAGGTTTTGGGATTCCATTCATCATAAATAATAAATTTCAAAACCTTGTAAATTTTTAGGAGAGAGGAGAATATGGAATTTTTATTGGATAAGATCTTGAAGGAAGAATATAAAGATGTTTCAATAAATAAACATAAAGATTAGTTGATTCTGTTGATGTGAAAGTTATTGAAATAGTTATGGAAGATGATAATTTTTTGTTCAAATAAGTAATATGAACATGATGAAATAATTTTTGTTCTATTTTTTGATATGGATGAAAAAATTTAAACCTACTCAAGAAGAAGAACCGGACCCAGTTGTTTCTTGTGGTGGGAAAAATCCTAAAAAATATCATTTAAGGATGAGGAAGCAAGTGGAAAATCAAAAAATTATTGGTGATCAACATCAAAAGGTTCAAAAAAGAATAAAATTGAAAGATATTACACATACTTATTTATATTCAAAAGTTGAGACAGAATATGTGAATGAATCTTTTGAGCATCTAGAATGGATACAAGCTATTTATGAAGATTTTGATCAGATAGAAAAAATGGTAATTAGGATCTTTTTCCTGAACCAAATTACAATAATTTTATTGGTACAAAGTGGGTTTTCCAGAACTAGCTAAATGAAGTTTGTGAAGTGATACGATTCAAATCCTGGTTAGTATGAAAAGTTTACTCAAAGGTTGAATTCATTGATTTTTATGAGGCTTTTTCTCTGGTGGAAAGGTTATAAAAAATTATAATCTTTATATCTATTTTTAAAAAATTAATTAAAAAAATTCAAATGGATGTGAAATCAACATTTTTGAATGGGGAAATTGATGAGGAATTTTATATAGAACAACCATGTGTCTTTATTGTTGGTAAGTATTAAAGTTTTGTATATAATTTTAAGAAATACTTGTATGGGTAAATAAATCTCATTGGGGTTTGTTTTCAAATTTGGATACCTATCTAATAGAGATGAGTTTTAAAAAAGAAATAGTTGATAGTAATATGTACATTAAAAAAAGTTAGGAATTTTTCCCAATTATAATTTGTTGATTTCATTATATTTTCTAGGAATGATAGAGGAACTTGTAAAAGATTTTTTAAAGAGATGAAAAATTTGTTCGATATTTCCACCATGGGTAAAATGAAATAATTTCCTAGGTTACAAATATCATAAAAGAAGAATCACATATTTATTTGTCAATAAAATTATGCTAAGTAACTTCTTAAGAAGTTTTGGATAGAATATTTGAAACCAGTTTCCACACTAATATCAGTGGGAACCAAGTTGAGTAAATATTGTGAAGGCAATGAAGTTGGATTTAATGAGTTTGGGAAGCTGATTAGAAGTTTTTTGTATTTGACTGGACCAACACTAGACATTATTTATGGAGTTACCTTTTGTGAAAGATTTTAGAGTTCTCTAAAATAATCACATCTATTCTCTAGAAAAATAATTTTCGAATATATTGATGTCATAAGAAACACTACTAGAAAAGGGGGCATTGAAGCCCCCCAGACTCGGGCGACCGCCATTGGCGGTCGCTATAGCTAACCAATAGCGACCGCCAATGGCGGTCGCTAACCTACATAAAAAAGGGGGGGCTTCTGCCCCCCCCCCCCCCCCGCGCCCCCTCGACCCCGATCCCCCGATCGCCGCCCTAACACCCTCCCTCCCTCGCTGCCCTCCCTCGCCGCCCTCCCCTGCCCCGCCGCCCGCCCTCCCCCGCCGCCCGGCCTCCCCCGCCGCCCGGCCTCCCCCGCCGCCCGCCCTCCCTCACCGCCTTCCCTCCGGCCTCCGGCCGCCGCCCTCGGGCCTTCGACCGCCGCCCTCCGGCCTCCGGTCGCCGCCCTCCGGCCTCTCGGCCCTCCCCCCCACCCCGGACGACACCCGCTCCCCAGACAGCCCCCTCCGTGCACTCCGGACCGCCCCTCGCACCCCGGACGCCTCCCCGCACCCCGGAAAGCCCCCCCCCACCCCGTGCACTCAGGACCGCCCCCCGCACCCCGGACGCCTCCCCGCACCCCGAACAGCCCCCCCCCCCCCCCCCCCCCCCCCCGCGCACTCCGGACCGCCCCCCGCACCCCGGACGCCTCCCCGCACCCCGGACAGCCCCCCCTGCACTCGGGCACCCCCCTCCGAACCCGGACAGCCCCCCGCACCCCGGACAGCCCCCCCCCCCCCCCCCCCCCCCCCCCCGCACTCGGACACCCCCCCTCCGAACCCCGACAGCCCCCCCGCACCCCGGACAGGGCCCCCGCACCCCGCACCCCGGACACCCCACCCCGCACCCCCGACAGCCCCCCTGCACCCCAGACAGCCCCCCCCCCCCCCCCCCGCACCCCGGACACCCCCGCACCCCGAACACCCCTGCCTGCACCCCTGACAGGCCCCCGACACCCCGGACACCCCTCCCCGCACCTCGGACAGCCCCCCCCCCCCCAACCCCGGACACCCCCCCTCGCTGCCCGTCCCTCGTCCCCTCACCGCCTCCTCTCCTCCAGCTCCCCGCCGCCGCCGCTGCCCGTCCCCTCCCTTGCCGCACCGTCTTTGGCTCCGGCTCCCCTTCACTGCCTCCTCTCCCTCGCAGCACCGCCTTCGGCTCCCCTCCCTTTCAGGTTTGTAGCTCAATCAGGTAACATGAGCTTTCAGTTACATTATTATTTTATCAATGGTTCATAAACAAATGGTTAATATTTATTTTGAAAATAGTTGATTTGAAAAATGTAAATGTAATAAGTATTGTGTAAATGTTTGTTATACAGATATTATTATGGATAAGAGTTGGATTGATCTTCCAAATCGAACGTCTAGAGAATATTTCAATGGCATTATGCAGTTTATTGACTTCACGAGAGGATTTGAAAGTGACTATATTAGTTTTCCATGTAGAAAATGTGATAACAGATATCAATTCACACGAGATACTATGAGGGAGCACCTTTTCTTTAATGGATTTTTGAAAAATTATAAGAGTTGGACTCGTCATGGGGAAGAATATGTTCGTTGTCAAAATACAGATGCAGCTCAGATGGATGTTGATGCAAGGATGACTGATCCAATGCATGAAATGCTTACTGAAATGGTACGTGGGTTTGATCCTGAAGGCATTGACATCCAGAATCTTGAGACCGGTGAGATAAATCTTCGCTCTGGTGCAGATCGTGATTCGAGGAGGTTTTATGAAGTACTTGATGATGCAAAAACAGAATTATATCGTGGATGTACTTCTTACAATAAACTGTCGTTTATCGTGGAGTTGTTGCATTTGAAGACTTTGAATAATTGGTCAGACACATCATTCGACATGCTTTTGGTTTTATTGAAAAAAGTTCTTCCTGTCGACGCTAAGATTCCTGAGTCGTATTACTATGCTCGTAAGTTGACAGAGAACTTAGGTTTTACATATGAGACTATAGATGCATGTGAAAACAACTGTATGTTGTTTAGAAATGAAACTGCTCATTTGGATATTTGTACGGTTTGTGGTGCTTCCATGTGGAAAGAGAACAGGGGAAATAAGACTCATCAAAGTCAGATTGCGATACAGGGGAAAACGATTGCCGTAAAGCAAATGCGTTACTTTCCCCTTAAACCGAGGTTGAAAAGATTTTTTATGTCATCTAAAGTTTCTAATTTAATGAGATGGCATGCAGAAAGAGTTCATGAAAGTGACATGTTAACCCACCCGGCAGACTCTCATGCATGGAAGGATTTTGATAAGAGACATCCCGACTTTGCTAAAGATGTTCGTAATGTCCGATTGGGATTGGCAGCAGATGGTTTCAATCCATTCAAGTCTATGGTTGGTGCAACTCATAGCACATGGCCCGTGGTGTTGGTTCCATATAATCTTCCTCCGTGGCTTTGTATGAAGCAACAATTTATATTACTTTCCACTCTTATTGATGGACCTAAAGGTCCGGGGGATAAGATTGATGTTTACCTTCAGCCATTGATTGATGAGTTGAATGAATTTTGGGGCGATGGTGTGATGACTTATGACTGCGAAACGAATGAAATGTTCAAACTGCATGCTGCTTTATTATGGACAATCAATGACTTCCCATCTTATGCAAATTTATCAGGCTAGAGTACGAAAGAGGAATTTGCTTGCCCTTGTTTCAATAAAAGTAAAAAATCTGTATGGCTTAAACATTCCAAAAAATGGGCATACATGGGTCACAGGCGTTTTCTCCCTCCCCAGCACAGGTTCAGAAAGGACAGAGTGGCATTTGATGGTTCTAGAGAGTTCAGCCCAACACCAAAGATCATGACAGGAGTCGAAATGTTATCGCAGATTGAGGAAGAAAACATCCGCACGGTATATGAAATTTAGGATTTGGTGGCTCCTCCAGTACGTAATATTCGTGTTGCGGGTAGGCAGCGCAGTCACAATTGGAAAAAGAAAAGTATTTTTTATAGTCTTCCGTATTGGAAAACTAACATGTTGAGGCATAATTTGGATGTCATGCACATTGAAAAAAATGTTTGTGATAACATATTGTGGACCATTTTAGGTGTCAGTGGAAAGTCAAAGGACCATGTTAATGCACACCGTGATTTGGAAGAAATGGGTTTAAGGAAATAGTTGCATTTACAGTTAGCTGAGGGAAACAAGGAATATATGCCTGCTGCACAGTATTCGATGACTACAGAGGAGAAAGAGACATTTCTTTCCATTTTGAAGATGGTCAAGGTGCCTGATGTTTACTCTTCTAATATTTCAAAGTTTGTGAATCTGACGAGCAATACATTTCAAGGGTTGAAAAGTCATGACAATCACATATTACTTCAGCAGTTGATTCCAATCGAATTTTTTGATTTTTTATCCCCCAATTTTGTTCAGCCCTTGATTGATATGAGTAATTTTTTTAGACAGCTTTGTTTAAGAAATCAACGAATGAGTGATTTAAAAAGTTTGCAGGACCGAATTGTACTTACGCTTTGTCACTTTGAGAAACTTTCCCCCCCCCTCATTTTTCGATGTTATGGTCCACTTGATAGTGCACCTAACTGATGAAGTAATGGCTGCTGGTCCAGTGCAATTCAGGTGGATGTATCCTATTGAACGGTATTTGAGTACATTGAAAAGATTTGTACGCAACAGAGCTCGTCCAGAGGCATCAATAGCCAATGGTTATTTGATGGATGAGTGTACTACCTTTTGTGCAGAATATCTTACGGATGTTGAAAGAAAATTCGATAAGCCCTCTCGGATTCATGATGGTCCAGTTGGAGAAGGAACCACATTTGATATGGACAACATCGAGTGGATACAAGCACATCGATATATCTTGTTCAATACTCCATCAGTTGCACCATTAATGCAGTAAGTATCTTATCAATGTGCTTGTATAACTTTTACATGCTTTGTTTGCATAAGTTGATCTTTTAAACATCGCGTAATCATTTGCAGGAAACACATTAATGAGATAAAAGAAGAGATGCATCGTGCGACTGAGTTGCAAATTCAACAATCTCATTATGCGGAATTTCATGATTGGTTCAAGGATTATGTATGTATAAATTGATTTTTATTATGAGTGAAGTATTAAACTAATTCTTTCTGCATATATCAGTATTGATTTTTATAAATTATGTAGGTTCGTAAGATGAGGGAGTTAGGTGACCCCACGCTACCTGAAGTATTTATCCAACTGGCTGAGGGTCCATCTATAACGGCTCGTCGTTAAAAAGCTATTGATGCTAATGGTTTTCGATTTCGCATTAAAGATGTTGACGAAAAACGAGCGACACAAAACAGTGGCATCGGTTGTCCCTTTTTCGATTCTGGTTATTACTATGGTCAATTGATAGACATCATTGAAGTTGTATACACACACGGTTTGAAGTACATATTGTTAAAGTGTAATTGGGTTGATCCAGTGCGTGGATGTAAAGTCGATCAATATCAGTTTTCATTGGTGAATTTTAACTATATGTTATACAGAAATAATGAACGAGTTGAGAATGAACCTTTCATTTTGACATCACAAGCGGAACAAGTATTCTTCGTTACTTTGCCTTCGGATCCATGTTGGCAAGTTGTTGTCAAAATGTCTCGGCGAGGAGTGTTTTTATTTGAAGAAGATGAACCCGATAATGTTCCGTTTGTTTACCAACAACTTGACCAACATACCGTAGTTCAACGTGAAGAAGATATTTATTGGGTCAGAGCGGCTGTTGAAGGAGAAACGGTCGATTTTCATGCTTAATGAAAGGTATAATTGTTTTCCCGCTATTCAGTAGAATGTCCTAGGATATCATAAATTATCTAATCATTTTATAAATCCTTATAAGTTTTAATCCTCACTTTTGTAAGTTAATTCAGTCATAAATATTTAGGTTGATTAACTTTCTGATTTTTTAAAATTCATTCACAACTAATTATTCAATCCATTTTTTGTTTGATTAACAGTTGTACAAGTTTGATTTATTAAGAACAATCCAATTTATCTTTTAAACACTTTGGACTCATTACTGATATTTTCTATGACTGCAGACATGTCAGGGGAAGAGGCAGAAGATCCACCCCATCCATCTGAGGCATCTACGTCTCAGGGTCGAGGTATGTTTGAATGTCATTGTCTATATTTTTTATGTAATTGACATATATATATATATATATATAACATTTGTCAATTTATATATAAAATTGTTTTCAACAGGATTAGACTCGGCTGCTTCTTCCTCTCGCAGGAGAGGCCCTGGTCGTGGCATATTATCATGGAATTCCGACACGACGATAGATGTTTCATTTGATGAGGTATTTCATCCCGTGGGACCGAATGCCCCGACATTTATTCATCATCTGGGTCATATCATACGTGACCCACATCGATTTCCATTGACCACGCGTGATTGGGCTTCTATCCCTCAGGACACATTAGATCGTCTATGGAGGGAGGTTCAGGTAAGAAAATAATTTTACTTTATTTTCTATTTATAAAGAATACTAATATGTTTGATTATTTTCTTTATAGAAAAATTTGAAAGTATGCCCTGAAGAGTTTCAGCCCATGTGTATGAGAAAATGCCGTAAGATGTGGAAAGATTATAAAGGCAAAGTGAAGAGGGACCACTGGGTACCAAATGTGGGTGCCCTTGACATTTTGGAAAAAGTCCCGAGAGGTGTCCTCCCGGCTCAGTGGCGTGACTTGGTTGCATATTGGTCTACTGAGGGTGTTGCGGTTTTTATATTAATTGTTTTTCTGTATATATATTTTCAAGAATATGTGATTTGTTTGAAATTTGAATGAATTGAATGTAGGAGGTGTCAACACGCCATTCGGAGAATCGAGCATTGCAGGGACCAGCTCACAGGCTCGGGACTCGTCACGTGTCTCAGATCCAACATGAGGTATATATTATTCATTTTTTAATTTATTAATTAATATGGTTTTGTGTTTATATTCTTTTAATATACAGTTGCGAGGGCAAGGTGCAGCAACTGATAAAATGTCGGTGTGGATAAGGACTCGTGATCGCAATGATCCAGAGGTTGCAGCATTGATAGTAAGTGTCTGTACTTACCAATAATTACATAAATCTATATATTAACATATATATATTTATATATATTTAAATATTTCACAGGCTCAATTTGAAGCTGAGTTAGAACATCTGCCAGAGGACCAGCGACAACTTCCCATGCGACGGGATGAGATCTTTCATCGCATTATTGGTCGGGACGGGCATGACTATAGTTTGACCTATGGAGCAGGGATTCCTCGTTCTGTAGTGTCACGCGCTGCGGTTGTCTGTCCTGCTGTTGCTCATATGACACAGCAGATGTCAGATTTTGAGGTACGGCTGCGCGCTTCCGAGGAGACAAATGCGCAATTGACAGCTAGGTTAGAGCACTGCGGGAATATGTGCGTCGAGCTGATGGTACAGGGGATCATACGACGCAGGTATATACTGTATTTATTTATTTAATTTAAATTATTTTTGTTATTAAAATATTTATAATGTTTATTTGTTGTAGGCACCTGGCCCACCAGAAGGAGGTAGCAGTGATGACAACGCGTGATGCACCATATATTCACGAGATATGTTTTTTGTTTTTACTGGTAGGGTTGACATTGATGTACTGTATTTATTCATTTAAGTAATGCATTATTACCATACATGGTGGTCTTTTAAATATTTTATACACATATTGAGTTTTTGATCAGATAATCTTGAATGATTCTACATTTGAAAAAGTCGAACTAATTCCAACAGATCAATAAATCTGATATTATAGATTATGTATTATCCAATATATTTTTTATAAATTTCTGTATGGTATCGATAAAAGAAATATGTATTAATTAGATGTTATCAATTTTATTTTTCACTTTTGTAATCAATGGGATGGCCTTTGCACCCCCGGAGAGCCCCCCGCACCCCCGTACAACCCCCCGCACCCCCCGTACAGCCCCCCGCACCCCCGTACAGCCCCCCGCACCCCGTACACCCCCCCGCACCCCCGTACAGCCCCCGCACCCCCGTACTACCCCCCGAACCCCCGTACTGCCCCCCGCCACCCCCGTACAGCCCCCCGCACCCCCGTACAACCCCCCCGCACGTCCGTACAGCCCCCCCGCACCCCCGTACAGCCCCCCGCACCCCCGTACAGCCCCCCCGCACCACCGTACAGCCCCCCGCACCCCCGTACAGCCCCCCCGCACCCACGTACAGCCCCCCCCCCCCCCGCACCCCCGTACACCCCCCGCACCCCCGTACTGCCCCCCGCACCCCCGTACTGCCCCCCGCACCCCCGTACTGCCCCCCGCCACCCCTGTACAGCCCCCCGCACCCCCGTACAGCCCCCCCGCACGTCCGTACAACCCCCCCGCACCCCCGTACAGCCCCCCGCACCCCCGTACAGCCCCCCGCACCCCCGTACATCCCCCCGCACCCCCGTACAGCCCCCCGCACCCCCCCCCCGCACCCCCGTACAACCCCCCCGCACCCCCGACGCGCGCTGAAATTGCGCGTTGGGGGGTCAAAACCACCCGAACGAAATCTGAATGCCACGAAACCGTACGACAACATCCATGGCGTGAATTGTGAAATGGTCGGCCAGAGGGCACCTCATTCGGAGGTGCCGTTTGACCGCGGCGGCCGGAAACGCGTTTCCGGCGCCATAAAACACCAAAACAGCGTGCGGCGGTCCAATTCGGAGCAAACGTGCTCGGAACGACCCAAAACCGCACGGGAACGATATAAATATTATTCCTGAGATGCAGGAGGAGGCCGCACATCAATCAGGCGTGCGGTACGCGCGACACGTCCGATTATGTCATTTTCAGCAGCGCGGCGCGCGCTGAAATGGCGCGTTGGGGGGTCAAAACCACCCGAACAACCTCCGGATGCCACGAAACTGTACGAAAACATCCGGGGCGTGAATTGTGAAATGGTCGGCCATAAGGCACCTCATTCGGAGGTGCCGTTTGACCGCGGCGGCTGGAAACGCGTTTCCGGCGCCATAAAACACCAAAACGGCGTGCGTCGGTCCAATTCGGAGCAAACGTGCTCCGAACGACCTGAAACCACACGGGAACGATAGAAATATTATTCCTGAGATGCAGGAGAAGGCCGCACGTCCATCGGACGTGCGGTGCGCGCGACACGTCCGATTGTGTCCTTTTCAGCAGCGCGGCGCGCGCTGAAATGGCGCGTTGGGGGGTCAAAACCACCCGAACGACCTACGAATGCCAAGAAACCATACGACAACATCCGGACCGTGAATTGTGAAATGGTCGGCCAAACGGCACCTCATTCGGAGGTGCCGTTTGACCGCGGCGGCCGGAAACGCGTTTCCGGCGCCATAAAACACCAAAACGGCGTGCGGCGGTCCAATTCGGAGCAAACGTTCTCCGAACGACCTGAAACCGCACGGGAACGATAGAAATATTATTCCTGAGATGAAGGAAGAGGCCGCACGTCCATCGGACGTGCGCTGCGCGCGGTACGTCCGATTGTGTCCTTTTCAGCAGCGCGGCGCGCGCTGAAATGGCGCGTTGGGGGTCAAAACCACCCGAACGACCTCCGAATGCCACAAAACCGTACGACAACATCCGGGGTGTGAATTGTGAAATGGTCGGCCAGACGGAACCTCATTCGGAGGTGCCGTTTGACCGCGGCGGCCGGAAACGCGTTTCCGGCGCCATAAAACACCAAAACGGCGTGCGGCGGTCCAATTCGGAGCAAACGTGCTCCGAACGACCTGAAACCACACGGGAACGATAGAAATATTATTCCTGAGATGCAGGAGGAGGCCACACGTCCATCGGACATGCGATGCGCGCGACACGTCCGATTGTGTCATTTTCAGTAGCGCGGCGCGCGCTGAAATGGCGCGTTGGGGGGTCAGAACCACGCGAACGACCTCCGAATGCCATTAAACCGTACGACAACATCCCGGGCGTGAATTGTGAAATGGTCGGCCAGACGGAACCTCATTCGGAGGTGCCGTTTTACCGCGGCGGCCGGAAACGCGTTTCCGGCGCCCTAAAACACCAAAACGGCGTGCGGCGGTCCAATTCGGAGAAAACGTGCTCCGAACGACCTGAAACCACACGAGAACGATAGAAATATTATTCCTTAGATGCAGGAGGTGGCCGCACATCCATCGGACGTGCGGTGCGCGCGGCACGTCCGATTGTGTACTTTTAAGCAGCGCGGCGCGCGCTGAAATGACGCGTTGGGGGGTCAAAACCACCCGAACGACCTCCGAATGCCATGAAACCGTACGACAACATCAGGGGCGTGAATTGTGAAATGGTCGGCCAGACGGCACCTCATTCGGAGGTTCCGTTTGACCGCGGCGGCCGGAAACGCGTTTCCGGCGCCATAAAACACCAAAACGGCGTGCGGCGGTCCAATTCGGAGCAAACGTGCTCCGAACGACCTGAAACCACACGTGAACGATAGAAATATTATTCCTGAGATGTAGGAGGAGGCCGCACATCCATCGGACGTGCGGTGCACGCGGCACGTCCGATTGTGTCATTTTCAGCAGCGCGGCGCGTGCTGAAATGGAGCGTTGGGGGGTCAAAACCACCCGAACGGCCTCCGAATGCCACGAAACCGTACGACAACATCCGGGGCGTGAATTGTGAAATGGTCGGCCAGACGGAACCTCATTCGGAGGTGCCGTTTGACCGCGGCGGCTGGAAACGCGTTTCCGGCGCCATAAAACACCAAAACGGCGTGCGGCGGTCCAATTCAAATCAAACGTGCTCCGAACGACCTGAAACCGCACGATAATGATAGAAATATTATTCCTGAGTTGCGGGAGGAGGCCGCACGTCCATCGGACGTGCGGTGCGCGCGACACGTCTGATTGTGTCAATTTCAGCAGCGCGGCGCGCGCTGAAATGGCGCGTTGGGGGTCAAAACCACCCGAACGACCTCCGAATGCCACGAAACCGTACGACAACATCCGGTCCGTGAATTTTGAAATGGTCGGCCAGACGGTACCTCATTCGGAGGTGCCGTTTGACCGCGGCGGCCGGAAACGCGTTTCCGGCGCCATAAAACACCAAAACGGCGTGCGACGGTCCAATTCGGAGCAAACGTGCTCCGAACGACCTGAAACCACACGAGAACGATAGAAATATTATTCCTGAGATGCAGGAGGAGGCCGCACATCCATCGGAAGTGCGCTGCGCGCGGCACATCCGATTCTGTCCTTTTCAGCAGCGCGACGCGCGCTGAAATGGCGCGTTGGGGTGTCAAAACCACCCAAACGACCTCCGAATTCCACGAAACCATACGACAATATCCGGGGCGTGAATTTTGAAATGGTCGGCCAGAAGGCACCTCATTCGGAGGTGCCGTTTGACCGCGGAGGCCGGAAACGTGTTTCCGGCGCCATAGAACACCAAAACGGCGTGCGGCGGTCCAATTCGGAGCAAACGTGCTCTGAACGACCTGAAACCGCATGGGAACAATAGAAATATTATTCCTGAGATTCAGGAGGAGGCCTCACGTCCATTGGACGTGCGGTGCGCGCGGCACGTCCGATTGTGTCTTTTTCAGCAGCGCGGCGCGCGCTGAAATGACGCGTTGGGGGGTCAAAACCACCCGATCGACCTCCTAATGCCACGAAACCGTACGAAAACATCCAGGGCGTGAATTCTGAAATGGTCGGCCAGACGGCACCTCATTCGTAGGTGCCGTTTGACCGCGGTGGCCGGAAACGCGTTTCCGGCGCCATAAAACACCAAAACGGCGTGCGGCGGTCCTATTCGGAGCAAACGTGCTCCGAAAGACCTGAAACCGCACGGGAACGATAGATATATTATTCCTGAGATGCAGGAGGAGGCCGCACGTCCATCGGACGTGCGGTGCGCACGACACGTCCGATTGTGTCATTTTCAGCAGCGCAGCGCGCGCTGAAATGGCGCGTTGGGGGGTCAAAACCACTCGAACGACCTCCGAATGCCACGAAACCGTACGACAACATCCGGGGCATGAATTTTGAAATGGTCGGTCAGACGGCACCTCATTCGGAGGTGCCGTTTGACAGCGACGGCCGGAAACGCGTTTCCAGCACCATAAAACACCAAAACGGCATGCGGCGGTCCAATTCAGAGCAAACGTGCTCCGAACAACCTGAAACCGCACGGAAACGATAGAAATTTTATTCCTGAGATGCAGGAGGAGGCCGCACGTCCATCGGACGTGCGGTGCGCGCGACACGTCCGATTGTGTCCTTTTCAGCAACGAGGCGCGCGCTGAAATGACGCGTTGGGGGGTCAAAACCACCCGAACGACCTCCGAATGCCACAAAACCGTATGACAACATCCGGGCCATGAATTGTGAAATGGTCAGCCAGAAAACACCTCATTCGGAGGTGCTGTTTGACCGCGGCGGCCACAAACGCGTTTCCGGCGCCATAAAACACCAAAACGGCGTTCAACGGTCCAATTCGGAGCAAACGTGCTCCGAACGACCTGAAACCGCACAGAAACGATAGAAATATTATTCCTGAGATGAAGGAGGAGGACGAACGTCCATCGGACGTGATCTGCGCACGGCACGTCCGATTGTGTCCTTTTCAGCAGCGCGGCGCGCGCTGAAATGGCGCGTTGGAGTGTCAATACCACCCGAACGACCTCCGAATGCCACGAAACCGTACGACAACATCCGGGGCATGAATTATGAAGTGGTCGGCCAGACGGCACCTCATTCGGAGGTTCCGTTTGACCGAGGCATCCAGAAATGCGTTTCCGGCGCCATAAAACACCAAAACGGCATGCGGCGGTCCAATTCGGAGAAAACGTGCTCCGAATGAGCTGAAACCGCACGGGAACGATAGAAATATTATTCCTGAGATGCACGAGGAGGCCGCACGTCCATCGGACGTGCGGTGCACGCGACACGTCCGATTGTGTCCTTTTCAGCAGCGCGGCGCGCGCTGAAATGACGCGTTGGGGGGTCAAAACCACCCGAACGACCTCCGAATGCCACGAAACCGTACGACAACATCCGGGGCGTGAATTGTGAAATGGTCGGCTAGACGGCACCTCATTCGGAGGTGCCGTTTGACCGCGACGGCCGGAAACGCGTTTCCAGTGTCATAAAGCACCAAAACGGCGTGCGGCGGTCCCATTCGGAGCAAACGTGCTCCGAAAGACCTGAAATGAGATTATTTCTTGAATCGAAGTTTTTAAATTATTATAGCACAATGATTTGATATTATATATATATTATATATATATTAAAACATTTAAAATATATTATATATATATATATATTTAAAATATTGTATTTAATAGTATATATATGAATATATATATATATATATATATATATTTATTTATATATTCAATTCAATAAAAAAAATTTTTAATTTTTTTTTAGACTAGAGACCGCCATAGGCGGTCGCTGAGGCCCGATCTGCCGGCCTTCTATAGCGACCGCCAATGGCGGTCGCTGAAAGCCTCTAGCGACGAGGCAACAGCGACCGCCAATGGCGGTCGCTGAGCGGCCGCTACAGGCCTTTAGCGACCTCCAATGGCGGTCGCTAGAGGCCGGATTTACAGTAGTGAAATCTCAGAATTAGGTATGATATCATAGAAAATATTGACTTTTTTGGTCATTCAGATGATGATTGTGCGTGAAATGTTTATTATTTTAGATCCACATATTATGGTGTTTTCTTTCTAAAAAATGTAGTTTTAGTTGGAATGAAAAGAAAGAAAATTTAGTAATTATTATCCTGAATAAAGTTGTGTATATTGCTACAACTCAAGATACTACCCAACATATGTGGATGAAGACTGAGTTTGAAGACTTACTTGGTAAAGTGATGTTTCCCTTACTCTTGGGTTGTGATAATCAAAGTGAAATCAACATTACATGGAATATGGTTAAACATTATCATTCAGAATATATTGATATCAAATACCACTTCATCAAGGATCATGCAGAGAATAATGAATCAAATATGGAGTATGTTCCTACATCCGAAGAAGTTGTTGACAAATTCACAAAACTTTTTCAAAGGAATATTTTTTCAAACTAATCTTGAACAAGGGAATCAAACCTCTCTCTCCTCAAGGTTGAGGTATGTTTTTCCATCCCCTCTCTCATATAGTCTTTGTTTAGTGTTTTTTAAGGGGATATTTTTTTATAAATATATCCATTGATATGTGATAAACTTTTTAAGTAAGTATATATATTGGGAGAGCTGGGGGTAAGCTATAAACTCAATATATAAGTGTGTGAACTATTCTAACAATTTTTTGGAGTGTTTGTAAGAAACAATTATTTATAGGTAAGTTGAAAACATAAGGAAATATGTGATGAAAAACTGAATTTGTTTCATTATTCACTACTTTTGGACAACATGGTTTTCCTATCAATGATTATTATTTCCTACAATGAGTTAGCTTATGTTGGCTCAGAATTTCTGATAAGTAATCCATTTGTTGAGGTTAAAATGTTTAGTGATTTGTTAATATTTGTTGAAAAAAAATTTAGAGTAGGATATTGTTGGTACCAAGTTGGTTGGAAGTTTTTTTTAGAAGATGAAACATTTTTATTATGAAAGTATTTTAATTTTTTTCAAAGAATTTAAATCACCTCACTTTGTAAAATTTGGTGATCAGACTCAAAATTATAATCAGATTATAAAAAAAATCATAATAAATTCCACTCGATTATGAATAATTTTTCTATGATTAAAGGTTCATTGGACTCACATTAGGTCTAGGATTAATGTTTTGATTATAAAGAGGATGTGTATCAGGTTCTGAGTGGATCCGATAGAATCTAATGACGATTCATTGATCCAGGAGTTCTCATAAATCATTATTTATCTATTGAAATTATAATAAAAGAATGGAGGTGAACAATTTATGCAAATCAGTCTGAGTTTTTTTGGAAAGAAATAATTTTCTAGAAGTCTTGGAAGTTACAATAATTTCCAAAAGTTAGATGATGCTATACCGATCTTAATTTTTTTTAAATTCACAAGGAATTCATGATCAAAAGAGGTATTTTGTAAGAGAAGAAAGTGTGTGAGGACAAATATTTCCCATCTCAATTCATTAGTTCGAGATCATTAGACAAAGAATTGTTTAATGGATGTAAAGTTTTTAAAAAAAAATGATAAAATGAATATACTAGTATTTAGTTAGACCAATAAGCCACCAGATAAAAATATTCAATGAATGGATTTGGTTAATGGTGAATGTTTTTAGGCATCATAATTTGGAAAGGAAATAATTTTCTAGTGATAGTAGTCCATCAGATGTTGTCATCCACCAATTAATCGGATGCATCATTATTTTTTTGGGAGTTGTTGGGAGAAATGAATAATAAAAATAAACAGAGTCTGTTGGGATAGATGTATATATGAAATGAAGGGACTGATCAACTGGATGATGATCAATAATATAGTCAACCATTTTTATCTGGTTGAATTGCTTTGTCTCAACCGGGTTAAGAGATAATGAAGAAATGTTGTTTGTTTTCAATAAATGGGTTAAGAGTCATTAGACAGTTTTAAGTACCTACTATTAGGCTGAAGGCGACAGTAATCCATCGGAGTCAGATAGGTACCGATCTATGATTCCCTATATATCATTGTTAAAAGTCATCAGATGCTGGACTTCATCAGATGTGGGTTTATTAGTCTGAATAAAAGAACAAAAGGAGTTCTATGAAGGTGTTTTTCAAGACAGTTTAATGCCAGGGATAATTTTTTGTCAAGGGTTGTTGATGTATTTAGAAGTTGTGACTATTTTTATGAAAAAATAATAGAAACGAAGGTCTAAAAAAGTAAAAAAAATGTTTTTTGAAGAATGGTTTCAAAGTATATGTCTAACAGTAGGTACGAAGCATCAGAATGATGAGTTTTTTTTTTCAGTTGGTACAGTGCTTCATTATGATAACTCATCTATTTTCTATATGACCAGCTGGTTTAGAGTAATGTAATGAAGAATCTACTATCATATATATATCATCATCATAATTAATAAATTAGAATAAGACTAATGAATTATTATAGAGTTTTATGTGAGATGAAGTTGTGAGAAGATTTGAGAAGGTTCAAGAAGAATTGAGAAGAGTTAAGAAGCACTAAAGACATTAAAGATGTATTATAAATGAAAATGAAATCTAAAGATAATTTTTTTAAGTAGGGAAACTTTTTATATTGTCCCCTAAACCATTTTTGGGGACCCTATAAAATTAAGAAAGAACATTTTAATTTATGATGAACCTGAACACTTTTCACATGCAGATGAAGAGATAGAATCTTTGAATTTATAGTGAGAAGAATTTTTTAGATGAATAATTCCTGAGAAAGTTTTTCAAAACAAAGAAGAAGAAGGAAGATTGTATTCAGTTTTTACTGGATCAGACTGAGTAATAAAACTAGGATTTCTAGACTGAGATAAAATTGGTTCTAAAATGTTTTATCTGCTTTATGGCAGGCTGATATTTCTATACTGAGTAATCAGACTTTGGTATTAGACTGAGTATCATTACAAAGTAAAAAGAAGTTATTACCTTCTATTGGTTAGAAAATTGAATATTTTTTAACGAAATTTGTGAAAGTTTTTTAACTTATTACATAATATTGTATTAAATAATTTTATTCTACTTGAATCACTTGAATTTTTGTATTGATTATACTGTTATACAATTGTAAGAGTATATTATACTTGTTCTTCCCACCCAAAAGAATTGTTTTCAAGTCAATTTTGTGGTATTTTATTTTTTATATGCTATACCATACCAAGGATGTAGTTACTCTTGTTGAGTAGGGAAGCTTGTAAATTCTTGTGTTATTATGGATGTGTGATTGTTTTTCTTCCAATAAAGTGATAAATACTTAACCGGAGGTGATGGTTGTTTCAAAAGGAAGGAAACTTAAAAGGAAAAGAAAGTACTAATTCACCCCTCCCCATCTCAGTGATACATTTATCCTAGTAGAGTAATATCAATATTTAAATTTTCCTCATTTCAAAAGAGGTTTTTATGATCATATTTTTTGATGTGGGATTTCAAAAATGGTTCTTTAAAACATTAAAGGGATCTTCCATACTACACTCCTCACTTCTTGGTTACATGTTCTCTTTTTTTTTTTCTGCCTTTTTATATAATCATTTTCACATGAAATTATTATATTTTTTCATATATGACACTTATATATATATATATCTATTTATATATTCATTTCATTACTTTTTTTTCAAGTTTTTTTATCCATTAGAAAATACTACTTTTAAGTAAACCTGATTTATGGAAACATTATTATTTCTTATCTCATATAAAGTATAACCCTTATAAAATGTTTTTAAAAAATTTATAGCATATAAAAACCACCATTATTTTATGGTGAACCATCTTGGTTCAATTCTAGTTTTATGAAAAATAATATGCTCTTTCTTTTTTTTAAAATACCCTTTACTTATTTCATAAATCTTCACCAAAGTGGTATGATTTTATTTATTATTCTCCTTGATCCTTCACATAAATTTTCTACATTTGAACTCCATGTTCAATTACTATATTAATTTTATAATTATTAATGTTCATAATGATTTAATTATTTATTATCGTTGGAAAATTTGTGATTTAACCATCACTTATGCCTTAAATATGAATTCTAAATCTCAATTAATTCTCATTGGTTTGATCATGCTTGTGACTTATGTATGTGTTACTTTATCTTGTGGAATAAATATTCATTTACATATTATAATTTTATGGGTTATTCCTTTATAGCCCTCCATTATATTGGGTAATGTTAATGTCTCATGAGATCCGTTGTATAGTGCATGAGTAGTGAGCCCAATCACCCTATCTTATGATAAAGGTTAGCCGATACATATGATGATAATGAAAGAGGTAAACATATATTTTATTATTTTAGTGGTAATTCTTGGAATTTTCTTATGATGTTATTCATTTTGATTTTTCCACATGCTATTGATTACATGATCTTATACTTTCATTTACGTATTCCAAGTTTTTTTGTTACGATCATTCTCTTCATGATATCTTGTTATGCATTATGAATCTCATGTTATGATTTATTTCTACATTTATTCCCTTAATAGGATTTCCATCTCACCCTTTTTATTATGTATTTTCCCCAGGGAATCCTATGGAGTTTTAGATGATCTGTGTGAGTTTGGAGCACTATGTGAAGTTTTAAATAGAGTGGCAGTTTAATTAAGTATACAATGATGTAATTGTAAATATAATCTTATAAAGACACTGACCTCTACATACATAGATTGTATTTGTTGGAAGGTATGTTATAAATCATTAATTAACATTTTTTTAAGTTTTGGTATTCTATCTTCTCAATGTTTGAATATTGAGTTTTGGTGTCCAATAATATCTAACTGAGATAATATAGGGATTTTTCTTTCCCTGCACTGTTGTTTTAGGCTAGAAACACATGAAATGGTTCTCTAAAGTTTCCACATATAAGATAAGTGAATTGATTTTTATGGATTGCATTATAAATTGAAAATTTTGGAGGTACCACATGATTGAAACAAATGATCTCAATAATTCCTCATCCTAGTAGTAGGAAACCCCTTTTAGGTGGAGATATATTAAGTATATTCTTAGTATTCTTATGGTTGAATTTGATTTTAAGTTGGTATATCACGATGTAGAGAAATTCTCCCAAAGTAACCTTGAATGTGAACTTGATGGGTTTTATTTTTAGGTGGAATTGATACTTATTTCTAAATATTGACTCAAGTTAAAATAAATGATGAAAACTTCTAAAATTTGACAACTAAAACATCAATATTGAATTCTATGGTTTTCTCTAAGAAGAAATTGAAGTTTCATTACATGGTTCATTGATATGATATTCCATTGTTCTTTAAACTAAATGGAATTAATTTATAGTAATATATCACCATGGGTTCCATAAAATTAGTGGATTCATCCTTTTATGGGTCGATTTGATTTTTTTATAACCAGAGTACCCATCCTTGACGGATAGGGAATCAAATACAATCATCACATGGATCAATGTCATATTTCGATTGATGAAAGTTGAGGTCCTTTAAGATGATACAAACTCAGATAAGACAATTATGCTTATTAATATATATGAGGTTTTATAATCATTTCAGATATTTAACTTATTGGAGGAATTTGGATTTGAGGATTTTTCGAATATTAGAATTTATATTAAGGTAAATATTTGGATGTGATATTCGTATGACATATTTGTACCATTGGTGCTCATATAGAAGGCCTAGTTTATGGGTGGAAACCTCTGGATTCAATCCTATTATTTTATTTTAGTGATAGTAAAATACATATATAAATGGTATTTTATGATGGAAATAAACTCCACCTAATCCTCAGGTTCTATAGCTGTTCAGATCAATACGATTTGAAGATCCTACTTTTTAATGAGTTTTACCTTCTTGAGCACATTGCCGAAAAAGGAAATTCCTTCCTCGAATGCTATAAGAAATATCTATTGTCATATTATATATGTTCCTCTATTGTTTCATTATCATAAGTGGATAATGAAGGGATATTTTTTGTCTAGGATGTTTTATGGGGACAATCACATCTCCTATGAATGATAAGGATTTGTTTCTAGATCCCGAGGGTACCGATGAGGGACATCACTATTAGGTGAATCATGGATATCATTTTCTTCCTCTTTACCATCATTATGCATAGAATTTTTTTATATAATGAAATTTAATAAAAGATATAGGTTTATCCCAAATAAAACTAAAAATTATGTAAATGAATCATAATTTATATCATTTTCTCATATGGTGTTATTTTCCCATGCTAATAACTGATCATAGTCCAATTAAATCACCTTATCTGACACACCTACCATTATATAAATAGGGGAAAGTGAATTCTTTGAACCCCATTGGATCCTAAAAGTTGTGTTCATTTACTTAACCAGGTTGATGCTAAATTAGTAATCCCTAATGAGTATACTACCTTGGATTGCTATACTTGTTCCCAAACATCTAGGAGAGACCACACAAATGACATCACCCACCATTGGTTGTTTTACTTATCTCTGATAATAACTTGAATCAATATACTGGGATTAAAAATACTCAAAGGGGGAATGATCACTACCTAGTACTATAATTTTTTCATTAAAGGGATGCTTCAGGTGGTAATTTTATAACGATTCTACTTCCACATGCTTGTGAAGAAATTATCTTACAAAATAAAACATTAAATGTCATGTCATAAAAAAACACCCTAAATTTGAATTTTGATATTAGATCCTCATATTAAAACCTTTGTTTGATTGTTATGAGAGAAATTTTATCACTTTTTTTATATCCTTGAATGGTCAATATTGAGGGAGAAAGATCATCCTCATTATAACCCAAGCATCAAAGGTTGTCAACTAAGATTAGACTGATCCCAGAACCATTCTCAATTAAATCATGATGAATATAAAACTTTTCAATGTTTCTGGAAATATATAGGGGTTTTATGTGTACTTAGATTAAGATTAATCAATACTACTATGTGAATGATATAATCATGTGACATTTATTGATGTATTCTGGGAATGATATGCTTGAACAACAATAACTTAGGGGTTGAGCTCTTTGAGGCTCATAATGACCATGAAAATTGCTTCCTCGATATATTTCAAGAGTTTATGTTCATGTAGGATAATAATATTGGTTGGAATAATGAAAATGTGCTTTAATATATCATACTTATGCATTATTTTATGATTCTTCCCAATGTGGGGTGATTTATTATCCAGAAGATTTGAGGTTGAGATTTTTAGTACTAGTGATCCATGTGACTAAATTGAATTTGAGTGTATTTTTTTCACTGGTGTGATAAGTCAAGATGTTATACCAACATGTATACACTTATTGGTATTTTTTACACCTACCAAATGATCATTCAAGATAACTAGATTCGAATGAATCTTTGAAAATTTAGAGGTGTATCTATTTTTTTGTTGGAATCATTGAAGAAATTGGCTTGTAGTTGTCTCCACATTTATAAATTTAGTGAGTAAATAGCCTAAAAAATAGTGTTTTTATGACAATATATTCCACATATCCCATTGTGTCTATTTCATCCTCCTCTAATATGCGTGGGCGATGAGGGTTCATATGTATCATCTTAATAGAAGAGGTGATCTGTCAGTCGAATGACATTAACGATGATAAAATTTGATTTTTATCTAATGATGATTTTTCATGTTGGTTTAGTTCACTTATTATAAATAAATTGCTAAAAAATCTATGATTTTATATATTGGTTTAGTATTTGGTTGAAATTCCTCCTCTTTTACCTTATTTTTCTTTTTCTGATTACACTTGCCTACGAGAATGGAGTTAAATACATACCTTTGGAAGACACAATAGGAATTGGGATCTGAACTGGTTGATTCATTTATTATTTAAGAATATGATGAGATATAACAACAATTTCTTAGGTCATATAGTTATTTAATTTTCAACACCCAAGAATGTATGAAATACTTGTCTTCAAATAATCGTTTTTTCGATAGCTTGTGATATGCCCAACTTAAATTCAAAATGAACTTTAATGTATTTTAATGTTATAATCTAGATGTTAAATTAGAAGATATGTGTATGATTAAATAATTTATTAGAAATTTATTATTATACATGTGTAAAAAAATTTCTTTCAATATCAATTTATTAGAAATAAAAAAATTAAATCATTTCAAAGTAAGAAAGATATTTTCTAAAAAAATGTTTCTATACACAAAATGTATTTTTATCTTAATAAATTAAATATATCACTAATAGTGAATGTATTTAATTAAATTTATATATTATATATTTAATCAAATTTTTAACATTAATTTAATATTTTTACTATGAAAGAGATTTGAATAAAACCGGTTTTATTCTTAAAAAATGTATTGTTCTAAATTCGGTTTTCATAAAATTTTGTGTACTTATTCAAAATTTAAATTTCTACTATTTTTCGGTATTTAATTTGATAATTTTGTATCCATATTTTGAATTATTATATTCAAATTTGGTAAATAGGTTCCTTTTATTTTTAAGCACTATGAATAGTAACCATGGTAAAATTTATTACCACGGTAAAGGGTAAATTAGGTTAATCTTGGTTAAAACCAAGTGTTAAGGACACCATTTTTAATCTAAATTACTCTTTTATTAATTTAATTATACTATTATCACCTAGAACTTGAAAATTTGTTATTTAAGGGTTACTTTTCTATGAAAATTATGAATATAATATTTAAAGAAAAGAAAGTTTCCAAATGTCACTCTTTTTATTTTAAATATCACTTATGTTTTCACATGGTGGAAAAGGAAATTTATGAACAAATATTAAAGTATATTATAAGAGTAATTATATTATATTAATGATGGTAATTTATTTATAATATTTTGTGATTAAATAATTATCTTGAATTCTTACACAATGGAAGTATAATATTTATTCAATTAATTGAAAAATAAAATAAATGATATTAAATGTGACACCCCAGGTTTTATGAACTGGTCAAAGTGAACAATGTCATGCTTTTAATGATGTCTCTTGTTTTATTTGTTGTGTTTTGTGTTCTAATAAAGAATTTGAAATGAAATAAAACATGGAGAATAAGGTAAACTGATATATATTAAAATATATATTGCAAAAAGACCCAACTAATTGAAAATACCATGCACAAGACCTAACACATCCAAAATGAGACTACTAAGAATCACAACTCGAGTAATCAGATATTTGTCGTCTTCAGAGTCCATCAGTGTGAAAAATATAACATCCAGAGCCATGACACACAT
Source organism: Viscum album (assembly GCA_963277665.1). Lineage (NCBI taxonomy): Eukaryota > Viridiplantae > Streptophyta > Magnoliopsida > Santalales > Viscaceae > Viscum > Viscum album. The sequence continues at coordinate 1,203,123,875 of OY728138.1, forward strand.
GCTCAACACCAAAGGTATGAGGAGAACCATCCTTCCTAGCTCAAGTGTTTTGATTTTGAGAAACACCCCACACCCCCTGCTTTTATAATGGTCCTTAGAGATATGACCGTTAAATATATATAGTCGTTGGATTTTCAAAACAACCTTTGGGATTCCGTTGATAAAGCTTATCTTTATATGAAAACTTTTTTTAATGCTCTTATAGTTTTATAATATTTCAAATATTATAATATGTCTAAAATATGTTTCACAAAAGAATCATAGTTTTAAAATAAAAAGAGTATTCTTGGAAATAAATCGTTTTGTTTCTAAAAAAATTCTAATAGATACCTATAGAGTTAAAAACTTAGTATTCTTTTTATAAAAGATATTTTTGAAGGGTATCTATAATAATTATATCTTTTAACCTCTAAAATTATGTATTTTTGAATTAAATTTTTCTCTTTTAAATTTTATGAAAGGATGGTGGTGTATTTTAAAGATCCGAATAATTATAATGGGTTCGTATGTAAAATATGAAAGGTATACCTTTTAAAAGATTTCTATATGAAATATTTTACATAATCTAAAAATGGATTTATATTTTAATTTAAAAATATTTTTATTGTATATTAACTCATTTTAGTACAAATATTTATATTACACACTATTTTGAACTAAGTATACTTAAAATAGTTATTTTGGAAATGTAAATAAATTTTTATTAAAAAAATTATGTTGGGGCCCGGCCAAGACGAGGGAATACCTTAGGGACAATCCCTCTAGGATGAGACCGAGCCCCAGGGACCCGAGGTACTGACCATCGAGGTCCCAGTTATGCATAGTGTCAACCAGGCCCAAGCCTGAGCTGAGTATGGGTTCGTCCAATCGCACGCGGGCCCGTGTGTAAGGCCCGCATTGCGCGTTGCGTAGGGGTGGGGAAAAGCCCGCTTGGGGCCCATGTATAAGGCCCCAATGTGTGGGTGTTAGTGTTACTTCACTGGAGGTGGAAAGCATTGTATTATAAACCGCGCCTCAACCGCATTCCGATTCGATGTGGGACGCGCTCCACGCGATCGGGACCGTCCGATCAACTTCAGTGTCAATCTCGTCCGTCCAAACCTTTTAACCGCACGATCTTCCTCGAGATCTAATACCGACCCTCGATCTCATTAAATCGATAAAACTTCTTTTTTTCCCGCGCCTTCTGTAGCCGTGCGATCTCTCCATCTTCGATCCAGGCCATCCGTCCCTTTACGCATTGACCCTTCACTGTCTTCTTCCTCGCGCCGGGGTCCCGTACGAGTAGGCCTGCAACTGAGGATGCCTCAGCTTCTCCTTTGCACTGCTCCTCTTAACCTCCGAGCACCCCCTCCTAGGGCTCTTTTTCTTCGACTTCCCCACGTCGGCCAACCCATTGGCTGAGGCACTGAAGCCATATATAAACCCCCTGCTTCATGAAGCCCCGAGCAGCTTCTTCTCCTCCAGAGCTCCTTCCGAACCCTCCAACAAGGCCAACGAGCTCCCTATTGATCCGTGATTATTCGTTAAAACTATGTAAGGGTTATTTCATGTTTTCTTCCTTCTGGTTGGGAATTTTTTTTATACTCACGGTATATATACATATTTTATTTTTATATATATATAAACCCCTCAGATTTTATTGCCTTCAAAGAATCTGTTTTTGTGTTTCCAGTAGGGTGCATATATAAGAGTGTTTACATGTTGGGATTTCCTTTGAAGAAACCCATACTTTTATACTCACGGTGTATATATATAGTATATATATATATACTTAAATATAAACCCCTCGGGTTGTGATGTTTTCAAAAGGGGATTGCAGCCGTGTTTCCCGTAGGGTGCAAGTAAGGATGTTTTATATTTTTCCCTCATAATGAAATACTACTCTTATATGTTTTAGTATATACGGTTTATATATATATATATATATATATAATTTTGTATAATGAAATCCATCCAGTTTTAAAACAGTTCTTCCTAAAGTTTAATACAAAGGTTACAAAGGGAAAAGAGTTATCTTACTTTATTCTAAACCAACCCTTAAAAATATGGTTTATATATATACGGGTTACCTATTTTTTTATATATAGATGTACATATAGGTTATATTTTTCTTTTTTGATTGACCTTTGTTGGAAAGGGAATTTCAGTGTTAAGTTTTGATTGTTTTCTTTTAGTTTTTTTTCTTAAAACCTATACAGATATAAATATAAAGTTTTCTATATGTATATAAATATATTTATAACCCAAACTCTATCTATTTTCAGATTTTCAAAATGATCCAGCATGTTATACTATGCATTATATATTAATGAGGGTTTTTTTGAAACTGTTTTACCATGAAAACCCCTCGTTGTAAACTTGGTATCTATATATCGATGTACTCATAAACATGTAGACCAATACAAATAAAATTTATGATTTCAAGGGGTGGGTAACAACCTTTAAGTAAATTCTTATTTTATGAAAACTATATTTTATTAAAGAATCATACTGGGCATTTCTCATGATGTGTTTTACCATAACAGGTGTATTTTGTCTTGATTTAAAATAATTTAGAGGATTTAGAAATTTTGGGACTGTAATATCATGTTTTGTAAATTTATTATCTTATTATGCAAAGGACCTCCTTTGATGAATGTTGTTAGTTAGTGATTAACGACCTGTTTATCACCATAACTAATGGAAAAAGTTTTCTTTAAGCTTCACACTTCCATAGAATAATAATTTTAAATATTCATCATTTATTGTATCATCATTTTATATGGTTTGGTAATTAGATTATGTAAAAAGAATGTTTTACTAAGATATGTGCACCTTTGATTAGTTATTGACATATTTTGAAATGTTAACTGTCATATCATGTTTTAAAAAAATATGTGGTGGCTCATTATTTTTATTTTAGTTATTATTGTACATAATGCATACTGACGACATATCACTAAATGAACTAAGAAATTAGATTACCCAAAGTGGTATAGGACACCTTGGGTAATATGAAAATTAATGAGTTATTCAAGGTGGTATGGGACATCTTGAATATATAAACCATTTAAGTAAAGCATGAACGATGTGGCTCACATGATAATAAAGACATGTCAAGGGTGCGCCCTGATAGCGCTCTAATGAATTGGGTAAAGACTTAATCTCTAGAGATGACAAATTTAATGATGCCTTGGGGATGTACCTTGGTAATGTTTTCAAATGTCACCTTGGGGATGGACCTTGGTGATACAGAAATGATTTTCTAAGATTAAATGTTGATGCCACATAATTCAAGTTATGTAACAAGTTATTTTCAAGATAAAATGTCTATTCTTTCATGATTAATGCCTTTGTGTTTTCATAAAGTTCTTATTTCACAAGTATAATTTTGGAGCATGATTGGTGGTTACTACTTAATAGAATAGTAACCAGCTTATGAAAATTTAAGTTGCTTCCTTTATGCGCAACCCCGATTATGCATTACTCTTAACTGTTCGATCTTATGCATAAGAAATCACATGTCGTACTTGTTTATGATTACTACTTCGAGAAATGTCACATGGGTCTCATATATTTCTTGAAACTATTTAGAATTTTGATGTTATGTGTTACTGTTTTCCTTAAGAAAATGATTTTTAAACAAATGATTTCTATAGTTTCACTGTTTTATTTTTTAAACCCCTTACTAAGTATTTCAATGCTCACCCTACATTTTGATTTAAAATTTTCAGGTATCATATTTTAAAAGATGAATCGTTTCAGAAGTTTCCAATTTACCAGAACCCGAACCGCACACGATCCTCTATATGGGGCATGATGTGTGGTTTACCAGTGCATGTTTTATTTTAAAGAAACACATCATGTTCAGAAGGCACCGACTCCTGGGTTTCTGGGGTTGGGGTCTCTACATTAAAAATATTAAAAATTAATTTAATTTGAGTGATTTATAGTGTCCAAGAACATTTTAGATAAATCTAACATATTAGAGATATTTTATAGGATTATATTCCAATTAAATATTTGTGTTTGTGTCTTTAAATTCAAATTAAATAAATAGTTCCAAAATTGACATTAACGATATTTTATAATAAGTAATATTTTATTAAATTATTTAAAATTTATTAGTATTTTATATTTAGACATGTGAATATAATATGGTGTAAAAAAACATTCAAAATACATTTTTGAGTCACTTTTCCATTTATAATGAAACTCTTAAACCTTTATCATTAAATTTTTTGTTTCCATGGTTGAGGTAAAAAAATAAATCACAAATGGATTAATAAAAAAGATAAGATTGAAAATTCAACCAAAACCTATCTAAATTTAATTGGATTAAGTTATTTCAAAAATTTAAACTTTTAATTAAAATTAATGGTCATATTTGTACATTTTCTGGATAATTACTTTATTATAATTTAATCTTTTAAGAAATACCATGTTTGTCCTCTCCCTTTATCATAAAGGACACCCCTTCTTCCTCTTCCTTATAAACATTTGGGCCATATATCTCAACCATAAGATTCCAAAATCCATTTTAAAATTCCTTATAAACATTTTATTGGTTATTTTCTCCCCGAATGGCCAACCTTAGGATAATTAAGAGGCGATCTATTGGTGTTCTTTCAAATAAGAGGTAATCGCCTTAACCGATCACTTTATTTTTAATTATTCTCTATCTCTTATAATTAAATTATATTTATCCTAAAAAATAAAATTTTCATCTAAAATATACTTAAATTTTATTATGATTATAAGTTTACCATCATATACCCTATTTCCCACCAAATGATAGGTGAAAGTATTTCTCGTGCGTACGTAGGGCTTACCGTCTCCACATAGTGATAAAATTCATTTCCCAACACCATATTTCATGGATGGTTTTTATGATAATTTTAATGTTTTATATTATAATTATGACATAATTATTCTTTTTTAATTATAATATCACATCTAGATTCTTACCCTTTATTTTGTCGGAGAATAATAACGTCGCTCATGCGTTTGAGTGGACCTGCACTCCATAAATCAGTGTAATCTATTTTTTAATTTTTATGTTTACATGAATGGTAATAATAATTAATTTAATTATTATAAATTATTTATATGAAAAAATAATGATTCAATAATTTTGAATTGTAGTTTACCTTTATTTCATTCCATATTTCAAAAACTAAAAAACAACGTTCACACATAGGTATGACCCACCATCTCCATGAATTATGTAATTCATTTTTATATCCTTAATTTTTATGGATGGATAAAAATATATATAATAAATATATATTATATTTAAATCATTATAAATTTTATAGAGACTAAATAACTATAATCAAAGTATAAGGAGTAGAACTACTAAACTGAAATACTCATGATAAAAAAAATAGTTATCACATAGAAACAATAATTTTAATAAGTAAATATTGATAAATGAGTGTTGAACTATTATAAATGATCATATATGAAATTATAATTATAAAAAAATTTATGGTATATAAGAATAATAAATTTAAATTTGTTATAAATTAGTTTAGAGATATTTTAAAGCAAGTGGAAGTCGTGGTAAGGGTTTATCATGAGAAATTATTTTCTTTGAGGAATATATTATGACATAAACCTATCTTAATTTATGAGGTGTATATAATAAACTTTTAAATGTTATATCATTATTATACTTATGTGAATTATATTTAATGGTTCATTTTATGTTATTATTTCATAGGGCTTACCATTCAAATGTTACCGAAGCGGTAAGGGTTTTATGTAACAATATCATTATTTTTCTGGATTGTTTACAATTATGTTTATAATGATGAGATGTTATGATCTAAATATCAATAAAATAATTAATTTTATTCTCATATGGTTATTTATTTATAATAAATATTTTCCTTTCATTATCCTCAGTTGAAGTACTCCACATACCGAAATGTGTTTTTAATGGAAAGCTAAATTATTTTGGTCTTATGTCTAAAAAATGTTTTATTTCATATCCATGTTTTCTAAAAATTACATAAAGAATTTTTTTAATATTATATTATGAATTTTTGAAGTTAATTTTACCCAATATTTACTTTTTTATTAGATGATTTATACCTGATATTCTTTCCATTTTCCAAAATAGATACATTTTTATTTTTTAAGAAAATGTGAAAGTAGTGTTTTTTAACTTATACGTCCTATAGAGAATTTAACACTATCATATCCATTCAATATTATAAGTATTCCTTTATAAGTTTACAAGGACATTTTAACTGAAATGGATTATCATTGTATTTTTTGAATTTATAGTTCTTAAAAAGTTATTTTCAAAGTGGAAAAAGGCATTTTCATCAAGATTATTTCAATTTTCTTGTAATGGTATTTCTATTCCTTAAAGAAAAAACACTATATTTTACTTATGAATTAATAAGGATATAATCCAAGTATACTATCCTTATTATTTCACTAGATGGTTTATATTTATAATGACATTATATTTATGAAACCCAATCCTTTTCTATGTGTTATACTATTATGAGTTACTAAAATTTTTATAAAACCCTTTTTTTTCAATGGGTTATGCCATGATGAAATATTTTTGAAACCCAATTATTTTTTCTGGGTTATGACATGGTGAATATTTTATGATCTTTTGGAACACATATATATTATTTTTATTATTTTCTATGTGTTTGTAGAATTATATATTTCTCCAATGCATTGGGCAATAATGGATATCTCATGATATAAACAAGATTGGATTGGGAAGTGAACCAAGTTTAGTAAGGGACTCTATACACTATGAAATTATTGGGAGTGTACCTTTATGACCATAATAGTTTTGAAAGTTAACCCAACCCACTATAATAGTCTTGATATTAAGCCTTGACTACTATGCAAATTATTTTCTTTACATATTTATTTTTCAAAAACTCATGTCTTATGCGTATGTTATTTTATCATGAATAATGTTCTTTGATTCATTTATGATTCATGTCATATGAATTTAAAAGATTTATTCTGTGACTCGAGATTAGGATCTATGATATATAGGGTATGATTTTCAAACGTTATGCTCATGTTATCATACACTTATTCTCATGTTATGGTCAAATGATCATTGATATCTCTCTTGTTTACCCTTATTGAGTATCAGATATCTCCCTTTCTTTTGTATCATTTCCCCTAGGTATTAAAGAAATGTTATGAGCATGATATGTCTAAGAAGTTTGATAATTTTGAATATTTTAGCTAGAGATGATAGATTACACTTATCTACTAGTTGTTTATGTATCCATGTTTTTAAAGATTCTTGGCCTATACGATTATAGAATGTATTGTTATTTAATGTATTGAATATTCATCTAAAATATATAATATCTATTCATGGAATTATGGGTCATTTTATTTGGTGTTGAAGAGAGGCATAGTTAACCTTTAGAAACAAGGATGATAAAAAATTAATAAGAACCATGGTGATATGTAAATGTATAGTATAATATCCTAAAGATTTGGTAATGATCATAAATGACCTTTTTTAAACCTATGGTGTCAGTGATTTAAAATTATGTGTCTTCATTTAGGCATCCTTTCAATTATTATTTATTATTTTTTTTGTGTTCCCACTGTAATTATTGTTTCACACACTATGATTTTTAGAATTGGTTAATGAATGCAGTTCAAATGAGAAATGAAAATGGTGAATATGATGGACTGTGGAATGATTTTCCTTATATTCAATCAAATGTTAGGGAGATGGAATGAAAAATATTATTATTAAACTCACACAAATTTCCCAAGATATGAATCATGCTGAACCTCCAAACATGAAAAGGATTTAAAAACATTCAATTGAGTCCTTCACGGTCCAACGTACACCTTGTTTTAGTGGTCATTTATGATCCAATAATTATTGATAAATGGATCCATACAATTGAAAATATATTTTCCATTATCTAGTGTTTTAGGCATGGAAAATTCATTTTGGTTGTATATTATTTAGAAGGTTAAGTGAATAAATGGTGGAATCTTATAAAAAATATGAGGCAATATGACGAAATTTACTCCATATAGAGGGATGAGATTAAGAGATTAGTTTTCAATAATTAATGCTATTATATTATTCAAATAAAAATGGGGAAGGAAATACTTGAGCTAAATTATAAGGATGATTAATCCTTTGGTGCCTATGAGGGAATTCTTATGAGACATTCTATGTATGGTTCTAGTCATTTTATCCAACCTGTTAGTAATATTGATCAATTTTATAGTGGGTTAAAACCAATTGAACAAAGATATTTTTCCATAAGAGACTTTTGTAGCTATAAAGAAAAGATTAGATATGCTATCAAGGTGGAAATAGATATTGGAGTTACCTATCAATCCCATGATTTTGATATGAAAATAAAGGTGAAATTAAAAGGAAATTTTAAAAATATTACAGAGAAGAAGATGATATTTCTTTTATGCTTGAATTGTTTTTGATATATTTGTGCAAATTTTATTAAGGGGGCTATTAAATGTTATATTTAAGGACTGTATGCTCATCGGGAAATTTAAATCTGAATTTATGGGAAGAATCTACCTAATAATGAACATATAGACAAATCTATTTAGAATCAACACCCACACTCTAGTGTTTCAAGTAGGAGTCTAGAAATTATTTGAACCAATGCCGAATTTGAAGGTTAATGATGATGATAGATGTAAATAACCCATTAATCCAATATAAAAAGGTAAATATAATTAAATATCAAATTCTAAAGATGGGTATGATAATGACATTTTGAAAGGAAAACTTACCATCCACTCTTGATATACTAACTTTTTATTTAAATCTCATTATACAAAATTTTTATATATGAATAATATTATATGTGTATCCAAATTCAACCATAATGATTAAATTTTAAATAATAAGTGAAAACCCTTAATAGTATAATGATCACATCTCATGTCTATGATTATTCTACGGTTGAAGTTTTGGGAACATTCTTCCTCTAAATCGTGATATTCTCCCTCTAGTTTAATTTGATGTTATTTTGGATATGGATTGTCTTTCATTACATAAATACTGCATCAACTATTGAAGAAGGATAGTCATGCATGATATTTTGAATGAACCTATGATTTAATATTAGCGTGATGAAAAATATGAACTTATGATAGAAATAATATCCATTATATGGGTCTTGATTCTGGATCAAAAGGTATGTTAAAATCTAATATTTGGGGATAAAATTAATATCAATGATATGCCTATTTATGGGAGTGTATTGATTTTATTTAGGAATAATTTTCATGTCTTCCACTAAATCATGGAGTTATGTTCTCAATAGAATTCATACTTAGTGATACACCTATTTCAAATAATCCATATAAAATGGCCTTGATTGAGTTGTAGGAATTGATGAAGAACTATAAAAGAATCTTGATAAGTGAGTAATTTGGACAAGTGCGTTGCCTTGGGGTGCATCTAACTCATTTTTTAAGATGAAAGATAGATCAATGCAACTCTATATTGATTTTCAAGAACTTTATAATGTCTCAATCAAGAACATATGTACTCTACCATGTGTTTATGACATGTTTGATCAACTATATAGATCTGAATACTTTTAAAATATAAAACATCATTCTAGATATCATAATTTGAGGGTCAAGAAGGTGTATATACCCAAGACGACATTCTGTACAAGGTATTCAAATTATGAATTTATAGTGATGTAATTTGGTCTTACTAATTCCCCTTTAACATCATGGATTTAATAAGTAATCTCTTTATAGATTACCTTGATAATTTTGTGGTAGTCTTTATAAATGTCATTATCATATACTCAAAGTGAAATAAAGAGCATAAAGATCATTTTATAATTGTACTGAAGACTCTAAGGAAGGAGAGTATTTATGAAAAATTTACTAAGTGTGAATTTTTCCTTCAAAATGTTTCATTATCAGGTCATATAATCTAATGCGATGGTATATTAGTTTAAAATTCAAATATAAAAGTTATTGAATGTTGTACCAGACCAACCATTATGAATAAGATAAAAAATTTTATTGGTTTTTTAGATATTATTTATTTTTTTTGGATAATTTTTAAAAACTATACAATCTACTCACCATATCAAATCAGAAGGGATTTAAGTTAATTTGGATGGATAAATGGGATGAAAATTTGAAGGAATAGAAGAGAATTTTATCCAGTGTACCTTTTATTAGTTTACCCTATATTGTATAATGGATTATAATCTATAGTGATGTATCAAAGAAGGGGAACATGAGCCTCATCCCAATTGTTGAGGACTCCCTAAGTGCATCCAGGCAACCCAATATCAAATCCAGATGGAGGCATAATTTTGGGGATACTGTAGTAGTACTGTAGAAAGTACCATAGCAGGAACTATAGCATGTACTATTTGGAACTGTAGAAGTCAGAAATATTCCCCTATTTGGGCCTTAAGGCCACCGATTTGGTCCCTGAGTCCTTTAAGGAATTCATGCCTCCCATACCTCTGGGTCAGTAATTCCTTCAAGGCACCATAAAATGAAGATGAAAACTAGACAACCTACAAGGAACAAGTTATAGAAGGAGGATGAGAAAGGGGCGTTCAAAATTTCAGAAACTAAATAGATTGAAAGAATGAGGGGGTATGACCCTAGCTATCAGGACAAGCCTGTGCATGCACGGGAAATCCTAGCCATACATCCATACGAAGGTGTTGAGCTGATTTCATGATTAAGATGCTGGGGAGGAGTAGTTCCAAGTAGTTAGTCCGGGTTGTATGTAATATTTGAAGCCTACATGAAATGAATTTATATAAGGCATGTGGGCCATGTAATACTTATGCATATAGGCTTTGTAAGGGATCCACATCACCCCTTGAAAGGTAGATTATCAAAATCAGTAAAAAATGAAGGCCTTCAGACCATTGGAGAAGGATATATCAAAGAAGGTGTCAAGACATGTTCTCATGAATAATGATATGGAGAAAGATTATGTCCCACAAAATAGAAGTTTCATGATAAAAATAAAAAACTCATGATTTGGATTTAGTTGAGGCAATATTTTCTTTAAATATATGGAGGAATTATATTTACAGAGAAATGTGCATTATATATAATGTTCATAAACGTTTAAAGTTTATTTTCACATAGAAAGAGTGGAATATGCTCCGCCAATGATAGTTGGAGATGATTAAATATTATGACTACTGAATATATTTGTAACTTGGGAAGGTGAACAAGGTGGAATATTATTTATGTTAAAAGGATCATGAGACCTTATCTATGATAAGGATCACAAAGATCTAATACTTTTGGATTTAATCTTGAAATCGTGAAGCAAGGGGATAAATATTATCTTTCTAAAATATGTGTTCAACCATTTATCCAAGTGACGATTAAAGAGGTAAATAAGGAAGATGTAGAGATATAGAAGAATGTGGGAAATGTTCCTATGTTTAAGCATGACAATGATATAGTGATATAGTTTAGGAACCATGTATTAGTTCCATCCATACCAGGTCAAAATAAGGAACTATGAGATGAACCTCATTTTTCATCATTATCTATTAATCCAGGAAGTGAAAAGTTGTATTAAGATATAAAAGTGTATTTATAGTGGGATGGAATGAAGTGAGATATTTCTGAGTATGTATCATGCATTTGTGAATATGTATGTTTTTAGATTACATGGGGAGATTATTTATGCACGTGCATGTTTAATTTTTTTACATGTGTTTTTTTCATAGTATGTTATGTATTTTAATGATATATAAAACCATAGTGTATGGATTTGTGTGATTATTATGACATTGAATAGATAAGATATTTATATAAACTTCATAAGTTTCTTAGGAAGTCCAAAAATGCTTTTATGTACTCTAAAAATCAAGTGAAGTTACTGCTGGTGTGTTATAAACTATGCAGTCTTCCGTTTTAAAAAAGTTACAATATTTATTTTTCTGCAAGTTATTCCTATATTAGATTTTGAAGAAACATAATTTTATAGAAATAAAGCTTGTTTATATTTATTTCATTAGTTTACATTGAAGTCTAAAAAGGGTGTTTCAATGTTCATTTATTCATCTGAAGTTCTGCAGTGTAGTTTCCTATAAGAAGTTTTCGAGAATTTTTTTTATTATATTGTTTAATGATTTTGGGAGCTATATAAGTCACTTTTATTTGATTCTTGATTCATTGGAAAGATAAAAAGTTCTTTTTATAAATAAATATTTTTTACCAGAGGATGATTTTACTTTTAAGATCCCTTAAAATTCATTGAATTTTGTTAAAGTTTTCTATACTGTTTTTCACAAAGTATGGTATGATAACCCTACATTACTATTCATTCCCTATGCTATGTTACTATTCATACCCTATATTTTCAATAGTGAAAAGTATAGTTCAGAAACCCTACATTACTGTTAACTATTTATGCTATGTTACTATTCATACTATACATTACTATTCATACCAAACGTTACTGTTCATAACCAACATTACTATTCATACCCTACGGTACGTTACTGTTCATAGCCTAGGTTATTTTTCATACCCTACTTTTCTACAACTATTTTGTGATTTTATGATGAAAATTGATTTGCTGCATATTTATATGGACTATTTTTATAGGTTTTTGTGTTAGATAAATTCAAATTACATCTAAGGATTGTGATTGAAGAGTTTTTAATGGTTTTAGTGAAATATTTAAAGAAAAAAATTTGTATATTATTTCAACATGTTTTCCCATAAAATTGGAGGATACATGTTTATTTAAATTCAAATATTTGAATTTACTTATGGGTTGTGCAACTAGTTTTCATAAATGGGGTTGACTGTGTTTCAAAGAGGTTTGAATGGATTTAAATCATTGCTTTAAATCATCCAAAGAAATTATTATTCTGGAGATATTATTGGAAGAGTTATTCAATTATATTTAATTAGTTTATTTAATATTTATTCTATAGGAATTAAAGGGGCAATGATACTATGATTTGTTTGTGGAGATATTTATAAAAGATCTTGAATCAATTTATTTTGAATATCTGAAGGAAGCGGAGCAGCTAAAATCAATGAATATTTATTATATATATATATATCATTCTCTCTTATATGTTGTTGACATGATAACAATACTCAACCAAAGCACATGCTAACATGTTTGGCATGCTGTGAACTTTTGAACCTACTTTGAATTTTCAACGTCTTGAGACACTTTATTTCATTAAATGGAAATTCTCTCAAGCATCAAATTAATTCTGCTTCAACCTCAAATACCTTGACGAGATGTTCAAATCCAAATATCAAGAACTAGTACCTATTCTTTAATATTTTATATTCTCTTGTTAGGTTTCTGAGTCTATAACACTATTTCTTATCTCTCAAATGCACTTTATTTTTCTTTTTCTGCTTTTACACACAAAAGAATTATTTTTTATTAATTTTCCATAGGTTGTGACTTCAAGAGTCTAAAGTTAGGATCTAAGGGTTGTTACTCCCTTTATCTAAATTCAAGACTGTTCGGATTTTGACTCCTAGTGTATAAAGTCAAGTTATAAATGTAGTGAATCCCTATACAAAAGTCAGTGTTGTATTCATCCCTCTCCTAGAAAAGGATTTTCTCATTGGGTCATGGCTCTCCCTTAAAAATAATTTTTAGTGCATGCATATCTCTCACAGAGTTGAGAGGTATAAGAGTAGAGTTATCCCACTTTGGACTAAAATATTATAAAAAATGTTCTTGTGTAAGTTACTTTTTCACTGTTACTTAACCTTAATAATTAACTTTGATAATTAGATTAATTAATTAATTTACTTGTTTAAATTTTTTAATATAGTCTATTCACCCTCTATAGATCATTTTCCATTACCCTATTTGACCTAACAATTGGTATCAGAGGATAAACTTCTTAAAATTAGTTCAGCTGTAACACCCATGGTTTTACAAAAAAATTTAATATATCATGTAATTAATACAAAAAATAGTCTCTATGAAGCAACAATTTGTAATTATAACCAAGCTGTTAAACATAATTTTTCCACTTCTGAGATTTGGATTTTTAAAAATTGACATACACATTTTCAATCAGTAAGATATTTATAGTCTGATAGGGACAACTTACATTTTTTGGTGAATAGTAACATACACTTATGAATAGTACACACCCTTATTAATATTAATGTATACTTATGAATTGTAACCTCACCCATGTAAGTATAAATAAAATTTTGGCACCATATAAATGAGAGTGGATATTTCAAAATTTACTAATTAACTGTTAGTATATTTGTGAGTAATAAATATTTAACTACAATTTTAAATTAATAAATTAATAAAATTAATTTTCAAAAAATTTATTCCTAAATAAATATTTTTTCCCTTTTATTTGGTACAATTTTATGAGACCTTAGTTAATTTTTTAAATTATTATAAAATCAGTTTTAAATTTTAAATCTATTTTTTTCTGGTGAATAATGATTTTATTTAAAAATAAAATTTTTTAATTTGGAAAATTGTTTTGATAAAATGGTGTTCAATTTTAAATTCTAAACATCAATAAAATTTAGGGTTAATTTTTGGGTTTTTCCTAAAATACTTGAATTTTTGTTGAATAGTGAAATTTGATAATTTAGGAAATATGCTAAATGAATGAATTTATGCATCCTGCTTGAGTCATGACTGATGTAATTGTCCATTGGTTCGAACTCACATGTGATTATTACTATTTTTTTAACAATAATCAACTATATTGATTATCTTGATCCAAATAATAAAATAATGAATAAGATATTCAAAAAATCACCCCTCTCCTAAACTATAGAAGCCACCACTCACTCCCTCTTCTCTTCACTCCTATAAGCCTTTAAGATTATCGAATTTCTACCCAATTAATCTTTCGTAGTTTCACCCCACGTTTAATATCCCTTGGTCTTTCCAAAAGACTAAAACACTTTCCCTTAAGTAGGTTCTCAAGGAGGTCATTTCATGAGGTAAGTCCTCTTCCATTTTCATTTAAGTTCATTCCAATTTATCTTCTTATCTTATTCTCTCTTAACCTAATATGTTCATTTGATCATGATAACTCTAATATAATTTATATACTGTAATTATATCATGTTAATTTAATAAACAATATCAATATCCTTACTCTCCCTCTTTTATTTTATAAACGAAATCATCATCCAGGAGGTGCCAATTTACAACCTTCGTGGACGACAAAGTTTCATTCTTCAAATTCTTCTTCAAACCTTTTAATGAAAAAATTTTAATGGTTGATAAAGATTTTAAATTTTTTAATATAGACCTTGTTTATGTTCTGGATGTAACTTAATTATGTTATAATAAATGATAAAATAAAATGAGTTCGTTGTGATCAATAACTGTCATAATATTCTAAATGATTATCATTAAATGTACTATCTAATGATTCATCCACATAATATGAAACCAAATGATATATATAACCATTTAAACTTCTATATTATAATTAACAACTTGAAGTTCCAATTATGGAGAATGATACCAATTTATACTGAACTCCATTACTTTTAATCAAGAAAATCGATCATGAAATCAAGGAAACAAACACTCTAAAATGATGGAATTCAATCATATAACTCATCCAAGATACCATAAATTAATGTAAAAAAATTATAGTAAATAAAATAAATGTATATAAGATTATTAATTAATTAATTTATGGATTTAATTTTATTATCCTAGATGTTAAGTATAACTTTATAACTTATTTATATTTAAGTTAAGGGTTTTCTACTCGAACCTCCATTTTCTTTCAGGTTACTCTTTATCTCTATTAATCCCAATTAAATTATTAATTATTACCATTTACTCCTAATAAATTATGTTTTAATTATATATATATGTTTAAAAATCAGAATCCTTGTTTATTTTTTGGGGATTTGAATGTTTTATAATGATCTTTCTAAATTATTCCTAATAAACATGCCCGATTCAAGGGAACTTCTCAAATCCGTACCTATTTTCAAGGGAAATATATAATCTGTTTTAATACACAATTATTTTTATAAAACTATAAAATTTAATCATTGAAAAAATACATTAGTTAATTTATGGTTTTATGAAAATATTTTTCCAAAAGAACTCTTCTTTTCAAAGTAGAAGTGTATTTCTCTAAAAAAATTCCTTGATGATTTTATTAAAGTATTTTTGTGTATTTCAACACCTCTATTAAATTTTATGTTTTATTGAGGTTAATATATTACAGTTATCATATCCCATATTTTATTAAATGGGTTACAATCATTTTGACGATGGATGCGCTATCTTGATACCATTCACCATACTACTCAGAATGGTTAGTGTTTATGTGTACAGATTGGATAGAGTTATTTCATATGTTCATGTTTAGGCCGTTTCATGTGATGAATTCATTGGACATATAAAGTGGATAGTGGGTCTCTCCATATCCTCTCAATGAATCGGTATGTATAATGAAAAAAACTGAATTGGACCTTGGCAGAGGCCTCACCCTAGTATTTTCAGACGTCTTAGCTAAGGCCTGGACAATATGTTTCAGATGTCTGGCATTAATAATTCCATCATTATGGTTTTATAAATTGATAAACAATGTGATTATTTTACTTGTAGAATATCAGTGGTAATGTTTCATTCTATAATTATCTTTTATATATCCTTATTTAATTCGCTTTCATTCTTACCATATTATGCTGTAGTTTATTTTTAAAGGCATGTGTTTTTAGTTATTCACTATGCCTAGTGTTTATTTTTTTTATCATAACATCAACTGTATTAATAACCCTTTCTGAGAATATAATCTCAGACCTTTTCTTATGTTTTATTTTCCCCAAGTTGTGAAAATTAATTTTATGAATGAGTTACAAAGATAAAATAGGATTTATAGATGTTTCCCATGGAAATTATACTATGCATTTCAATAAAAAGTTATAATATTGAACTTATGTTTGTATATTTCTTTTCAAAAATTACTAAACTATTCATTACTCCAGGTTAAGTGTTTATTATAATCATGAAAATGTAATAAAATAATGCACCAGATCTGGGAAAATGTGGTCGGAGAGTTACAGATGGTATCAATGGAAGTTTAGTAGAATACTTGGAAACTAGATTAAGAAAATTTATATTAGGGAACGAAACCCTAAGATAGATTTTGAGGATAAAAATAAAAGAACACCTTATAATTTTGGTAAGGAAGATATTATGTGGATCTTCATAGAAAATAAATCATTGTCTAGATATTATAAGTGGAAATGGTTTTGGAACAGATGAACCTAGTAGTAAAAACTCAAACAAGGTGTTTCGGGCTTGACCTAGGGTAACCTGGTACACGACAATGGGCCTTACTGTGTTATTAGTTTGAAAATTTGGGTGGATATGTTTATCATAATTCACATCTTCTTTATAGGGCATTATAGAGGATTTAAAACTAATTTTTTCCTCAATGAAACTATATTTATGATTATGGGATTAGCTATGCATAGGATTTCAATTTATGATAAGTATTCTGTCAGTTGATATTATATAATATGATTCATAACCTAATATATTGGGATAATTAACTCAGATTATGAAAAATAACCTTACCCATATGGAGGATCCTTATCCATAACATAGAGGAGTAATGTCAGACTACTTTATATTAAAATAGCCTCTATCATTTATTGGGACTTCAAAACCATTCATTGTAGATCATTGGATAAGTTCATAGGGAAGATATTTCTCTCTTTGGGTTGTAATGAAATGGGGAAGGTTATACTGGTATTTTATCATATATAGGAAGATGAAGATCAGAGGTGGTCATTAATTGAAAACACAAAGGTGGAAGAAGAAATAGAAAAAATGGAATAGAGGGACTTTGAAGAAGTATTATTAGAAAAATATTTTCCTTGATGATTGTTAGAAAATATGGAGTGGCAATTCTTGAGTTTGAAACAAAAAAGAGGATGGAAATTTTGCAAAGTATAAAGATAATTTTACAAGGCTAGAAAGGCATGACGTAGACTATATACATAATCCAAGGGGAAAGATTTATCGATTCTTTGATAGATTAAAAACAATACTCTGAAGGGAACTGGTTTCCCAAATATTCTCATCATACGATGATATAATCCCATGTGAAGTAAATATAGGGAAAGAATTATCTATGTCTTATGACTTTAAAGTATAGAAGGGGAAGAAGAGAGTGGTGGAGTAAAGAATAGATAAAGGGAATAATAAAAATTGGAGTTTTCTAACATGTGATACTTGTGGAAAGAAACACCCCAAGGTTTGCTTAATAGGAAAAAGAGTCTGTCACAAATATAGAGAAATATACCACTAATCTTATTATTTCAAGGGAAAGAAATACGATACAAATGTTTAATTCTAAAATTTTAAAGAGATTGGACATATGCCAATGATTTCTCTAAGTGTCATGGAAACCTTCCCTAGAGAAATCCAATGGAGCAAGGCCAATTTTATGCAATCAAAATTACTGAAGTTGAAGTTCCTAATGATGTTGTGGTAGGTACTATAATCATTTCCTCAAACTTGGATAATGATTTATTTGGTTTTTGATGATCACATTCCTTTATATCTTCTCAGTTTTCTTTAAAAAATAGATATTTTCAATTATCCTTAACAAGGGAGTTGTTAGTCAAAACCCCTAAAGGAAGTCTCATTGTAACAAAGATGTGTCAGATAGTCTTCATTATGACATATAAATGTGCTTCATCTATTAATTTTTTCGTCATATTTATGGTTGACTTTGAGATAATCCTTTGAGTGGGATGACTTTCAAAATATGATGTGAAAATCTATTGTGAGAATAAGGAAATTATGATTTGTGAGGAAGGTGTAGAATCCATTATCTTTAGATCAAAAAAATCACCATCTAATTATTATCTAGATCCACCCCTTGTAGCTCTACTAAATTCAATTCTTAGTGATGAAGATAATTCAATATGTATGGGTGAGGGAAGAAATATTCAAATTTAAGATGTTCATATTGTGAAAGAATACATTGATGTATTTGAATAAGATTTACCAGGACATCCTCTAGAGCGGGAAGTTGAGTTCTATATTAATTTAATTAATGGTTCAATCCCTCTATCAAGGTCCCCTTATAGAATGGAAACAATGTAATTTTTATAACTAAAGAAACAACTGGAGGAATTGAGTGATAAAGGATTTATCCTCCCTAGTTTTTCTCAATGGGGATGTCCTGTTATTTTCATAAAAAGAAATATGGATATATGAGTCTATGAATTGTCTATAGGGAGATCAATGTTATTACCATAATGAACAAGTATTCTCTTCTTCACATTGATGACTTATTTGGTTATCTTCACATAGCCCTTTATTTTTCAAAGATTGGACTTCGATCTGGATATCATCAGTTGTGTGTAAGGAAAGGGGATATTCTAAAGACAACATTTTGAACGAGGTATGGGAATTAAAAGTTTAATGTAATGCATTTTAGACTGAGTAATTGAGCCTTTATTTTTGTGGATATAATGAATAGAGTTTTCAATGTCACGACCCGTCCTCGGGGCTCGTGCCGTGACTACCCCAATCCCGCCTTCCATAGGCCAGGGGATGGCGATTAGTACTAAAGGTGTAAATTCCAATAAAAAGGGAAGGCATTTCCCTTATGAAATGTAAACACACACCAATAGAGTATAAGCAGAAGAAAAAACTAAGTAAAGTAGTATAAAGAAAGTGATGAAATTAAGGGGCTGGAAATAAAAACCCAACTGTAAAGTACACGGTAATAGAAAAAACAGCTGGAAGGTGACAAGAAGCTCCTGGATCGTCCACCACGGATCCTACCTGAAGCGTAGGTACAGATAATGCAACTCCTAGATTGTCCACCACGGATCCTACCTGAAGGGTAGGTATATATAGCCTCCTCAGCGCCCTCGTCTGTCAACCTCCTCTGGGTACCAACTTATCGTGAGGTCCACCTCTAGGTACCAACTCATCGTGAGGTCCACCTCCAGGTGCCGTCCAGTCCTCGTACACTCGGCCTCCATCAGAGCTGTCCCTCGTCTGCATCAAACACAATGAGGTGCAGGCATAGCCCGTGCAAGGGTGAGTATAATGATACTCAGTAGGGACCCCGAGACCCTCAAGGTTTCACTAAATCCAACAAGGATAAACCACAAATAAAGATCTCAACATAAAACTTTTACTTAGGGTTATTCCCATACATATACCTATGTTATCAAGTAACCCATCTCAATCATGAGGAAAAAAAAAGGTCATTGACTTAGCTCAAACCAGGATTTTCATTATCGAAACCACAACTGCTGGAGAGATCCTCCTCTGTCGAGTACAGTGATCCTGTCGTGACTCCGAGGTGCTGCTCACTAACCTTAGACCACTGAGGTACTCCTCCTATCAAGTACCGTGGGTCTGCTGCCAAATACCGGGCGCTCCATCTGCTGTGGGTTTGTCGCCAAATACAGGGTGCTCCCCTAATAGCCGTCAGAGGTACTCCTCCTGTCGAGTACCGTGGGTCTCCTGCAAACTAACACCCGCTCCATCTGCCGTGTGTCTGCTGCCAAATATTGGGCGCTCTGTCCACTGGGCTAACCGAATCACTCCGAGTCGAATCAGTCAAACAATCGTCAGGTCTACAGCTACTAGGTCTCCACACTCCGTATGCTCCTCTTTGGGAGGGTCCACTCCATGAGCTACTAGTCGATAATTCCAAGGGTCAAGTAATCTCAGGTGGAAGAATCTCAAAGGACCGCCTCATCATAGGGGTATCAACGCAATAGACGACGCATCAATCAGACACCCAGTCTGTGAGTTATTAGCAATTCTGTTCCAGGGGCCCGGTTGGATTTCAGGTACAATCCAACCCGAACATACTCCAAAATCATCTGAAAACCATGCAGAGTATGCCAAAAGTACCTTCTCATCACGAGTAATCCAACGCTGTCGACGACACGTCAATCGGACGTCCGGTCCTCAAGTTATAAGTGTTTCCGCTCCGAGGGCCCGGTTGGAATTATGCTCGTTCCAAACCTGACCATTTTCCAAAGTTGTCCAAAACTCACTAAGAGTAACGCAAAAGGACCGCCTCGTCGCGAGGGTCCTAGTGCCGCAGATGGCGCGTCGATCGAATGCATGGTCTTCATGTTATTCACGTTTAAGTGAAAACAGGCCCGGTCCGTTAGATCCAATGAGCTGATGGGTCGGGTCAACTCGGTTTTCGTAGGTCCTACCTAACAAAGGGGTTAGACTGGCCCATTGAGTCGCGCGGCCTAGCCCGAAGTGGCGCGGCCCGACAGGGTGCACAACCTGGCTGGCTCAGCTCGAGGGCCGAGTGGTCCGAGGGGGGTGCGGCCCCCCCGGCTGTCCGAACCGGCGGTGCCTTTTGGCGTCGTCCAGCCTTCTGGAAGACGTGGTCCACACGGCGGGCCACGAGATTTTTCAGCGTGGCGGCCTCCTGGCGCCGCGGTCCAGCTCCGCCCGGCCAGCCGACAGGCCGGCCAGTTCTTCCACCGGCGCGACCCGCAAAGCGGGCCGCGGTTCCTTCCGCACCGCCGCTGTGTCTGCACCGGCTTCCTCCACCACCTTCCCGGAACGGCGCGACGACGCCGTGCTTCCTCCACCTTCGTTCGCCAATTCAAAAAAGATCAAGAAACGACTGAGGGTCATCGGGCCGTGTTTGTTTGGCCCGCACCCTCCGTGTTAGGCGGTAACAATCGTCCAAAGATGAACAAGGTTTCACGAAGCACAACAAACAATTTTATTCAAATAAAATTGGAACAATTCACCCTACTTCAACAATTGATGACGAACGTCGGCGTCGCGGAAGACAGAGTCGCGAGGTGAGGATTCCTGGACGTCGTTGGAGTGCGCCCGAGGAATAAATGACGTTCCCTCTCTTTTACCGGAGAAGAGAATATAAGGCGCGTCGTCATTAGAGAATTACCCACGTCGGTGTCTCCTTCCTTGTCACGAATAAAGAAGAGGATGGAGAACCGTAGTTTCCGAGTCGTTCTTCATTGAAGGGTCTATGTTCTTCGTCAGAGAAGAACCGTCCTTTGTTGAGGATGAAGTTCTTCAAAAACTCTAGAGTTCTCCCAATTCCTCCTCACACAATAATTGACAACCCAAATAAAATAAGGCTTCTCCTTATTTTATTTAATCTTTCCATGAATTCAAAATTTAAAAATTCAAACACTTAATTAATTTAATTGAAGAGGTTCAATCAATTAATTAAGGTGTGTGTTGGAAAGAATTAAAGTGGGAGAGAGGGGAGAGGAAGAGTTACTCAATTAAAGGGGAGTTAACAATTAATATGGGGGTTTAAAAGGAGTTTAGAGAATGTGAAATGTTGGGGATTTTGTGGGCCCCACCTCACAAATATCCTCACATGGGTAGTTAGGTGCTTATGGGTCCCACCGAAACTCCCCCATGTAGGATATAACCACAATAGATATAAAATAAAATTGTTCCACAATTTTATTCACTTCTTATTTAATCTACAAATTTTAACTTCTCCTCCCATGAAAACGCATCTGTAGTAAAGTTCCCCTTAAGAAATTACTATTGTTGCAAGTTCATCAGTGCCCTTGGATTTAAATTCCGAGCACCGGTTCAAAAGATAGAAAAACCCGCTTGTTCATTTACTAAATGTACCTGAGCTAAACTTCAGAAATTGATTCCGGGCACACCGGGCCTCGGAATCAAGTGCCGTTAGAAGAAACAAACTCGTAAAATTCTAAAGTAATTAAGAAAAATATTTTCCTTGAAATTTCCAGGTCTTTACATTAAAGGAATATCTTGATGAATTTATTGTGGTTTTTATTGATGATATCTTGGTATACTCCAAAATCTATGAAGACCATAAAAATCACTTGCACATTATTCTAAAGATTATTATAAGAAATGAGTTATATAGAAAGTTTACCAAGTGTGAATTACAGATTAAAATAGTTTATTTTCTTGGTCATATTGTCTCTAAGGATGGGATTTTAGTGGATCCTTTGAAGAAAAATGTCGTTCAAGAATTTCTGACACCAATGAACATAACCAAGGTATGTAGTTTTATTGGTTTAGCTGGTTATTATCAGTGTTTCATTCAGAACTTCACCAGATTTGCTAACTTGATAACTAAGCTTACTCCTAAAGGGTTTTAATTTTAGATGGCAAAAAATAATATGAATAATGTTTTAGAGAATTTAATAAGATATTAGTGAATTCCCAATCTTGACTCTACCATTGGGAAATGGTGGATTTTTTATTTACAGTGATACATCAAAAAAGGACTTGGCTATATCCTTATATAGAATTATAGAGTTATTTCCTATGCATCAAGGGAGTTAAAAATTAATGAATATAACTATCCAAATCTTGATCTTGAGTTACCATCTATTATATTTTCTTTGATGATATTGTGACATTATCTATATAGATAAAGATGTGAGATATATACAGATCACAAGAACTTAAAGTATATCTTCACATAGATAGAACTAAACATGGGGAAAAGGTGTTGGATCATGCTTCTAAAGGATTATGATTATTATATACACTACCAACTAGGAAAAAAAGGTATATTATTCATTTAACAGGAAGGATCATAGAGTTCTAAGAAAAATGAGAATTTAGAAGGATCCCATGTTCATGGATCTAGTAAAGATGTATATGGTAATAATAAAAGAAGGTGAAACAAAATTATTTTTTCAATTTTTTTCCGAACCATATTTATTATAAATGATTAAAACTTATTAGTATGATGATGAGAATCTTTAAAATAAAATTTATGGCATGAATGATGGGATGTTGGATGACTTCGTGTGTGAGGATGTAATTCTGAAATTTGGGAGAAGGCTATGTGTTCCTTCTATACCCGAGGTAAAAAATGGAGTTATTGGATGATTCCTATAGTGTGAATTTCTCTATACATCCTAGTAGCACTATAATGTTTAGATATTTTAAAAACATTTTTGGTGGGAAAACATGAAGCATGAAATTACAAATTATGTATTAAGAAGTTTAGTCTATCAAAATGTGAAGGCTGAAATACAAAATCTTAAGGTTTTATGAAATGTCTACCTATTCCTATATAGAAATTGGATGACATATTCATGGATTGTGTCACTATATTACTAAAATCTCCAAGAAGGATTGATGCAATATGGGTAATTATGGATCGACTTACCAAATATGCACATTTACTCGCTATAAGGGAAGATTTTCCCCTTGATCATCTTGCAAAAATCTATATCAATGAAGTTGTGGGGATTTATGAAGAACCTCTCTCAAATATATCTGATCATTATCCCCTATTTACATCAAAATTCTGGAAAATTCTCCGGAAGGCTTTGGATAACGAGCTTCATTTGACTACTGCTTATCATCCTCAAATTGATGGGCAATCAGAGAGGATGATCCAAATATTAGAAGACATGTTGAGATCATTATAACTTGATTTTCAAGGTCTCTGGGATCATCATTTACATTTGGTGGAGTTTTACCACAATAATAGATTCCATTCTAGTATTCAAATGGAACCATATGAAGCATTGTATGGAAGGAGATGTCGTACACCAACATGTTGAGATGAATTTGGTGAGAGGAATCTTGAAGGCCCAGAGCTTATAGAGAAAAAAAAAGGTAAAGACTATTCAAACCGACATCAAAGCTTCTCAGAGAATTAAAAGGAGATATGATGATAATTGAAGGATGTATTTGGAATTTTAAGTGGGTGATCACGTTTTCTTGAATGTATCTCCATGGAAGGATGTAATACGATTTTGGAAGAAAGGTAAACTAAGCCCCATGAACATTGGACCTTTGGAATTATTTAGAGAATTTAAGATGTGTCTTATTGTTTGGAAATTATTCTTAGCCTTTATAAGGTTTGAAACATGTTACATGTCTCATTATTGAGGATGTACATTCCAGACCCAACACATGTACTCACTTTTGAAGATATAGAATCAGAACCGGAATTATCTTACTGTGAAGTGATTATCAGGATTATGGAAACTAAAGGATAGTTGTTGAGGAATTAGTCAACTCGATTGGTAAAGGTACTTTGAAAAAACCACAAAATTGAAGAGGAAAGATGGGAGATTGGGTAAATTTTGATGAACACATACCCAAATCTTTTTATGGAGTAACATTTAGGAACTTTTGAGGACAGTTTTTTTAAGGTGGGAAGAATGTAACAACCAAAGGTTTTAAAAATAAATTTAATGTAGAATGTAATACATGAAACACTATGTCTATGTGAAAAAACACATTATAATTATAACCTAGCTGTTAAACATAATTTTCCCACTACTAAGATTTGAATTTCGAAAAACTGACATACATGGTTGGGATCCATAAGATATTTTGAGTTTGATTGATCGACTAACATTTTTGGTGAATAATAACTTAACATTATTAATATTAATGTACCATTATGAATAGTAACCTCACCCATGCAAGTATAAATAAAAGTTTGGCACCATATAAATGAGGGATAATATTTTAAAAATTAATAATTAAGTGCTGGTATTTTTGTGAGTAATAAATATTTAATTAAAATTTTAAATTAATAAAATTATAAAATTATTTTTCATAATTTTATTTTGGAAAATAATATATTTTTATTCTATGATTTTAGGATAATTTTATGAGATCTCAGTTAATTTTTGAATGTTTTATATGATAAGTTTTAAATTTAAAATATGTTTTTGCAATAATATAATGATTTTGATTGAAAGTTAAATTTCTCTTATTTAGAAAGTTATTTTGATAAAATGGAGTTCATTTTTGAATTTTAAACATTGAAAAATGTTTATGGTGAATTTTTGGGATTTTTATGAAATACTTGAATTTTTGGTGAATAGTGAAATTTGATAATTTATGAAATATGCTATATAAATGAATTTATCCATCATGATTGAGTCATGGTTGATATAAATTTCCATTGGTTTGAACTCACATTAACTTAATACTATTTTTTTCACAAGAATCAAAACTATTGATTTTCTGAAAAAAAAATGATAAAATAATGAATAAGATATTCCAAAATCACCCCTCTCCTCCACTATAAAAGCCACACCTTACTCCCTCTTCTCTTCAATCCTCTAAACCATGAATATTTTAAAATTTATTCTTAAATACTCTTACCTATTACCTCACCATGTACAGAAGCACTTGTCCTTTACAAAAGAGCAAAATCCTTTCCCTTAAGGAGGTTCTCAATGTGGTTATTTGCATGGGTAAATCCTATTCCATTTTCATTTAATTTCATTTCAATTTATCTTTTTTTTTTCTCATTCTCTTCTAACCTACTATGTATAATTGATCATGAAAACTCCGGTATTATCTATATATTATAATTATATCATGTTAATTTAATAATCAATATCAATATCCTTACTCTCCATCTTTTATTTTATAAATGAAATAGCCGTTCGAGGGGTGCCAATTTACGACCTTTGTGGATGGAGAAATTTTTTTCTTCAAATTATTCTTTAAAGATGTTCCTAAAACCATTTTAATGTTTGAGAATGATTGTTAAATTTATAATATAATCCTTTTTATGTTCTATACGTAACATATATACATAACACTAAGAGGCACAATAAAATGATTTCAGAGTGATCAATAACCACCGTAATAATCTAAACAATTATCATTAAATGTATTATCCAATGAATCATCCTCTTAATCTATAACCAAATGATATATATAACCATTTAAAATTTTATATTATCATTAACAAAATTAAATTCCAATTTTGAAGAAATATACCAATTTTGAATGAACTCTATTTCTTATAATCAAGAAAACTGATCATGAAATCATGGAAACAAACACTCTAAAACGATGTAATTCAATTATATAACTCATAAAAAGGGCCATAAATGAACTTAATAAAATTATAAAAAATAAAATAAATCTATATAAGGTTATGAATTAATTAATTAATGGATGTAATTTGATTAATTAGGATTTTAAGTTCAAGTTCAGAACTCATTCAGACATAATGTAAGGGTTATTACCCGAACCTCCATTTTATTTTGGGTTAATCATTGTCTCTATTAATCCCAATTGAAATTTTAATTATTCTCATTTACTTCTTATAAATTATGTTTTAATGTTATATATATGTGTAAGAATCAAAATCCTTTTTTATTTTATTGGGAGTTAAATGTTTTATAAATATCTTTCTCAATTCTTTTCGATAAACAAGCCCAATTCAAAGGAACTTCTCAAATTCATAATTATTTTCAAGGGCACTATATAATATGTTTTAAGCCAAAATTATTTTTCTAAAACCACTCATTTAATCAAGGAAGAACCACCTTATTTCATTTCCAGTTTTATGAAAATATATTTTTAAAATAATTCTTTTTTTTTTCTAAGTAAATGTGTATTTCACTCAAAAATTCCTAGATTATTTTATTATATTGTTTTTTTTCTATTTGAAAAACTCTGTTGAATTTTATGTCTTATTTTGGTGAATATATTATGTTTATCATCTAACGAATTTTTATTAAATGTTTTATGATCAGTTTGACTATGGATGTGGTATCTTGATACCATTCACTATACTACTCAGAATGGTTAGTGTTTAGTTGTAAAAATTTGAGAAATTTATTTTTGTATGTTCATGTTTAGCCCCTTTCGTATGAGGAATGAATTGTATTTAGAAATTTATGGATGGGGGCAACTATATATCCTTGATCCATTTGTAGGTCGCGTGAGACAAAACATAATTGGGTCTCGGTCGAGGCCTTACCCTAGTATTTAAAAACATCTTGGCTGAGGCCTTGAAAATATGTTTTAGATGTCTAACATTATGAATTCTCTCAACATGGTATTATTAATTGATAATAAATGTGATTATTTTACTAATAGAATATCAATATTTACTTTTTATTCTCTTATGATCATTTATATGGCCTTATTAAATCATCTTTCATTCCAGCAATATTATGCTGATGTATAATTTTAAAGGCACTTATTTTTAGTTTTTCACTAGGCCTAGTTTTTATTTTTTTTATGATAACTTCCACTGTATTACTTACTATTATTGTTCATATGATATTTCCCATTTTGTTTTGTTTTGTTTTCCCTAGATTGTGAATATTAATATTATGAATGACTTGGGAGGATAACCTTGATGTCATAGATGTTTCCAATGGAAATGATATTATGTATTTTATTTCAGGTTGTCATGTTGAACTTATGTTTGTATCTTGTTTAAAAAAAATATCAAACTATTAATTCCTTTGGGATATTATTTTCTTGAAATAATTCAAATTTAATAAAATAATTCACTGGATCTGGGAAAATGGGGTCGTGGTGTTACATTATCTATTTCATTCTCTTTCAAGATATCAAACATTGGTATTATTGGTCGTTCCTTCTTGAATTTAGCCAAACCTTTTATAGAGTATTCATTTTCATTTAATTATGAAAAACAATTCCTAGACCTCATAGTCAAAGGAATAAGATCTTATAAGATGGATGGACTGATACCAAACGATGCATGAATTCCATAGAAGCTACCTCACTTTGATGGAAATGATTATAACTACTAGAGATCCCAAATGGAGGCTTACCTCAAACAATTATGAACAGAGAACTGGTCTATCGTGTCAACATAGTACAGACTACCTGAAGCTGACCAAGATACTCTTTCCAGAAATGATGCTAATAGATATGATTTAAATCAAATATTTGTTAATATTTTATATTTCACTATTAACGGATGTGTTTTTATTCATGTGTCTTCTTGGAAGACAACTTATGAAATTTGGAAGATTTTACAAGTCACTCACCTTGTCTCTAAAAAAATAATCCAAACTAAGATCGGAATACTTCGTGCTAAGTGCCAAGACTTCAAGATGGGTGAAGATTCTATAGTAAACCAAATGTTACATAGATTCAAAAGAATTGTCAATAGAATTAATTAACTTAGAGAAGCTCTAAAAAAACCATGTACTTGTTGAATGGGTCCTTTTAGACTTACCAAAGAAATGGAATACAAATAAGGTTTCCATTGATAAATGAAATAATATAAAATATTACACACTCAATGAATTTATTGGATCACTGCTAAAATATAAACTGGAATTGAAGATATTAGATAACGAAGAAAATACAAAAATAAAATGTGTAGCTTTTAAATTTGGGAAAGTTGTTTCTACTGATTCTCATTATTTTGATCTACAGGGTAGTGAAAGTGAAGATATGGATCAGATTGTTACTGTAGTTTAGAAAATAATTTAAAAAGGATTCAAGAATAGATTTATAAGAAACCCTAAAATTTATAAGGGAGATGAGAAAGGTGGTACAAATTTCAGTGTTTTTGATGTTACCTGTTATGAGTGCATTAAGAAAGGTAATATCAAGCCCGATTCTCCAAAACCGAAGAATAAAGAAAAATAAAAAAATAATAAAAAAGGCATTGACCACTAGTTGGAGTTCTAAAGAATAATTTAGTTCTAGTGAACAATCTAGAAATGAAAAAGAATCTGCTAACTTTTGATTCATGAAATCACTGAATACTATTAGTAATTCTTATTTTTATTCTGGTTGTTTTGATTCTAACTATGATAATGATAATATGAATATTTTTTAATTATATGAATAAATTTAAATATTAAAAAAAAATATTTTCAAAGATGTTAATTTATATAATAATCTTAAATAAAACAATAAAAAACTTGTTTCTGATAATAAAATAATTTTACAGAAGAATAAAAAACTAAGTAGCTATACTTATTCTTATCATTAAAAAGTTTATGAAAATTTAAAATATTTTCAATATTTGAATGGAAATTTGAAAGTGTATGTTTAATGTATTAAACAAAGTTTATCTTCTTTTTTTTCAATGTCATTATGGTTATCACAAGATGATGTCTTTGAGAAAAATTGATAAAAATAAATATGGTTTTGGTTATGAAATGAGATTACACCATATGTATAGAACTCATTTTCTTAAAAGTAAAAATGGTTGTACTTAAATTGTTATTTTTTTTAATGGGGCATGATGGGTGACTATGATAATGGTTGTTCACTTAGATTGAAACAATACTTGGGATTAATAAAAACTAATATTTCTAATTACTTGTTATCTAGAGTACCTTAAAATACATGTTTAAATTCTATATGGGTACCTATGAATTTTTTTCTAATCCTATTGGACCCAATGTAGCTTGGGTACCAAAATTATGAAGTAATTGATTTTTATTGGAAAAAATTCATTGGATATATCATGAATGACATATGGTACCCGGATAGTGGATGCTCTCATCATATGACGGGAGACTCTTCAAAATTTACCCCTTAAAACACATGTAATGTAGGAACTGTTTTTTTTGGAGATAATTCTAAAGGAAAAGTAAAAGGTTTTGTTAAAGTTGGTATTTCAAATTCTACCTTTATATCTAATGTTTTATATATTGAAGGTCTAAAACACAATTTAATTAGTATATCAAAATTATCTGATAATGGAATAGAACTTAAATTTCCAAATGATAAATGTTTAGTTTTTGAATATGATTCTTTATTATTTTATTCTAATCCAAAGGATAATATTTATACTATTAATTTTTATGAAATAACTTTTCAGCATGTTAAGTGTTTGAATGCTGTATAGAATGAAAAAATTACTTTGGCATAGACATTGAGGTCATGTAAATTTCAGAATGTTACATATACTCTAAAAATATGAGAATGTGTTATATCTTCCTTCATTGAAGAAATAACACCTTCATGTTTGTGACTCTTGGATGAAAGGGAAGAAACTCCAAATTTACTTTAGACCCATCAATCAGATAAGTAGTAATTGACCTTTACAACTAATACATCTTAATTTATTTGGCCCCACTCAAATTTACAGTCTTGGTAGAAAGAAATATAACTTAGTTATTATTGATGATTATAATAGATTTATATGGGTATACTTTCTTGCTCATAAAAATTATACTTTTTATAGATTTAATACTTTTTTTAAACTAGTTAAAAATGAAAAAGATTATTTGATTATTTCTATTCATAGTGATAAAGGAGGTGAATTTTATAATTTATATTTTGAAAATATTTGAAAATAATGGCTATTTTCATAATTTTTATGGTCTTAGAACACCACAAAAAACAATGCTGTAGAACAAAAAAATAAAATTGTTATTGAAATGGCTAGAACTATGTTAAATGAATATAATTTTCCTAGATATTTTTGGGATGTGGTCCTTTTTTCTATATGATATATTTGCAATAGAATTATCATTATAACTTTATTAAAGAAAACTTATTATGAATTGTTTAAAATTAAAAAATCCCAATTTTGGTTATTTTAGAGTTTTTGGTTGTAAAGTTTTTATTTTAAATTAAAATGATAATTTTGATAAATTTTATACTAAGAGTGATGAAGTTATTTTTATTGGTTATTATAATTATATTAAATATTATAGTGTTTATAATAAAAGATATATGGTTATTGAATAATTTGTTAATGTTGTGTTTGATGAATATAATGTTACATTAATTATTATTCTAATGTTATTGATGATAGCTTAGATATGTTAATTTTGATAAAGAAATTAATCAAGAAAATAATGAATAAATTGATGGGGGAGAAAACCCCTTCTCAACATGATCCAAAATCTTGGAAGATTGAAAAAGATCATCCTGTTGAAAATGTTATTGTCAATGTTTATTCTGGTGTGAACACTAGAAATTCTAATTTAAAATAATGTGCCAATTCTGCTTTTATTTTTGATTTTGTTCCTTTTAATGTTGTTGATTATTTGAAAGATGAAAACTGGATTGTTTATATAGAAGAGTAATTAAATTAGTTTATTATAATTAATGTTTTTACTTTAATAGAATTTCTTAAAGATTAATTTGTAATTGGAACTAAGTGGATCTTTTGAAACAAGTTGGATGAATTTGGAAAAATTGTTAAAAACAAATAAAGTGTTGCTCCAGGGTACTCTGAAGAATAAGGTATAGATTTTGAAGATTCTTTTTCTCTATTTTCCTTATTAGTGGAAATTAGATTTTTTTGGCTTTTTCATGTTTTCAAGGTTTTAAATTATATCAAATGGATGCAAGAAAGTGATTTTTTTAATAGTTTTATAATTTAAGAAGTTCATGTTTCTCAACCCTCTGGTTTTTAAAGTAAAAAATATCACAATGATGTTTTTAAATTATCTAAAGCTTTGTATAGACTTAATTAAGAACCTCATGCTTGGTATGAAAGACTTTGTTTTTCTGGAAAATAATTGTTTTAAGAAAGGAAATGTTAATCCATATCGTTTTGTTAAAATAACTTCTGGTGATATTTTAATTGTACAAATTTATTTTGATGATATATTTTTTGGAAAATCTCATGAAATTATCTATAATGAATTTTCTGTGTTGATGGATTCTAAGTTTGATATGAGTATAATTGGAGAATTAAATTTCTTTATTGGACTTAAAGATTTTCAAAGAAAAATGGAGTTTTTAATTAATCTAAGTGTACTAAAGAGTTAGTTAAATGATTTGGTCTCAATTCCTCTAAATCTATGAAAAATCATATGGGAAATAATTGTAATTTTTATGTTGATTCATTTAGTAAATCTATTGTTTTTAAATTTTATAGAGAAATGATAGGTTGTTTTCCTTATTTAACGGCATCTAGAACCGATATCATTTTTAATGTTTGTTTATGTGCAATATTTCAAGAAAATATTATGGAAATTAATATTAATTTTCAAAAGAATAATTAGATTTGATAAATTAATTATTGATTATAGTTTATTTTATCCAAAATGTAATTGTTTTTATTTAACATCTAATTTTAATTCTGAGTTTGGAGGCTGTAGAATTGATCGAAAAAGAACATCATGTATCTGTAATTTTTTGAAAAAAATATTAATTTCTTGGTCATACAAAAACAAATATCTATTTATTTATCTATTAAATAAGTTTATTATTTCTCTAATGTAAGTAGTTGTGCTCAATTTTTATGGATTCAGAAAACCTTATGTGATTTTGGTGCTGATCTTGATAAACTGCCTATTTTTTGTGATAATACTTCTACAATTTATATTTCTAAAAACCTCTTACAAAATTCTAGTACAAAGCATATTGATATTAGATTTCATTCTATTAGCGATTATATGAAGAGGGGTGATTTTTTTTTTAGAATTTATACCTTATAAAATCATCTAGAATATTTTTTACAAATCCTTCAAACTCTTATCAGTTTGAAAAAATTAAATTTGATATTGGAATGTTGGAATTTTAACTTTTTATTATTTCATCTGTTTAGGGGGAAGTTTTTTTGTTTTCTCTTTTTGTTTATTTACAAAAAGGGGGAGAATAAAATTGTATTTAAATTTTTGGGTTTATAATAAAAAAAAGGGAGGATTTTTTTTCATGTGAATGTTTTATTTTGTTTGATTACACGGGGAATTTTTTTTTGCATGTGCATGTTTTATTTTTTTGTTTATATGTGTTCTTTTAAAAGTTTATTTCGTAATTTAATGATTTATTAAAATAAATTTTGTGGATTGTTTTTATTATTATAAATTTTAATAGATAAGATATTTATATAATCTTCATTAGTTTATGAGGAATTTTGAAAATTCTTTTTTAATAATTTAAAAATTCATTGAAGTTACTGCTGCTGATTTTGAAACTATACATTCTTCCGTTTTTAAAAAGTTATTGTATTTATTTTTCTACAAGTTATACTTATATCATATTCACATGAAACTTAATTTTATATAAATAAAAATTTTTATATTTATTTTTTTAGTTTTCATCGAAGTCCAAAAAAGATAATTGGATGTTCATTTATTCATCAGAAGTTCTACAATGCGGTTTCCCAGTAGCAGTTTTCTAGAATGTTTTTGTTTCTATTTTTCATTGATTTCAAGAGATGTAGAAGTCAGTTTTATTCAATTAATGATTTTTTTAGAAAGTTGATAAGTTTTCTACAAATATGTCTTTTTAAACAAAGGCTGATTCTACTGTTAAAATCCTTTAGAAATTCATTGATGTTTGTTAAAGTTTGTTATACAGTTTTTCACAAAGTATGGTTTGAAGACCCTCCATCGACAATAGTGAAAATTATTGTTTTAAAACCCTACTTCTACAACAATGACAAATTTGGTTCGATAACCCTATGGTACTATTCATTCTCTATGCTATGTTTCTGTTCATACCCTACTTTTAAAATTTTACAAAGTATGGTTCGACCACCCTATGTTACTATTCATTTTTTACAATAGAATAATATTCATACCATACATTATCGGTCATACCCTAAATTACTGTTCATACCCTAGGCTACGTTACTCTTCATAACATACATTAATGTTCATACCCTACTTTGATGCTATCACTTTGTGCTTTTATAATGAACATTGATTTATTGCATATTTATATCGATTATTTTCAATGTTTTTATACTGGATAAATTCACATTAAATATTAGGATTATGATCAAAGAGTTTTGACGATTTTAGTGAAATATTTAATGATAAAAAATAATAAATTATTTCAACATATTTTCCATAAAATCAGAGGATACAATTTTATTTAAATTCAAATATTTTAATTTACTTTTAGATTGTGCTATTAGTTTTCCGAAACATTTTTGACTATGTTTTAAAGAGGTTTGAATGAATTTAAATCATACTTTAAAGCATTGAATGATATTATTATTTTGAAGATACTATTGGAATAATTATTCATTTATTTTAGATTGTTTTATTCAATATTAATTCTACATGAATCAAAGAGGCAACGATGCTGTAATTTTTTGTGTGTGGAGATATTTTTGAAAGCTCTTGACTCAATTTGTTTTGAATATCTGATAAATGTGAAGCAACTAAAACTACTGAATATTTATTATATTTATATATATACCATTCTCTCTTACAGGTTATTGTGAGGATATTAATACACAACAAACCCAAGGGCTGACATTTTCGATGCACATTGAAATTTTCAACCTATTGTGAATTTGCAATGTCCTACGAAACTTGGTTTCATTACTTGGATGTTCTCTCAAGTTACGATTCAATTATGATTGGACTAAAATTTACTTAAAATGACATATCAATCAAAATATTAAGAACCAATACATCCTATTTAGTTGTTTATGTTCACTTTTATGGTTTATGATCCTGTAACACTATTTCTCATCTCTCACATATACTCTATTTTTATATTTTTTATTTTACACATAGAAGATTTATTTTTTATTGTTCTTCATCAGTTTGTGACTCTTAGATCCTAAATTTGGGATATAAGGGTTGTGAATGCATTTATAAAAAGTTAGTACTGTTTATATTGTGACTCAGAGTGTCAAAAGTCATGTTGTAAGGGTTGTGAATCCCCATAAAAAAGTTAGTGTTGTGTTTATCCCTCCACAAGAAAAGGATTTTGTAATTGTGTTATGATTCCCCCATAAAAATATTTTTTTTCTGAACATGTATCTCTCCAAGGGTATAGAGGTATAAGAGTATATTAGGACCACTTTGGAATGAACTAATATAAAATATATTATCATGTTATTTACCTTTTCAATACTAATTAACATTAATAATTAACTTTGATCCTCAATTTAATTAATCAATTTATTTGTTGAAAATTTTTAATCTAGTATAATCACCCCTAGCTAGACCATCTTATATTATCCTATCCAACCTAACATCAAGATTACTAGTGTGATAATAAATTAATTTTGGGTGATAGAAGTATAAGTGGATTTATAACCATTACCTGTACTAGAATAGATGTGGGAAAATTCCACCCTAACTTTTTCGTCAGACTCCCAAAACATTTTAAGGGCTATAGTGGTATTTGGGTTATAGTCGATATCCCTATGAAGTCATCACATTTCATCTCTATTATACAGTTCTTACATATTGATGATATGAGAAAAATATAAATTAAAGAAGTGGTAAGGTCGCATGGAGTACCACAATCTATTGTATCTGATCGAGATATGAGGTTTACCTTGAAGTTATGGAGAAGTATTTAGTAGGATCTATATGTGAAGTTGAGTTTCAATAAAAAATCTCATGTTCAAATAGATGGAAAGTCTATGTTGACTCTTTAAAACTTAGAGGATATGTTGTTATATTTTTCAATTAATTTTAATTGTGGTTGGGATCAAAACGATCGTAGAGATGAGTTTTATTACAACAATAAATTTCACTCTAGCATTTAACCAACACCTTATGATTACCTATATGGGAATAAGTATATAACTCCAAAATTTTGGGATTAATTTAGATAAATAAATCTATTAGGACTTGAGATAACTAGGAAATTTAAGAGAAAGTAAAATCCATTTAACAACACCTCAAGGTAGCTCAGATTCTATATGAAATATATATAGATAGTATTCCATGTGATCCTGAATTTTAAGTTCATGGGAATGTTTTTCTTTGAATTAATACATGTAAGATAGTTATGAAATTCCTAAATAAGGTCAATTTATAACCTAGATATATTGTCCCTTTCATGATTCTTGATTGATTTAGGATTATAGCTTAGGGTTTTGTGCTTCAACCAAACCACTCTCAAGTTCATGATGTGTTCAGTGTATCTATGCAGAGGAAGTGAATACCCAATCCTTTATAAGTATAGAACTCAGAGGTTTTACCACTGGACCATGTTATTTAATATATGGAACTACCAGTAGAAATCATGTATTATAGAGATAAGGTGCAAGGGAACAAGGCTACTCACCTAGATAAAGTTCTTTTGGGAAATCATAAATTTGAAGAAGCTACATAGAAACCCAAGATTATGATAAAATATGGATATACACATTTTCTTTTTCCATAGTGATGAAATATTGAGGTATAAATTCATTTTAATGGGTGTATAATGTAACACCCTAATATTTTATTAAATATTTCTCTTCAAATAATTTTTTTGATAGCCAGATATACTTGCTACACCCAGTCTACATGATCTGTAATATAGTATATTATTATATCATAACTATTAAATTGGAGGGTATGAATAAGATCAACTAATTTATTAAAAATTTAATTTTCACACTTTTTTAAAATAAATTCTTTGATTATTTATTAAATATTAATAAAGAAAAATTAAATCACTTGAAATAAAAAGTTGTGTTTTCTATAACAAATTATTTGTATACATGAAATGTATATTTATATTAATAAACAAAGTTAATCACTTCTGGAGAATGATTTTAATTAAATCAATATATTATATAAATAATAAAAATGTTAACATTCATCAAATATTTTTACAATGAATGAGAAAATAATAAATCCAGTTTTATGCCTAAAAACTATATTTTTATAAAAGAGGTTTTCAATGCATTTTCCATAATTATTTTAAAATTATTTTATACCACTTATAGTTATTTAATTTGATAAAATGGATTCCATATTTAAAACAAGGTGGTTAAAATATGGTAAATTGGTCATGTTAATTTTTTGGGACTATGAATAGCAACCGTGGTAAACTTTATCACGTCACTAATTAGAAAATTGGGGCAATATTAGTTTAAAATAAGTGCTAAGGTCACCAGTTTTCAAATAAGATCATATTGGATGAAGTTAATTCTACTGATATCACCAAATTATTGAAATTTCATTTTTTAAGAGACACTTTTTCATGAAATGACTTATTTAATATTTAAAGAATAGAAAGTTACCAAATTTTATTCACTTTGTTAGAAATATCACTTTTGTGTTCACATGGGGAAAAAGAAAATTTGGATAAAATATTAATTAAAATACTATGAATAGTGAAATCATCTTCCTGATGTTAATTTATTTATAATTTTTATTTAGTAAATTTACACCTTAATTGATTGTGCAATGATAATACTTTTTTTATTAAATTATAAAATAATAAAACAATTGATTTTGAAAATATTAAAAATAATTTAATTTGAGTGTTTCTTAATGTTACACATGTTTTTAAACAAATATAACATATTAGTTATGTTTAAAATGATTATACTCAAATATTAAATTTTTCTAGGAGTATTTAAATTTAAATTAGATGAATTGTTCCAAAATTGACATTAATGATATATTGTTATATATAATATTTTATTAAATCATTTAAAAATCATAAAAATACTATCATAAGCCATGTGAATGGAATATGGTTTATCACATCATCCATGGCCTAGTTATGAGTTAGTTTTGCATTTTTGATAACATTCTGAACCCTTTATCATTAAATTAGTTGTTACCGTGGTTAAGGTAAAAAATAATTGATAAAGGGGTTAATCAAAAGGATAAGGTTTTTAGTGAAACTAAAACCTATATAAATTTAATTTAATTTTGTAATTTAGATATTAGAAAATGTTTTTTTAAATTCATGGCCATTTGGAATCATTTTCATTAATAATGACTTTATTATACTTTAATATATTATATAAGGCGCCTTAAACCTCACTTAATCTTGAGTTATTACAAGATTACACGTTGAGGATATTTTCAGGTTTAGAGTTTTAGAGAATTAGATCATAGAACTTGATTTACATTCCACATTTAAACAAAGTGGTTACATAAAAGATATTATTCATTTTTCCCATCAATGGAAACATATTTAAAATAAAACATGGATTCTTTGTTCACACTTCCTTGACACTATCATCATATCACGTACCCTTCCCTTGACCTGTGAAAAACATTTCAAAAACTTGGGATGAGCATAAAAAGCTCCGTAAGGGATATAAAAATATGGAAAGGAAAATGAGTACATGTATACATATGAATGAAATCATACTTTTCCCATAAAACATAAGCATTTTAATATACCTCATAAAATCATGAATAAATCATAGAAATCATAAGACATAAAGGTAACTTGAGGCATTCATAACATTCTTACATAGGGAGTAACCCTATTGGTTACTTTTGGAATACCCACCACAGTATATTCCCTAAATCTCTTCGGAGAAACCTTAATGTTTCACTCCTTCGCGTTACCCAATGCATTGGAGAGCTATATCGGGCTCACCCGCCCTTAGTTTATCACGGAACCACCCGTCTTCATAAAAATTCCCAAGAACCATAACATAATCATAGAACATAATTGAATCATAAAGGAAAGATAACATTCCCACATTTCAATAACAACATAACATTTTAAGATATTGAAATAATGAATCCATTCTAAAAACCATTTTCAAAACCATTTAAAACATTTAATAAATAGATTTTTGAATCAAAGTGTCCCATACCACTTTGAATCTTCTAAAATTTTAAACCATTGATATCCATAAAAATAAATCATTAAAACCATTTTTAAAACATGGATATTAATGAGAAATATTTATAAGATTAAATCATTAAAACATTTAAAACGATATTTTAGTTAAAGGGGTTTTAACAAAATGAGAGACACTTGAATACAATAATTGAGGAATAACATTTAATAAAAACTTTATAATATCATGAGAATAAAGGGATTCATGATATAATATTGCAAATGATAGTATATACACCATATAAGAGTGAATTGGTGCATAACAATAATGAAGTCTCAATGGAAATGTAAATTGAGATGAAATCCATTATAAAGATGGTATCGTTAAATTAAGGATAAATCAATCTCATAATTATGTAAGACAAATATAAATACACCCAATATAAGTGGATATTAAGTGTAAAATAATCAAATGTCATTCACACATATTCCAAGGATGACATATTCAATGACTACATGTTGAACCCAAGGAAATCGAAATTGGGTTAAGAAGTTCCCTTGACAGCCTAACGGCGTCACATCAAAATGAGTTGATGAGAGATAAAAAGGGTATCTCATCACTTGGACATTAAATTTACATCAATAAGGATATAGAAGAGTGTATCCCAACATAACAATATGTAAATTAAAAGACCCAACAAAAGAATCCTTTTAAAAAGAGGAGGGTGAAAGGTTCCCTTACTGACATGGGTATCTTTCGAAACATACACCTCGTGAAAGAATGACAATACAACATTGATGTAAATACTCATAAATGAAAGTATATTACACAATGAGTAAAATAATCGAAAGTACATACAACACTAAAAGGAAGTTGTGGCAAATGTAGCATAAATCTCACGGGAATAAAAGTGAGATGAAAAATCCCTTACGAAAACTCGGCAGCCTAACGACGCCACTTAAAACTTACAAAAATGGATTGATGAGATCAAATAGGGTCTCTCATCATATTAAAATAAAGTTTAAAGCAAGTGGAATATAAAAGAACATCCCCCAACATAACAAAGAGGAGCTTTAAATAAGTGACATAAAGGAGAGTACTTAAAAAGAAAGAGAGAGGTTAGATCTCTTACGAAAATTCGGCAGTCTAACGGCGCCAATCAAAACTTCAAAAAATGGATTGATGAGAGAAAATAGGTTCTATAATCATATGAAAATAATAAGTAAAGTAGGATTAATATAAAAGAACATCCCAATCATAAGAAATATGAGCTTAAAAGGAATGACATAAAAGAGTGTACTTAAAAAGAAAGAGAGGAGTAGGATCTCTTACCTCAGGTCCGACTTGACTCGATCGTTATTTAATCTCCTGAATAATAAACTTGAGTTAATTTATACTTACATAAGATCTTTTTTCAAGTTCATTATTCCTTTTATATCACTTATTACCATGTCATGAACACTATGTAATTATTTTAGTTAATAACGGTCGTTTAAACGATCATTGGTACTTGAGTCAAAAATTGAACTTGTTGGAAAATAATTTTCCATGTAGTTATTGGTACATCATATACAGAATAGTATTGATGTTTTAAATATCATATATATCCAGTATATATTCATTTTATACTATTACATAGCATTTGGAGATAAAAATTAAAAGCACCATTCATGGAGACGGTAGGCCGTACGTACGCATGAACGCTACTTAAATTTTTTGTCATATTAATGGAATTAAAACAAAATGATAGATATATATATATGTTATAATTCCAGAATGATATCCATAATTTAGATGTAATATATTACATATATATCCATTATATATATGTACTTATAATAGTACATAATGTTTTGAGATAAGAAATGAAATGTACCGTTCGTGGAGACGGTAAGCCGTACGTATGCATGAACGCTACTTCCATTTCTATTTCATATTTAATGGAATTAAAAAATAATGATACATAATATGTTTTAATTCCATTATGGTATCATATATAATATCATTAAATATATCCTTTATACGTACCAGATATGGTATTAAATAATCAAATCACTTTGAGGGGGCGATAGTCCGCAGTTCCTTAAATGAAGATATCGCGTATACCCACAATGGAAGCCCTAAAGGTATGTCATAAATGAAAAATACAGAATATTAAGGAAACCATAAACATATTATATATCATATATAAATATAGTTACATCTTAATGGCCACCATGAAAGGTGTTAAGAGAAGATTGAACAATCATCATTTCGTGAGGCAGTAATTCGCCATCCACAGAAACAGTATGTTCTTTAACCATTAGATGTAGGTGTGTGTAAGTGTAGCTCGAATCCTTCTTATAAAAACATACTAGTATATTTAAGATACTAGAAGTTTTACAAAATAAATTAATAAAAAGAGTTTAGGGGGTTGGAGAAGCAAAATAAAACAAAAGGACACAAGGGAAGACATTACCTTAAAATCGGGTAACTCCCTTTGGATTGAGCTCAAAGGCTTCCTTGGGAAGCCTTCTGCCCAAAGTGAGGCTTCAAGGAGTTATATAGGGATGTGGAGAGACAAAATGGGTAGGGTTTGGCCGATAAAAAGGCTTTGGAAGTGTTGGTAAGGAGGTAGGGGTGGGGGCCTTTTATAAGAGGAGAGGAGGGGCACTCTTGGAAAGTAAGGAAATGTTACATTATTTTAGAATGTGTTTCGGATATTAATGGTCCCACATTGATGTGTTTCGAGGATAAAGTAATAAGGGTTATAAATCCTCCCATACAATAGGTTTTGGAAATGTGTAGGTCTTAGATATTACATTAGATTTCCATTTTATTTAAATCGTTAAATAATGAGGTCATCGCTGCATCATCATGATGTCATAAATAATTTAATTTATTTAATGTCTAAAAATTATAAAAAAAATACTATGATGTAGGAAATCATTTTATCTTTCCAATTAATTTTTATAGTCTAAAATATAATTTATGTAGACAAAATTAAAAATATTTTACTTATGTGATACATTCTTTGTTACATTTAACATTCTTTAAAAATAAAAAGATAAAAAGTCACTTTCTCACAAAAGTGATTCCATGGGGCCCCCAAGTTTGGAACAAGGCATCCCATGGTCGTCCATGAGACAACCAGTAGCCTTAGGACACATTTTGTGGTCATTTTATATTATTATGATACTATCTTATTATCTTTAACTACCCGATTACTCATTAATCAAGATAATTAAAGATAATTACCGTCGTTACTATTCATAATGTCCAAAAAAAAAGAGTCTTAATTACATAATTTGGACCTTATGATTACAAATATGTAATCCATTTTATCAAATTCCAAACACATAAATTGCAATAATTAATTTAAAAAAACTCCCCGTTGTCAAAACAAATAGCGGCTTTTCTAGAAACAATATTTATGAAAAGTTTGGCACTTGTTTATGAAAAATTCCAAAGTGAAATTAATCCCAATGACCATAATTGAATTAAATGGTAAAAATATATTCTAATTACACTTTAAAACAAATTAAAAAGATAATATAACCATATAATTAAATTATATGAAAGAGCAGTTTTGATGTAAAATGCAGTATTTTTCACTATTCATTGAAAAATGAACATTGTCAGAAAAATACCAAAAATTAACCCAAGGTAAATTTCAATGTCCCAATCATAAATAATATGTTTATTTTAAAAAAATAGAGCTTATAAAATTTCAAAAAAGTGGATTTAAAAGGGGTTCGCCATCAAAAGGCGGTTAATCGACCTTTTAAAGAATACTGGAATGTTTACGCTTAAAAACTAGATTCATTTGCATTTTTAATCCTCTAAAATTTATTGAAAAAAAGTAAAAATATTTGACAAACATATATAATCATTTTTTAGTTAGTTCTGTTCATTCCCTCTATTACAACAGCTAGGCGTTAACTACCATTTAAAATAATATTATTTTATTATTAGAGTGCAACATAAGATTTCAAAGAAACTTATTGTTGCATATTGGGTACGCCATCGTGCATATCATTCCCTTTAAAGTAATATTAATATTTTATTAACTAATATGGATAAATATGAAAATGACATAATCTTTATTTACCTGGGGTGTTATATCCTTCCCCCCTTTTGGGAATTGCGTCCTCGCAATTTTAAAATTGAGCTTGGAAACATCCTTGAACGTCCCACATCGGAACAAGAGTCGGTAAAACAATCACTTTAAAATAAATAAAGATAAGTACAAAGGTCACCCGAGTTAACCCATACTATGATTCCAAGTATGAAAATATGGACATGAAGGAAGAAAAAGGGTCATGTTCTGATGGAGAGTGATAGCAAACATGTCTAGGAGAAAGTTAACCACAAGAAAATCACAAAATTGTGATGGGTTAAACATTCAATTCCTCCGTAGGAAAAGTTAATAGACAACATTTTTGTTTTAAGTTACTTTTTATTGAGGAATTTGTTTATAATGAAACATAATCACTTATCATGTTGGCTTTCAACTTTTATTAGATTCCTTACACAAACTCATATTTTCTCCAAAAGACGAGTATTTATGAAGACTTGTTCACATTAAGAGTACTATAATCAAATTCTAGAGAATCACCTAATCCAAAAAAGAGAACTATACAATTCCCATGTCTTTAGACTTTAACCAAAACCAAAACCAAAAAGGTTAGTATAAGATCAGATAATCCAGAAAAGGATAACCCTTTATAAAAAATATAATCTATTCTTAATCTCCAAAATTTGTGCAACAAAACCCAAAGTTCAACGAGGACCATTCGATAAACAATTTGTCCATAAAAATTTTCAAAGTAAACCAAACTAAGATTGAAACCCAAATATTTGAAGGATTTAGTCACATAGTCTTCCAAGTTAAATCGTAACATTTATCTCCAAACAACATCAGTTGCTCTTAATGTCTCGTATTGAAAATTAATTAACCTAATCACATATCCTCCATGATAGGTTAATAAATTTCCATAGATAACCCAAAATCAACTTACTCTTAATTCATAAAATCATCTAAATAAAAACAATCAGTCAAACTAACCAGGGAATTCACGTAGTCCATTGGTAGGTGATAAATACAAGTCTCACTTTGGTTGTGGGTTCGATTCCCGTAGCTTTGTCCAACGCGATGGGTTGTCACACGGTCTGCGTGTTGTCCTTTTTCAAAAACTATATAATTCTTAACACATTCCCCAAAACGAGATAAAATCATCAAAAATAATCATAACATATTTTAAACTCAAGTTTATCTCATGCTTTTCATTTTCCATCATAACATATAATAACCCATAATTAACTCAAATGTAAGGATCATATAAACTCTAATGGTTACCTTTATAATTATTACCTGAACTTCCACATCGATTGGTCATCTCGTACATGATGCATTAAAGAACATACCAAGGTTCAAGTGGTTTATCATGACTCCTTGATAGTTGGTTTAGAACAACCACAAGTTTCCTCATTGAATCCCCCATTTTATCTAGTATCCTAATCAAGGAACCACCATAGTTTCCTTCAAACCTGTTGTCTCTTTGGTGCCTGACAGATCCATCAATTCACTAAAAACAGAAATGTCAGTGTGATTATATCAACAAAACCATCATGTGTTAATGAGGAAGGTAAACACTAAGATATACTTA
The DNA here is from genome assembly GCA_963277665.1 of Viscum album. NCBI lineage: Eukaryota > Viridiplantae > Streptophyta > Magnoliopsida > Santalales > Viscaceae > Viscum > Viscum album. The sequence continues at coordinate 1,203,168,681 of OY728138.1, forward strand.
CTCATTCAATTAATCTAAAACTAGGACTCTTTCTGAAATCCTATCCATTATGGTACTTTCCCTTATGCTTAGAGAATACTCTAACCTCTAAAGTTATCTAAACCGACCTTTGATACCAACTATAAGGCCCCAGCCTTAAACCTTACTTAATCTTGAGTTATTACAAGATTACACGTTGAGGAACTTTTCAGGTTTAGAGTTTTAGAGAATTAGATCATAGAACTTTCATTACATTCCACATTTAAACAAAGTGGTTATATAAAAGATAGTATTCATTTTTCCCATCAACGGAAACATATTTAAAATAAAACATGGATTCTTTCTTGACACTTCTTTGACACTATCATCATATCATGTACCCTTCCCTTGACCTGTGAAAAACATTTCAAAAACTTGGGATGAGCATAAGAAGTGCAGTATGGGATATAAATATATGGAAAGAAAAATGAGTACATGTATACATATGAATGAAATCATACTTTTCCTATAAAACATAGGCATTTTAACATACCTCATAAAATCATGAATAAATCATATAAATCATAAGACATAAAGGTAACTTGAGGCATTCATAACATTCTTACGTAGGGAGTAACCCTCTTGGTTACGTTTGGAATACCCACCACAGTATATTCCCTAAATCTCTTCGGAGAAACCTTAATGTTTCACTCCTTCGCGTTACCCAATGCATTGGAGAGCTATATCGGGCTCACCCGCACTTAGTTTATCACGGAACCACCCGTCTTCATAACAATGCCCAAGAACCATAACAAAATCATAGAACATAACTTAAGCATAAAGGAAAGATAACATTCCCACATTGCAATTACAATATAACATTTTAAGATATTGAAATAATGAATCCATTCTAAAAACCATTTCCAAAACCATTTAAAACATTTAATAAAGATATTTTTGAATCAAAGTGTCCCATACCACTTTGGAGCTTTTAACATTTTAAACCATTTATATCCATATAAATAAATCCTTAATATCATTTTGAAAACATGGATATTAATGAGAAATATTTATAAGATTAAATCATTAAAACTTTTAAAATGATATTTTAGTTAAAGGGTTTTAACAAAATGAGAGACACTTGAACACAATAATTGAGGAAGAACATTTAATAAAAACTTTATAATATCATGAGAATAAATGGATTCATGATTTAATATTCCAAATGATAGTATATACACTATATAAGAGTGAATTGGTGCATAACAACAATGAAGTCTCAATGGAAATGTAAATTGAGATGAAATCCATTATAAAGATGGTATCCTTAAATTAAGGATAAATCAATCTCATAATTATGTGAGACAAATATAAATACACCCAATATAAGTGGATATTAAGTGTAAAATAATAATAGGTCATTCACACATATTACAAGGATGACATATTCAATAACTACACGTTGAACCCAAAGAAATCGAAATTGGGTTAAGAAGTTCTCTTGACAGCCTAACGGCGTCACATCAAAATGAGTTGATGGGAGATAAAAAGGGTATCTCATCACTTGTACATTAAATTTACATCAATAAGGATATATAAGAACATATCCCAACATAACAATATTTAAATTAAAAGACCCAACAAAATAAGTCTTTTAAAAAGAGGAGGGTGAAAGGTTCCCTTACTGACATGGGTATCTTTCGAAACATACACCCTGTGAAAGAAAGACAATACAACATTGATGTAAATATGCATAAATGAAATTATATTACACAATGAGTAAAATAATGGGCAGTACATACACCACTCAAAGGAAATTGTGGCAAATGTAGCATAAATCTCACGGGAATAAAAGTGAGATGAAAAATCCCTTACGAAAACTCGGCAGCCTAACGGTGCCACTTAAAACATACAAAAATGGATTGATGAGATAAAATAAAGGTCTCTCATCATATTAAAATAAAGTTTACAGTAATATGAATATAAAAGAACATCCCCCAACATAACAAAGAGGAGCTTTCAAGAAGTGACATAAAGGAGAGTACTTAAAAAGAAAGAGAGAGGTTAGATCTCTTACGAAAATTCAGCAGCCTACCGGCGCCACTCAAAACTTCCAAAAATGGATTGATGATAGAAAATAGGGTCTCTCAACATATGAACATAAAAAGTAAAGTAGGATTAATATAAAATAACATCCCAATCATAAGAAATATGAGCTTAAAAGGAATGACATAAAAGAGTGTACTTAAAAAGAAAGAGAGGAGTAGGATCCCTTACCTCGGGTCCGACTTGACTCGATCGTTCTTTAATCTCATGAATAATAAACTTGAGTTAATTTATAATTCCTTAAGAACTTTTTTCATGTTCATTATTCCTTTTATTTCACTTATTACCATGTCAAGAACACTATGTAATTATTTTAGATAATAACGGTTGTCTAAACAATCATTGGTACTTGAGTCAAAAATTGAACTTGTTGGAAAATAATTTAACATGTAGTTATAGGTACATCATATCCAGAATAGTATTAATGTTTTAAATATCATATATATCCATTATATATTCATTTTATACTTTTCCATAGCATTTGGAGATAAAAATTAAAATCACCGTTCACGGAGATGGTAGGTCGTACGTACGGATGAACGCTACTTTCATTTTTTGTCATATTAATGGAATTAAAACAAAATGATAGATATATATTTGTTATAATTCCAGAATTATATCCATCATTTTAGAAGTAATATATTACATATATATACATTATATATATGTACTTATAATAATACATAACGTATTGAGATAAGAAATAAAATGTACCGTTCATGGAGATGGTAAGCCGTAGGTACGCATGAACGCTACTTCCATTTCTATTTCATATTTAATGAAATTAAAACATGATGATACATAATATATTTTAATTCCAGTATGGTATCATATATAATATAATTATATATATCCTTTATACATACCACATATGGTATTAACGAATTAAATCACTTTGAGGGGGCGGTAGTCTGCACTTCCTTAAATGAAGATATCGCGTATACCCATAATGGAAGCCATAAAGGTATGCCATAAATGAAAAATACAGAAGATTAAGGAAAAAATAAACATATTATATATCATATATAAATATAGTGACAACTTAATGGCCACCATGAAAGGTGTTAAGAAAATATTGAACAATCCTCGTTTCGTGAGGCAGTAATTCGCCATCCACAGAAACAGTATGTACTTTAACCATTAGATGTAGGTGTGTGTAAGTGTAGTTCGAATCCTTCTTATAAAAACATACTAGTATATTGAAGATACTGGAAGTTTTACCAAATAAATTAATAAAAAGAGTTTATGGGGTTGGAGAAGAAAAATAAAACAAAAGGACACAAGTGAAGACATTACCTTAAAATCGGGTAACTCCCTTTGGATTGAGCTCAAAGGCTTCCTTGGGAAGACTTCTGCCCAAAGTGAGGTTTAAAGGAGTTATATAGGGATGTGGAGAGAAAAAATGGGCAGGGGTTTGTCCGAGAAAAATTCTTTGGAGGTGTGGGTAATGAGGTAGGGGTGGGGGCCTTTTATAAGCGGAGAGGAGGGGCACTCTTGGAAAGTAAGGAAATGTTACATTATTTTAGAATGTGTTTCGAATATTAATGGTCCCACATTGATGTGTTTCGAGGATAAGGTGATAAGGGTTATAAATCCACCCATACAATAGGTTTTGGACATGTTTAGGTCTTAGATATTACATTATCTTTCCATTTTATTTAAATCGTTAAATAATGAGGTCATTGCTGCATCATCATGATGCCATAAATAATTTAATTTATTTAATGTCTAAAAATTATAAAAAAAATACTATGATGTAGGAAATTGTTTTAGATTTACAATTAATATTTATATTACAAAATATCATTTATGTATACAAAAGTAAAAATATTTTACTTAGGTAATACATTCTTTGTTACATTTAACATTCTTTAAAAATAAAAAGATAAAAAGTCACTTTCTCACAAAAGTGATTTCATGGGGCCCCCAAGTTTAGAAAACAGCATCCCATGGTCGGCCATGAGACAACCAGTAGCCTTAGGACACTTTTTGTGGTCATTTTATATTATTATGATATTATCTTATTATCTTTAACTACCCGATTACTCATTAATCAAGATAATTAAAGATAATTACCATCTTTACTATTCATAATGTCCAAAAACAAGAGTCTTAATTACATAATTTGGAACTTCTGATTCCAAATATGTAATCCATTTTATCAAATTACAAACACATAAATTTCAATAATTAATTTAAAAAAACTTCCCGTTGTCAAAACAAATAGCGGGTTTTCTAGAAACAATATTTATGAAAAGTTTGGCACTTGTTTATGCCTAATTACAAAGTGAAATTAATCCCAATGACCATAATTGAATTACATGGTAAAAATATATTCTAATTACACTTTAAAACAAATTAAATAGATAATATAACCATATAATTAAATTATATGAAAAAGCAGTTTTGATGTAAAAGGCAGTATTTTTCACTATTCATTGAAAAATGAACATTGTCAGAAAAATACCAAAAATTAACCCAAGGTAAATTTCAATGTCCCAATCATAAATAATATGTTTATTTTGAAAAAATAGAGCTTATAAAATTTTCAAAAAGTGGATTTAAAAGGGGTTCTCCATCAAAAGGCAGTTAATCGACCTTTTAAAGAATATTAGAATGTTTACGCTTAAAACTGGATTCATTTACATTTTTAATCCTCTAAAATTTATTGAAAAAAAGTAAAAAAATTTGACGAACATATATAATCATTTTGTAGTTATTTCTGTTCATTCCCGCCATTACAATGGCTAGGCGTTAACTACCATTTAAAATAATATTATTTTATTATTAGAGTGAAACGTAAGATTTCAAAGAAACTTGTTGTTTCATATTGGGTACGCCATCCTGCATAGCATTCCATTTAAAGTAATTTTAATATTTTATTCACAAATATGGATAAATATGAAAATTCCATACTCTTTATTATCCTGGGGTGTTACATTTTAATAAATTACAACCATATCCTCTTCCCCCCTTATAAACAGTCACCCATCTTTCCTCTCCCTTGAAACACTTTGAGAAATATATCTTGACCATAACCTAAAAAATACATTATAAACATTCTTATCCACATTATTTAGGTGTTTTTCATACGAAAATATCGAACCTATGGTCTTTAATAGGTTATCTAAGGGAGTTCTTTCAATGAAGAAATATTTTCTTTAACTGGTCACTTTCTTATTATTTCTTATTTACCTCCTATAAATATATGGTATTTATCATAAAAAAATAAATTTAGTATCCTAAATATACTAAAATGTTATTATTATTATTAAATAACCATTTCACTCTCTTTCTAGTCAAATGGGCAGTTAAATTATTGCTCGTGCCTATTTAGAATTTATTGTCTCCAAATATCGACACAATTCATTTTCAAAAACCATATTTATTGAATGGTTATTATGATGATTTTAATGTTAATATAATATAATTATCGCATAATTTTTATTTATTAATTATAATATCATGTCTACCTTCTTTAATTTCATTCTGCTAGAAAATAATAACATCGCTCATGCATATGTGTGGAATACACCCTCAACGAAGCGATATGATTTGTTTTTAATTTTCATTTTACGTAGATTTTAATAAGGGAAAATTTAATTGAATTACATGATATATATTATATAATAATGATTATTTAAAGTTAAATTATTATTTATTTATCTTTCAATCCATCTTTTAAAAAAGTGAAAACAACGTTCATGCGTTCTTACGACCTACCACTATGGGGAAGAAACTTTATACCAATAGTTTGGAACCATCAGTATAGGCCCCCAAAACATTGGTATAGGATATAACAATGGATTGGAGGACCTTTTGAATATCTTCCATTAGAATAGGGTTGTAACAATGGTTTTGATATCCATTGGTATAGGTAATGTAAAATAAAATATAATGGATACATTTGATCCCAAAACTTATGCCTTATATCTCAATGACCTAATCACTAACCTACAATAAATTTTTTGAAAATAATATTATATATATATATATAATTCATTTAAATTTTAATTTATTAAACTTTTTTTAATAAAAGAATTTATAAAAAATACGAACACCTATACCAACGGTTTCCCAAACCATTGGTATAGGTATTTCGAGTTTTGGAACCTATGCCAATGGTTTTTCGAAAATAAAAAGTATAAGGGATTATTATGGAATTTATAGCAATGGGTTTTTTACAAACCTTTGGTATAACTAAGACGTATACCAATGTTTTTTCTAGAACCAATAGTAGAGTGTCTTATTATGGAAGATATACCAATGGTTTTGGACAAACCATTAGTATAGATATGACCTATACCAATGGTTTTTCCAAAACCTTTCTTATAAGGTATTTTTATGTATTTTATACCAACAATTTTGGACAAAGTTTTTGTATAGATAGGACCAATAAAAATAATTTTTCCGAAACAATTGGTATAGGTTCTTTCTATGATACCTATACCAATAGTTTTGACCAAACCATTTGTATTGGTACCCGATACCAATGGTTTTCAAAAACCATTGGTATAGTTCTCTTGGTATAGGTCTAATTTCTAGTTGAGTACCATCTCCATGAATGGTGTAATTCAATTTTCATTTTCTAAATTTTATAGATGAATATATATATATATATATATATGATGAATATATATTCTATTTGTATCATTATTAAAATTTTGGATTTGATGGAATCATGGTCAATATTCAAGGATAAGAAGCATTGAATTGAAACATTCGTGATAAATGATATATATAGTTAACACATGAAAACAATGATTTAACTAAGGAATTATTATCAAATGGGTTCTAAAATGAAATCAAGGGAAAATATATGTTATTATGAATTTTTAATTGATTATTTTTATGAATTATAATAAATTTAAATTTATTAAACTTGTGTTTAGAGTGCTTTTGAATCAAGTGGAACTCGATATAAGTGTTTATCATCTCAAATTATCTTCTTTATGATAGATGTTAGGACATGAACATATCTTATTTTATGATGGGTATACACTAAATTTTTTCATGTTATATCATTATTATACTTATTTTCATGATAGTAATGTTTCATTTGATGTTATCATTTTGTGGGAATTAAGATTCAAATGTTACCAAAGTGATAAGTGTTTTATGTTACAATTTTATTTGGGACTATTGATGATGCAGTTTATAATGATGAAATTTTATGATATACCTCTCAATATACTCGTGGATTTTCTTCAACTATAGTTATTTGTTGAGAATAAATTTAATCCTTTTATTTGACTCAATTTAAGTACTCTAGACACTTAAATAACATTTTTAAATAGAATTAACTTTATTTCTCTCTGAAGTCTAAAACTTTTTACATCCATTTACATTTTTTCTAAAAATTTATTCATGAGTGTTTTAAAAAATATACAATGTTTTTTTAAAACCTTTTTACCCATGATTTTATTTTTTTAAAATATTATAATTTTTATCATCTTGTTCTTTTAGGAATGTAATTTTTGACTTATTTTTTCAATTTAAGAGGAATATTTTCCTTTACCTTATAGGACCTGAATACAATTTACCAATATCATGACTGATTAATATTATAAATATTCTATTATAATTTTCCAATTATATTTTAATAGAAAATTATTTTACAAATTTTTTCTGAATTTATAGTAACTAAAAAGTAATTTACAAATTTGAAAGGGTATTTTCTTCAATAATGTTATAATGATATTTTATGGTATTTATATTAGTAAATTACCAAAAAAATTTATATTATTTTTGATTTATGGGGGATATGATCCAAGGGTACAATCCTTTTTATTTCTCTAGATGTTTTATATTTATGATAACAAGATTTTTATGAAACCCATTCCTTTTACTTAGGTTATACTATAATGAATTATTGAAATGTTTATGAAACCCATATATTTCAAATGTTATATGCCATGATGAAATTTTAATGAACACTATTTTATTTTTCATGGGTTATGATATAATGAATTTTTTATGGCCTTGTAGCACACACATGAGTGATTTTCATTATGTTAAGGGTGGGTCCAGAATAATAGAGTCCCCCAATTTTTTGGGTAACAATTGATATATCATGTGATAAAAACGAATAGAATAGGGATTCAACCACATTTACCAAGGTAATATATCTATGATGATAATATTTAGATTAAACCTTGACTACTATGATGGTTTGGTGAGTAAACCCAGTTCTTTCTGAAACTCTTGATAATAAATGTTGAATACTAAGTAAATGATTTTCTATGCTTATGTGTATGGTTCAAACTCAAGTATTATGCTTATGTTAGGCTCTCATGGATCATTTTTTAATTCCTTTATGATTTTATGTCTTATAAACTTCTCTACTTTATTCTAAGACTCATGATTATGATCTATGATATGAATGATATTATTTTTATATGTTGTTATCATTTTATCATTCCCTCATACTCATATTATACTCATATTATAATTCATATCTCCCTTGTCTACCTTTAATTAGCATCCATTCTAACATTTTCAAATGTTTCCTTTTCCACAGGTTATATATAAAGGTACTAAGTATGATATGTCTAAGTAGGGTTCTTTTTATGAAGTTCTTATTGAGATATGATATAGTACACTTATGAATCAATTGTTATGTATCCATATTTCCAAACTTTCTAGGCCTGTATGATTATTTTGTAGATCTTTTTGTTATGTATTGTATATTAATCTAAAAATATGAAAAACGTATGTTTGAAAACTATTGGTCATTTTATAAGTTTCATTCATTCCTAGATGGTATTTCATCCTAATCATCTTTTCCCCTTGGAGGGTTAGTGTAAACATTGTCTACTTATACTGGAGGTTTGTAAAACTTCACCTATTTAGAATCAACTTTAACTGTAGAATGTTAATAAAAATGAAGCAATATTGGATTTTGTGTATAAAAATATGGTGATAATAGAAATTATATAGATGATAATGTTAGTCTACTTCATTAAGTTTATTTTCCTCAAGAAGTTTGAGTAAATTACATTAATGGACAAGATAAAGTTACATGAGACCTTCTAAGTTCAAAAAGAGTAGGTTTTTTTTCGTTGGTCCTCATATAGTGGGTGAACAATATATTTCCATACTATTGGACAAGGTTAGTGTTCTATTTTTTTTCCTCTCTATAGGTGGAATTGGGTAATATTTATATTTCTTGGGTTCTTTTTCATTTACTGATGTCAGTTTATGTTTGAAAATTAAAGTTTTTACTATACCTGACCTCATTCCTTAAAGTAATAGTAGTGGGATGAGATTTGTATTTGTTTTACCGAATGAAATCCTCTATTCATTATTCCAGGATTGTAAAATCACAAAATGTACAAGGGTATTTTGACATTATAAATAGTTTTTATAATGCATCTTATTGATTATATTTACAAATCATCTATAGTTACTAATGTGGTAAATGCATATTAAGTGTCCTTGTCAAACCCTTTTATCATGAAATAAATTCCAAAAATCTATAATTTTAATAAATCATGTAATTGGAGAGATTAAGGATAGATTTTTCTTTAATGTAGTGCTGAATTGGTATATTATTTGACCAGGGGGATCCTCGCAGCTTATAATACATCATGATGGAAAATTTATTTACTAGAAAAATTATGGCCCCTCAAGGGTTTTGAAAAAAAATATGAGATTCAATTCATCATACGGATCATGTTTCCCCCACAAAAGGATACCCTAGGACATGAAAGGTGACCAATTATGTTTAATTTATATTATCAGATGTTGGAGGAGTGAGGAGTTACATGAACTCATTCATGACCATGGTTTCTCTTAGACTCTATTGGGACATGTCATCCCTATATGGATTTTACTCAATCAATTAGGGACTGAATGGGTTCAAGGAGGTTTGATAGTAATGTTTTTTAGATGATACATGAATGTAAGATTCTATAAATGACTAATGTGGACACCCATAATATACCGATTGGTAATATCCAATTTGAGACAGATGAATGTGACTATCCGAGAAAATATGTAAGATGTTGTCCTGATCGAGGAAAATCTTGGCCATCCTTAGTTTTGGTGTTGAGATAAACAGTTTTTTTATACCCATAGATAATTTTATGACTAGACTATGCTGTTTTGGGTTGGGTAACCCCATCTTGTTGAATTTGATTAAAGGGGGAGAGACATTCACCATTGATTCAAAGTTGTACTCACTGGGATTAATTCTACTAAGTAACTCAACATTTATACATTATAGATCTTCTATATCATCCACATAATATGACAAATTCTCTTCAGTATATATAATATAAACCAATTTTTGTGGAAAGTGGAATATAGACATGGTTTTCCATTTATCTTTAGCCGAATCATGTTAATTGGGTGGAAAATGAACATTTTGAGTTTCCAGGGTTTATGTCAACAATGGATTTCATGTGCACATTCATTCCTAAAGTGTTTTATGTAAAACTAAGGTTCATGAAAATTCTTCCTCATATTATCCATCTGTGTCTATGTCTCAACATGTGTACTCAATCATATTGGCACTGATAAAATTCCCTTCTGAATTTTGGGTAGTTAGAACCAAATATTCATGAATACCTAATTAATATGGTGTATCTTAATCCCATGTTCCCTACTTAAGATGAAAATAAAGAACCTTATTTGTATTTTCCCTCTTCTCAAGTCACTTCAGCTTCAAACCGATATGGGGTTTAATTTTTCTAGATCGGTACTTCCTTGGGAACAATCTATGGATTATTATTCTGAGGTAATCCCTAGCCATTATTACTAGTCATACCTTAAAATATAGGATTTTGTTTCATAATAATAGGAATGGTGAGGGAACTGGTTTCTAGAGGATACCTCACAACATGGAAAAGAACAATTTTATTAGTATAAGTGGAGAAGTGAGTAAAAATTCTCCCAAACTTGATGGATGGGGGTTGAATTGATCGTGTTTCCATAACTGCTTTGTGCCGCTATGGATTCGATGACCCATGGGTTGTTGGAGGCGGTAAAAATTACACCAAACCTATATGTTGGGGATATTATTTGATGGATTCTATCGCTATTTCCAATATATTATTTCTAAATTGAAACTATTTCACTTGGCTCAGTCTGGGTGTAATGTATGTTTTGAATGAGATCTATTAACCACTAAGGGTTTTCATGCGGTTAAGGACTTCTCCCTTATCGATTTAGAAGCTCATGAGACCTTTTCCAAAGCATAACAATGGGGTCCACTAATAAATCATTCTCTTTGGTCACTCTTCTTCTATTCTTTTGAGGTTGTAGGATTTTATTTGATAGAATAAATAGTATATATAGAATTCAAGCCAGATACTTCTTCTTCGACAATGAAATTACTTGATTTCTTCCTTGGGGGACTCTGATAACCAAAAACTAAATTAATGGGAAATAATTAATACTCAACCCATACTGAGATATATATCCATGATAGGGAATCCATAATAATTTTTTGAAGAACCATTAGAATATAGATACAAGCATACTTTTAGATCTTACAATTATTCTATGATATTTGGTTCTATGCTACTATTAAAGTATAATTATCAAATTAGTGATAGATATTTCTTATCCCCTTGAGATGGATGGTGTACTCATGATAGAAAAAATACTTGGATTTTAGATGAAAGTGTGTTTACCATAAATTTTATTGTAATAAAGGCATGTAAACATCCTTTAACACATTCAAGATGTCGTATTGGGTTCTGTAGATAGTCCATAACATAATGGGTATATTTTCCTAGGAAAGTTCGTTCAATATATCAATATCCTTTTCATCATCTTAAATAAAAAACTTTTGCACATAATTATACCAAAGTAGATTACCTTCAAACACTTTATCATTATTTGGTGGTATTTTAAGATCCCCTTTGACCATGAAAGATTATGTATAGATTAAGGGTGGAACTAAGAATGACCATCTCCCCATACCACTTAATGGAGATGATGAAATATCACATTTTAGTGTTAAGGTTTTGGGTTTATCCTAACTTGGTCCTTTGAGTTCCACTCAATATGAGGTCATTCTCAAAATATAATTAACTGGTAGAAGTTCTTCTTTTTGTGATGAAATGTAACTATTGAGAGGACATTTGAAATGGATTCGATGGAGTGAAATTCCATGGACATGGGTTTTTATTCCATAGCTAGGTCCTTCATAGTTACTAGTCAATGGAATAGAAATAGAATTACCTCTGTACCTATTGATCTTTACATTATGAGGAGTAATTTCATAGCTATAATCTTAGGAAGGGTTTCCATGATTAACCTTTTTTTTCCTTTTAGAGGACCATCCTGGAATGTTATCTAGGGAGGGCCTATAGAACTTATTATTAATATATAATGGGGATGAACTCCATGTATGAAGCCTCTATACCTTTATGGTTATAAGTTAGTAAAGTTTTAGGCCACTATAAACATATGTTTCTAAGCCTCTAGAATATCAGCGTTGGTCACTATAGGACAAGTTAATTGTATAGATCCAAGCTTATTTTACATGGATATTAAATTTCTTTTTCATAATACTTAATACATGACACAAAAATAAGCCCAAAGATTTTATTATTTTATTGTCTTTGGAAACTCAAAACAAAATATCCTAATCATGATGAAATATCTTCAACATCTCCCATATAGATATTTTCATTTGGTATTTTCTACCTAAAACCTTTCTTTATATAATGGGGAAAAGAAAAAATATAAAGGGTGACCTGAAATGATCATTAAGGGTAAACATGGTGAACATCAAACAAACCATAAACTTTTGAATGTAAAAACATGAAAATAAAGTTTAAACATCAAAATATTGTGTAATGAAATAAATCTTGGTAGTAAGTAAGGCATGGATCATAATGGGAAATTATACATGATAGGATATAATTGACATAAAACATGTAATTTTATAAAACTAATAAGCACATAAAATGATTTACATAGTATCCAAGGCATTGTTTCCAAGACCATTATAGTGGACAAAGTCCATTATTGAACCGTGTTTACTTACCATTCCAACCATGTATTACTGAACTAGATTTACTTGTCAATCCAGTCATGGATATCTCATGAGATATAAATATTTACCCAATGCATTGGAGGGAGATATATTTCCTACCCATTCTCATAATTAAATCATTGTTACACGTGCCACAAAAAATAAATCATTCATCATAGCATAACCCATGAAATAAAATAGGTTTCTTAAATATAATTCCATCATAACAAAATCCATAAAAAAGATAATTCCTCCATCAACTCAATTAAATCTTGGTAATAATATGGATAGAAACATAACCATATTTCGTCTTATATGGAAAATAATTTTCATAAAACATATGAACTTAATTCCTGAGGAAAATATCTTTTCTTCTTCAAAAATGTTTTCTTTTCTCAAAATGACGAGCAATTTTAAAAGAAAATAATTTAATTGAAAATAAATATGAAATAATATAATGGAAGATTCCTGGAAATAAGGCATTATGAATATGTAAAAACCCATTTATGTTGTATAATATAAAAAACATTCTTCTCGTACTTTTTCTGGAAAATTCAAAAAGTACCTTATATGGTAAACGTAAGAATGATTCCTTGAAAACCATGTAGTAAAAGTAAACATGGGTAAAAATGATTTTAAAAATACATATAAGAATAATAAAATTTTAATTATTATATTCTTAGAAAACATGAAAACTGATATTAAATATACCCCCAGTAAATACTTACGTATACACAATCTTAGATAAATATGATATTTGGAACTTTATCCTTTACTATAGGTCCGATTTCCACCATATGTGTTTGAAACCCCTGTTTAGTGAGTTTAAACATATTATTATCTTATGAAATAACTGAAATAATATTTATTATATCATATATGATTCACTTATTATTTTATATTACCAGTTCATTTTACAATTCCGTGTTAAAGTAGTGTTCTGGGTAATGATTGTTTTATTTATCGTTCGTGTTTAAAATTGTTATTCTTAATATTATTACTTATATCATGATTAAATTACTTACATAATGTAAAATATGATTTATATATTATATATATTCTACAAATAAATATATATAATAGATAGTTAAATGAAATGGAATATACCATTCAATGAGAGGGTAAGTCGTTCGTACGCATGAACGCTGTTTTCTTTTCCTTATTAAATTGAATGGAAGTAAGTAAATGATATATATATATATCTAAATCAAGTAGAATTATTGGGTCATAAATTTCATTTTTATTTATTATATATACTTTAAAATCATTCTTTAATGGTTAACATGGAGAATGAATCTCATCGCATTGTAGAGGCGGTAAGCCGTACATACGCACAAGCGATGATATCGTTCCCATAATTATTGAATGGTTTTGGAGTGGATGATACATAATATATTATAATTAGTATCATGTTATTATTATCATATATAGTTATTATTTCCACCATTATACCCATCCATGTAAGGTGGTGGTGAAAAATAGATTACACCACGACGTGGAGAAGGTAAGCCGTATATACACACGCGCGGTGATTTTATATTTTGTAGGATAGAAAGATGGTGAAATATGGTTGTTTCATATTTAAAATAAAAATATAAGTATATGAGTGATACTGATGTTATTAATTTTTAATTAAAAAACTAAAGAAGAGGAAGTAGAAGAAGAATGAAATTTTAAATAATCGGTAGAACATATTACCTCTTCTCGATGTGCCTCCTTTAGATTTCCTCTTAGGGAACTAGAATTTGTATTTTGAGAAGAAAGAACATCTAGAATGTAACTTGGAAATTTTAGAAGATAAATGGGCTATATTTGGATGATCTTGAAGGCTAAAAATTAAGTTAAGAGAAGATGGAGGAGGTTAAGTTTTATAATAGAGGAGAGGGGCGCTTTAAGATTGTCTTAAAATATTAATTTATTATAAATTCAATTTTGATTTAAATTAATCAAAAACTTATTTAATTAGAATATAAGATGATCTTGGTTCTAATAATCATCATATAATAATTTTTAGACAAGTTCTTAATATTTTTTATACTTATTTTTTTTCGTTTAACCCTTATTTTACCCTTTTTAATCTTATTGTGATACTATGTTATTTACACAGTTTGTGTTTATTTAATTACCATATCATGTAAAAATACCCAAAAAAAGTTACTTATGACATATTTGGACTTATATTAACCATTTTTATGAATATTATATTTTTATGAATTTAATATCTTTTAATAAACTATTTTATGTTTTAAGTTATGAATTTTGTCAATTTTGGACACTATTCATTCTTGACTTTTTTAAAAATTTATAACAATTTTATTCTTTTAAACCAAAGAAATTAACTCATACCTAATATGTCAATTTCATAAATAAAATTATTCTATGACATCAAAATGTTTAAATTAAATTTATTTTAATATTTATAGATTCATTTATTTGAATATTTCTTTAATGTGGTAATCACTACATCATAATTGTGTCATAAATAAATATATATATCTAGTGTATAAAAATTATAAATAAGATACCATGATGTAAGAAATATTTTTATATTTCTAATTAATATTTATAGACATATATATCAGTTATACAACCCTATATTAAAATCAATTTACTAAAAGTTAATTGTTTTGGTTATAATTATCTTTACTTTGAATTAATTTTTATAAAATGCCATTTTCACATCCAAGTAAATCCATGGGGTCCGAAAATAGACCCAAATATTCCCATGGTCAGAAAAATATCATAAAATAGGGTTAAGAAATGTGATAGGGGGATTTAATATTATTATAATATTATTTCTTTACCCTTATTTACCAGATTTACCCATTAACCAAGGAAAATAAAATAATTACAGAAGTTACTATTCATAATTTCCAAAAATAAAAGGTACCGATTCAAAAAATTTAGAATTTATGATTAAAAATATGGAATCCATTTTTCAAAATTCAAAACATATAAGTTTTAGTAATTAATTTAAAATTAATTCTTATTGTCAAAATCAAAAAGTGGATTTTTAAGAAATAATAAGAACCAGAAGATTGACATTTCCAACACTAGATTAAATGAAAAAAATATAATCCAATTAAACTTTAAAACCAATTAAAAAGATAATCTAAAAATATAAATATATTAGAAAAATGCAGTTTTGAATTAAAATGCATTATTTTCACTATTCATTAAAATATTAATTTTATTATAAAAATGTAAAAAATTCAAAAAAAGTAAATTATTATGTCCCACTTCTAAATAAGAAGTTTATTTTTTCAAATTTAACCTACAAAATTGTTAAAAAAATAGATTTAAAATGGGTGCACCATTAAAAGGTGGTAAAACAACATTTTTTGAAAAATACTTCTTTTATCCGAAGAATTGATTTTTTTTCAAATATAACGTTCTAGAAAATCTATTAGATGAATGATAATTTTATTTAAAATTGATAATGTGGTGACTACTATTCATAAGGGCTGTTATATATTATTTTATAATATATCATTATTTAGTGAAACTCGGTATTGCGTACAACACAAGCTATTGAGGAAGGTTTCTTTTTCATGTAACGGAAGCCATGTCTGTGTTGCGTGTAGTTCAATATTCCTTTGGGGTTGCGTATAACAAAATCCAAACTTATATCATTTATACATTGAACAAAATCTATACTCATTGTTGTTTGAAATGAATTCTCTCAAAGGAACTTGAAATTGTATGCAACACAAGCCCATAATAGTGTTGCATATACTAAAAGATAATACAGTGTTGCATATATAAAAATCTAATCTTGGTGTAGTGTACAACAAAATACATAAAATAAATTAAAAGAATCTATCTCATAAAATCATGGGGAGATACAAGCATGATTTTTGGTTATTTAATTCCTTTGGTGAAGAAACCATATGGATGAACTTTATGGAGAGGTGATATGATATTGTTTGGAGGGAATATTCCTAGGAAGTTCCCATTTCATAGTCAAAGATATCTAACAAGCGCTTTGATTTTAGATGAAAAAATGGTCTCATCCTTTTCTTGTCAACAAAACCTGCTGATGGATCCCGTCAAAAACAATTGGACTGTATACCCGCATTTTGTTAGTCACTGAGATATATTGTTGATGTTACTCAGAATAAATGTATATAGGAATGTGTTCTTTTTTCTAATCCTCTACCAAAATATAATAATATTCCTCTTAAAGGGTAGTGGGAATATGTGACCACTTATATGTTCCCATTGAAATAGGCCGACCACTATCCTAGGTGGATGTAAGAATATGTGCCTAATCATGTATTGTCATGAGGGGAGTAAGAATATTGGAATATCCCTTACAGTCTGTTGGTAGAGATCAATATATATATATGGATAAGTGGACTGAGCCCCCTCATGGTCTTTATTATATCCCAAAATATGTCTGCAACCCTCTAGAATAAGAGCGGGATATGTGACCACTCTTCGGTGGTAGCAACCAAAATTTATTGGTTTGATTCCTTAATGGTGGGGAATGGAGTGTGTACATTCATATTACCGGGTTTTGAGAAGTGTTAACTATATTATTAGGATGTAGTGAGAATATGTTACAACACAAGTTCCTCCTTCCTCACTATATCATGCCATTGAGAACCCTCTAAGAGGGTTGTGGGATTATGTTCCCACTACTAATCTATCACTAGGATGTATTGAATAGTGTCCTTAAATATTTACAAATTGTATTGGATGGTTTTCTATAGATGATTATGAATACAGGACCAATATCACTGAATGGGACATATCATACCTTTTAAGTTTGTGTTACAAGGACCATCATTGTTCCTTTTATGGTCGCATGGCCATGATCATTTCTATAAAATTTAAAGTCAAGAAGATTAAAATTATATGTGAAAGGATCTTATAATTGGTTGGTGTGAGACTTACACATGATAATCCCTTTACTATTGTCTTCAACGGGAATATGGCCCCATAAGGATGGGTTTGGATCAGGGGGAATATTTCCCCATGAGATATTTGGTTGGTGTGGCTATCGGGGATATAGACCACCAAGTAGGATATGGTTTCATCATGAGTATAAACTAATGAGGAAGGTTATTATAGAATATTTCCCTAGTATAAGGATTCTTGGGATCAAAATATGTTTATCACATCAAGGATAGGAGTGGTTATTTCAATATGAATATGTATCGGTGAAGATGGATTCATAGGGAGGTCTCCCAAATGAAGAGGCATTCATTTTTAGCCAATCATTTTTTTTAATTTTATAAAAGCCGGATTATGGGTGACCGGTGGCTAGTATACAATGCCAAACTAGTACAATAGAAACCAAAACAATAAACAACCTAAACCAATATAGAATTAAACATCATAACAACCACAATCATCCTTGTATCCCATACATGATTCGTCTTCTCTTGTAGTCGATTCCCATTCCGGATTTCTCCAAAAATTGGCACTTTGAACCCGATTGCAAAGAATTTCCAAATCAGTCATAACAGATGCTACCTTCTTAGCCCCACTTCCCTTTTTGACAGCAAGGACCACATGGCTGTTCCTTTTAGAAGCAGACCTTGTCCGTATTGGGCTCGGGAGATATGAGTAGTCTCTTCTTGGGCTCCTTGTTGAGGTTAGAGATGGAGGTCTAACACCAGTAGTCCCCTTCTGGATACCATCTTGAACAATATCTCTAAAAGAGCGGCCATCAAGGGTACTCCAGTCCTCCTTTTCTCCCCTGGATCTCTCCTTCCCCGACCTGGATTGTTCCTTCAACCCAGCTTCATGACCTCCAATAGAGCCGCCTAGCCTCTGTTCAACAAGGTGACATTCCATCAAGTGTTGTCGCCCCTACTGCATGGGAAGTTCCTCTCCATCCATAACTGTTTCCTCCTTCCCCTTACTCTCAGACAGATGGACCTCATGGGTCTTATCCCCCCCAACAAATTTCACAGCAAGAACCTGCTCCGCAATTTCCACAGGGCCTGTCACCAGTTCCTGCCATAAGCGATCCTCCTACCTATTCTCCACCAACATAACATCACCCTCACCCCCTGAAAGGGAATCCTCCTGAAGAACCTCAGCCACATTACCTTCTATTAGGACATCAAACCTGTTATTCAAATCTATAAAAAGTCTTGTCCAAAGTATCCAAACCTTTAATCGGTCTGGCCGTGTTAACCACCTCCACAGAACTACCTTTTCATTCCTTTCCAACCTGTTCAAGACCCGCAGTCTTAGGAGACTGAACAACTCTCTCCTCATCCAGGTTCATCCCAATGCTGGTATTTCCAATTGTTTGATCTTCCTCCAAGGCAATAACATGAGAACCAGAGCCAAGGTTTTCCCCAGTTGAAGAATTTATCTGAGGACCCCTCCCTTCTTTAGGTACCCCCTTTATCTTCGAATCCGGACCCATCCTCAAATATTTTCCCAGTTCATTATGCCGTATACCCTCCTCAGAGCTTATCCTATCCTATTTTCCACTATAACAGGCCCTCCTTGCATGACAAACTTCAATCGGATGCCCCAACCTCTTGTATCAACCACAAAAATCTATCCAACATTCATGATAATGTGGAATATATCCTAGTGAGAGAGGAAATAGATTATTGAGATGTTGGGTTTGAACCTCATGGAGGAATCCTACGTGTCTTAGTAAATAGGAATCGAATAATATATATTTTTTAGTGCACAGTTTAAGTACATATGATAGGATTGTACCTTGTATTTTAACATCATGTGGAATGTTCATTGTCATATAGTTTTTCCTCGTGTGACCTGGATGCTCGTGTCATGAAAGATGTAAAAATGGGAGATTGAGTGAGGATTATGCATTAAATAATTATAAATTTTTATTTCTTAGTAGTAAAAAATCTAGATGAGATAATTAATGTTGTCATGATTGGTTGATACTTATACCTAAAAAGGAGTTCCCCCTCTTACATTAGATAAGAAAGAATATATATGTGGGAATTATGTAATGGAATGCCCATAGTAT
This sequence comes from Viscum album, assembly GCA_963277665.1. NCBI lineage: Eukaryota > Viridiplantae > Streptophyta > Magnoliopsida > Santalales > Viscaceae > Viscum > Viscum album. Next base: position 1,203,188,705 of record OY728138.1, read on the forward strand.
TTCATTAGAATTGGGCGATCCTAAGTGGGGTTTATGCATTAATATTTCCTACTTGGATATGGATTAACCTAACTATTTATTGTTTATTGGTGATAAAATAATTAATGGGAATATAGTGAGGGCTTAAACCTATAATGAAATCCCACATGACTGTTTTATTGTTATCAGGAACTAGGATGGGAATGTTAGACTGGGTGAGTCCTCTCTTGTTTTTCTCAAGGTAGGGACCTTTATTATCCAAAAAATACATGATTATGATCAACCTGAGGTTTTTACCTATCTATAGGAAAATCCACAATCCTCATTTAATTAAAGGAATAAAATATCTACAAAGGGAACTATGACATGACTAACAATCTAATAATGTATGTTAGGTGGTTTGAAAGAAGGTCTTATTTTAGTATTTTTTGAGATTTTAACCTTGGAAGAAGGAATTCATAAAGGTCTTGTAAACTGATATGACCTAAGTAGGTGAATTAGGTGAATAATAGAACATGGAAGAGGTCTATTTACTGACCATATAGATTCTTCATGCACTCATAACAATGAGACAAATGTTTTCTGATCTATTTTACTTAAGAGGTGGCTTATGGGGACCTTAAAAGTTATTTTGTTTTCATAGGAGGAGTTATACATGAAGGAGGTGATACCATATAGAGCATGTATTTAAAGGGGTATGATAATGGATTTCACACAAGAAACCCCTCCATGAACTTATTTAATGGGAATGTTCCACATAGAGACTCTATGAAGGGATGATCTTGAAATGGTACTTTATACAGAAGATCCTTCATGAATCTATGGTATTTCTCCCTCTGGTTATTAACTATGGATTTCACATGGGATTTACTTGAGAATTAAAGGTTGTGATAACTTCCTAATTTAAGTATATTTTAAGTCTCTATCTAAAAAATTTCTATATTTTTCATGTTTGTTTAATTTGAGGTGAGAATGGGTTAGTTATAGAAAACCCTTCATATCCTCTTTCCCAAAACAGGTAGCCACATGGTGGTTCAGGGATAAACCTTACCTTGGGCCCAAAACCATCTCTAGTATCCGATATAGAAGATAGGTGTATGAATTTCTTTATAGTTACATGGGATATATTCTCACATCTACAAAAGATGGTGTTTTGAAGGGGACTTCAAGGTGGGAACAAAATTATTTCCTCATAACTATATATGAAGATCATCTTCACTAACCTTTAGGGTCAAAAAATGGATTTATATATCATTCAAAAATGACAAGGGTTAATGAAAAATTTTCTTTGTGATGGGTGGATGATGTTTCATTGGAAACATTCCTTTGATAATTTTAACTTGATCTTGATTGTATCTTTAGTCCTTGGTATTTTTGGAATCTTATTCAGGACTTAACATACTATTAAATATGAAATTTAATATATAAATCAATTTTTACATATTTATTAAATATTTGGACTCCATATAATCTAATTTTATTTCAAAATAGGATAAATTTAATTTTTTAATGAAAACATAAAATATAAAAAAAACAATTTTTATAGAATAATGCATTCTTAAACATTAATTGTTCATAATCCCATTTCATATCCATTATTAATTAAATGAGTGTTAATATATTTGTTTATAAATTTAATATATTTCATTATAATTATTTTTAAAAGTGATTATTTTAATTTATAATGATAAAAATTTAAAAAATATTATTTTGAAAAATATTTCATTTTAATAATAGAAGGTATTATTATTAATTTTATCCAATTATTAATATTTTTGTGGATGTTAATTCATTTATATAAAGATATACTTGCATAAATACATACATTCATACATATATATATATATCATAAATTTCATTAAAAATATTACTGCAAATAATGATAATTTGATTTTCAATAAAAAACATATATTATATAATAAAACAGTGTTTTGAGTAAATCAATTTTCATTGTCCAAGAATATTCAAATTAATGTTCCATGTAGTTACTTAATTATTTCATTGATTATATTGATTTACTTTACTAATCATTTATTTTTATCAATCAATTTTTTCAAAAATATTATTTTAAAGAAATCAGTTGAATAAGAATATGTAGCTCATAAATTTAATTTGTTTAGAATCAATGGTATTTTCCTCATGTGAGTTTGTATTATTTAATTCTATTTTATTTTTGATATTTATTCCAAATTATTTATTTATAATGATAATGTATATTTTCAACATATAAATAATATTTTTGTATATTAAATATATATCAGTTCTTTTAAACTAGTAGGATGTTTATAGAAGTTACATAATGACTATATAACCCCATCACATCCTAGAAATTCATCCCATTATATCTTCACAATACAAAATTCTCATTCCTATATTATTCATTTTTTATTTTTCAATGTCCTTTATAATTACATCACATTTTTTTTCATTATTGGCTTGTTATACTAATGGCGATTTTCAAGGGTGTAGATGGTCTGGGAGATTTTATTATTTTAATAATATTATTCTTTAATATTTATTGTAAAATTCATATTTATGCACTTTTAAGGGATGTAATATAACATGGTATTTAATAATCCATGTAATAAATGGTTTCATGTACTTTTTTTTTATAATTTTCCATTACAAGTAAATAAATTTATTATAATTTGATTCATTTATTATAAGTGTTATTTTCAACTCAGTATTAAATAATAGAAAAACAATTTTATAATTGATAAACATATTTTTTTAAGGAAAATGGGATTTCAAACCAAGAGGGTTACAATCACTGCTAATTTACCATATATAAAGTAAAATGACAATATATATTTGGGAATAAAGTGGGTCTTATATTTCTTATTAATGATTGAAAAAATAATAATATTATCTTATTAACTCAAATAACCCTTTATTTATAGCTTTAGATTTTTGATAACACCTCATTGTAGTTACTCATTTGATTATTCATATTTGAACATTCTTGGAAAATAATGGTTTTATCACTTTCATAGTTTTCCCTTCATGTTGATTTATATTACTCAGATTAAAAGGAAATTAAGACTCACTATTTTTTTTATTTTTCCATCTTATTTTTATTTCCTAACTACGGTTTCTCTATGATCATACAATCCTTAGAAACATCCCCAACTTTCTCCTTATATGGAAACTCATTTTTTACAATAACTTTATTTACATATGAATTCAATGATATGTTCTCTTTTTCAACTCCTCCTTATTTCTTGGTATCCATTTAATTCATTTATAAAGATTTTGTTTAGAACCACCCATAGTACATTTCTTCCATCTTTGAGTTACCCTTATTTGGAACTTTCTAAAGTTGTTATTTATGTACATCTTCCACCAAAACAATAATTTTGTTTCTTTCTTAGAATTATTATATTTATTTATTTAACTTTATTAATTTATCATTAAACCTCAAGGTTTTATTATAATGATCCTTGATGTATCATTTTTGACCAAAGTAAAAGTATCTCCTCATTGGTGTATCATAATTCTCACCATTATTCTTAGATGCACATTTCTCAACAATATTGTTTTCCTTATACCTAAAAAACATATCGCATATTCTTTTATTTCTTATAATTAGTTTTGGTCTTTTTTCTTCAATAGTATATTAGTTATTTTTGGTAGTTTTATACAAAAACTCACCATTATAATTACCACACATATTTCTATTTACATAGAATGACACAATATATTTATATCTGTTCTTGGTGAACAAAATTTTGTTTTCCTATTAACCTTCATTCTTCTCAAACTTCCCCCCTTCGATATAGGAACTCTCTATTATCCATGAATTATTATATTATTCCAGTAATAAATTTCCTTATTCTCAAACCTTCCATAACATAAACAATGACCAATGAACCATGATCTCTTTCCTTGATCAAAAATCTACCAAACTTTTTTAACTTTTTTTTGGTTAAACACACCATAATTTCAGGATATTATTTTAGAGATTTGATTCTTTAAGATGACCACATCCAAACTTAATATAATTATTTATTTTTAATAATTATTTCACCCATACGTTTCTATATTATGATATTTATCTTTTGCTAATAGATTTAATAATATTAATAAAAACAAAAAATTTAGGATAAGGGGTTACAATTTTTGTGATATTATAGTGTGTATATTTTTGTTTTATTTTCAAATATTCTACCTAGCTATATGAGTCATTTTAGAAATCATAATTTTTTTAGAACTATATCAACCCCTGATTTTAATTTGTATTTTTTCTTTAACTACATGTTGTGCTGAATAGATTTTTACACATACAACACTAAACTGAAATGAACTATAAGAAATTTTATTGAGATAAAATATTGTAATACAAGAAAAATATTAATACATCATGAGAATGTATTATTAAACTTTATTAAGAAAACTACATGAGGAATAAAACCAAAAGTAAATTAAAATACCATGAGAATTTAGTCCTTATCCTCATGATCTTCATTGAAGATCATACCTTTGATTACAAATCGGGAAATAAATCAAAGAATTAGAAATATAATAAATATTTTAAGAGATAAATAAATTAATAGGATGAAAGAGTATATTAATCTATGTAAGACTATATATAGAATGAAATATAACCATTATATATATGTCCATTAGAAATATGCTCATTGGATATATGGACATTATAAATATGTTCATTGGATATATGGTTATTGGGTATGCTTGTATCCAATAGGTATATTGATGTTTGGTAATTATTATTAAAAAACTAAAAATAATATTATTCAAAAATAAGAAACAGTGTAAGAGAAAGATAATATTTAATTAAAGTATTTTATTATAAAAAAACAATGCATTATATAAAAATTGTTTTATTAAAGAATAAATATATGAATTTATAAAATTAATAATTTTTTAAATACCAATTTATTGGTAAAATTAAGTGTTTTAAAGATGAATAATTACTTTTTAGTGGACATTTTTGAAGTTATTTAATGTCTAAACATGATATTTTTTTAAAGACCAATATTTTAGTGTTGTGTATTTTTATCTAAATAAAATCAATTGATCAGTTTTGAATGATGAATCCAAGTTAAATATTAAATTTATAAAAAATTTATTAACACACATTTAAATGGTAATTTATGTTAAATATAATTGAGAACAGATAATGTTTTAAAAGTTATTTTTCCATAAAAATAGTTCTTTTTTATATAATTTATGTTTTCATTTTAAATAAAGCATTTCCATATATAGAACTAGAATTTGATTTAATTGATTACAAATTTTTAATTTTCACTTCGAAATTATTTGAGGTAGTCAATTTAATTCTTATCATTAATATAAGTTACTGAGGTAAAAATCGAGGTACCACTGTAAAGGTAAAATGAATTAAAAAGGTGTTAGACTAAGTGGCGATGACATAAAATATCATAAAAAAATAGATATAATTGTTTTGATGAGGGAATGATCAGCCATAAATTATCCAATATCTAATATTTTCAACTTTTTTATTTAATTTTCTTTTATAATGACAAACTTATAAACTTGGAAGTGAATTTTTTCCCAAATTCCACTCAAAACTCACTTAAAAAAGAAAAAGTCATCTACCCTTCCGTAACCACTCAAACCATTAATTTATATCTTGAATATATGACTATTTAAATTCTACGAAATATTTATGAGTAATTTTTTGGATTAATTTCCAAGAATAAATCCTAAATCCATTGTTCCAAAGGAACCAATGTCAAGAAGGGGAGAATTAATAAAGAAAGTATCTACGTTCCTCTATAAGATTTTCAATTACCTTACCCCATACATTATTTATAAACCACATTTTATATTGTAATGATTTTATTTTCGCATCATTATTATTCTAATAAAATGATACTATTTCTATATAACTCTAAACTATTACAGATCCTCTAGTATAACATATTCTTGTTTGGGTCGTTTCAACCACTCAAATGAATAAGGACATACAAAAATCACCATTGTTTACCATGAATGAGTATCTAGAAATTAATATTAGTAATATATGGTATTAAGGATTAATATATTTCCTAAATATTGTTAATTAAGGATTAAATTTAAATTAATTATCAGTACTAAGTAACTCATTGTTATTAGTAAATTACCTAAAAAAAATTCCCCATGAATTTCATTCCAATAAACCATAACCATACTTTCCATCAATTAAACCAAGGAATAAAAAAAATAATTGAAAAATAACTATTTAAATTAATTTATTAATAAATTATTTATGAACTAGGTATCAAAGAATGAGGACTAGAATTTCTATTAAAAAACCTATATGAAATAATTAATATTATTGACATTTGATGATGAAAATAATCAATAACTAATATATGCGCAATGAATAATTATAATTTAATTATATAAAATTTAATATATATGAATAATGTTATTAAATATTTTATTAATAAGTTTATGTTTATTATATAGGAGGTTAAATCACTTTTATGGAAGTTAGGAGTTAAGGTCTGGGTTTACTCTTTCATTATCAAATTTAAATCAAGCTTATAATCGATTGAATTTAAATCAATAAACGTTCTATTATATTTCTCTCTTAAAACTCAAATATTTTATTATCATTTAATTATTCATGGGTTTTATATATATTCTTACCACTGCACCTTTTGTTGGTTTATAATTCAGATAAAGTGTTTCTTGTATGAATAATCTGTTGGTCGGAGAAAAACGGGAAGGATGGCAAGAGGGGGGGGGGGGGGTGAATTGCCTTTTAAAAAATGATTAACAATTTAAAATCAAAGTGAAATCAAAGTATGTGCAGCGGAAAATAAAAGAGTCAATCACACAAGAAATTGTTAACGGAGTTCAGCCAAAACCCGGCCTACGTCTCCACTCCCAACTCAACCGTTGAGAGATTCTACCGCTTGCTTTTCAATGGTTGTAGCAAGAAACCCACTAGGCTTTAAGGTAGCACTAGAACCTATTACAGCTTGCTTTTAGTGGTTTAGCAAGAACCCACTTTCTTTTGATGGTTGAGCAAGAACCCACTAGCCTTCTTACAGGTGAAGGCTAGCTCACCTATGACACAAGCCTTTTAAAAGGAAAGGCTTGAAGAAACCTCTTCACACCTTAGTGGTGATGTGAAACCCAAAAGAAAGAGGGATGAGAAAAGGTGTTGGGGTTTGTAGGCACAAACCCAAATTTAAAGCTCAAAAAGATAAAACAATAAAACCCGTATGTTGAGAAGCCTTGGGCGCCTTTGATTGATTGGAGATGTTGAAGGCCGCTTCCAAGCTTCTTTGGAGGAGCTCCTTGGATGTGGAAGTTGTTGGAGCACTTGAGGTTCCTTTGAGGGAAGTCGCCGGAGGTTGGCCAATTGATACAAAATATGTCCGTTGGCTTCGTATATGATCCGGTTTATTGTCCGGGGCTTCCTTGGCCTTTATTTATAGGCATGGAACCCTTGGGGAGTCTTTGGAGCCGTTGTAAAGGTCCTCGGAGCCGTTAGAGGCCAAAAGGGAGTTGACTGGTCAAAGCCAACGGCTAGTTTGATTGGGCTACCGGCTGGCCGGTGCAGGGCCACCGGCTGGCCGGTGCCTTGGTTGTTGAGAAGGCCTTCTGCCCAGGCCGCACCGGCTGACCGGTGCCAGAGCCACCGGCTGGCCAGTGGTGAGACAGTAGCAACCACTGTTTCACCAGGTTGCCACCGGCTGGCCGGTGACAGAGCCACCGGCCGGTGCCTTGGTTGTTGAGAAGGCCTTCTGCCCAGGAAGCACCGGCTGACCGGTTCCAGAGCCACCGGCTGGCCGGTGGTGAGACAGTAGCAACCACTGTTTCATCAGGTTGCCACCGGCTGGCCGGTGACAGAGCCACCGGCTGACCGGTGGAACCTGGCAGTGGGCAATGCCTTTGCCAGGTCCACCGGCTGGCCGGTGCTATCACACCGGTTGGCCGGTGGACTGAATTTCAGTCCACTTCTTGTCCATTCTTGGGCCAATCCTTTGGCAATCTTTTTCCTATCATCCACAACACTTAAAAACAACGTTAGACAAAAAATAAGGTGATTGTGATCATGAAAATCAAACAACGAGGGGAACGAGAGGTACAACAATCTCCCCCTATTTTGATGATCACAATCACCAAAACAATTAAAGTAAAAACAAAAATGAAAGACATGCTTAAAGGATAAAGAAAGTAAATGCTAAGCATGATCAAAAGGATTCTCCCCCAATCAATCAAGAAATTTCTCCCCCTTTGTGATTATCAAAATAGCGCGGGGCATAAAAATTTGATTGAGGGAAAGGGTTTGAAAAACTAGATATGAGAATAAAAAAATCAATTGAGATTTTTGAAATTGAAATGAAAATTTGAATTGAAAATTGTAAATAAAAATTGAATTGAAAAATGAATTGAAAATTGAATAACAGTTTGAATTGAAAGTTTGATTGAAATTTTGAAATTTAAAAATTGAAAGCGAAATTTTCTCCCCCTAAATAAAACAAAAGATCATCGGGGAAACGAAACAATCTTAGGCCCGGAGAGACTCGCCAGAAGGGATTTTTCAATCCAAATTTGTTTCATGACGGGTCTTCTCCTAAAAAACTCGTCCGAATAAAAAATAGATTTGGGTTGACCGTACCGGGCATTTTTGCAATCACACTCATAAATGAGGTGCCCGGGTTTTTTGCAATAGTTACAAAATTTAAAACAAGAGCTCCCCCTTACAAAAACAGTGGGTGCATGGGAGGAGGAAGCTTGCTTGGAATAGCCAAGCCCATTGGTGGTTCTAGATACTCGTTGAGAACCTAAGAGTTTGGACAAATTTTGTTCACCTTGGGTGAACTTGGCTAGGGATTCTCTAAGGTCCTTGATGGTTGATTCCAAAGAATCAACATTTGGGAAATTTTGGATTTTTAGGGAGAGTTCCTCCTTCTCTTTGAGAAGTTGGTCTTTTTCGGAGGAAAGCTTTTTGAAATTCTTTTTCAAAGCAACGAATTTTGACGAGAGTTCGTGAAAACCATTTTCTAATTGGTCTCGCACATGTTGGAGTTCTTCGTATGACAAATGATTGAAAGAATTAGAAGAACTAGAGGATGATGAGGAAGAAGAGTCGGAAGATGATACCTCATGGTTTTTCATTAGGCATTTTGTACCTTGGCCGCTTGAGGAGGAGGAGGAGGAGGATGATGAGGTGTCACTCCATGTCGCCTTGAGGACCTTTTTCTTTCCTTTTTCCTTTGGCGTGGCCCGTTTTTTGTTGAGTGGGCAATCGGGCTTGTAATTCCCTTTTTGGCCGCACCCGTAGCATTTTACCTTGGGCTCGGATCTTGCGGTGGGTTCTTGCTTTCGGTACTTGCGGAATTTCTTCTTCTTGTGCTTCTTCATAAACTTGTGCATTTGGCGGGCAAGATTCTCCATTTCCGAGTCGCCGCTTGAAGATGAAGTAGATGAGGAAGATGAGGATGATGAGGAGGAGCTTACTTCTTTTTGAACCTTGAGGGCAATGTTCTTTCGTGTCTTGATTGGTGTGCCCTCCTTTTGAGCTTGCCTCCTCATCGTGATCTCGTAGGTCATTAGGGATCCAATGAGCTCCTCGACCGGCATGTTTTTGACATCCTTAGCTTCTTGGATTGCTGTCACTTTAGGTGCCCATGAGCTCGGAAGGACCCATAGGATCTTCTTCACCATGGTTTCAGCTGAAACAACATCACCAAGAGATTTTCTACCATTGAACACGTCAGTAAAGCGAGTAAACATATCGGAAATAGATTCATGTGGATGCATTGAAAAGCTTTCAAAATCTTGTCTATACATGTCTAACCGAGTATCCTTAACTTTGTTAGTGCCCTCATGGGTCACTTCCAATAGTTTCCAAATTTCATGTGAAGTGGTGCAAGTGGATACACGATTAAATTCATTTCTATCTAACCCGCAATGAAGAGCATTCATGGCTTTGCCATCAAGCTCAAAATTCTTAATATCGGCGGGGGTCCATTTGGATTCGTCGGGGGAAGACAAAGAATAACCTTGCATGACAATTTTGTAAATAGGATATCCTATGCTTCTTAAAAAAGTGGTCATGCGGGTTTTCCAATAATTATAGTCGGTCCCATCAAAAAATGGAGCCCGACCCAAAGAAAAGCCTTCGGGGGCGAAAGAAGTGGATGCCATAAAAAAGGATCTTTAATTTGAAACCGGTTAGGGAATTATTCAAATACTCCCTCTGATACCAATTGTTGGTCGGAGAAAAACGGGAAGGATGGCAAGAGGGGGGGGGGGTGAATTGCCTTTTAAAAAATGATTAACAATTTAAAATCAAAGTGAAATCAAAGTATGTGCAGCGGAAAATAAAAGAGGCAATCACACAAGAAATTGTTAACGGAGTTCGGCCAAAACCCGGCCTACGTCTCCGCTCCCAACTCAACCGTTGAGAGATTCTACCGCTTGCTTTTCAATGGTTGTAGCAAGAAACCCACTAGGCTTTGAGGTAGCACTAGAACCTATTACAGCTTGCTTTTAGTGGTTTAGCAAGAACCCACTTGCTTTTGATGGTTGAGCAAGAACCCACTAGCCTTCTTATAGGTGAAGGCTAGCTCACCTATGACACAAGCCTTTTAAAAGGAAAGGCTTGAAGAAACCTCTTCACACCTTAGTGGTGATGTGAAACCCAAAAGAAAGAGGGATGAGAAAAGGTGTTGGGGTTTTTAGGCACAAACCCAAATTTAAAGCTCAAAAAGATAAAACAATAAAACCCGTATGTTGAGAAGCCTTGGGCACCTTTGATTGATTGGAGATGTTGAAGGCCGCTTCCAAGCTTCTTTGGAGGAGCTCCTTGGATGTGGAAGTTGTTGGAGCACTTGAGGTTCCTTTGAGGGAAGTCGTCGGAGGTTGGCCAATTGATACAAAATATGTCTGTTGGCTTCGTATATGATCCGGTTTATTGTCCGAGGCTTCCTTGGCCTTTATTTATAGGCATGGAACCCTTGGGGAGTCTTCGGAGCCGTTGTAAAGGTCCTAGGAGCCGTTGGAGGCCAAAAGGGAGTTGACTGGTCAAAGCCAACGGCTAGTTTGACTGGGCTACCGACTGGCCGGTGCAGGGCCACCGGCTGGCCGGTGCCTTGGTTGTTGAGAAGGCCTTCTGCCCAGGCAGCACCGGCTGACCGGTGCCAGAGCCACCGGCTGGCCGGTGGTGAGACAGTAGCAACCACTGTTTCATCAGGTTGCCACCGGCTGGCCGGTGACAGAGCCACCGGCTGACCGGTGGAACCTGGCAGTGGGCAATGCCTCTGCCAGGTCCACCGGCTGGCCGGTGGACTGAATTTCAGTCCACTTCTTGTCCATTATTGGGCCAATCCTTTGGCAATCTTTTGCCTATCATCCACAACACTTAAAAACAATGTTAGACAAAAAATAAGGTGATTGTGATCATGAAAATCAAACAACGAGGGGAACGAGAGGTACAACATAATCTACCATATCTCTTCTTTGAGGAAGGAATCTTTATCCTCAACATCTATATAATTTATTTTATTTTATGGATGTACTTATATATACGTATATGTTTTATAAAGATATTTTTTTTTTAAATTTTATGGCTTTATTTACAAAAATAAATCATCTATTTACATTTTTACTATGGTTATTTTTTTTCTAACTTTGAATCTCTTTACAAAAATGTGAAAATATTCCTCTTTTTAATTCATTCACCATGAATGAATTTTTAGGATTTTATAACAAATTTTGGAAATCTAATCTTACTCTCCATGGTTTTGTGGTTTTATAAATTAATGAATATTCCCATTTTCTGTGTTTTTTTTTCATTTTAAATATAATTTTTTCAAAAGAAATTTATATTTATTATTTTTTTCAAATAAAATTTATAATACTATTATAAAGTGTTTTATCATATATTTCAATATATAATTCTTATTATTTGGTTGGGTGCCCTGACCCATCCTTCCCAAGGCCAGGAACCTAGCCAAATGACCCCTTGGGTCTCCTATAATACTTTAGTTTCCATCCCAGCATATCATATTCTACTACCAATCAGGGTCACTTATTAAACTAATAACTATCCACCTAGGGAAACACATGTTCTTTTATTATTCTTTGACCTCCCTCACATATACCTTGGGAAAAGTCCTATGAGGTCACCCATCCCGACTACTACTCTAGGGAAAACATACTAAACTAGGGTGTTCTAATATAGTAGGCTCCCAAAAAGAAAGGTTCACCATGTTTACATGAGTAGTATCATTTATTATATTAAGTATCACATTTTCAAGGGTGGTACACTATTCATACCATTAAATAACAACCCCACATTATAGAAACCAGATGTAAAACCCAAGTAGTTGTATTGATCTTTCAAATAGATATTGGATTTGATACCATTTTTTTATGACCTAACCTTTGATGGGACATAAAACTGGCTAATTGACCCCATGTGTGTCTTTTAATAGCTTGGTTTCCTTCCCAAAAAACCAATTTCTATTACCCGTTTGGGCTACTTATAAGAAAAAAACAATCCCCATAGGCCAACATAGGTTCTTTCTATGTGATTATTTCTGAAAAACACACAACATGTGATATTTCCTAGGAGGTCACCCATCATGACCACTACTCCAACCCAAACATGTATTACTATGTAGTTATAATATAGTAGGATCTAGAAAATAAATATAAAACTCATTAACATGGTTAGTCACATTTAGCCTTTAATTCTCAACTTTCTAGAAGTGTTACACTTTTTTGAAACCCAATTTTTTCAAATTTTTATAGTAATTTATGTGTGGGTCTTCCCCTTGGGTTTGGGGTGTCTCGGGTTGAATTTTTTAATTTTTTGAAGGATTTTACAGGGGTTTATGGTCAAGGTGAATGGTTTGGAAACCATGAAGTACAAATCATGCACCCAGTGTTATGAGACATAAGAGAGAACACATTCTACAAATGGGTAAGGAAACTAGTTGAAAAAACTATGCATCCCAGGAGGATTTTTGGATTGTGGTTGATACATGGTCTATTCATATTTTGGAAAAGCATACAAGACAACCATGTGGCCTTACTAGTTTAGGATATTTTTGCCTTTTCCCCTTATTTTTTATTGTGGTATTTCACTCCAAGACCCCCCATTTGATCCTCTTTATCCAAGACCTCTATGAATTTCTACCAATTTTGTAACGACCCAATCTTTTTGAGTAGTATATTAACTTACTCTTATTGATTTAATAAGATGTTAATGGTTAATGCAGAAAGAGGAGTCGATGGCTTCATCCAGTAGACTCAACCCTTATGAAGCCCACTTATCAGAGCTTGGGAAGGAGGTAGCATCTGTGGGCTTTTCTTTGGACCAAGCCCAAGCCGAGCTCCAGCGTGTCAAGCTTGAACGAAAACGCTTGCAGGAGAAGTTCAAGTTAGTGGAGATTGCTACTAGGGCAATGTTATCTGAGACTCCCTCAGATTCTCTCACCATATCACACCTTACACTTAGGTCTTATGCCAGTGTTATAAGGGGCTATGTGATGAGACCCTAGTTTCCTTGTGTAATCCTCTCGGGTGAATAAATTGATATTTCTTCCTTTAGTGATGTTTGTAAAATTTCAAATGCCTAGATAATTTTAGGAGGTATTTTATTGATGAATTTTGAAAAAGGGATATTTTAAAATATTTATGTAAACCCTAAATAACTAATGATGTGTAATGATTTTCAAAAAATGGTCTTCTACAAAAGTGTTCATTAAGGAATTTGGAGTCTAATAAGATCAACTTAATTTTTGATGAATAGTAAATTATGAATAGTGATTTTACGCTTAGGATTAGTAATGTGACCAAATGGATTAGTAATTTTCACTTAAAGAAAGTTTTAATATAATTTAGACACCTTGGTTAAGTAATGTGATTCAATAAAATGGGTAAATAACGGTTTCATAAAATATTAATCAAGTATTAGTTTTTTCGGATGAATAGTGTTTTTTAATTAAAAATTTAATTAAAAATAATTAGAAAATTATTTTTATAAAAATGACTTTATTTTTGAACTCAGAGCATCGATATTATGTTAAGGTAATTTTTGGGGATTTTTCTGAAAAAAATGAATTTTCGATGAATAGTGTTTTTATTTAAAAATTAAATTAAAAATATTTAGAAAAATATTTTTATAAAATGGATTTCATTTTTGAAATCAGAGCATTGATATTTGGTTAAGGTGAAATTTTGGGATTATTCTGAGAAAGTTGAATTTTCAGTGAATAGTAAAAATACCGTTTTAGGGTTTCGGTATGTTTAATGACATCATAATGATGTCATGATTATGTCATGAGATCTTTTGAGGGTTGGCCGGCCAAGGGTGATGAATAATTGTTTTGGGGGCCCCATGTGGCCTAACTCCATGATAAATTCCAAGGGAGATCACATGGGTTTGAGAAAAGCACATGTGAGGTGTCCTTTGGCCATTAATGCTTTGTCCCCTCACTTTCCCTATAAATACCCACCCTTTCCTCCCTTAGTTTTCACTCCCAACTCTCCCCCAACGAAGTTCTGGTCTTCTTACCTTCCAAGGAGTCCTCCCAAGGTGCCCCCAATCCCTCAAGGTCCAATCCTTTGAGTTTCAAGAGTCACATTTTAAGGTAAGGGATCCGACCCCTCTCTTTCTTTTCATGTAATCTCTTTTATGTCATTCCTATTATGCTCCTTGTTTTTATGTGAGAGGATGTTCTTTTATATTCCTCTTACTGCCCTTTCATGTTTATATGATGAGAGATCCCTTCTTACCCTCATCATTTCGTTTTATGAATGTTTAAGTGACGCCGTTAGGCTGCCGAATGTTTAAGTGATTCTTTCACCCTTCTCATTTTTCAAGTTCGATTTTCATGTCAAGTCTTTCAAGTTCCTTTTTATTATGTTGGGGTATGATCTCTATATCTATCATACTGATCTCTTATGATCATATGATGAGGGACCCTATTTGATCTTGTCAATTCTTTTTATTGAAGTTTAAGTGACGCCGTTAGGCTGCCGAATTTTCATAAGAGAAATCTAAATTTTGTCTTCCTTCCATGTTTTTCATTTCAAATGGTATGTCCTTCAAATTTCATTACCATGTCCATATATCCTTCTTATTCTATCCCCTTACTGTTTTATGGATCATTATGAGTGGGTGACCCATGTCCCCTCTCTTTTCAATGTTTTCTAAAACCCCGAAACATAGCCGTTATGCTGCAGAATTTTCGTCTCAAAATGCCTCTCTCTTTTCTCAAAAATTATTTTATGTTATAAAGTGAATACTAAAAGCTCTTATTTCTACAAGGGTATTCACATATATATCAAAATGTTCCATTTTAAATTCTGGGATTTACATACATGAGACCCGCTTCCCTTTCCGTGGGTTTAAAGTGCCGTAAAGATCATGTCATTAAAGCAGTTTTTAAAATTTTATGATTATGAAATGAAACCCATTTATTTTATGCTATATGGGTTATTTATGAAATGTTTGATGATGATATATGTGGCTCACATGATAATAAAGGCAAATTTAAGGGTGCGCCCTGATAGCGCTCCAATGCATTGGGTAAAGACTTAATCTCTAGAGATGACCATTTTAACGACGCCTTGGTGAATAACCTTGGTAATTTTTAACGACACCTTGGGGATGGACCTTGGTGAAACGAAACGATTGTCAATATTAAATGTTGCAGCCACATCTTCAAGTTATGAAAAATGTTGTTTTTATTATGAAATGCCTCATGATTTATTTCTCATGCCTTAAAGTCCTTTTCATGTCCTTATTGAAGTATATCCAGTTCACATGTAAAATGTTCCTCTTGTTTCCCTTACTGGGCCTTCTACTCACCCTTTCTTTTGATGTATGTCCCCAGGTTATGAGATGCATAATGAACATAGGATGAACTAAAGGAGAAGCCTTTAAAGTGTTTAAGAAGAATGTTTTGTGTTTTTTTTATGTATTTTGTTCCTGGTTTCCAAGACACTAGACCTTAAAGATCCTCAGTTATGTGTAATGTAATGAAAGTTTATGTTATAAAATGGCGGGATGCTATAGTTGGTATCAAAGGATGGTTTAGTTATTTGTGGAAATTAGTATATAAAAACTTTAGGAAGAAACCTATGGAAAAGTTTAAATATAGGAAAACTTCCTGGTATTTTGGTAAGTATTGAGTAAGTGGTTTATCAAACAAATACATCCCTGTCTGGATACGAGCAGGTAGAGGCGGCTCTGGCACAGATGTACATAGGGGTAAAACCCGAAAACACCGCTTTGAGCTAGACTCGAACGGGAACTGGTGCACGATAACGGGCCTTGCTGCACTCTTGGTTACGACACTCCCGGGGGATATGTTTGGTTAATCACATGCTTTTTATGAATCATTATGAAGGAATTATAGAGAACTATTATTGTCTAAGCACGAAGTCTTAGTTAAAAGATTCATAAATGAAATAAGTTTCTTACTAAGGTTTTATTCTTTTAGAAAATGGCGGAAAATAGGAGGAACCGTGCCGATGGTGACCGCAATGCACCATGTGCTGACGGCCCTCCGATGGAAGCCGGAATGGAAACATTCATGAGAATGATGAACCAACTGACTCAAGTTATGAGTAATAACTTGAATCAAGCTGAGAGGCCGACCTCACCACGAAGGGAACAACACTCTGTTGAGTCCTTCATGCGTCAACGACCGCCAACATTCAGTGGATCTACTGACCCGTTGGTTGCGGAACAATGGATAAGCTCCATTGAAAAGATCTTTTCTGTACTTCATTGTTCGGAACAAGAAAAGGTTACCCTTGCTGTTTACCGCCTGGAGGGAGAAGCTGATCAGTGGTGGTCACTGATCAAAAACACGAAGCCACGAGGAGAGATGGAAGCTATGGAGTGGGAAGAATTTCGGGGGATTTTCTTTAACAAGTATTTCCCTCGTTCCATGAGAACGAAAATGGAGAAAGAGTTTCTCGAGCTGAAGCAGAAGGAGAACGAATCTGTCGGAAGCTACGAGATGAACTTCACAAGGCTTTCCCGTTATACCTCAAGCTTTGTCATGGACCCTAATGGGAAGGTTGATAGATTCTTTGGCGGACTACGACCTCATCTGCGGAAGAATCTAGCCAACAGGGACTATGATAGCTATGAAGAAATAGTTCGAAGTGCTATGAAAGTCGAGCTGGAGTTTGGTGAGACACAGTGGTCTCATAAGCCAAATGAAAAGAAGAGGTCGTTGGAGCCCAGTTTAGGGAAGTCTTTTGATCAGGGAAGAGGTGGAAAGCAAACGCAACTTACCACATGCAATAAATGTGGGAAGAATCATCTGGGGAACTGCTTGAGTGGAAGTGGAAAGTGCTACAAGTGTGGAAGAGGAGGCCATATTGCTCGGAATTGTCATAGTGAGGTGAAGCCTCAGCTTCCCAACACTAACGACAGAGGAAAGATGGTTCTGGCCCTACCCGAAGTCACATGCTTCAAGTGTGGACAGCTTGGGCACTTTGCTAACCAATGTCCCAATCCGAGGGCGGTGGAGGGGAATCACCACCAACCTCAGCAGAGGCCAAGAGAGCAAGGTCGTGCTTTCACTATCACAACAGCTGAAGTTGACGTCCCGAACGATGTGGTAGCAGGTACTCTTGTTGTCCTCTCAAAACTAGCAAGTGCTTTATTTGATTCTGGTTCTACGCATTCCTTTATTTCTTCCAAGTTTGCAAAGAATATAGAATCAATCCCTGAATTGCTTGAGGTAGAGTTGTCAGTCAAGACTCCAAATGGGATTATCCATGCATCAACAGTGTTTAGAGACTCTAGTGTTTACTTTGGTGAGCACAATCTTATCGCAAATCTAGTAGTCATTCCCATGATGGAATTCGACGTTATACTAGGGATGGACCGACTCTCAAAGTATAATGCTAAGATCAAATGCAGAAGTAAGGAAATCTCAGTAGTCTTGAATGAACGACCTACAGTTATCTTCCGTGGAGAGATATCCCGAACTGATCCCTATCTAGAAGCACCTCCTATAGCTTTCTTTATGGAGTTAATCGGTGATGAGGAAGAAGGGAAAGGGAGCATACAAATTGAAGATGTTCTGATTGTTCAGGAATACATGGACGTATTTCCTGAGGAGTTACCTGGACCTCCCCCAGAAAGAGAGGTAGAGTTCTCCATTGAACTCGTACCTGGGTCTCAACCGATATCAAAGACTCCGTATAGAATGGCAAATGTGGAGCTAGAGGAGCTAAAGAAACAACTCCAAGACTTGTTGGAGAAGGGGTTTATCCGACCGAGTGTGTCTCCTTGGGGAGCACCAGTTCTCTTTGTGAAGAAGAAGGATGGATCAATGCGGCTATGCATTGATTATAGAGAACTGAACGGGATCACAGTGAAGAACAGATACCCTCTTCCAAGAATTGATGATTTATTTGACCAACTTCGTGGGGCTCAATTCTTCTCTAAGATTGACCTTCGATCTGGTTATCATCAACTGAGGGTGAAGAAGGAAGATATTCCAAAGACTGCCTTCCGATCAAGATATGGGCATTATGAGTTTACTGTTATGCCTTTCGGCTTGACTAATGCTCCTGCTATTTTCATGGATTTGATGAATAGAGTCTTTAAGGACTACCTTGATAACTTTGTGGTAGTTTTTATTGATGATATTTTGATATATTCAAAAAGTCGTGAGGAGCATGAAGATCATCTGAGGGTTGTTTTGAAAACTCTACGGAAGGAGAGGCTCTTTGGGAAGTTCAGCAAGTGTGAGTTTTGGTTACAACAAGTGGCTTTCTTAGGGCACATCGTAACCAATGAAGGAATCTCGGTTGACCCTGCAAAGACAATGGTTGTGGAGGAGTGGCCTCAACCCACAACAGTAACTGAGATTCGTAGTTTCCTTGGTTTAGCGGGATATTATAGGAGGTTTGTGAAAAACTTTTCACGGATTTCTAATCCACTAACCAAGTTGACTCGAAAAGGGGTTAAGTTCATCTGGACAAAGGAATGCGAGGAAAGTTTCCAAGAGCTGAAAAAGAGATTGGTTACTGCACCGGTGTTAACACTACCCTCTATCGGAGAAGGATTCGTTATTTTTAGCGATGCATCTCTGAAAGGGCTTGGGTGCGTCCTCATGCAAAATGACAAAGTAATTGCTTATGCATCTCGACAGTTGAAGATTCATGAGCAGAATTATCCTACGCATGATCTAGAGCTGGCAGCAGTTGTTTTTGCTCTAAAGATATGGAGGCACTATCTTTATGGGGAGAAATGTGATATATACACCGACCACCAAAGTCTAAAGTATATTTTCACACAGAAAGAATTGAACATGAGACAAAGGAGATGGTTGGAGCTTATTAAAGACTATGATTGTTCAATTCATTATCACCCTGGAAGAGCAAACAAAGTCGCGGATGCGTTAAGCAGGAAAGATCCTGTTGTTCTGGCAACAATGAGGATCCTGGGAGATCCCTTGAATAAAGATCTAGTAAAACTGGACATGGGAATTATAAGGAAAGGGACATCATCAACCCTATCCCAAATGATTTCTCAACCTTCATTACTAGAGAAGATCAAGAAGGCTCAAAAAGAAGATCCTTTGCTCCAGGAGAAGTTCGAGGCTGTAAAGGATGGGAAGTTCCCTGATTTCAATATTGATCAAGAAGGTGTATTGAAATTTCGTACAAGACTATGTGTTCCATCTATTCCGGAGATAAAGAAAGAACTGATGGATGAAGCTCATAGCTCTACTTTCTCTATACATCCGGGAAGCACTAAGATGTATAGAGACCTTCGTGATCATTATTGGTGGGATAACATGAAGAGGGAGATTGCAGATTACACTACAAGGTGCCTGGTGTGTCAGCAAGTAAAGGCAGAAAGACAACTTCCTAAGGGGGTATTACAACCGCTACCCATACCAGTATGGAAGTGGGATAATATCACCATGGACTTTGTAACTGGTCTCCCAAAAACATCCAAAGGAAACAATGCGATATGGGTTATTGTGGACCGTCTCACCAAGACAGCCCATTTTATCTCTATTCGGGAAGATTTCTCTCTGGATCAGCTTGCCAAGATATACGTGAAGGAAGTGGTAAGGCTGCATGGGGTACCACTATCCATCGTATCTGATCGTGACCCAAGATTCACATCAAAATTCTGGAGAAGTCTTCAGCATGCTCTGAATACTGAATTGAATTTTAGTACGGCCTATCATCCTCAAACTGATGGCCAATCTGAAAGGAGTATTCAGACACTCGAAGACATGTTGAGATTATGCTCAATGGAATTTAAAGGTGGATGGGATCAACACCTCCCATTAGTGGAGTTCTCCTATAACAACAGCTTCCATTCGAGTATTCAGATGGCACCCTATGAAGCTCTATATGGAAAGCGGTGTAGAACTCCTACTTGTTGGGATGAAACTGGTGAGAGGAAGCTTCTTGGGCCTGATCTCGTGCAAGAGATGACGGAACAGGTTCATGCCATCCAACAACACATAAAGGCTGCTCAGAGTTGGCAGAAGAGCTATGCTGACAATCGTCGAAGGGACTTGGAGTTTGGTGTTGGTGACAAAGTCTTCCTTCGAATTTCTCCATGGAAGAGAGTCATGCGGTTTGGGAAGAAAGGGAAGCTCAGCCCTAGGTACATTGGCCCCTATGAAATCCTTGATCGCATAGGAGCAGTGGCCTATCGTCTAGCACTTCCACCGAACCTAGCTCAAGTTCATGATGTCTTCCATGTATCTCTCTTGAGGAAGTACATACCCGACCCTTCGCATGTACTGAACCCAGAGGTGGTACAACTTGAACATGACCTCTCTTATGAAGAGCAGCCAGTGGAGATCTTGGACCGTAGAGACAAGGTCCTACGAAACAAGACTACCCACCTTGTGAAAGTGTTGTGGAGGAATCATAAATATGAAGAAGCGACTTGGGAGCCTGAGGAAACGATGAAGCAAAAGTACCCTCACCTTTTCGACTAGGCCTCAAGTATAAATTTCGGGGACGAAATTTCTTAAGGGGGGAAGAATGTAACGACCCAATCTTTTTGAGTAGTATATTAACTTACTCTTATTGATTTAATAAGATGTTAATGGTTAATGCAGAAAGAGGAGTCGATGGCTTCATCCAGTAGACTCAACCCTTATGAAGCCCACTTATCAGAGCTTGGGAAGGAGGTAGCATCTGTGGGCTTTTCTTTGGACCAAGCCCAAGCCGAGCTCCAGCGTGTCAAGCTTGAACGAAAACGCTTGCAGGAGAAGTTCAAGTTAGTGGAGATTGCTACTAGGGCAATGTTATCTGAGACTCCCTCAGATTCTCTCACCATATCACACCTTACACTTAGGTCTTATGCCAGTGTTATAAGGGGCTATGTGATGAGACCCTAGTTTCCTTGTGTAATCCTCTCGGGTGAATAAATTGAGATTTCTTCCTTTAGTGATGTTTGTAAAATTTCAAATGCCTAGATAATTTTAGGAGGTATTTTATTGATGAATTTTGAAAAAGGGATATTTTAAAATATTTATGTAAACCCTAAATAACTAATGATGTGTAATGATTTTCAAAAAATGGTCTTCTACAAAAGTGTTCATTAAGGAATTTGGAGTCTAATAAGATCAACTTCATTTTTGATGAATAGGAAATTATGAATAGTGATTTTACGCTTAGGATTAGTAATGTGACCAAATGGATTAGTAATTTTCACTTAAAGAAAGTTTTAATATAATTTAGACACCTTGGTTAAGTAATGTGATTCAATAAAATGGGTAAATAACGGTTTCATAAAATATTAATCAAGTATTAGTTTTTTCGGATGAATAGTGTTTTTTAATTAAAAATTTAATTAAAAATAATTAGAAAATTATTTTTATAAAAATGACTTTATTTTTGAACTCAGAGCATCGATATTATGTTAAGGTAATTTTTGGGGATTTTTCTGAAAAAAATGAATTTTCGATGAATAGTGTTTTTATTTAAAAATTAAATTAAAAATATTTAGAAAAATATTTTTATAAAATGGATTTCATTTTTGAAATCAGAGCATTGATATTTGGTTAAGGTGAAATTTTGGGATTATTCTGAGAAAGTTGAATTTTCAGTGAATAGTAAAAATACCGTTTTAGGGTTTCGGTATGTTTAATGACATCATAATGATGTCATGATTATGTCATGAGATCTTTTGAGGGTTGGCCGGCCAAGGGTGATGAATAATTGTTTTGGGGGCCCCATGTGGCCTAACTCCATGATAAATTCCAAGGGAGATCACATGGGTTTGAGAAAAGCACATGTGAGGTGTCCTTTGGCCATTAATGCTTTGTCCCCTCACTTTCCCTATAAATACCCACCCTTTCCTCCCTTAGTTTTCACTCCCAACTCTCCCCCAACGAAGTTCTGGTCTTCTTACCTTCCAAGGAGTCCTCCCAAGGTGCCCCCAATCCCTCAAGGTCCAATCCTTTGAGTTTCAAGAGTCACATTTTAAGGTAAGGGATCCGACCCCTCTCTTTCTTTTCATGTAATCTCTTTTATGTCATTCCTATTATGCTCCTTGTTTTTATGTGAGAGGATGTTCTTTTATATTCCTCTTACTGCCCTTTCATGTTTATATGATGAGAGATCCCCTCTTACCCTCATCATTTCGTTTTATGAATGTTTAAGTGACGCCGTTAGGCTGCCGAATGTTTAAGTGATTCTTTCACCCTTCTCATTTTTCAAGTTCGATTTTCATGTCAAGTCTTTCAAGTTCCTTTTTATTATGTTGGGGTATGATCTCTATATCTATCATACTGATCTCTTATGATCATATGATGAGGGACCCTATTTGATCTTGTCAATTCTTTTTATTGAAGTTTAAGTGACGCCGTTAGGCTGCCGAATTTTCATAAGAGAAATCTAAATTTTGTCTTCCTTCCATGTTTTTCATTTCAAATGGTATGTCCTTCAAATTTCATTACCATGTCCATATATCCTTCTTATTCTGTCCCCTTACTGTTTTATGGATCATTATGAGTGGGTGACCCATGTCCCCTCTCTTTTCAATGTTTTCTAAAACCCCGAAACATAGCCGTTATGCTGCAGAATTTTCGTCTCAAAATGCCTCTCTCTTTTCTCAAAAATTATTTTATGTTATAAAGTGAATACTAAAAGCTCTTATTTCTACAAGGGTATTCACATATATATCAAAATGTTCCATTTTAAATTCTGGGATTTACATACATGAGACCCGCTTCCCTTTCCGTGGGTTTAAAGTGCCGTAAAGATCATGTCATTAAAGCAGTTTTTAAAATGTTATGATTATGAAATGAAACCCATTTATTTTATGCTATATGGGTTATTTATGAAATGTTTGATGATGATATATGTGTCTCACATGATAATAAAGGCAAATTTAAGGGTGCGCCCTGATAGCGCTCCAATGCATTGGGTAAAGACTTAATCTCTAGAGATGACCATTTTAACGACGCCTTGGTGAATAACCTTGGTAATTTTTAACGACACCTTGGGGATGGACCTTGGTGAAACGAAACGATTGTCAATATTAAATGTTGCAGCCACATCTTCAAGTTATGAAAAATGTTGTTTTTATTATGAAATGCCTCATGATTTATTTCTCATGCCTTAAAGTCCTCTTCATGTCCTTATTGAAGTATATCCAGTTCACATGTAAAATGTTCCTCTTGTTTCCCTTACTGGGCCTTCTGCTCACCCTTTCTTTTGATGTATGTCCCCAGGTTATGAGATGCATAATGAACATAGGATGAACTAAAGGAGAAGCCTTTAAAGTGTTTAACAAGAATGTTTTGTGTTTTTTTTATGTATTTTGTTCCTGGTTTCCAAGACACTAGACCTTAAAGATCCTCAGTTATGTGTAATGTAATGAAAGTTTATGTTATAAAATGGCGGGATGCTATAAATTTCATCAATATTCTCATAGTATAGTCATGGTGGTTTATTAGTAAATATTCACTTGGTTCAAGTTGTATGAGCTCCTCTATTATCTTTCTACTGTTTTCTAACTTTCTGTCCAGAACCTATAACCCTATTGTTCATGTTTGGAAATTTATTGGATAGGTTTGGTCTATATTAAGGATTTTGGTTTTAAATTTTTGTGATACAAGATAGGTGTTCCTTTCCAGTTTATTCCATCAACGATGACACTCTTACACCAGTTGAGGTAGGCGTTTCCATTCAATTGGATTTTATTTATTATTTCCATTGGTTCTTAGTTTTCATAAATTATATTTTAGCCTATATAATAATGTTGTGTATTATATTATTTTATTTTTAAATATTTACTTGACTTGTTTTTGTTTCTAATTGAAAAATAGTTGTAATTTCATATTTAAAATTGCGCTATAGTTTAATTGGGTGTTTTATGAATTTTGAATGCCCTATAAAATAACAAGTTTGATTTCAATTAATAAAAACAATTGTTGATGAGGATTAGATCCAATTTTGGTTTGTAAATTGGGTTCCCTATTGTTTAAGTGTGTTGATTTATTTTTTATATGGTGTAGTGTTGTTTTATAAAATAAAAGGAGATCCTTTAGGTTGTATAAATATCATAATAGTTGATTATAATTTTTTTGGATTTTTTTCTATTGAAAATTTTAAAAAAAATGGACTTCTAAATATATAAGGAATATATATATATATATGAATAGTGAAGGCATTTTGGGATTTTTTTAAAATGATGTTGGTTGAATGTGGCTTGGGGCCCTGTTGACCCCCCTTAGTTATTGAAGATGTTATATGAATCCATAATATGGATGTTTGATATGTGACTCATGTTGTGCTTATGTGTTGGGTATATTTCTAAGGGTAATGAATGGGAGATGGGAAGAACATTATTTTTTGTTAGACCTTGGGTATTTTTATTGTCATGTGATGACATTTTTTGTTAGTGGCTCTTCTTCTTTGGTTATTACAGGGAGTATCCAAGGCTAATAAGTGGGAAGTGAGGTGATATCTCTTTGATAGTTGATATTATGCGATGATGATTCACCCCTAGTTGTATATAATACATGGATTGTGGTGTGTCACTAATGGGATTTGGTATGAGTGATTTATATAATAGATGTGGACCGTTAACCTTCTAGTAGTAGGTCTGGTTTACACATATCATACTTGACCTTTAGTTCATTTGGAGTCACCTCCTGATACATATCATATGTTATTACTTTTTTTTTGTTAATATTGAAATATGTGTTGTTTATATGGGATTAAATTACTTAATTTATTGATCCTTTTTTGGTTTCAGTATTGATGTTGACTTGTTTTTTCCCATACATTTATTCACATTATGATGACCTTACATATTATATTATATACTAGTTTCCCTTGTTTTATTACGTACCACCAAGTTGGGACTGTAAAATATTTAAATAAAAAAGGGGTAGATGGGTTTCAATGTGTTTATATAGTTTAAAATTTTGATATATTTGAAACCATGCGTGGGATGATTTTTAGAATTGTGATTTTTTTAAAGATAAAGGTTTGTTTTTCTTTAAAATGTCATTATTTTTGAATGAGTTACATCATTGTAGAGTGGATTTATAAATGAGAAACTATTGAGTAAATATATGTACCATAAGTTTTTACTCCCATATTTTGGAAAGAAAATTAAAAACCTACTTTACCATGATTTATTTTCTAAATAACCCAATTAGTTTATTTTATAAAATAAATGAAATTAAATCATGGTGGTATCCTAATATCTTTGAATCACACCTACATAGACACCCTAGTGGGAATTTAGACTTCATGACTTGTGTTAGTTTTTTTAGTTCTTGGATTTCAAGATAGATCTGGTGTTGCCTTCCTTGGGAAGTGGATGGTTATTCTGTTCATGGTGGTGACATGAGAGTCACATATAGATAGTGATATGACAATTTCTTTCACAAAATAGGTTGGCTTAAGATTGTTTTCCGATTTAGTTATTTTTTATTTAATTCAGCTTCACTTGTATCTTTATTTCTCTTTATTATTTGATTATTGGTTGTATGTGAAATTATTGTCTTTTTATCTTTGTCTCTTTATCACTATACCATGTTTGGTTGGTTATTTTGGTTCATTAGGGAGAAACTAACCCCAACAGTTATGATTGATAACCTTTATTCATGCCATCAACTTGCGGGGATCACTGATGCTTCTCAGTTATATGGGGGGCATATTCGGGCATCAGTTCATATGGACTACCTAGTAGGTTCATTACAAAATGGTATCAAAGAATATAGGTTATTACAACAATCCTAGCTTCTTGAAATTCACCTTCTTTTTATTTGGGGGTCAACGAAAGAAATTAGATAGGACCATCAGTGTTTGAGTAGTGGGTCTAGTGAAGTTCTTGGCCCACTCTTCCTTATTTTGAATATTATGTTTCCATGGGTGGTTGGGGTTTACTCTCATTTTAGGAATTATGGAGGATTTTATTGAGATATTTGGGTCGGGAGTTCTATCACTCTAAGTTTTTGTTAGACCCTACGATACATATTTGGAAATTAATCATTTTAGAGCGAATATAGAAGGAATCTAGTGGGTGTATGGTTAAGGTTTATAGTCTATCAAAATATAAATAGACCATGAATATAGAAAAATTTTAGTATTACTCACATAGTTGGTCCTCTATTAATTTTATCCATTCTTTTGTTTGATTAGGCTGGAATATGAATGTTTATGTGAATGTTTGTGGCTTTTGAAATTTTTATAAAAGTATTTATTTATGAATTTGTATTTGACGCTATTTTGATAATGTTATTTTGGATACATAATTTTCTTAGGTAAAAATATTATGAAATATATAAAATGTCCCTTATCTGAGATGGCTTCAATGAAATAATTTCATCAGTTTCAAAAGGTGAAATTTCTAAAATGTTTTGAGTAATTCAAAGTTTCCTTGTAATGTTTTTATCCTTAGTGCATATGGTTTGAGGAAAATGACATTATTTTTGTGGTTTTTTTAGTTTCAAAATGAATGGTGTGCATGTGTTTTGAAATGTTTTTAATGAATTTTTGGTAAATATTTGAAAGACAGTTTTCAGTAACCTTAATTTGGGTTGACTTGAAATTTGGTATCCTTGTGTGGATTTTTTTGGTGGTTTTATAATTTTGTTTGGATTTGTTTTTTATATTATTCCTTTTTTTGGAATTTAAAATTTATTTGATTGAGTATTTTGTTTTTTGGTGTTTTAGAATTTATCCCCCAGAAAAGGAACTATAAGTTAGGAAGGTAATGCCTTGGGTAGTCTCCATAGTGATCCATGAATTTTATTTCAAGTCCATGACTTTTCCTGAAATCACAATGGAGTGGTAGAGGCATGTTTTTACCAACTCATGGATAATGCACAAGAGTTATTCACCCAAAATCCTCCAGTATTGTTTGGTGATCTAGGAACCCAGGAAGAAATTAAATGGCTAACAGGGGTTGAAGATATTTTTGGAATTCTATGAACTCTGGAAGCCTCTTGGGTGAGTTGAACCACACATTTATTCAAGAGTTTGGGCTTGAAGTGGCATAATATTTCCATATATACCCATCCATTCTGGGAACTATATTGGGTATATTTTGAGGATTCTATCATTCATAATTTTTATCCTAAATAAGTGAGTGTTAAGATGGAAATAGATTTTTTTGTTACCATGGAGGGGGTCTATTAGTGAAGGGCTATATTAAACATTACGTTGGATTAGTGTATTTATCTCTAGAGTTTGATACTGAATAATTGAGCTAGGAATTGTACTTTATTTGGTTTCTTTTCTATAATAGCATTAATTAGTGATTCAGTATAACCGAGAAACATTTTTGGAAGCAGTTTATTAGGCTATCATCGATTCGGTAAACTTAGAACGACAACCAACAATAGAAAATGATTGAATTCTTGGTAGAGATGGTAAAGATGATCCAACTATAGAGAAGGTGAAACAAGACAGTTATGAGGGTGATAATCCATATTCAAAACATGATGTTCCTATATTTTTAAAGTAGAAGATAGTTGCGGGATTCTATATGGTAGGTCCAGAAACATTTGATCTTAATGTTAGTCAGCTCTGAAGACCTGCCATCTATGTGGCTATGCTAGTCACATTTAAAGGCTTTGTAAGTTAGTTGGGAATTCAAAGAATAAGTCTTGGATCTAGATTTATCTAGTCAGTGATATGTGTTATCAATTCAGTGAGAGATTTGGAAGATGATATTTGTTTTAGGGGAATCCTCTTTTTTAATTTTTACCTTTTTGGATTGGGATTCATCATATCTTATATGTACCCAATTCCTTGTGATTTATGGATTAAGGGTATTTCGAACCTATTATAATATCTTTTAATATGTTCCCGCCTCATTGAATTATATGATTACTTCCTTTTATAAATTTTGTAAACCATGGGTTATTTTTTTACTAGTTTGGAAAGGGACAGAATGTAGGGTTGATGTATGAATACATTGGGTATAGTTTTATTGTCAGTTTGAATATGGATTCCATAGAGTTGTGTTTTATGTCCAAAATACCATGGGATAGTATTTTGAGGAGGTAGATCTAGACACCCTATTATTATGGATGTGACCCTGGGGATTAAAAATTGTTGTTATTATTGGTTAATGATTCTTATTTTGATCTTCTATTTTGGAGCGTGTTTCTCAGGGATCAGGTATAGTGACCTCTGGGTGGTGTTTGGGGATGTACTCTCTTACGGTGTTTTGAGATGGTTGTTTTGGTTTGTGAAATCATATAACTTGGTGATAATTATTCTTTTGGGTGTTCTTATCTAGTATCTCACCATTGTAGAGAAATTCTAAATGGTGAAGATATCTGTTCCAGGCCTTCATGTTTGTTTACTATTTTTTAAAATTTATCATTTGGGATTCCTCTGGTTGGGATATGTTTTTTTGGCTATAGTGATTATGGATGTCCTAGAGGTAGTGACTTTTGTTGTCCTATTTTGTAGTTTGTAATTTTAAATGACATTGGGAGCTATGATTATGTTGATAATCTCTGTTTTAGAGAGGTCCATAGGAATAGCAATCCAAAAATATTCTTTATTTCTTCTTGTCTCTAATTTAGTGAAGAGTTTTCTTCATAGGACTTATAGTGTGTCAACTATTGGTGAGTTTTGAATAATTCAATGGGGGGGGGGATATAATAATGCGTTGTTTCTATCTCATTAGCATGGTTTTTATTTTTTGGGAAGTTTTTTCAGGGTTTTTTTCTCTCTGGCTGATAGATAGTCTTAGAATTCCCACACTCCCTAGGTTTATAATATATCTAGAGGGGAAGAAAATGGAATGGTGGAGAATTTGTGACATCCCAAGATGTCACTTTCTTAATAGTAATAGTGGTTTCTTATCCCCATAGTTTTGGGGTGACCCAAAGGTATTTTTTATGTATAATAGGTTTTTCGTAGAGATCATGGATAAGGTGGATGGTTTAGAAACTATGAAGAAGAAGCCATGTTCCTTGTGTAGTGTAACTGAGGAGAGAACACGATCTATGCATAGTTTTAAAAACTGTCCAAGAAAACTATGTGTACTTTGGGGGTTTTGGGATACTTCCATTTGCAGGATCCATGAATAGTTTAAAATACACTATAAGGAAAAAGTATAACTCGACTAATTTTGGGTATTTTTGTTTTTAAACTTTCTTTTTATTTGGGAGATTCTACCCCAAGACACCCCATTTTAACCTCTCAACACAAACACATCACATGAATATTAAATACATTATTCAAGCTTCTCTAACTTGATCTAATGTGGTTTATTGGTGATTATTCACTTGATTCAAGAGGTGTGAGATCCTGTATTCGTTTTCTCTTAGTTCCTACATTTTCCCCAACCCATCTAAACTTCATTATTGATCATTTTCCTTGAATATGGTTGGTAAAAATAGGTATTATGGTTTGAAATAGTTGTGAGCCAAGGTAGGAGTTCCTTTCTAGTGGATTTAATCAAAGTTGAAGAGGTTCCACCATATGAGGTTTTTGTTTCAATTTCATTTTATTTTATTTAATAGATACAATGATGACTAGGTTTTTTAAATTCATATTTAATGTAGATATTTTTAGTGTGTATTATCTATGTTTTTTTGTTAAATATTTTTTTTACTTGGTTTGGTTTCCATGTGAGAAATGGTTTGAATTTCATATTTAAAATAGTTTTTTAGTGTAAATGGGTGTTTTATTCATTTTTCATGATCCATAAAATGAAAAGGTTGGAGTCCATCAAGAAAAACACTTTTTTATTATTCTTAAATACTAGTGTGAATTTAAAATTGGGTTCCCAATTTGGTTTAAGGGATTTTCTTGATTTTTTTGAAAAAAGAAGTGATGTTGTTTTATAAAATGAAAATGTGTTCCCTTGGGTTGTATAAATGTGATTACGGTCGATTGTCATTTTTTAGAAATGATTTTTGAATTCAATATTTTTTTTAAAAAAGGATTCCTAAATGTATATGAAATATATATATGTGAATAGTAAAGTCTCAATTGATACTTTATAAAATGATGTTGGTTGATTGTGTCTTGTGCACTTGTTGATTCCCCTAAGTTTTTATGATGTTTTGTACATCCATGATATGGTTATTTGATATGTGATTCATCTTGTTCTTATGTGTTGGGGCTATTTCAAAGGTTAGTGAATGGGTGATATGAAGAACATGATTATGAAGTTATCCACTGGGGATTTTTATTTTCACGTGATGATGTTGTTTGATGGTGCCCTATATCCTTTGGTTATTACATGAGGGATCCATGTCTACTATGTGAGAAGTTATGGGAGATGTATACGATAGTTGATATTATTCCTGGACAATTCAACCCTAGTTATATGTAATACGCAACTAATGGGGTGTCACCATTGAGACTAGGTAAGTGTGATTTGGTTAACGAAAGTTGATCGTTAACCTGATTGTAGTAGGTATAATATTTTTCATCTTGTACTTTCTCATTATTCATTGTGGAGTAACCTCATGATATGTATCATATATTATCCCTTTTTGTTCTGTATATTGGTATTTTTTCTGTTTTTATTGGACGTACTTACTTGATGTATGGATCGTTTTGTGGTTTTAGTATTGAAATTTTCTAGTTGTGTTCCATACATTTATTGGAAATAGGGGGAATAGTTTTCAAGTTTTTTTTCTCGAGTTGGGTGTTTTGAATTATTTGAAATCATGTTGTGTTTACTTGAAGAAGTATGACAGTTTAAAGGGAAAATATTGATTTCATAGAAAATATAATTGTTTTTAAATAACACCATCTATGTGAAATGGTTTTATAAATTGATTTTTTTGAGGAAGTTCATGTTCCATAAAAGTTTACTCTTATGTTTTGGAAAAGATATGAGAAACTTAATTTATTGTAATTTATTTTTTAACCATCATAATTGGTTTCTTTTATAAAAGAAAAAAAATGAATCATTTTTTTATATGAATGGATTCATATCATACCCTACATACTCATATTGGTGGGTATATAATATTCATGTCTTGTGCATGTTTTTTAGGTATTTCCTTTCTGGTTGGATTCAATCCCATCTTACTTAGGAATTGGATTATTTTTGGGTTTGTGGAGGTTCCATGAGATCTCATGGAGATGGTGATAAAGACTTCAGTTTCACATAACTACTTGTATCATGTTTTTTCTAAGCATATTAATTCTTTCATTTTCATTTCTTTCATGTTTTGTTGTATTTTTGTTGTTATGTATTAAATTTTTATTGGTTGTATGTGTATTTTTGGGATTTTATCTTTTTCCCTTTTTCTTTATTCTATGTTTAGTTATTTATTTTAGTTATTAAGGGTGAAACCATCCACAATGGTTATATTTGGTTCCCTTGATGCTTATTATCAACTTATGGGGATTGAGGACGATCCTTGAGTATGTGGTGTGTCAATTCGTGCATCGGTTTCGATGGAAGCCCCGCTTTATTCGTTACATGGGGTATATGATCCAAAAATACTACCATTATTCTTTAACTATATGGATTATGATTATGTTTTGAGGAAATTTACATGAAACACATTTCCTTGTTGGCTGTTAATTAAATTATAGTGGAGCCATTAATTCTTGTATATTCTCATAACACTTATGTATTGTTTATCATTATGAAATGGGTGGGTTCGTTCTGTCCATATGGTGTAATGGGTAATGTTTTATACCTATTGATTAAAACATATTACCTAATTGGTTGGAAAAGCCCTAGGGTATATGAGTGGTCTTCCCATGCCCAGAGGTACACTGGTATTTAGCCTAAGACCAAAGATAAATGGGTGGTAATCCCAAGAATAATATGGTAAACAAGTTCTTATTCCAAATATATTATATTTTGAATATATGGATGAAATTATTTTTATGGGATGACTGTATTCATGGTTCACATTAATTCATTATTTTAGTTTCATGATCATATTCTTGTCATATTCTTATGTGATGAATCATGATTATATCGTGATTACATATTATCAATCCATGAATCATGTTTTATGTTTTTCTCAATGAATTATTCAAATATTCATGATTTCTGATCCATGTTTAATTTGTTATGATTTTCTTTATAAAAGGTTTATATACTTTGATTATGATCTTATATCCACATGCTTATGTTATGTTCACTTATGATCATTAAATGATGATACTCATGTTAATCCTTATTTTATCATCTCACCCCTTCTTATGTTTCCATTATCTAGGGTATGAAGAGTAATATTAAGTATTATTTGTCTATAAGGGTACCATATATGAAGTGTATTTATAAGAGATATTGTAGAAAGTTAATAAAATAAGTTGGTTATGTATATAGTCATCAAATACACTAAACCTATAGGTAATAAGTTGTTAATTATTGCGAGATGTAATGAATATTCATGTGAAATTATATAATGTGTATGTATGTTATGCATGGTTCACATGGGTTGGTATAAAATATTATATTATGTATATTTTTTAGCACTAGATTCAGAAGTGTGGGTCTATGGTTCTTTAAGAACCATTCATGGTAATAATTCATTTCTCAGTAATTTTGGAGATTCATATTTTTTTTACTTATATATTTCCCATTTTGAATTCCAATTTAAGACACTTCTTATTGAGGGTATTTTTCTCATACTAATAAGATATCATTGTTTTATCCCACTTCTTTTTAACTTGTAAATATATTCTTAATAAATCATAATCTTATCTAATAATGAAAGTTTAGGATACTTCATCCTTTTTATTTTATTTTAAATTAAGCATATATTACAACCATAAAGGCTTTGTGTATTTATTATAATACATAGAACTCTTTATCTTTTATCTTACTTAAATTTTATTTTACAAAAATATCCTTTGAAAATTATTCTTCATATTGGGAGTATTATAGCTTAGGAATTAATATCATTTTTTCTTAGTCTTAAATAAGTTTTCTGAGAGTTTTTCACTAATGGATATTCTTAATGAATATATTTTTCACAACAAACCCTTATATTTCCATCTATATTTTCTCACTATGTTGTTTATTGAAAAAATTAAATTTATATGTGAAAATTTAAATATTAACTTTATTCAATAATCCTTAACTTTATAGTATAGTTTTTATAACGATTCAATTGGCTCATACTCTCTAATTATGAACTTGAAATTTTAATTAGATCATTCTCAATTGATTTATTAAAACATTTACTACTTTTATTACTATCATTTTTTAGTGAATCCTATTTCTTGTTTGAGATTTTTCTCAAATTTTATCCCCTTTTCTTCTTCAATGTTTTGGATGAAACCTTTATATTAGTACTAGAAGGATGAGAAATGTACTTTACATTTGAGGTGATTTTGAAAATTCTTCAAATATTTAATTCATATATATTTGATAACAACAACCAAGAAATAAAGTACATCCAATTAAAAGGAAACTGTATTATCTCTAATACTAATTGGAAATTACTTCTCTGGATCGTTCTGTTACACTATATAAGGACCCAACCTTAAACATTACATAATCTCAAATTAAGTGAATAATTCACATTGAGGATATTTTGGGGTTTAAAACTTTAGATAATTAGGTCATAAATATTACATATCAAAAATTAAAAATTAGAAACTTATGGTCATTTTCCATTTTTTTCATAAAATAAAAAACTCTTAAAAATAGAAACATGTCTAGTTTTATGTTTTAGACAACATGAATTTTCCTTGATCTCAACCTTGACCCTATTCATCTATAAGTCTTGTGAAAACATTTCAAAACATGGGATGAGCATAAAACCTCAGTAAGGGATACAAAAAGAAGTAAAATTGTTAGTTTTTTAAAACAATAAGTAAAACATGAATACTTTATCATAAGTAATACTTTTCACCTTTATGAAATAGTAAATATTCTGCACCAAATAATAGATCATTACTTACCCTTTTCTAACCAAAATATAACCATAAAACCCCTTGAAATAACACATAACATATAAAGGTAACTTGGGACATAAACATACTTAAATAGAATAACCATACGGTGGACTTACACATATATCACTAAATGGAATAGCCATATGACCGATTTCCATACCCAATGCATTGAAGGTTATAACGCAACCACTTGTTCTGTTTTATCACGACACCACCCATCATTTGGTTTATCACGTAACCACCTGTCCAATGTTCAAGTACCATTATAAAATCATAACACATAAAATATTTCAAATCTAAATATTTCACTAATAACATTTCATTTCAATCAAAATAAATCATTTCAAGATATTGAAATAATCAATTCTTTATCAAGCCATTTATAAAAACTATTTAAAACATTTAAAAAAGAGATTTTTGAATCAAAATGTCACATACCACTTTTAAAATTTTAAATGAATTATCATTTGAAAACATTAATTTCCATATAAATAAATCCTAAAAACCATTTTGAAGACATGGAAATTAATGAGAAATATTTATAAGAATAAATATTTAAAAATTTTAAAATGATATTTTAGTTAAATAGTTTTTAACAAAATGAGAGACGCTTGAATACAAATAATTAAGGAATAACATTTAATCAGAAATTTATTATATCATGAGAATAAAGGGGTTCATGATATAATATTCCAAAGGTCAGTATATAATCCATATAAGAGTGAATTCGTGTATAACAATAATGAAGTCTCAATGGAATGTAAATGGAGACGAAATCCATTATAAAGATAATATCCTTAGATTAAGGACAAATCAATGACATAATTATGTGTGACAAATATAAATACACCCAATATAAGTGGATATTAAGTGTAAAACAATCGAAGTTTATTCACACATATTAATTTCACGATATAATCAAGAAGTTGAAGTTTAACCCAAATAATTGAAATTGGATGAAGACGTTCCATTACAGAAATTTAACAGCCTAATGACGTCACTTTAACATTCAGAAAATGAGTTGATGATAGATAAAAGGGTATCCCATCACTTGGAAATAAAATTTATAGAATTAAGGATATATAAGAACATATCCTAACATTAGAAGATGTTAAATATAAGACATAACAAAAATAAGTATTTTAAAAAGAAGAGGGTGAAAGTTTCCCTTACTGATTTGGTAACTTACAAAACATACACCCCATGAAAAAAAGTTCATACAATGAAGTTATAAATACCTATAAATTAAATTATATTATATAAAGAAGAAAATCATGGGAAGTACTTACACCACACAAAAGAAAATAGCGTTAAATATAACATGAATCTCATAGGAATCAAAATTGAGATGAAAACCCCTTACCACGTTATAATCAATCGAGTCATATGACCAAAAGTTAATAATAAACAAATTAATCACAGAATACCATGAATATAAATATAATCAGGATAATATATATCAAATGGAAGTACAAAATACACCACCTGCAATAAATAAGTGGCAAGCAATGGAAATCTCACAGAATTAAAAGTGACATAAGAAACCCCTAACCTCGTGTCTGACTTGACCCGTTTGTTCTTTAATCTCATGAATAATAATCTAAAGATAATTTATACTTGATTAATAACCTTTTTAAATTTTATTATTTTTTATATCACTTATTACCTTGTTATAAACATTATGCAATCATTTAAGTTAATAATGGTTGTTTGGTCGATATTTGGTATTTCAGTCAAAAATGAACTTCTTATAATTACAAGTTGTTCATGGGGTAAAAATAAAATTATCTCCAGAATTTTATTCATGATTTAGATATAATATATATAATATATATCCAATATATATATGTATTTATAATAGTACATAACATTTGGACGTAAGAAATGAAATGCACTGTTCATGGAGATGGTAAGCAGTATGTACGTATAGACGCTACTTTCATTTGTATTTCGTATTTTTAATGGAATTAAAACTTAATTATAAATAGGTATATTATAATTAGAGTATAATATCATATATAATTTCATTAACTCTATACTTTATACATTCCACGTATAGCATGAATGAGTCATATCACTTTGTGGGGGTGGTAGTCTGTACTTCCTCAAATGAAATTATCGTGTTTACCCATTATGGAAACCATAAAGGTATGCTGTAAATGAAGAATAAATAAGAATAAAAGAAATATAAATATAATATATATCAAATATAAATTAAGTTCCATCACAATGGCCACCATAAGAGGTGGTAGGAGAAGATTGAACAATCATCGTTTTGGAAGGCAGTAGATTGTCGTCCACAGAAATATTTTGTTCTTTACCCATTAGATGGATGTGTGTGTAAGTGTAGTTCAAATAATTATAATAAAAATAACATAATATATTAAGGATAATGGTATTGTTATAAAATAAATTAATAAAAAGAGTTAAGGGGTTGGAGAATTATAAGAAAATAAAATAATTTAAAAGAAGATGTTACCATTAAATTGGGTAACTCCCTTTGGTTTGAACGAAAAGGATTTATTGAAGTGCCTTTTACCTAAGGTAAGTATTATAGTTATAACAGAGAGATCATGAGGGATTATTTGGGTAGAGTTTGGTTGAGAAAATGGGCTTGAGATGTGTGAGTAATGGGTTAGAGGTGGGGGATTTTTATATGGGGGGGAGGCTCTTTAGAAAAGTTTGAAAATATTATTTTATTATACAATGATTTTCGCTTTCTAAAAGTCCAAAAAACATTAAAGTCGAAGATAAGATGACTTCTGTTCCAAATAAAACCATACAGTAAGAATTGTACCGGTTTTGGATATCGTTTTAATTTTTTATAATCTTATTTATTTAAATCATTCATTAATGAGGTAAACACTACATCATAATTGTGTCATAAATATTTTTTTATTTGATGTATAAAATTTATAAAGAATATTACATGATGTAAGAAATATTTTTATCTTTCAAATGAATATTTTTAGTTTAATATATAAAATATATAACCCCACATTAAATTTTTTTTAGAAAAATAATATATGTTCATGATATTTCTATTTTTACTTTAAATAAAAATTTATTAATATAATTATCTTACCCAAGTGTCTTTAAAAAGATAAAAGTATCACCCAAGGGTTGTATTGGTCATCCATTACTCATAAAATAAGTTTAGTACAAGTTTTAAGTTAATTTTATATTATTATAATATTATTTTTAGCTTGTATTACCCTATTGACCTTTAACCGTGGAAAATAAAAGTCAAAAGTTATAATTCACAAAAAATTATTTTCATTTTATTGAACCAAATTTTAATTAATATTAACAAACATGTACGTAATATTTTTTAAATTCAATTCACATAAGTAGTAAAATTTCATTTAATGAAAAATTCAGTTTTTTAACTATTACTCAGTGTTTTCAATATTCATAAAAAATTGATGGTTTTTAGAAAAATACCAAAAATTCAGCCTAAGCTATATTTGATA
This sequence comes from Viscum album, assembly GCA_963277665.1. NCBI lineage: Eukaryota > Viridiplantae > Streptophyta > Magnoliopsida > Santalales > Viscaceae > Viscum > Viscum album. The sequence continues at coordinate 1,203,226,477 of OY728138.1, forward strand.
TTTTGAATTAAAAAATTATGTCTATTTTACCAAATTCAAAACATAGAAGTTTTATTAATTAATTTAAAATTAATTCCCGTAGTAAAAAAAGCGTGTTTTTAAGAAATATTAACTATCAAAAGATTGGCACTTGTTTATATACAATTTCAAAGTGAAATTACTTCCAATGAGCAAAATTATATTAAATGGTAAATATATAATATAATTAAACTTTAAAACCAATTAAAAAAAATAATATTACCATATAAATAAATCATATTAAAAGGTAGTTTTTAATTAAAATATAATATTTTTTCATTATTCATTTAAAAACTGAATTTTATCAGAAAATACCAAAAATCTACCCAAATTAAAGTTTGATGTCCCAATTATAAATAAGAATTTTCTTTTGTCAAATAGACTATATAAAAGTGACCAAAAACATATTTAAATAGGGTTCTCCATTAAAAGGTGGTAAATCGACCTTTTAAAGAATATTAGAGTATTTATGCTTAAAATTAGATTCATTTACATTTTAAGACTATAAAATTAATTGGATAAATGTAAGACCATTAAAGAAACATATTTAATCATAATATGGATAGTTTTTTATTCCCACCTATACAATGTCTATGCATTAACTACCATTTAAAATAATAATATTATATTAATATTTTTTCAGTATAACTTAATGTTGTGTGCAACATATGTTTTCAATTAAACATATTGTTGCGTATCAGGTATGCCATCAAACATAGCACCCCATTTAAATTAAAATTAATATTTAATTCATTTTTTTAATAAATATGAAAAATTTACATTCTTTAATTACCTGATATGTTACACACTAAGTGGAGTATAAATCTGTGTAAACATATTTTCACCAAACTAATTAGTATTTTTAATTGTTTATCTTAATACGAAAACCTCCGCATCAATTAATTTATATCAATATTAATGTTAACTTAAAACAAAACACCACATGGAATAACAATAAATAAAAAAGGATATAATCACATAATATTTTTAAAAAGTTGGACTAAAATGTGAGAATTTATTCTATTATGTGTTTGGGTTGAGTCTAAGACATAAAAATCCATTATATTACTCAAGTGAATGCATGTGTAACCCCATACCTAAATTCTAGAGTCCTGTTCTAAAAACAAAAAACTTTTCAAATTATCATTGATACCAATTGAGATGATCCATGATAAACCTACAATATTTTCCAATTATTATTAAGTCACAAAATAATATCACATTAATTATAGAACCTTTTGGTGTGGTGTATTTGAGGACCAGTTTCATAGACAATCTATTTTGAAACACTTACTATTTTTCATACTTGTTCAACTCTAAAAACCTTTCTAAAAATCACACATGTAATACCGAACTTCATATCATTGGGAAAGAAAAAACAAGAAATGGGTGAACTCAGATGCTTAGTACATGAAATATAAGAGATAAATAATGATGATCATCTGTTAGAAAATATAACTATATTGGTATGATATCATAACTAAGAAATAAAAACATAACATAAATAAAAATTACCCAGATAAAACTTATATCAAAATAAATGATAAATCATAACATAAGTACATTCCAAAACATAATAATATTTCACATATTTGAGCATATAACTCATAATTTAGTACATCAGGCATCACAACTTGTTTCCATTAGAAGATCATTCATTAATATCCTTCTTCCCTTGGTGGATCATGGGTTTCTCAACTATTTCCTTTAGTGGATCAAGAATCATAACTAATTTCTCATTATCTGATGAGATATAAATGGTTACCAATTTCATTGGAGGGATATGTAGGGACCAACCATCAACTAATGAAAAACTATACATATGCGCGCCATAAGATATCTATCATTAAGATAATTTTGAAAACCCATTATATAAAATGCTCTTCACCCATCACATCATAATGTATGCTTAAAAATAAAATTGGGTTTCATGATATTTATAGTTGATATCATGAAAATTGACCTCAAGAATTTAAATAATTGATAGCCAAAATTCAATCACCCAAAAACATTATTTCATAATAAGGATTTTACTTTTAAAAATAATATTCAATTTTGGATCCTTGAAAATGAAACAATAGTTTAAATTTTTAAGTGAATTAATTTTGAAATATTTAAATTTTTTAAATATTCTTCAGTAATAGATATTTGAAAAGACATTCAGGTTATCAAAAAGTAATGTAGAGTAGAATATAAAATATATTATTTTGAAAGGATGGAAAACCTTTTGAATGTTTGGAAATATCTTTCTCAAAAACTGACATTTTAAAAAGATCAATAAAATATCATTTATAAAAGAGTATAAGGGAAATATTAAGGTATCCCAAGATTAAACTTAATTGTATTTCCAAATATTATGGGTAACATTGGTATAAAAGGAAAATATATATAATTAAGAGAAACTATCATTTAAGAGTAAGGGAATTATTTTCAATAATGATATACCTTTTAGGGGGAAGAAATTCACCATGGATGAATATTTAATTCAGAAGTTTAATTTACCAAGACAGAAATATAATGTACCATGAAATGAAATAGCGGTGTAGAAGTTATCTATCATAAAAGGAAAATTTTCAAGAATATTCATTATAACTCGACTAAGGGAGTTGAGTTAACAAAAACCATTATAGAAATGATAATGTACATATTGAAGAATATAATTGGGATAATATGAAATATAAATTTAATTATCCTAAAATTAAATATATTCATTATACTTGAAGGAAATTTGTAAGGTAATAAACCTTATAAGAGAAATTTTGGATCCTAATATCAAACATGTCTTATTGATTTAAAAATGTGACAAAGAAACCGTTACCATGGTACAATTTTTTTGTCTTATTAGAATGAATTCCTGAATAATAAAATTAATTTTACTATGGACCATAATAGAAGAATTATTAATATATATTTAATTTACAAAAACCATTATTATAATATTATATTTATTTATCATATAGGTATTTCTTATGTTTGTTAATTTGTGTGAAAATTGAATTTGTGCCAACATATTCAGATGGTTTTAGTGATCAATGATGATATTTTAAAAATAAGTTACACAAATAATGTAAGATTTTCAGAACCATAAAATAATAATGATTTTATTACTAAAATATAATATTATTATTTAAGTTCACATTATTATTCATGATAGAGTTTTGTTGTATCATTCATGTAGGTGGTTAACTCGAATCAAATATGAACTCACTATATATTGACAAGAATATATAGTTAAGGGAGTGTATAATATAATTATAACAATAGAATAATTATAATTTTTATATTTTTTAAGTTTTATAATCTTATTTTAAGTGGGTTTGATTAATAATGAAAATCAATATGACGAAATGTTACTTTGTGAAGGTGGTTGTCCACACAACACTTGGTTAATGTTTTCATTTCCCGAAGAATGATGGAGAACGAAGGTAGATTTAAATTTACCTGTTTATAATAATAATTATATAATATATATGTAAATTTTATTATTTTATTAAATAATTATAATTAGTAACGAGAGGCGGTGTTTTAAAATGAAATATGTTGCTTCGTGGAGGCAATAATCTGCACAAACACACAATCGTTGTTCTTTGGTCTTTCTATGTGGATTGAAAGAATTAAATAATGGTTTTTACATTAATATAATAATAATAAATTATAATAATAATAACTTTTTCAGTATATTACTCTAGATAGGGTTGTTTTATAAGATAAATATTAAGTAGAAAATGATAAGAATTAGGTAATACTCACATTAGGACCGTAAACGTTCTCTTGAAAGTCTCATTGGAAATAAAAATAATTAGATAACTAATTGACACCAAAGGTTAACTAAATTGAGAGAGGATTATATAAGGAAATTCTTTTCAAAGTTTAAGAAATAAATTTTATGGCACAGGTGCAACATGAATTAGTGAAGGTGTTCCCCTTTTATAATTAAGGAAAAAGAAGTTTCACAGACACCCATTATTTTTCAACAATAGAATGAACAAATTCAAGTGTAAAAGGATATAAAATTGAAAAATAGTTTATTTTTCAGTGGGATAAGATTGATAAATAATCTACCACTAATTTTAACACATGTTTTGAACATGTTTCTATTCATTTATCATTAGTTTTTTTTAAAAGTTTCCATTTTTATTTTTACCTAGGTAACTTGTTTTTAAATAAGTAATATATGTTTTACTAAAAACAATTACCCATAAAACCAAATTTGGGAATGACAAAATAGATTTAATATATATTTAATCTAATTAACTTTATAAATATAACAAAATTAACTTTCTTATTAAACTTTTATCTTATATAAAATCTATTTTTTGAAAAGTTATTATTTTTACCATAAATATTCTAAATTCTATTTAGTATTGATTAAAAATTTAATTATTGATAATATATTTTTATAAAGGATTTGAAAATTATATTAAATTAATTATTTAGTATATATTATTTTATTTTTTAGATTAAAATTACACAATATTAATAAAATAATTCTTTGAAAATAATAGTTTTACCATTATCATTTTCATAAACTTTAATCTTAGTAATCTAATTTTAAACCCAAAAAATAAAATTAGATTTATTAAATTATATTATATTGTCAATATAAATTATGAAACTAATTTTAATATATTTAAGTTATATTAATTAAAGAAACTAATTTTTAATATAAGTGAATTAAGTTTTTAGAGTAAAATACAACTTAATTTTTCGAAATGTTACACATGGGTTTAATAAATTAAACACAGTATTTTAAAATGATTTATTTCAACTTTTATATATATATAAGGTTTTAAAAACTTTTATTTCATTATTATTTTATGATAATATCATAAAAGTGACTATTTTAGAAAAATATGTAATTTCTTACTATTAACCTAAAAATGAATTATTTTAGAAGTATATCAAAAAATACTCCTTAAGTTAATTTTGTTAGGTGGAATTCAAAAAAATATTTCATTTTTTAAACAAAAAATTCTAAAATTTATAAAATTAACATTTAATTGAAAATTAAATGTATATAAAAAGCACAATTTTATTGAAAAATTCATTTTTAAAAATTTAAATACTCCAAATTATATCTTGTGTACATTTTGTAAATAATTATAATATTTTTTATCCAATGGATATTTTATTTTTCTTAAATTTTCTTTATAATAAATATGTGACATATCATTTTAGTTGAGTGTTTCATATGAAGGAAGCTATCAAATATAGTAATAATTTAACATAACCAAAATCTTAGGTTGTTATATTCTACCCCCTTAAATGAATTAAATCCTTTAAACTTTAAATATGAATCACTGATGAATTTAGTTGATGGTATTCTTAAAAAATTTATCATTTTAGATTTAAATCATAAAATAAAATATAACTTACTCTCTTATGATATATTAAGTTACTAATATTTTCTCAAACAACATTAACCATTTATACAATCATGTACCCTATTATGTTTATACCCTAGTCAAGTATTCTCTGTAAAATAATTTTTTAATACTATTTTAATCTTGAAGAAATTAAACCACAAAAAAATATTATAATACACCATAAGTAAATTATCTCTTTAACCATTAAACTATATTAATTACTATGTAATAAAATAACACCCTTTTCTAAGATACAAAAAATCTCAAATGAAATTATATTCAAAAAAAATATCACAATTTTTTTTATTAAAACAATTATCAATTTCAAGGATATAAATACTATATTATTTTTTTTCACAAGACTAATCAACAATTTATTTTTTCAATATCAGAATATGTGTAAAAAAAGTGTTATCCATCCCTCAATCATGTATTCATAAATATTTATCCCCAAAAATATATCCTTGTTATAAAATCACTTTTAAAAGAAATTTATTCTATTTAATATCGGTTTCCAAACATTTAATGAAAAACTATTTATTAAGTATCCTTAATTTTTTTACATAATCCTCATAAATTTTAGAATATACCATAATATCAACACTACATATCAATCAAAAATAAAAATATATAAGAGTGTCATTATTTTTTTTCTATTAAGATATGAACCACCTTAAATTTGGTAATAAGAGGAAAATCACATTTTCCCTCATAATAGGTATATACTAAGATTCTCCCCCAATTAAGTATACTCCCATATTCTATTATAAGACGTATGGTTTCAAAATACATACCTTTGTTTATGTAATTTTCATGATCCTATTTCAACAAAATACTAAATCCAATATTTTTAGAATAATATCTAAAATATCAATATGAAAACATCAATCCAGATAAATCTTCTCTTATGACACATTCACTTTTAAAATGTGGTACTTTTAGTTCAACCAATTACTCTAATTGTTTAATCCTTTTTTATATAAGGTTATTTTCATATTAGGTTCTCTAACATAATTAGTTTACATCACACTCAAATCCTTCATAATGGTTTATTAAGATAATATAATTATCCAAAGAATATCTCATGGGAGTGTCAAACTTGGTTTGTAGTTGGGCCACTTTGTAATGCATCAGGTGATGAAAAATTTAATACCCATTCAACCAACTTCTAGTTTGTTACCACTAGGTACATCTATTCTAGAGCTTATATCCATTTTTAGTATCCATAATTTGATATAATTTCTAAGAGAACTAAAAACTAACTATTTACTAAAATTTGGGGATGCTATTATATATATAGAATTATCCAAATGATTTATATCTAGGGTTTTCACTAAATTTTACTTATCATAATAAAAATAACTTAAAAAATCCCTAAAATAACTAAACACCCATTTAATACCAACTGACGAGCCCCATACCCACACTTTAGGGTCTGGTTCTAAGAGAACATTATTTTATAAATTAACTAAATACCAAGTTATATGATCCATGATAAACTTGTAAAAATTTAATATTAGTATTACATCTCATAATAATATTACACAACTTATAGAATTGTTTTCTTTAGTGCATTTGAAGATCAATTACATAGGGAACTGATTTTTCAACACTTGTCAATGTTTCTTCATTATCGCTCAACTCAAAAACCCATTTTAAAAAATATCACATGTAATACCCATATTTTCATAATAGGAAAAGAAAAAATAATAAATATGTGATCTTATATTCTTAGTAAGGGTAACATAAGAGACAATCAGTGGTGAAAATAATTAAGATAATGATACGTATATGGGTATGAGATCATAATTAAGATCTATGAACATAACCTTAGGAAATCATGTCTTGATAAAAACTGGATAATAACACATGAGTAATCATAATGTAAGTATGTTTCAAAACATAAGAACACAGCATAAATATGATTATATTTATCATAACATAATGGATCAGGTATCAAAACATATTTCTATAAGATGATCAAGATTCACTCACATGTTTCTCTAGGTGGATCAGACTTCACTCTGTTGTTTCACTTGGTGGATTAAGCTTCACTCACTCGTTTCTCTTAGTGGACTGATCATCATAACTCTTTCCCCATTATTCCATGAGATATAAATCATTACCTGATGAATTGAAGGGATATATGGGGACCATCTATCACTTAATAAAAAACCAAACATATATATTCGATAAGATATCAATAATCTAACATATCATGAAAACCTATGAGAGAAAATGGGTTTTATTAATCAAATCATTAAGTGCACATGGAAAGAGAAATTAGTTTTTAGATGATTTCAAGATTATATCACCAAAACTAAACTCACGAATGTAAACAATTCATTACCAAAATTTTATCACCCCAAAATACTTTTTCAAAATAAAATTTAGAATGATATTCCTTAAATTTAATTCCCCAAGAATAATGATTTTATATATAAATAATAAAATGGTGGAGAAATTTTAAGATATATTAGATAACGTTTATATATTTAACATAAAATAATAAGATACAACCGCTTTGAAAAGTTATTTTTAAAAAGGAGAAGTTATTTTTTTTTGAAAAATATTTAATTTTAATAGGAAATTTCAATTGTGTTTTCTAGAAAAATATATAAAATTACAAAAAGGTAAAGTAAAAAAAATTTCAAAACTTTTTCATTTAAAAACAATCCTCAATAATGGGGCCTTGAGATTGACTTATAGGTTTCAAAAATGTAAAGTGAAAAATGTTTCAAAACTTTTACATTTAAAAATAATCATAATTAGTAGATATTTGAAAATATATTTAGGTCATAAAAAATTCCTTTGGAGTTTAATAAAAAAAATTGAATTTAAAAGGATGGAAAACCATTTGAATATTTTAAAATACCTTAGCTGAAAACCCACATTATAAAATGAGTAAAAAAGATCCTTTTTAGAAGAGAATAATGGAGATATGAATTCCATATGATATATAATATAATTGGATTTCTAAATATAATTATAAAATTTTTGGTAAAATAAAATATTTATAAGGATGTGAAACCACTGTTAAAGGGAATAAAAATTATTAATAATGATGATATACTTTTTATGGGGATTAAATTAATCAAGAAAAAGGATATTAATTTGATGATTAATTTCACTATAGATAACTAAAGGAAAAGAATATTTAAAATCTTTCAGTTGAATTAATAAATATAAGAATAAATAAATCCAATAAGACACATTATAACTCAATAGAGGTAGTTGAGTTAACTAAAAACAGTTTAGGAAATGGTAACATAAGATTCCAATAACATAAGAAGGATAAGATGAAATAGAAATTAAAATATAATGAAATTAAAATATATTCATTATAATTGATGTAAAGGGGTTTTCAATACACTATATTAGAAATATTATGGTGTAAATTATCAAACATATCACATGGATTTGAAACTCAGAAAAAGAAACCCTTACCGTGGTCCATATTTTCTCTAAGAATACACATAACATCCTGAATAACTAAATTAATATTATTATTTACCTTATTAGGAACATCATTTATCTATATTTCATTTCCTTTAGACCATTTATTATCATATTTTATTTATTTATCACAGAATTTTAGCTTTTGTTTCTTATTTTTGGTGAAAATGGATTTGATGATGGATTATTTTGATAATTTTACAAGTTGAAGATTATATTTTAATAATGAGTTAAATAAATAATATAAAATTTTTATAACCATAAAAAATTGATAATTTGTTACCAAATTATAATAAAATTAGTATTTAAGTTTCTATACTCATGCATGATATAGTATTATACCATCATTTATGAAGGTGGTTGACCTGAACCAAACATGAATTCGATATATCTTGATAATTAATTAGGGTTAAAGAAGTGTATAATATAATTTTAAAATAAGGAAAATGCTATTATTTCTATTTTTAATTTATTGAATCATATTTTATCGAGGCTCTAGTTCACACAAACGAAAGATCGACATTATTTTTTTATAAGTGGATGGTAAATAATAAATAATGGTTGTTATATTATTATAATAAACCCAAGTATATTAATTTTAATAATTTCTGTATATTAATATGTCTATGGTTTGTTTTGAAGATAAATATTTAGAATAAATAGATAAAGATTATGTAATAGTCATGTTGTAAGCTTAAACTTTCTATTAAAGTCTCCTTGGAAATGAAGGGATTAGGATTATGAATTGATATGAAAGGATTTTTGAATTGAGATATTTTTATAAGAGGAGAGAATGTTATTGTTTTAGGATAAGGTTGATAAATCCAATACCTATCATTTTAAAACACGTTTTAAACATTTTTCAAGTCATTTACTTTATTAAGTCCAATTTAGTTTATAAAGAAGATAAATTTAACATATAAATTCAAATTTTTTATATATAGAAAAAATATTTTCTAGAAAATGTTTTTTTACCATTAAGGGTTCTTAATAATATTTATTACTGATTACCACATGAAATAGTGTTAATATATTTATATATAGGTTTAAAATTTATATTAAATTCATTTTCAGTAGAACTTAATTTATTTTATTATGTAAAAATTACACAATATTATTTAAAAATTTTTCTGAAAATAAGAGTTGTGCTATAGTCATAGTGATTAAATTTAATATTAGTAATAATAATTTTATTCCCAAAGGATAAATTTTACATATTAATTAATTGTAAAATTTTTCTCTAAAGAATTAAATAAAATTTTATATATTTAATTTTTGAAGTAATGAAAACTAATTTTAATTATAGATGGATAGAAATAGTTGTGAGAGTAAAATATTACAAATCTTCACAAAATATTAAACATGGGTCTCAAAAATTTAATATCATTTTTTTTAATGTTTTATTTTTATTTCAAAATATATATTTTTATATATAAGATGTTTTAAAAACTTTTATTCATTTTTATATTATAAAAATTTAATAAAAGCGACTGTATTAGGAAGATCAATATTGTTTTACCATTCACCCACAAATAAATTATTTTGGTAAAAATATAAAAAATTACCCCATAGATAATTTCAATGTGTAGAATTAAATAATTAAGGTCATTTTTTTAAAATTAAATAATTAAATTTATAAATTTACCTATTTGACAAAATTTCAATATATATAATGAAAAATAGATTTTAAAAAAATGAATTTTAAAATTTCTAATTGTTCCGAATATTATCTTTTATGAATTTTATAAAGGATCACTATTTTTTATTTACTAGATGTTTTATTATCCTTAAATTTTATTAATAATAAATATTTTATGGATTATTTTTCTTTGGTGTTTTATATGGAGGGATTTGTCTAATAAATTATTAATTTTAAGGATCCAAAATCCCGAGTCATTATAATACAAGTAGGATATTTATTAAAGTTATTATAGATTCTCCCAATTATTTTCACAATATTATGATTGTTATTTATTCAGGATCCTTCTATTTTATAGTGGGTCTTCCCTATAAACTATTGAACAAGATCTCCATTCTTATTCTGAATGTCATTTCATTATCTAGTGAGATATTTTTCCTCAACAATAGGTCTTTGACTGAATATGTTTATTCTCTTGTAGTCATATACAAGTCTTCCTAATTCAAATATCAAAACATTAAGACTTTATACAAGATGAATATTATTATCCTTAATCAAAAACATAAATCTACTTTGGGACTTAAATTATCTTAAATTGATTAGATCCATAATATCTAATCATTACAACACTGATGATAAACAACAACAGGGGTGTTAATCAATATCTCTCTCAACTCATGTTCAATATTTTTCTTCAAGAGTAAAAAAAACATAATATTTTTTTTTGTAGTATTAGTATAGGTCTAGATAAAATCACCTTATACTATAATTTTCTATGACTTATATCATATAGGGACATTTTATGTTATGAATTCCCTCTTGCTTATCCTTATTCTTCAATCATATCCTCTAGATTTGACAATAATAGGGTATGAAGTAACAACACCTCATCATCATTCTTATTCATTATTATTATTATTCTTCCTAAAAAATAGATATTAAATAGAATACAGTGTCATATATCTCACATTCACTATTTCAAATGTTTCATTAGTATCACTATTTGAGTTTTTCAAATTTTATTTTTAGGTATTGATTCTTGTTTAAAGGTCCAACATGCTTAGAAATAAAGTCTCTCAATTTTTGTTAATATTATAACATTATAAATTTGTGCTAATTAATTGAATAATCAAGTAATTATTGCAATGATGATCTCTATTAATGATTCTTAAATTCCTAGAAAACTTGGGAATATATCCTTTATACCATTCCTCCATCAAACGTATCTTGAATCATATACCAATCACTATAGACAGGAAGTTTTAATCCATAAAGGAAAAATCAACATATTATGATTTTAAAAACTAGATCCACTCATTTTTATTATTGGTAACCATTATATATCAACTTTAAATCCTTTACCCATACCCCTTACATTGTATTCAACTATTATTCCACCCATATGTTTTAGAATATGTTTCTTACATATTGGATGTTGAAATTTCTATAAGATTTGGAAACTCTTAAATGTTACCTAAAATTTATGAAGGAACCTTATTTTTAAAACCTTAAATATTTCATTTTCTATGGATCAACAGTCAAATACCATGAAAATAAGTTCTTACATATTGTTTGTTTTTAATATCTTGGGATTTTATAATGAAATACTATGTTCGATTATTTACAAGATATGTAACTCTGAGTTTAAACGAAAAATGAAATATTATCATGTGACCATTATAACCTACACGTTAAAATTAAGGTAATTAATATGAATAAATAATTTATGTAATAAATATAAAATTCTTAATCAATATAAATTTATTGATAAATTATCATAAAAAAATCACATAATTTTTAGAAAAGTAAATTTATTCCTCCAAGAAATACATTTTCTTCAAAAATCATTTTATTGAATTTTTGTAATTATTTTTTGGAAATTTTATAAGATATATTTTATAAAAGGAAATATGGTTTTGAAATAATAATACCAAATTTTTCCTATGGTGAATTTCTTAAAATTTTCTGAAAAGTTTGATTTTTTTTAATGAAAAGTGAAAACACCATTTTTTATGAAATATTTTATTTTCCAAGTATTTAAATGATAAAATTATGTTTTGTATTTGTTTTAAATTTTAATTAGTTCAATTTTACTTGAATTATTCCAATTATGGTTACTTAAATGGATTTTATACTTTAATTTAATATAAGAAAATTTTATATTTTCAAATATAATTTTTCTGAAAAATTGTTTTTCATTGATTTTTTTGGTTGAATTTTAAATCAGGTTTGGAGTCTTCTGGATTTTAAATTTTAAAAAATGGATTTAATATGTCGAATCACAGGTTTTAAGTTTATTAAATACTCACCTTTTATTTTTAGGGAATATGAATAATAACATTGGTAAATTTTTTTATCATGATAAATGATAAATCTAATAATTGAGGGTAAAAATAATTTTCTAAAGACACTAAAATTCCCTTTAACTTGAACCAATTTTATTAAATTATTAATTTTTGTCTATATGAATTCAAGGTTAAAATATATGTCCTTTGGATTCCATTTTTAAGTGATTATGAGATTTATAATATTTAATTTAAAGAAATGTGAATGGTGACACACTCATATTTTCAACAAATATAGAAATTTCAATATTAGATTATCCAGAGGAAATATTAGACTATAAATGGTAATTTAAAATTTAAATTAATTATATAAATAAAGGAAATTTATTTTTAGTTTTTACTAAAGAAATAATTACCTTTAATTCTTACACGATGCTAATGTAATAATTATTTTATTAATGAAAATATAAAATAAATGTTTTCAACAATATTAAAATTAATATAATTTGAGAAAATTAACATGATCATAAAAATTTCTAGACAATAATGAAATTTTAGGTATGTAATAAAATAATTGTTTTAATTATAAGTGTTATCTTTATATTATTAATGTTAAAGTTGTGAATAGTCTTTAAAATTCACATTATGATTATTTTATTGTAAATAATGTTTTATTAAATGATATAAAATTCATAAAAATTATAAATTTGGATAAATGTTCTGGCTAGGTTTAATAATTTCATCCATAATCCATTTATGGTTCCTTTGAAATTGTATAGAGACTATATTATCTTTCAAATAGTAAATATACATATTGTCACCATAAGTGTTAAAGGGGTTAAATAAGGTTTAAAATCAAAATATAAGGGTATAAATATAGTAAAAATATATCTAAATTTTATTGTATGAAATTAATTTTACCCCTAATATTATTAAGTTTTTAATTACTCACTTTCAGGACATTTGGAATTTAAAATTAATTTATATTTATTTAATATATTGAGAAATTCCAAGAGTTCCGCTCTGTTCTTATTACAAAGGGAACATATTATTATAATTTATTTACAATTAAAAAAACTTTTATTTCATCTAATAAATACCAAAATATATTCCTAGAATATGTAACCACATTCTATTTGTTTTATTTTAGGAAGAACAACTACCTTAGTGTTTATAAGGTGTTGAACAATGAAAATTGTTTGAAGAATAGGTCTCATTTTTAATCAAGAATTTATTAATTGTTTATTCTCACACATCCAAAAACCATTTTCAACCATTATAGAATAATAAATATTGTATACTGAATATAATGAGATGTTATTATGTTATTTTCATGACCTATATCCATCTCAACTTAAATTAAATGGGAAAATAATTCATCGTTTGTGTATACGATTAACTACCGCCTCATGAACTGATGTAAGTTTTTTCATCACTACCATTAAGACTGGTTATAATGATATAATTAAGATATTAATGAAATATGTATCATTATTAAAATATAATATATCATTTATTTTCTTACCTTTGCCTACTTATAAAAATGATAATATCATTTGTGCATACGTGTGGACTACCACCTCTATGAAGTGATGTGATTTATTTTTCATCACTACACCACAAGGATTATATATATAAGTATATTTAATTAATTAATATGATATAAAATATTTTAGTATCATCCTTTAAAGATTAAAAAATAATTCCCTTTTTAATAATGATAATTGAAAAATGGAATCGTTACACATGCGTAAGTACGAACTACCGTCTCCATGATTGTATTTTAGTTCATTTCTCATATCCATATTTTATGGATGGATTTAAAAATATAATTTATATATAAAAATTATAATTATTTCATGAATATTGTTTTATATATGATAAAATTATCTCCACTTTGACTATATACATCATACCGAATTCATTTTGAACTCATGTACCAAATATATTAAAAAACATCTAATTTGAAATTAAATAATTAAGAAATTGTTATAAAATGATAATAATTGATATAAATGGAATAATAAAACTTTAAAAAGGTTTTAAATAATGTAAATAATTAACTTATGTATATTATTTAGGAGGATAAAGAACATACGTGGTGATTTGGACATATGGTAAGTAATTTAATAACTCAATTTCCATTTATTTTCTTAAGTATCTACTTTATTGATTATGTCATGATAATATTTTTTGTGAAATAAATTTTGACTATACTATACCATATTTAAACTTATTTTATATTTTTTATGTGGACACAAATATTTTATTCAATTTATTAATTCACACTTCAGTGATATGATCTTTTTAAGGGGTTTTTGCCTCACTTTTATTTCTATGGGGATAATATCTTACAGACTAATTGTTTATTTTGTGTGGTGTACATAATGAACGTGAATTTATTTTATGAGTATAATCCTAAAAAATTATGAGAATTAAAATTCCCTATATTTTTGTTTTTTCATGGGGGTTACAATTAAAATGATACCAAATCGGTAAGGGTTTATTTCACAATCTCATATTTATTCATAATTTTTTATGTAATACCCCAAGCTTCCACGATACATTTCCCTTTGAATAATGCATTGGCATGCATTGTACGCAACTTCGAGATTCTAACACACCACAGCCAATCAAACAAGCCGTTATGAATAGTAATACCTAATTTTTTAAATTTTATAAATTCTATCTCTCAAAATGGACTTCATTTTTGGATTCAGAATATCGAAATTATCCTAGGGTGAAATTTTGGTACTTTTTGGATAACTTTCATATTTTGATGAATAGTGAAAATTACTAAATTTTAATTAAAAACAACTTTTTTAATCGGAATAATAAGTATTGATAAATTATTAATTTGAGTGGTTTAAACAAGTATTTAGAATATGTTTTTACAATTTAATTCAATATTTGTCATTGGACATAATTTCACTATTAAACCAGACATAAACAAGTGCCAATCTTTTGATAGTTATTATCTCTTAAAAACACGCTTTTTGTTTTAACAACGGGAATTAATTTTAAATTAATTTCTGCCACTTTTGTGTTTTGAATTTGGAAAAATGGATTCCATATTTGGAATCAGTATGTTTAAATTGTGTAAATAGATAACTTTTATTTTTAGACATTTTGAATAATTACTTCGGTAAATCTTTTATTTACCATGGTTAAAGGGTAAATCCAGTAAATAAGGGTTAAAAAATAATATTATAATAATACTAAATTTCCCTAAAATGTGTCATAACCCTATTGGTTGATACATGTCCGCCCATGGACATCTTTGGGTCGATTTTGGGACCCCATGGATCCACTTGTAAGTGATAGGAAAACTTTATTTTAATTAAGTTAAAATGAATACAAAAATGACACAAGAATATATCTTTTAGAAAAAAAATTGTTACATGGGGTTATATATGTTTTATTTTAGACTATAAATATTCATTAGAAAGTTAAAAAGATTTCCTACATATTTATATTTTATTTATAATTTTTAGACATTAAATAATTTAATTTATTTATGACACAATGGTGATGCAGTAATTTCAATAATAGTGAAAAATTAGAATAATTGATATTATAAATACCCAAATAAATATAATTTGAGACTTTTTAAGAATTAAAATAATTTTCTAGGTTAATATGAAATGTTAGTATTGATTTAATTTACCTTTTTTGAAGTAATCATTCTGTTATGATTTTTACAAATATCAATTATTGAATAGTGTCAAAATTGACATAGAAGTGTTTTTAAAACAATATTATATTATTAATTGATATTAAATTCCCAAAAATCTATGTTTCGGCCAAGAGACTTATATCATGATATTTTTATCATTAATGGACCACTTGGGGGTCTCTTGTATGTATATAGTAAGTTTATTAACCATATAATATAAAAATACAAAGAGACATTGTAAAAGTGAAACTAATTAACTAAGAGTTAATACTGAAAGATAAGGTTAATATAATGACCCAAACCTGTATAAATTATATTTTTTGAGTGGTGTTCGACCAATAACCACCTTAACCATTAAATAATCCACTTTTGAGCCATTAGAAACCGAATATAAATTTATTATAAAATAATATTTCTAGCTTTTCCAAAGGTGCCCCTCTCCCCTCTTATAAAAGGGCACTCCCCCTTCCCATTACTTCACACCTTAAAAGCCTTTTGGTTCGGCCAAACCCTACCAAATTACTCTCTCCACTTCTCTCAATACAACCTAGAGGCATTATTTTGATCATAAATCCAACCTAAAGAGCCATTTTGATCAAATCAAAAGGAAGAACCCAAAGAAGACGTAATGATTTCACCACCCTTTTTCACGTTCCTTTCATCTTCCACTTCTTCTTTCTTTGTTATTTCTATTATAAAATAATTAATCCAGTATCTTCTATATACTATAATATTTTTATAAATATGGTACCACCATATTTAGTATTCTATCCACCCTTTGAATAACATGTCACCATACGTGCGTACGTACGGCTTACCGTCTCCACGTCGTGATGTAATTGTTATTCAATAAATTATTATTTATGTGTATAATAATGATGTGTAATTCATGTAAATAATAAATATAACATGATAATTATTCTGTATATATGATATACCATCAAATTATATATTATTTTAATATCAAAAGAATGATATTGTCGCTCGTGCGTATGTATGGACTACCGTCTCCACGAACGCGATGTGATTCATTCTCTATCGTATCCATTCAAGTATCATTATCATTTTATGATTTAAAAATAATTTTTAATGACTTGATATCATTCTGTATATGAATAATATACAACCTATCCATGACAACCAAGGCTTACGTAACAAAACATATAAAAGAAAACGAGTAAGTTAACACCCGAAACGACGATAATTCTAAGATATTATTAACAAAACAATGTTAAAAGATCATATATGATATCATATTAATGTATATGATAATTGAATAATTTAATAACAATTATTTCACTATTATACAGGAGGTTAACCTACCGCCGACTAAGGAAAAAGTACAAAGTAAGGGGTTTCTTATCTCACTCTTAATTTTGTGAGAATTCCACTGTTCACCACTTATTTATTGCTTGTGGTGTATGTGTACTACCCATAATTGTATTCATTGTGTATTATAATTTAATTTATGGGTATTTATATCATCATTGTATGATCCTTCTTTCGTGGGGGTATGTTTCGTATGTTACCTAATCGATAAGGGAATTCGAAATCTCAATTTCCACTCATTTGGATTTACGCATATTTCATTGATTATATTACTCCAAGATTATGTGTGGAATCACTATTAATTTGATTATGTCATAATTTACACTCCCCTTTCTATGGATATACTTTTTATACACATAATCACTCCATTTATAAATTCTCAAGTCATCGGTATGAACTTGATAAGAGTAATTTTTACTCAATCTCAATTTGTTGAGACAAACATCCAATTAATTGGTGTTGTTTTTACTAGAATATGTGTGAATGTCCTTTGATTGTTTTACAATGAATACACAATCACATTCAGTGTATTTATATTTGTCACACATAATTATGTCGTTGATTTATCCTTAACCTAAGGATATAACCTTTATGAGAGATTTCATCTCAATTTACATTCCATTGAGACTTCTTTCTTGTTATACCCCAAATCCATTTTATGTGGTGTATATAATGTACTTTGACATAGTATATCATGAATCCCTTTATTCTCATGATATTATAAAGTTTTGAACACCTAAATTATTTTTATTCAAGTGTCTCTCTTTTGGTTAGAAACTCTAACTAAAATACATTTTTAAGTGTTTTGAAGACTTATTCATCTAAATCTTTCTCATTAATGTCCATGTTTTAAAAATGGTTTTAAGAATTTATTTATATGGATATTAAAGTTTTAAAATTAAAACTCCTTTTAAAAGTTTTAATGTGGTATGAGACACTTTGATTCAAAAATCTATTTTTAAATGGCTTCTTGACAAATAGTGTGACTTTTAAATGTTTTCAAAGAAAGAGGTATATTTCTCTTAATAGTTTGATGATTATTTTAATGTAAATATCCTTCATTATCCTTGATTGAGGTTAATGTGATAAAATAAAATCTTCCATATTGTATCGAATGAGTTATGTTTGACTGTGTATTTGCTATTTTTATACCATTCATGGTTTGTGGTTAAAGTATTGACATTTTGTATGCTAGTTTTAATACGAATGTTTATCTTATGTTTATACCTGTTCATATGAGGAATGAATTGGACTTAATAAGTGACGGGTGGAGCCCGCTATAGCTCCTCGATGCATCGGTAGGTCTCAAGAGAAACTAGTGTCTTGGCATAAGTCCTTGGAAAAATCTTATTTGTAGTCTTGGCATGAGGCCTTGGATATGGGGTTATGATAGTCTGTAATTATGAATTCCATCATTATGAAAGTGGTTATTGATATTTCATGTGATTGTTCGACTAGTAGAATATCCATGTGAATATGTAAATGGAATTATTTCATTTTATCTTTTCTATATTATGCTGGAGTTCAAGTTTAAAAGGATTTTGTTTTAGTTATAAATTTCTTTAATTGTTTATTCTTATATATGAAAGCTTCTGCTATATTGTTATCCTTACTAAGCATCTGAGCTCACCCCTTTCAATGTTTTATTTTTCCCAGGATGTGAAGAAGTAATTTATGAATGACCTGCAAGAATAGTATGAGGGGATATGAAGACAAGATTTTGTTGTAGTTTTTTATTTACCTCATGATGTAATGTAAAACTTTAGGAATATATCTAGTGTTTCCAAGGCTACTAAACTAATAGGTGTTTCGAGACTTGATCTTTCTGGTGATCATGCCAATATTATGTAATAATGCACCGACTTTGGGTAATTGGGGTCGGGGCATTACAGTTGGTATCAGAGGAAGTTTAGTACAAACCTTAGGAGCTAGATTTAGATAAACTCTGATTAGAGCACGTAGACCTAAGATGAACTTTGAGGATTAGTATAAAAGAACTTCCTAGAATTTTGGTATTGTAGAGATTTTGTGAGTTTTCAAGCAATACATCCCTGTCTGGATACAAGCAGGTAGAGGTGGCTCTGGCACAGATGTACCTTGGTGTAAAACCCAAAAACACCGCTTTGAGCTAGCTTCGAACGGGAACTGGTGCACGACAACGGGCCTTGCTGCACTCTTGGTTATGACACTCCCGTGGGATATGCTTAGGATAATTTAAATTTTCTTTACTAACCAATTTTAAGTATTAAATATATAGGATGAGATTAAATGACCTTGGTTAATCCTAATGTGTTTCAAATTGAGAATATGGTGACATGTTAATCTCTGAATGTTTTTATGACTACTGTTACTCCCATAATGCTTTCCTATTTTAGTCAATGGCTGGATTCCAAGGAAGTCATAGTGACTTTGAGAATGATGTACAAGGTGGGAACGGTGGTGGCAATGACCAACAAAATGGAATGTTGATAGGCGTAAAAGATATCATCTTTATGCCAAATCAATTTTCCAAAAATATTTATAACAATATATATATTAACCAATTCCCGGACTTAAAAAAGAAGAGAAAGGTGATGAATGATAAGAGCTCCGGCAGTGGAGACCATGGAGAAAGGAATCCTCAATTTCCATCATGCAGGAAATGTGGAAGGAGACACCAAGGAAAGTGTCTCAATGGGACAAAGAAATGCTTTACATGCAGGAAGGAAGGACATAAAGTGAATAATTTCCAAATAAGAATAAAGAGTACTGTGGAAGAAGATAAAAATGGTCCCAAGAGTCCATTTACAGTCATTTTCCGTAAATATAGGGGACCTGACCATTACCTGAGTGAATGCCCTATTCTATAGGATATTTTATTGGTAAAATAAGAAGCTATGTGGAAATAAATGTTTGGAGAAATGTTTAAAAAGTATTAGTGCTCCTTGTTGATGGGTTTACTTTGGAATAATTTTCTCTTGTATTTGTAACCTCGCAGTTTTCCATGTGAGAATGATATTTGAGGAAGAATTATCTCTTCTCTTGTGGATATAGGTATAAATAACCATTCGGTTTTATATGATCATTGGGGTTTGAGAGAATTATAAGTTATTATAATTTGGGATGAAAATTCAAGGTATGATATAACATTTGTGGTTAAATTATGTTATGGTATTTTGAGGAATTTATCTCATTTTGGTAATGTTATAAAATATAGTTTTTGAAAAAGGACAACACGGAGACCGTGTGACAACCTGTCGCGTCCGACAAAGCTGTGAGAATCGAACCCACAACCAATGTGCGAGTGGGATTTATCGCCTACCATGGGACTACGTGAAGTCCCTGGTTAGTGTGACTATTATTTTTAGTTAAATAATTATATTGATCAATAATAATTTGATTTGGGATCTTATGTCTTATCAAATGAATACCCTTAGTATAGGAAAATGATTTGGTGATTAAGTGATAAATGTTATTTTGGAAGTTGTTCACTTTGTTGTGAACACCATATGCCAAAGGAAAATAAAGTAGTATGGGATTTCATTTGAGGAGTAATGGTGGATTTTTATCTATGTTTTTATTATGGATTTATAGTGATTTGGGTTATTTATGGAAATGATTAGGTTACTTACTTTTAAGTATGTGACTTTAAGAGTAATTAATGTCATTTGGAGATACAATTTAACGTGGAAGACTACATTCTTATATGTTTTGGGTTTCAATATTAGTTTGGATTATATTAAAGGATTTTAAGGACAATTGATTATTGAATGGTATTTATTTAACTTTGGGGTATTGATGGTTTAATTTTAGAAATTAAGATTAGAGTTTTTTTCTCTAATGGAATATCCATTTGGGGGTCATCAGATATTATACTAACCATTTTGGTTTTGATTAATCTCTAAAGACAAGGTAGATATATAGTTTATCCTACATGGATCATGTATTTCTATAGAAGTTTATTATAGCTCTTTCATTGTGACCAAGTCTTCTTGAATACTCATTGTTCAAAAAAATGATTTAGTGGTAAAAAGTTATTAAATAATGAAACTCTACTTAAAAATTAAGTATATATATTTATGTTCTTAGCCAATATCATAAATTAATTCCTCGTACTTATGTAATGTAACTTAAAACAAAAAAATGTTGTCTGTTTACTTTTCCTACTGGGAGACTAAGGACCGTTTGTCCCAACAAAGGTTTGTGATTTTCTTATTGTTAACATTCTCCTGATCATGTTTTCTATCCCTCTCCATAAGAATTGAATACTTAGTTTATCGTCCATATCCATGTTTTCCCTACATGGAATCCTACTATGGGTTATCGTGGGTGACCTTTATACCTCTCTTCCTTTCTTTTAAAGTGATAGTTTTATTGACTCTTTTTCCGATGTGGGACTTTCCATTATATTCTCAATCCCAATTTTAACAAAAAACTATGAGGATGCTATTTATTGAAGTAGGGGAGAATGTAACACCCCAAGCTTCCACGGTACATTTCCCTTTGAATAATGCAATGGTGTGCATTGTACGCAACTTCGAGATTCTAACACCCCACAACCAATCAAACTAGCCATTATGAATAGTAATACCTACTTTTTAAAATTTTATAAATAATATCTCTCAAAATGGACTTCATTTTTGGATTCATAATATCGAAATTAGCCTGGGGTGAAATTTTGGTACTTTTCAGATCACTTTCATATTTTGATGAATAGTGAAAATTACTAAATTTTAATTAAAAACAACTTTTTTAATCGAAATAATTAATATTGATAAATTATGAATTTGAGTGGTTTTAAAGTATATTTAGAATATATTTTTTCCATTTAATTCAATGTTTGTCATTGGACATAATTTCACAATTAAACCAGACATAAACAAGTGCCAATCTTTTGATAGTTATTATCTCTTAAAAACACGCTTTTTGTTTTAACAATGGGAATTAATTTTAAATTAATTTCTTCCACTTATGTGTTTTGAATTTGAAAAAATGGATTCCATATTTAGAATCAAGATGTTTAAATTGTGTAAATAGATAACTTTTATTTTTAGACATTTTGAATAATTATTTCGGTAAATATTTTATTTACCATGGTTAAATGGTAAATCCGGTAAATAAGGGTTAACAAATAATATTATAATAATACTAAATTACCCTAAAACGTGTCTTAACCCTATTGGTTGATACATGGTCGACCATGGGCATCTTTGGGTCGATTTTGGGACCCCATGGATCCACTTGTAAGTGATAGGGAAACTTTTTTTTAATTAAGTTAAAATGAATACAAAATTCACATAAGCATTTATCTTTTAGAAACAAAATTGTTATATGGGGTTATATATGTTTTATTTTAGACTATAAATATTCCTTATAAAGCTAAAAATATTTCCTACATAATTATATTTTATTTATAATTTTTATACATTAAATAATTTAATTTATTTATGACACAATGGTGATGCAGTAATTACCATAATAGTGAAAAATTATAATAATTGATATTATAAATACCCAAATAAATATAATTTGAGACTTTTTATGAATTAAATAAATTTTATAGGTTAATATGACATGTTAGGATTGATTTAATTAACTCTTGTAGAAGTAATCATTCTGTTATGATTTTTAAAAAAAATCAATTATGGAATAGTGTCAAAATTGACCTAAAAGAGTTTTTAAAACAAATATTATATTATTAATTGATATTAAATTCCTAAAAATATAAGGTTCGTCCAAGAGACTTATATAATAATATTTGTATCATTAATGGACCACTCGTGGGTCTCCTGGATGTATATAGTAAGTTTATTAACCATATAATATTAAAATACAAAGAGACATTGTAAAAGTGAAACTAATTAACTAAGAGTTAATACTTAATGATAAGGTTAATATAATGACCCAAACCTGTATAAATTCTATTTTTTGAGTGGTTTTAGACCAATGACCACCTTAAGAATTAAATAATCCACTTTGGAGCAATTATAAACCGAATATGAATTTATTATAAAATAATATTTCTAGCTTTTCCAAAGGTGCCCCTCACCCCTCTTATAAAAGGGCACTCCCCCTTCTCATTACTTAACACCTTAAAAGCCTTTTGGTTTGGACAAAACCTGCCCAAATACTCTCTAAAATTCCCTCACTACAATCTAGAGGCCTTAGTTTGATCATTAATCCAACCTAAGGAGCCATTTTGATCAAATCAAAAGGAAGAACCCGAAGAAGAGGTAATGATTTCACCACCCCTTTTCAAGTTCCTTTCTTCTTCCACTTCTTCTTTCTTTGTTATTTATATTCTAAAACAATGAATACAGTATCTCATATATACTATAATATTATTATAAATATGGTACAACCATATTCAGTATTCTATCCACCCTTTGAATAACATGTCATGATACGTGCGTACGTACGACTTACCGTCTCCACGTCGTGGTGTAATTGTTATTCAATAAATTATTATTTGGATGGGTATAATAATGATGTGTAATTCATGTAAATAATAAATATAACATGATATTTATTCTGTATATATGATATACCATCCAATTATATATTATTTTAATATCAAAAGAATGATATTGTCGCTCGTGCGTACGTACGGACTACCGTCTTCACGAACATGATGAGATTCATTCTCTATCGTATCAATTCAAGTATAATTATCATTTGATGATTTAAAAATAATGTTTAAGGACTTAATATAATTCTGGATATGAATAAGATACAACCTATCCATGACAACCAGGGCTTATGTAACAAAACATATAAAAGAAAACGAGTAAGTTAACACCTAAAACAACGATAATTCTAAGATATTATTAACAAAGCAATGTTAAAAGATCATATATGATATCATATTAATGTATATTATTATTTAATAATTTAATAACAATTATTTTACCATTATATAGGAGGTTAACCTACCTTCGACCAAGGAAAAAGTACAAAGTAAGGGGTTTCTTATCTCACTCTTAATTTCGTGAGAATTCCATTGTTCACCACTTATTTATTGCATGTGGTGTATGTGTACTACCCGTAATTGTATTAATTGTGTATTATACTTTAATTTAGGGGTATTTACATCATCATTGTATGATACTTATTTCATGGGTGTATTTTTTGTATGTTACCTAATCGAAAAGGGAATTCGAAATTTCAATTTCCACTCATTTGGATTTACACATATTTCATTGATTATATTACTCCAAGATTATGTGTGGAATCACTATTCATTTGATTATATCATAATTTACCCTCCACTTTCTATGGATATAATTTTTATACACATAATGAATCCATTGATAAATTCTCAAGTCATCGGTTTGAACTTGATAAGAGTAATTTTTACTCAATCTCAATTTGTTGAGACAAACATCCAATTCATTGGTGTTGTTTTTACTAGAATATGTTTGAATGTGCTTTGATTGTTTCACACTGAATATACAATCATATTTAGTGTATTTATATTTGTCACACATAATTATGTCATTGATTTATCCTTAACCTAAGGATACAACCTTTATGAGAGATTTCATCTCAGTTTACATTCTATTGAGACTTCTTTGTTGTTATACACCAAATCCATTTTATGTGGTGTATATAATGTAATTTGACATAGTATATCATGAATACCTTTATTCTAATGATATTATAAAGTTTTTACTACCTTAATTATTTGTATTCAAGTGTCTCTCTTTTGGTTAGAAACTTTAACTAAAATACATTTTTAAGTGTTTTGAAGACTTATTCCTCTAAATCTTGCTCAGTAATGTCCATGTTTTAAAAATGGTTTTAAGAATTTATTTATATGGATATTAAAGTTTTAAAATTAAAACTCGTTTTAAAAGTATCAAAGTGGAATGGGACACTTTGATTCAAAAATCTATTTTTAAATGGCTTCTTGACAAATAGTGTGGCTTTTAAATGTTTTCAAGAAAAGAGGGATATTTATCTTAATAGTTTGATGATTATTTTAATGTCAATATCCTTCATTATTCTTGATTGAGGTTAATGTGATACAATAAAATCTTCCATATTGTATCGAATGAGTTGTGTTTGACTCTGGATGTGCTATTTTTATACCATTCATGGTTTGTGGATAAAGTATTGATATTTCGTATGCCAGTTTTAATACGAATGATTATGTTATGTTTAAACCTGTTCATATGAGGAATGAATTGGACTTAATAAGTGACGGGTGGAGACAACTATAGCTCCTCGATGCATCGGTAGGTCTCATGAGATAAACTAGTGTCTTGGCACAAGGCCTTGGCAAAATCTTATTTGTAGTCTTGGCACGAGGCCTTGGCTATGGGGTTATGATAGTCTAGCATTATGCATTCCATCATTATGAAAGTGGTTATTGATATTTCATGTGATTGTTAGACTAGTAGAATATCCATGTGAATAAGTAAATGACATTATTTCAGTTTATCTTCACCATATTATGCTGGAGTTCAAGTTTAAAAGGCTTTTGTTTTTGTTATAAATTTCTTTATGTGTTTATGCTTATCTATGAAAGCTTATGCTATATTGTTATCCTTACTGAGCATCTGAGCTCACCCCTTTCAATGTTTTATTTTTCCCAGGATGTGAAGAAATAATTTATGAATGACCTACAGGAATAGTATGAGGGGATATGAAGACAAGATGTTGTTGTAGTTTTTTATTTACCTTATGATGTAATGTAAAACTTTATGAATATATCTAGTGTTTCCAAGGCTACTAAACTAATCGGTCTTTCGAGACTTGATCTTTCTTGTGATCATGCCAATGTTATGTAATAATGCACCGACTTTGGGTAATCAGGGTCAGGGCGTTACATTTTATGTTTAAGTGTCCATTGGGAATTATTTCTATTCCATGACCATGTCTTCCAAACATTTTTTCAAAAAATTGTTTTTACTATTTTATTTAAATATTTTAAATTCATTTTTACCCTTGTGTACATTTTTACTAAATGTTTTGAAATGTGTATTTTTTACGTTTTTGAAATGGATTACTTTGTGACTTTTCTGAAAAAATATGGAAGGAATATTATTTTAAATTATACAGAATGGGTGGATTATATTGTTATCATTTTCCTTAATTTTTTAAAATTCCAATATAATATAACAAGACACTTTTCAAAGATATTGTTTTTTCTTTAAATGTATGAATTTAAAAAAAAATATAAAAAATGGAAAGGATATTTTCATCCAGAATTATTTGAAGTGGTCTTTAAAAATAATTTACCATGTAAGATAACATTATTTGATGTTACATATGATTTACTATGTATTTGATCCAAGGATACCATCCTTATTCTTTCTCAATATGGTTAATGTTTATGGTGAAATGTTGTTTGTGAATGCTGTTACTTTTCCATGGGTTGTGCAATGATGAAATGTTTATGAAACCCAATTCATTTTATGGGTTCTGATATAATGAATGATTTATGTTATTGTGGAACACATATGTATGGTTTTCATTATGTGATGGGTGGGATGTATATCTACCTCCAATGTATTGGGTAAATATTTATACCTCATGAAATAGAAAGGGTTGGAATGGGGAGAGAAACCAATTCTGCATGTTAGGGCTCGAAAGGGGAGTGAACCCAGTTTAAGATAAGACATTTTTCACTAAGATAGTATTTGAAGTGATCATTAATAAGAAATAATTTTCTATTATTATGTGTATTCCATAAATTCCAAGTCTTATGCCAATGTTATGCTATCATGGCTCATGTTATTTTATTTCATTATGATTCATGTTCTAAGAAATTCCATGATTTATTCTATGACTCAAGAATATGATTTTGATATAGATGGTTCATTTTTTAAATTTTATGTTAATATACCCTTATTCTCATGTTATTTTTACATAATATTTGAGATCCCATATGGTTACCCATATCGAACATCTAATCTCACCCTTTCTTGTATTTCCTTTCCCCAAGTTTTTTAGAAATATTTTTAGTAGGATATGTATAAGAAAGATAATAGTTGCAAAGAAATTTTGGGAGATGATATATATTATTAAGGGCCAGTTATTTATTTTTCTATTATATTTACGATTTTCCCATAATTCTATATAACTCTAAACCTAAAAGTCCCCTGGGTGTGTAAGTGATCCACTAATTCCTTTTGAGGTTGTTAGTTTTGATGGAAGAAAATGCATCACATTTATTAGTTTCAAATCCAAAAAATGTAGGGTTTTTGTTTTTAGGACTGTATCTAGAAGTATGGGTCTCAAGATATTACATTTTCTATCAGAGTAGGTATTAGTTAAATTTGCATATTAGGATGTTTTCCTGGAGATATTTTGTTGACACTGTGAAATGCATTGCATTAACTTTCTCGTAATAATTATAACACACTGGGGGATGTGGATTTATTTAAAACATTTCCCATTCCAATGGTATGGTGGTGAGAACCCCCCTCCAAGAGTAGGTCTTGGATTTTGAATTAGAGGCATGTTTTTCTGTATCACAACACAAAACATCTAAAACCATCCTGAAATGTACATGGTGAGACTTTACATTTTTCCTGGGGTCAGTGAGTGTAGGGATGGAATCAGGATGATGGGAAGACACTACAACTTGGTAGTGATCCTCAGAAGGGGTGTGGGGGTGGCACTCATGTGGTATGGAGCACCAGCTTCACCTAGGTGGTCCTTTTAATCCCAACCCTGTGCACCAATAGGATGGACCTGGCTCTACCTATATATCCAAGAAGGTGAGGGAACCCCTTAATATGGCACCTACATGCACCCATCCAGCACATCAGAAGACCCGTGTAGGTGCTCCCATATGAAAATAAAGCAACAACCACCCCTATGTGGGGTACATGCACGAAGCACATGCACATTGTACCTGCAAGAATAAAATTCTTCTAAATGGGTCTCCTAATTTCATCTAAATATGAACTTATGGATCCTTATTGATATACCTAGAAAATCATAAGAATCCATCAGGTTCTGATCGAATAGATTATTCAACTAGGTCCTCCAACACCCCTCAGGTATCTCTCCAAAACCTAAGAGAAATGGGGATTTCGGGAGTAGGGTGATCAAATTCCCTAGAGGGTCTAAAAAATAATGAAACCTATGTAAGGGCCTCTTCCCCCCATTTGAAAACTATTAGCATGAAGTCCCCTTAACTAATCAGGGACCTATCCCAGACCTTTATAGAGATACCTGAGTAGTCCCTTATTTCCAAGAGCAAGGTACCGCCCAATTATTGTAACCCATGTGATATATTACCCAAGGAATCTTCATCTCACATGGGCCTACCCCTCATGAAGAATGAATTCCAACTTCTCCCAGGCCCTGCATAAAGAATCTATATATCCAGGACTTTCATGATCCTCATTTTTATCCCTCTTCCAAGACACCAATTACATGTCTTCTCTTTCTTTAGATCCCTTTTCCAAGGGGAACCAAATTGAAGCCTACACCAAAGCCTCTAGGCTTGCAAAACCATGGTAAGTGGAACAATAGTTTGTCTCCAATTTGGATATGAATTATTTTTTACAAGGTGTCACACACCCATATTATATAATAGTTAGGGCCATCGAGGTGCATACAAATATTATTTTCTTTATTCATGAGGGCCCTGACCCTAGAGAAAGTGTTAGGGACCTCCCGGTCTCAGGTACAAGGGATAAGGCCATGCCATAAACTATTTGTATCTAATATGAAGGTCCTCTGGTTCCAGTGGTGAGGGAGAGGATAATTCTTTCCTTTCCCATTAAGGAGTATTTTCATTTCCTCCTTTCCTCCTTGGGAACCTAGAAAATGGAATCCCTCCTAGATCATTCCCCTAACCTTTCTTGTAGGACCGTTAATGCATCATTCATTATTCATTCTCCATAACCATGGGTTGTGTTAGGATATACCATCAAATGTGACTATCTAGGTTACTAAAATAAGACGTGATATGGTCACTTTAAAGACCTTTCACTCTCCCTTTGGGTTCTGTACAATAAAGGGAGGGAACAAGTGCTATAGCCCATTCTATTTCCCTCTCCCTTTGAATTTTGGATTCCTACACCAGTGGATAAAGATTATTGTGTAGTTTTTTGGATCGTTCGATTCGTCTTGTTTATCACACCTATTTTAACTCACATGATCTTAGTGGTTGGCATTGGTCATGAAATCCACATGACCTCATACCTATTAGAATCATTAAAAGTGTAATACTAAACCAGAAAAAGGGATTCATATTCTATATAAACCTCATCCAAACCCAAAATCCTGGGTATCATTTGAAGAGTAAGACCTAACTAAATCTTATCAAAGGGTCCTTATCCCCTAAGATAAAAATATTCAGAGGAACTCCCTAGGCATGGGTCCTGAAGAAGAAAAAATTTGTGGGCTATTATTCTTATCCAAAAGGGATACATTAGGAGCAACCTTGAGTTCCAAAACTAGCACACCAGACTAACCCTAATTCTATCTAGTCCATATTTCTAGTAGAGTATTATTTATCCTCTGAGTCCATTTACCATGTAGATTCATTGGAATAATTTGCACAATAATATTTTACTACGAACATTCCACTTAGGCATCCTTTCGACATGACATTAAACCGCATGGTTTGGTCCTCATCAAATGACCCAAAAAGGTATGATTTGTCTTTTTTAAGAGGCATCGAAATACAAGGGTTCAGATTAATTTCATGAGGATATATAGGAATCCCATTCATGTGTCCGATCCTGATATCAAAACAACTCCCATATCTATGGATGATGATTAAATATTGAGTTCCCCAATGCATAGCTGAAAACTAGAATAATAATAATTAAAAAAAATCATCTATAATGATTACATAAGAGGGTACCATGGATGGAGAATCTTGGATACACACACACACACAGATATATATATATATATATATTTATGAATAATCTCATCTATATATAGATCATTCTAAGTCTAACACATGATAATATTTTATGGTTAATTCAATGGTGAACCACATCACACTTGAGAATCAATGAAGGACACTAAATCATATCATAAATCTATAAGAGAGTCCTAGAGTAGGAAATAATTCCCCCAAAATGTGTGTGATGAGTCTAAACTCCCATTTCTTTTGACCAATGTAAGTTTTTAAGTATCATTTATTATGTTTTAAAATTATCACATGACTTTGGAAAGCATCACTATGAGTCATAATGGATATGAAACCATTTGGGTTTTCTATTTCCACAAATAAACCCCATTGGAAATCACTTAAAAGGGATGTTGTTTGATGTATGATATAATGGTTGTTCAACCAAAACCACAAAAAACCATCCCATCTCTATATGTAATTTTGGGATGACTGAACGTGATTCCTTAATCAATATGATGCTTTCACTAACCTGTTAGCCCCCTTTGATAGGGTATTATTATTTGTGTTTTTCACTTATATTTTATGAACTTTCAATAGGACCTCCATTCAACACAAATGGTGTCACACCAACTCTCACATATGTATACATCGACTCTCATTCATGATGGGTCCTCATACAAGTAGAGGCAGTCATCACCAACATAGCCTATTCAATGCTGGGTCTCAAAATCACTTTAATGGGAGTACCACCATAATGATAGGATATTGACCTTAGTGGATACCAGACAATACCTCTAACTCACAAATTACCACCAATCATCCTATCAATAGTGACTGGTGGTCTAGAAACAGATGACACCCATCACCATCTCCATCTATTTTGGGATTTTATCCCCAAAACATAATAACCAGTCCCCCTTATCATAGGGAGCTAGATTGAGAGACCACAGATGATCTCATCTAGAAGACCTGATGTTTCTTCCAAGGGATCCTATAATCATTTTCCACCATAAATGCCTTGCGGTAGTGAACCCTCCACATGATGAGTGTTCCATCCTCAATAGTCCAACCCTAATCATCTATATTTTGGCACACAAGATGGCCCATCATAGGAAATGACCAATCAATAAGGAGTAGTGCCAAACCTTTTTCTCCTATGGAGATCTTATGAAATTAAATTATGGGGAAAACCAAGAGTAGTAACAAAGACCTGCATCCACCAATCAAGCCTACCAGCATAGTCATCTAGAACAATTTAGAAAAGAATGCTAGTAAAATTCGGCAGTAAAGAATGTGCCGAAAAATCACTTTCCCTTATTAAACAATATTTTCTAGAAGCCTCATTTGGATGTTTTTAAATAATTATGCTAGTCCTGTTTTCAATTAAACCATAATATGGAACCCACACCTGCACACATTTATAATTCTGTTAGCAGTCTCGTCTGACAACATTTGAAGAAGTCAGTTGGAAAGACTTAACGAGAAATAGGGGAACACCCAAATATTTACCCATTCACCTAATTACTATCAGTATCCACTGAAAGAAAATTAAGAATAGAAACATAAAATTTCCCCTACTCCAGACATGTAATGAGCATATATCCCCATTTCAATCACTAATGGCACCAAGAATTTCTTGAAAATTGTGAAGGGGAAGATGAAAATAATTTCCCCCATCCTACATACCTTACATGATATCATAACAAAGAAAATGGTATTGGAATGGGGATAGAATTAGAACTGTATCCCCACAAACGGGGTGACTCATTATCATGCCACCTTGGAATAGACACACACCTCCACTCCCTTCCAGAAGGGTCATGGGAAAAACTCCCTTGTGATGTATAGAAAACCGGATCAAGAACATACACCCACTACAAAAGGAGGTAATTGCAATATTCAACTGAACACTTTGAGGTAAGAAAAAACCCCTACAAAAATTCTAAAAGAATTTCAAAAAATTCCAGAAGCGACACAGGATCTATTTAAACATGCTTCCATACCTGAAAATGCATTTTCCAGGAAGTGGAACCAATTGTTTTCAAAAAAAGAATACAAAAATAACCTTCCTCAGATAATAATAGAAAACGAATAGATGATCTACGATCCCACTCTACTTAATATAGGATTTCTTGAAACCCTTAGACTCATATACTTGGAATCTTAGGATCATATTCTCCCATAACCAAATTATGGGAGCAGTAGGAGTAATTATGAAGGTCCTCCTCAGACACTTCACCATGAAAGATTATTTCCTGACCACAATCTAATATATATTGAGGGTTTATCTCTTTATAAGAGTCAGGTCAGCCTTCTGCATGGACAGAAGATCAATGAGTAAAAGGGTATTCCCCTTACTGTACTCCACTATGGTAGTCCTCCACACGATAGAATTCACAGTGAAAGTTATCTTGATGGTAGTGATTCTCTTTATCAAATGGTTCCTCCCCTTAAGGGTTTAATGATGAGAAAACCTCCCACCATGAGGAAAATTAGAAAATAAGTCAAATCATATATGATTCCTTTTTAATAAATAGTGAAATCATATCTCAATATGAATACAACTCAAGGTGAAAGTCATTCTCCAAACCACCCTTGGATCATCTAACTTCCATAACTATAGAATAAGTACATACCAATCGTTTTGTTTATAATAAAGAAGTAGGAAAGAGACCACTTTGTTTAGGCTAGGTTAAGGGTCTCTCGTAGAAGATGAAGAAGGAATGCGGAACATGAGAAAACAACTAGCTAAAGACAACATACCAATCATGTTTTGGAAGTTATCCACTTCTCAATATAAAATTATAAAGGTGTTTTTAAAATATTGTGTGCATGGAATCCACATCAATATTTGGAAGACGTTTTTCACTTAAGATTATAGGTATTTCCATATTAAAAATATAAAATTAAATTCAACATAATAGATGGGATATAATGCCAAATTGACTTGGAAACCCTTTTGAATGTACAAAATCCAAAATCCTTGAAAAATTAAGTATCCCTTCAGTGCACATGCCTCAATTCATTAAATTAATTGTGTCATATAACCATAGATACCCCATAAAGTGTTTATATTAGAGGTTGTGGTGAACATGGATCATTCAATTTCACCGCACTCTCCAATTAGAAATGTATTAAATTGATGGTATCATGAAATTTCATAGCTTCAATCCATCTTATAAAATGGACTCTATTCATGAATGGTGATATTCTTAACAAAAAATAGGTCCCGACGGATTCACACTAACATCGGGCCAGAAGAGAGCAAGATATTGAAATAATTTTGTATGAGACATATGAAAATATCGAACAAGCCTCCCACTTATGGTAATTTAGTCATCATATACCAAAAATGTCTCATATATCACAAAGGTATTCGGAAGTAGGTGGTTTAGGTGAAAACTTGATGATTCACCCATTTCATGTTCAAACATGATTCCATAAAATGATAAATGTATCCATTAATTAATTATCCCCAATAATCAAAGAGTGGTCCCAACCAGTAGAACTTGGGTATTTTTTACCAAAACCTTCAAATATTGGAAGCCTTGATCGAAGAGTTATGGAAATGAAATGGGGAAAACCCTACCACCTGGGTTAAGGGATTTTGTAATAAAAAACATCCGCCCCTGTGAAAGTAAATATTCTCCCAATTAGGTGGAACATCATGGAAGGAATCCCCATTTTTATTCCCATCTCATGATTTTGTGTCATCATTAGGGAAATTCATTAACAAAATTTCTTCTAATTTCCTTTGGATTACCATCCACTAAACAGTTCACAGAGAATTAGAGAAGGACATTCCTAGTCCTGCGTAGGGCATAGAAATAGTCAGTCTCACAAATAAATTGATACAATTATTGAAATTCAATATGCATCAGTAAATATCATTAACACTACCCATATAGACTCCGTAAAAACATAGGGGAAATTTGGAGAATTTGGAGGAGGATGTTTCAGTTCATAATATATTTCACGCCAAAATAAGTGAACAAGTTGTGAACACCTAGAATGAGGGGATTTCCCAGAATTTGGGACATCCCTAAACCAATCAATCATTAACTCCATAAAGAGAATAAAAAAATAAATGGTTAAAGGTAAGATTGTGCCCCAAATACCTCCTAGAGATGTTGATCCACATACACTCGAGGAAAGATTTTCTTAGTTAGAGGTGAAGATGAAAGAATTGATAAGACTTAAAGAAAACCTATTCCTAGAATTCATTCCTACTAGATATGTTCTACAACTTGATCCTATACTTTCACTGATAGCTGGTGTAACTAAGAAAAAAGGGTTCACCGTAGCAACTGATGTGGATCCGGAACATCTATTAAATAAGGGATATCAAACACCAATATACTTGGATCCCAAAATAGTAGTCGAGAGTTCCCCCTAATGGGTACACAACCAGTATGGGGCCAAGTGCATCCCTATAGACCTTCCCCTTTAGGGTACCCATGGAAATACCAGTATTACCACCATTGTTGACCCTACTAGTTACATCCCTTGTTATATCTCCTACCCAACCAAATATTTCTCAAGGTATTATCAATAATATCGAGTATATGACATCTTAATTCGAATCTATAGAGGAGAATTATGTGTTGGTATTACCGTATATAAAGCCTTTCCCCAAATGGGTTGATCCCACTCATCCCTCACCAAACTTTGAGAACCCTACATTACCAATTTTCAATGTATTAGGGGAACCAGAGTAGAATCTAACCCATTTTTTGTCCCACTATGATCCCATGATGGGGCCCATGAATAATAGTAAGTAGAGAAACTCAGGTGCTTCATACAGTCACTATAAGGGCCAACCATTGTATTGTATAATAGTTTTCTAGTTCAGTCAATTACTAGGTGGGAAGATCTCTATTTGAATTTACTCTTCAAATTCAGCTCAATGCTGTATAAGACAATAGTCCTAGACCTATAAAACAAAAAGTAGTAGTATAATGACTGGGTATTATATTGAATTTCTTGGTGGAAGGGGATGACATACACCATATACCTACAACTACTTCATGAATACTTATTTCCCATCTATATAGAGAATATTTGCAATAAATTAGGCCCACCACTCATCCCTAGAAAGAAAAAATGAGGGTTTTATTACTTTTTAATGATCAATAAAAGAGTCGAGTACTCCATAATATTGACCAATTATATGTCTCAAGTAATTCCATTAACTCAAGTAAAGATAATGGAGAAGAAGAGGCTTCTGTTGTTACACTTAGGCTGACCCCTACACATATTCCCACTCCAAATCCTACACCATACAATGTAGTTCTACCTCTTGAGGATAAAAAAATTCCTATCTCTTTAAGATGATCAAAGGGAGTAGGGAAAAAATAGTTTGAGGATTTTAAGAAAAAAAATTATTCTTTCTAAAATTACCAAGTCCTTGGGTATTTCATCCCAACATTGGATAACAACTTGTTCAAGATACCAAGTAAAAAAAAGACCATTAAGAATGGTGAAGAATAACACCTAGAATATTTCCCCTTACATCGAGAAATGACATATAACATCCATGATTTTTTTTTCAAAGACATAATACTGAATATGGTTGTCTTTGGGAATGTGATGTTGGGAAAGTAGCTTATGTAAGTAGCATGTGTTTCTACCCCTGATCCATATGAGGAGAATAAATAGAAGGAAGTTGACTGCATGGGAGAACATAATTTCAATGACTGGATTGTAAGAAGAAAGATCAACTAGACTCGTTCTATCATCAGAGCATAGTTGAAATAGCCAACTATTCTCCTTCCCTCTTCCGCTGTGTCGCAACCGACTTCCTCAACAACTTATACCTATAAATGATAGTATTTTAAGAAGTAAAATGACTTGAAGAGAAAGAATCAAAACATAGTAAGTTTATCCAATGAAAATTCCAAAGTTTGATTTATATTTAGAAGACTTCATGCCAACAATATCAGAAGCATGGTACCCCCCAAAAAAACTATACCAAAAAGGGTGACCTCATAGTAGAAATCTTCATTAGATGAGGATTTGATATTTGATTCCATTAATGTTATTCACATAAAAGAACCCTTATTAGATGTTGAGTGTGACTAAAAATCCAAATTTCTTTCATTGTATTTTGAAACTAGGGGAAGAGGCCATTAGATTCAATGATATAGGAGAATATGTGGTCATATTAGGAGTCACTACTCCTTCCACGTCCCTTCTTGAACCATCTGTTCTTCCAAAACTCATGGGGGATATCTCTAGTGAGCTCAAAATTAACAAGAAAGTTACACAACACATGCTCGAGTTTTCCCTAAAATGATCATATTAGAAGAACAACTAGACAGGTCACCATCAATTAATCTTCATTGACATGTAGTACAATGACCGTTTCTTTTCAAACATTTAAATTACATAAAATTTTCACTATAATTGAAACATGATACAAATAGACACCCAAAGACCGCACTATTCTAGGGCCTTTGGAAACATATAAACATGAAAATTGGTACATAACTGAGCTACATAATCTCCTACTAGGTTCTTCTTGACTATCACCCTTAATAGACACATAAAATATAATACATATCTTTATAACCTAGGAAAGGAAACACAAAAATGGGTGATCAAAGATTCACATTTGAGGTAAAAAAGGGAGACATATAAGCATAAATATGAGCATAGAGGTATGAAAATGTGATCCTAAAAATAAAAGATCACACCATGCATATCAACGATCACAAATAAGAATCATGGAATAAATATTGTAAATTCAATATACACGAATCATAAAGAAATAAAGAACACTGTCCATAAAATCATAACATAGTAAACAAAATATGGAATTTTGGTAGACATGTAAGCATATAATATGATTTCTATAGTATCCAATGAAAAGTTTCCAAGACTATCTTTATAGTATGGGTTCCCTCCCATACCATCTTGGTAGTCATAGTTCACTACCATAGCCATCTTCATAGCATGATTCTACTCCTCTTACCATATTAGAAGTCGTGGTCTACTCCCATGGCCATCTTAGATGTCAAGGTTATCTTCTAAGACCATCTAAGTCTATATCATGCGATATAAATCTCTACACAGTGCATTATAGGGAGATACATGTCTCACCAATCTCATAATGAAATCAAACATAACTGTGCCAAAAAATTATAATCAATCATATATTATCTAGTTAAATTAAATGAGTATCATAAACATGAAAAAAATAATAACCATGGAAAAAGATACAAGTTTCATAATCATTTAATCATGATAATAAACAGTGGAAGAAATGAATTTCAAAAACATATAACCCATGAAAGTGGAACATATTTAATAAATACATAACCCTTGAAAGAAAAATGTTTTTCATAAATAAAACGATGTTAATCATAACCCATTAAAAGAAATAAAATAAATGGTACCTTCAGATCATTTCCAATAACGGAATGTGTGACATCAACGAATGACATCTTAGATGGAAAATAATTTTGAAATATTTTTCAAAAACATTTCTTGAGTAAAATATCATTTCTTATTTGAAAAAGTATTTTTAATAAAAAAACATTTTAAATAATTTTATTTGAAAATATATTGAAAAATTATAATGAATACTTGAAATAATTTTGAAAACTTTTTCCCTTAAAAATTTATAAAAGAATAATTAAAACATTTTGAAAACCTTTTTTCAGGAAAACATTTAAAATATGATAACAAAAATTTTAAAAACATTTTTCATTGAAAATATTTTTGAAAAATTATAAATAAATATTGAAATTTTTTTGAAAACCAAAACATTTAAAACTTATAAAGAAACATTGAAAATTCTTTTTAAACATGGAATTTTTCTTCCTTTTTTACCATGAAAAAAGAATGTTCTTTTTATCAAATATGACAGGTACAGATCACACTCTCCTTGTAAGAAAAGGAAATTAAAATAAGTTTAAAATAAGCATAAAATGTCATGAAAATATGTAGATTCATTAAATAACATGTAAAATGGAAATATATACACCTTGAAAAGGAATTTAGTTACATAATAAAACATTAGCCTCGAAGAAAGAAAATTGAGACAAAACTATTTTATTGATTTTGTAACATTTAAAACCTAGAAAAATGAAATAAAATTAATAAAATGTATATTTAAATAACTATAAATTTAATTATAATATACATATAATACATTCAAGAGTAGTACTTTCACCACAAAAAACTGAGTGGTAAATAAGGCTCGTATCTTATGGAAATAAAATTGAAATGAAATTTCCATTACCCTATGTCTTGAATTTATTCACACTCATCAAAAAGCTTATATAATAAATATAAATTTATTATACATATTTTACATAACCATATTATTAAATCTAATACCATATATGTTTTGATTATGATATTATATTACTCACTTGTTAACAATCCTATGTTAAGGTATCAAATCGGGTAATATCCTCATTTTCCTTTGAACATACCTTAATTTTTTATGTACTTTGTCCATATATTAATTTGATCATATTTTATTTGATACAATGAGCTTGAGAGGTGTGAGGAAGTGGGTGTAGAGGAGGCCTTTTTATAGTGTAGGAGGAGTGACCC
This sequence comes from Viscum album, assembly GCA_963277665.1. Lineage (NCBI taxonomy): Eukaryota > Viridiplantae > Streptophyta > Magnoliopsida > Santalales > Viscaceae > Viscum > Viscum album. Next base: position 1,203,265,619 of record OY728138.1, read on the forward strand.
TCTTGTGAATATTTTAAGAGAGAATACCACCCACATTTTTCATGTTTCAAGTGGAGCCAATAGTAGAATAAATCTGAAAAAATGTAGGATAAGTTTGAAATATAACCCGAAAAGGGATCTAGGATAAGTTTCTTGGCTATTTTGATTCTTAAATTTAAGTTTTAGTCCTTCGTTAAGTTTAATTTTACATTAAGCAATGTAATTAATTTTAATTAATTTCACTAATATTTTTGGTAAAAAAACTAAGTTTAACTTATTATAAATTAGAAATTAGAAATTATGATGATTAAAATTATAAAATAATTTTTTTTCAAATTCCAATCATATAAGTGGATGAAATTAATTTAAATTTAATCATGCTTAAGGACGAAACTATGGGTTTTTAGAGTAAAAATGATCAAAATTTTGTTACATTTTTATATCCAATTTCAATGTGAAATTATTTCCAATGACCTATATTGGATTAATGGATAAAACTATTAACTAATTATACTTATAAAACAATTTAAAATTAATTTATCCTTATAAATATATTATTTTAAAAGAACTTTTGAACGAAAATTCAACATTTTTCAGAATTTATTAAAAAATGAAACTTCACAGACTAATACCAAAAATTTAACCTAACTTAATTATTATGTAATTATTTCAAAGATGAAGATTATTTTGAAAAATTAAATCTATAAAATTATAAAAAATGGCATTTAAAATTGGTTCTCCATTAAAATGTGGTAAAACTACCTTTATAAAAAATAGAGTTTTTTATGTATAAAATTATATATTTTCTTATCTTATGTATATTGAATCTATTGGTTGAATATAAAAAATATTTGATTGAAAATACAAAATATATATTACATTAATCTTACTCACTAATTAATTTAATTTATTAGGTTAAAATATCTCTAATACCATATTAATATTTTCCTTTATATTCAATCAGTTTTCATATTCATATCTAATTAATTGGTATCCTATGAATTCATCTTATATTTTTTAAACCCTATATTTTCATAAATTAATAAATACTCTTCATAATATCAAATTTAAAGGATAATTTAAATCTTATTATATTAAATAAGAAAATTTTAATATATTATTGTTTAGTAAAACTTGGTCTTGCGTGTTATGTAAGCCATCGAGGAAAGTCAGTATTGCATGTGACACAAGATATCCACAATGTTCTGTGTAGAGAAAGCTAAAATTTATTTTGTTTGTAGTGAGTGATTAAATTAGTGTTACATTTATTTCAAGACGAACATAGATCTTTGATATAAAATAAATTATTTTTAGTATTGTGTGAAAGGAGAAATATCAAAAAGGTTAAATTAATTCAAAAAAATTATTCAAAAAATTTCAGGGTGTTACATTATACCCCCCTCAAAATTAATTTCTCCATAAAAATTATTCTATGTTATAAATGGTTTAATACATTAAATTTTTATTCATAGAATCCCACATCAAAACAATAAATACAAAAACTTCCCTAAAAAAGGAATGTTGGAACCATAACAGTAACCCATAGTAACATATAACTGGGTTTCCTCATAGGAGAACATAGGTTATAAGTGAAAACATGGATTTGGAGGAAATGAATAAATATTTGTAGGTAGTGGTTTTGGTTATAAATCAAAAACAAGTGAATGATCAATGAAAGGTTCAAGGAATAAAATTCATAATGTTTTGATTATTTAAAAGGCCATCAGTTAAAAAAATTAAGGTATTAGGATAACACATTTTTATCATTAACATATATTTGAGTCACTCTTTTGTTGACTAGGAATATAAGGAAATATATTTATTTTATATATTTATTTAAACAAAATATCATTCTTTTCTTATGATTTTAAATGTTTCTAATTCATCCTTTACTTTAAGAAATCAATTTGTAGAAGTTAACTTTGATGCTCGAAGTACTAAAATTTAATTTTAGAAGATCTTAAGGCCCAAAAAATACTGAAAAGTATAACTATTTATCTCTAAAAATACTTAAAAATAAATATGATCAATATATTAGTTTTGAACATAAAAATTAACACCACTATTTTCTCCAAAATAATTATTCATCAAAAATAATTATTTATTAACCAGGTCATCGCAATGGCAAGTGGTAAGCTTGAAATACTTAGCATCCTTTTCTCATGGGTTGAAGACCCAAAACCTTCCTAAACCTGATTGGTTGTCACCCAAAATAGGTGATGGATTTTTATAAAACCAAACTTCTATAGTTTACAAAATAAATATGATGTACATCATTGAAATAAGGTTAACCACTAAATAGCCTTTTAACCAAGGTTTTTAATACAAACTAAACACACAAATAATTTATCTGAAGTTTAACATAAAATTTTCATGAATAGTTAACCTTATAACCATTCAAAAAGATGAAAATAAAAAGCTTTAGAAATAAATTCATGAAATCATCTTAATATTGATGGCCCATATATCACAAATACTACATTTTTTCATATTCCTAACTTGTGAATACCCTTATCGTATATTCTATTGAATCATTGTAATAACCTTAATTACCATAAACCATTTTTAAAAAATTCCTGATTCCTTACTCCAAAGAATATTGGGTCTATTCCTTAAATCCAAAAATGGTGTAAACTTCATCAACTATAGCATAACCCAAAAGTCCACAAGTTATTACTTAGTTCATAGGTAATCGATACCGCCTAATTTACTAATTCATAACAAAATTATCTTAATATAATGAACATATTAAGGGTTATGTTACCATAATAAAAATATCACCTTATTATTAAATCAATTCACAAGTACATAGGGAACATTCAATATAAACATATAAATTCCTAGTGAAAACATAAGTAAAACAACCCTTGTATATTACACAATTCATATAACATAATATTTTATTCAAAAAACATAAGAAATCTGATTATTTCACTTCATCCTCGTGATATTAACAAGTATATGCCATCCTATTACACAATACCTATTTCCTTTCATATTTCATCTGTAATATATTAATTATCTACAATGTAACCATTACTTGCACCACCTTTTTTTTCCCTTGAAGAGCTCTCTTCATAGGACATTGAGTTGCATAATGACTGTTTAATCCAAACTGAAAACACTTATCCTTAAATGATGTATTTTGGAGGTAGATATTCTCATCCACCATGTTAGTTGAACTCTTCATTTTTTCCTTTATAGCCACTTGCTCTGTGTCCTTCTTTTCCAGAGTACAAACAACTTCTTATTACTTTGTGACATCCACTTAAGTAATTATTTTCACATTCTTGACACAAAGGAAACCAAATATTCTTTCCACCATGGTCTCCAATACCTGATCTATCAGTGAAATCATTAATTGTCTTCCTTAGTGAGTCCAAGAGTTGTTTAAGGTACATGTTTTAATCGTGCTCCATGAAAATGAATTAGGAATAATCACAATATATTTCACTCCATTGATCATCACACTTGACTGTCCATTAGAAAATCTTCCTTAATATTCAACTATAACCCAGTTTTTTTGTAGTTCCCTCTATTGACTAAAACTAGAAGCATTGTGTGATAATTACTTATCATAGAATAAAACCACTTACTCATGAAAATAATTACTTATATGATGTATATATCATGAAAAAATACTTAATCTAAGACATCCTAGGTTCATCCTAGGTAATTCATAGACAAATTATATTTAAATACTTTATGATGGTTCATGAAGAGTTTGTGAATTCCCATAAAATATTCTTTGGGAGTGTCAAACAAGGTACAAATTAAGGTCCTTTTTTAAGTCCCAGATTACCCTAAGTCAGACATAGAACACCTTTTCAGAGTTATTACCCCTGTGCACATCTATTACAGAGCTGTATCCACTAGTAGTATCTAGACAAAAATATAATTCTAGGAAACCTCTCACTATATCCATTACCCAAATTTCAGTATATTTTTCGAAACATTGACTCTTCATTATACCTATAATTAGAGAGATCCCTAGATATATCCTTAGAAATATACATATGGATCTCACTAAAGTTTTATCATCCTATTTTTCAAAGGATAACTGAATCTTTTCTATGATACCAACTATATAAACCCTGTCTTTTCAAACATTAACATTACAAAATATTTGTGAAATACTTAAAATATTACACAAATAGATGCCCAGAGACCTTACTAGTCGAGTGCCATTAAAAATGTGGAAATATGAATAGTTGTCAATAAGTAAGCTACATTATCTCCCAATAGGTTATTATTAACTAGAACCCTTTTTATACACATAGAAAATAATACATATCTTCCTAAATTTAGGAACAAAACATAAAATGGGTGAGATCATATGCTCGGTAAGGGTAAACAAGGGAGTCATGTAAGCATAAATATGAGTATTGGGGTATGAAAATGTGATCTTGAAAATAGAATATCATACCCTACATGTCAATGATCATAAATAGGAATCATGTCATAAATATAGGTAATTCATAATACATGAATCATAAATAAATAAAAAACATTATCCATGGAAGCATAACATTGGAATTAATCATAGAATTGTGGAAGATAGATAAGTATATAATATTATTTCCATAGTAGACAAGGAATCCCTTATAAGACCATGTTGGTAGTATGGATTCACTCCCCATAACATCTTGGTAGTCATAGTTCACTCCAATGTCCATTTTAGTAACATGAGTTGTAACACCCCAAGCTTCTACGGTACGCTTCTCTTTAAATAATGTGATAGCGTGTGTTGTACGCAACATCTAGTTCTAACACACCACAACCAATCTAACTAGTCATTATGAATAGTAATACCTACCATTTGAAATTATATATTTTTTATATTTCAAAATGGACTTCATTTTTGGATTCGGAATATCAATTATAGCTTAGGGTTAAATTTTGGCATTGTTCTGAAAAACATCAATTTTTGATGAATAGTGAAACCACTAAGTGGTAGTTAAAAAAACTGAATTTTTTGATAAAACATAATTTTACCGCTTCTGTGAATGTAATTTTGAAAATCCAAGAGACACGGTTAATATAAAGTAGTAAAATGTGGTTCAATGAGATTAAAATATTTTTTTGGAAATAGTAACTTTTTACTTTTATTTACCACGGTTAAAAGTAAATAGAGTAATTAAGGGTAAAAATGATATTAATATTACCCTAAAACATGTCCTAATTATATTGGACAAGTGTATATCGACCAAAAACAACCTTAGGAATAAAATATTATCATTTAGGTCCACTTTGATTAGATTAGGACATTTATTATTATTTAATTCAAAGAAGAGTTAAAACAGTTAAAATCAATGTTTATTTAATAAAACATTTTTAATATAGGGTTATAAATAAGATAAATTCGATTGTAAATATTCCATATAAAGATAAAATGATTTCATACATAATGATATTTTATTTATAATTTTTAGACATTAAATAATTTAATTTATTTATGACACAATGATGATGCAGTAATTACCATAATAGTAAAAAAATTAAAATAATTGATATTATAAATACCCCAATAAATATAATTTGAGACTTTTTATGAATTACACTAATTTTATAGGTTAATATGACATGTTAGGGTTGACTTAATGAATTTTTTCGAAGTAATAATTCTGTTATGATTTTTACAAAAATCAATTATTGAATAGTGTCAAAATTGACATAAAAGAATTTTTAAAACAAATATTATATTATTTATTGATATTAAATTCCTAAAAATCTAAGGTTCGGCCACGAGACTTATATCATGATAGGTGTATCATTAAGGGACCACTTGGGGGTCGCTTGGATGTATATAGTAAGTTTATTAACCATATAATATAAAAATAAAAAGAGACTTTGTAAAAGTGAAACTAATTAACTAAGAGTTAATACTTAAAGATAAGGTTAATATAATGACCCAAACCTGTCTAAATTCTATTGGTTGAGTGGTTTTATACCCAAACCACCTTAATATTTAAATAATTCACTTTGGAGCCATTAGAAACCGAATATGAATTTATTATAATATAATATTTCTAGCTTTTCCAAAGGTGCCCCTCACCCCTCTTATAAAAGGGCACTCTCCCTTCTCATACCAAATACTCTCTAAACTTCCTTCACTTAATCCTAGAGGCCTTCATTTAGTCAGAAAGCCAAATTAAGGATCCCTTTTGATCAAATCAAAAGGAAGAACCCGAAAAAGAGGTAATGAATTAACCACCCTTTTTCAAGTTCATTCTTCTTCCACTTCTTCTTTCTTTGTTATCACCATTCTAAAATAATTAATCCAGTATCTCCTATATACTGTAATATTATTATAAATATGGTACAACCATATTCAGTATTCTATCCATCCTTTGAATGACATGTCACCATACATGCGTACGTACGGCTTACCGTCTCCACGTCGTGGTGAAATTGTTATTCAATATATTATTATTTGGATGGGTATAATAATGATTTGTAATTCATGTAAATAATAAATATAACATGATAATGATTCTGTATATATGATATACCATCCAATTATATATTATTTTAATATCAAAAGAATGATATTGTCGCTCGTGCGTACGTACGGACTACCGTCTCCACGAACGCGATGAGATTCATTCTCCATCGTATCCATTCAAGTATAATTCTCATTTGATGATTAATAATAGTATATAAGGACTTGATATCATCCTGGATATGAATAATATACAACCTATCCATGACAAACACGACTTACATAACAAAACATATAAAAGAAAACGAGTAAGTTGACACCCGAAACAACGATAATACTAAGATATTATTAACAAATCATTGATAAAAGATCATATATGATGTCATATTAATGTATATGATTCTTGTATACTTTAATAACAATTATTTCACCATTATACATGAGTTTAACCTACCCCCAACCAAGGAAAAGTACAAGGTAAGGGTTTATTTCGCAATCTCTTCATTATCCGAGGTTGTTTATACGTAATAATCTACTGGGATATCTTTGTCATCCATATCCATGTTTCTTAAAAATGTATTTGAAAACATTTTTACTATTTAAAAGAATATGGGTTAAAGTCATTTATACCCTTGTTTGACTTTTTATAAGAGATTTATAAAGTAATCTTTCCGTCGTTTTCCAAACAAGGTGCTTTTTAACGTTTTCGAAAAAATTAAGGTAAGAATGTTTTTTTAACTTATACGGTGGGTGTGGCTATTTTCCGCCATTATAAAATCTTCAAAGAATCCTTTACAATATTATAAGAATATTTTCAATGAAAATGTTTTATTTTATAATTATGTGACTTTTACATGATTTAAAAAAAAAGATATATTTCTCTCAAATAGTTTTGATTTCATCTATGTCAACATCCTTTGATGGATTTTAAGCTTATTTGAAGTTTATTTATTATGATACAAAAATTCCATATTGTATTGAAGGTTTTGTGATATTTTTGACTGTGGATGTGTTATTTTTATACCATTCATGGTTTATGGAGAAAGTATTGACATTTTGTATTCTAGTTTTAATACGAATGTTTATGTTATGTTTAAACCTATTCATATGAGGAATGCATTGGACTTAATAAGTGACGGGTGGATCCCGCTATAGCTCCTCGATGCATCGGTAGGTCTCATGAGACAAACTAGTGACTTGGAAGAAGGTATTGGAAAAATATTATTTGTAGTCTTGGCACGAGGCCTTGGCTATGTGGTTATGATAGTCTGGCATTATGCATTCCATCATTATGAAAGTGGTTATTGATATTGCATGTGATTATTCGATTAGTAGAATATCCATGTGAATAATTAAATGGAATTATTTCATTTTACTTTTTCCATACTATGTTGAAGTTCAAGTTTAAAAGGATTTTGTTTTAGTTATACATTACCTTAAATGTTTATTCTTATTTATGAAAGTTTCAGCTATATTTGTATCCTTACTTGGCATTTGAGATCACCCCTTTTCTATGTTTTATTTTTCCCAGGATGTGAAGAAGTAAATTATGAATGACCTATAGGGATAGTATGAGGGGATAAGAGTGTGGAATATGGAGATTATGTTGTTGTAGTTTTCATTTTTATGATGTAATGTAAAACTTTATGAATATATCTAGTTATTCCAAGGCTACTAAACTAATCAGTCTTTCGATATTTGATCTTTCTTGTGATCATGCCAATGTTATGTAATAATGCACCGACTCTGGGTAACTGGGGTCGAGGCTTTACATGAGTTAACTCCTAATACCGTCTTGGCAGTCAGGGTTCACTCCCATGGCCACCTTAGTAGTCATGTATCACTCCCAAGACTATCTTATTCTATTTAATGCGATATAAATCTTTACCCAATGAATTGTAGGGAGATATTGGTCTCAACCATCTCATAATGAAATCATACACAAATTTTCCAAAAAATCATAAACAATGATATTTTGACCCATGAAATGAAATGGGTATCCTAAACATGTAAACATATAATAAACTGTGGAAAAAGATAAAACTTTCATAATAATTTTATCTATAGAATAACCCTTGAAATGGAAATAGATTTTATAAACATATAACTCATGAAAGAAAAATAGATTTCATAAACATATAACCTGTGAAAGAGAAATGGGTTTCATAAAGACCATGACATTAAGCATAACCCATTCAGAGACCGAATATGAATGGGACATTAGATTATTTCCTATAAAGGCATGAGTAACATCAACATATGTCATATTTTATAGAAAATTAATTTTAAATATCTTTCAATAATGTTTCTTGAGTAAGATATACTTTATTCTTTGAAATATTGTTTTCAGTACATAAAACCATTTGAAAATAATTTTACGATAAAATAAATTGAAATGTTATAAAGAAGAATTGAACTAATTTTTAAAAACCATTTCCTTAAAAAAATTATAAAAAATTATTTTTTTTTTGAAAACTATTTTCCTTTGAAACTAATAAAATAATATTTAAATAATTTTAAAAACCTTTTTCTTTGAAAATATTTTGAAAACTTATAAAGAAAGCTTGATTTTTTTGAAAACCATAACTTTGAAAGCATATAAAGAAATCTTGAAAATATTTTGAAATTTTTTTGTTGAAAATACTTTTAAAAAAATTATTAAAAATTAAACTTTTAAATATAAAAAGAAAGTTTCATATAAATGATGGTTGGTAAATCCACACATGTCATGCGATGTAAAAAGAACATTCCCCTTTCACGGTAAAAAGTGTAGAAAAATGCCTTGTTCAGAAAGTGAAAAGTATATTCCTTTGAAAAAATTAGTAAAATAAAAAAAAGAAAAAAATGTATTTTTGTTATTATAGTATAATATTATAATATTATAGGAATCCCATTTTATAAAATAAATATTTTCAACCAAAAAAAGGGTAAAGTCGAGATTTCATAAAAACACATTGTAGATGATAGTTTGTACCAAAGAGTTGAATAATGGTACCAATATAGGAATTTATCATGAAATAATATAGGATAATGAGACTTATGAGCATTCTTTATAGACTTATCACAATATTTCATAAAAGTAAGAATAATCATTAACAATATTGAAAAACTGATGAGATTGTTTAAAAAAACTCATACTACTTGGTAACTTGGGATCACACTCTCCATGTAATAAATAGAAATTAAATGAAGATAAAATATCATTAAATAAGTATATTCATGAAATAACATGTAAAATTTAACTGTATACACTTCGAAAAGAAATCAAGGTTTATAACAAAACACGAGTCTCAAAGAAGGAAAATTGAGACAAAACTATCTTACCGATTTGGTAAATTTTGAAAATTAAACCCTTTGAAATAATGTTCATAAAATGGATATGTCTTAAATCTCATAATACTCATTAAAAACACATGTATAATAAATTTATATTTTTTATAAATATCTTACAAAACAATATTATTATATCTAATACACTATATGGTTTTATTATGACCTTATATCACCTTATTATTAACAATCCTATGTTAAGGTTTCACTTCGGGTAATATTTTCTTTGTTCTGTACATGATTCTTAATTTGTTATATAATCCATCATTATTTTTATAAAAAAATTCTATAATGTTAACCATGAAATAACTATCATTTCTATTTGTTATATGTGTGCTATTATAATCTAGTGAATATATAAGTACCAAATGGAATAGAGATGGTAAACTGTACGTACGCATGGATGTTGTTTCTATTTTTATTTTCAAATTGAATGAAATAAATAAAAGTAATATATTAATATAATATTATTAAATTAGAATTATCATGTAATATATATCATATAAGTTCAATAGACCCATCCTAAATACATTATATGTAGTGTGTGACCGAATCACATCCCTTTGAGGGGAAGGTAGTGCACCCTTTTTTCAAACAAAATTATCGTATTTACATCAAATTGAAAGTAAAAAGATATGTGTTTTAAAAGGAATAAATAATATTAAATAAATAATATCTATAATATATTAAATATATAAATTTATTTTACATCATATTTTCTACCATGAGAGGCATTAAAAGAAAAATGAACAATCATCATTTAGTGAGGCAATAATTCACCGTACACATAAACTGTATGTTTTTCCCCTTTAGATGGTGGTGTATTTAATTTTATGTAGAAAAATTAGCATAAAAAATCATTTTATATTGAGGATACTCTTATTTTATACATTCATGGAATAAAGTAATTGGAATGAGTGGACAAAGAAAATAAAATAAATCATCTTGGGAGAAGACGTCACCTCTTAATCGGGTAACTCATTTTGGTTTCTGCCAAAAGACTTCCTTGTATTTCTTTATTCACAGGGAGTATATTCTAGGAGCAGGGGTTTAATTTTGGGAGATTATTTGTGAATATGTTAGGAAATCCAAGTGTCTTTATAGGTGTTTTGAAGTGGTAGGAGAGGAGGAATTTTTATAGTGGAGGAGGAGTGAGACTCTTGTAAATATTTGAAGAGAAAATTACACCCATATTTATTTATGTTTCAAGTTGATATAATGGTGTAAAAAAGTTTATCAAAGGGAGTATAGGGTCTATATATTTCCATATAATGGATCTTAGACAATTTTATAGGTTATTTTGAGTTTTAAATTTAAGTTTTAGTCCTTAGTTAATCTTAATTTTACCTCAATTAATGTAATTAATTTTAAATAGTTTAACAAATATTTTTGGTCGGAAAATAATTTAAACTTATTATAAATTATAAATTATGATTATTCAAAATATGGAATACATTTTAACAAATTAAAATCATATAAGTGGATGGTATTAATTTAAATTTAAACCTGTTGATGGGACGACACTACGACTTTTTAAGGAAAAAAAGATGAAATGTTTTATAAGTTTTTATATCCAACTTCAATGTGAATTTGGTTCCAATGAGCAAAATTAAATTATTTTATTAAAATATTATTTAATTAAAAATTTAAAACAATTTAAAATTTAATTTATCCTTATAAATAAATTGTATATAAAATAAATTTTTGAACTAAAATTCATTATTTTTCAACATTCATAAAAAATGAAACTTCACAGAACAATACCAAATATTTACCCTGACCTAATTATTATGTTAAATTTTATAAGATTAGGTTTATTTTAAAATAATAAATATATAAAATTTTAAAAAAATGGATTTTAAATGGGTTCTAAATTAAATTTTGTTTAAACTACCTTTATAAAAAATATATGTTTTTATGCATAACATCATATTTTTTCTTATCTTATGTATATAGAATATTTTGGATGAATATCAATAATATTTGGTTGAACTTATAAAATATATATTACATTAATATCACTCAGCAATTAATTTAATTTATTAGGGTAAAAATTTTCTGCAACCATATTACTATTTTCCTGTATATTCAATAGGTTTTCTTATTCATTTCTAATTCGTTGGTATCCTTTGAATTCAAATTATATTTGTTTAGAACATATATTTTTATGAATTAAAAAATAATATTCATAACCACTAATTTAAGGGCTAGTTTATATCTTATTATAGTAAATAATATCATTTTAATATACTATTGTTCGATAAAACATAGTCTTTCATGTTACTCAAGCCGTCGAGAAAATTCATCATTGTGTGTAACACAAGATAACCTCAATGTTCCATGTAGATCAAGGTAGAATTTATTTTTTGTGTAGTGCACGGTTAACTTGGTGTTGCATATAACGCAAGTCAAAAAAGTGATTTAATATAAAATAAACTATTTTCAGTATTTTGTGAAATGATAAATATCAAAACGGTTAAATTGATTTTTAAAAAATAATTCATAAAATATCAAGGTTTTACATGCTGGTATAGCTAGTATACCAAATCCATGAAGAGAATAAAAACCTTAAAATCATTCTTTAAGGGATGATCCTTCCACATCAATTACTTATGTAACTAAAGCTCCTAAAATGGAGAATCCTCATGCTCGGGGGCACAAAACTTTAGAATAAAATTATTAAATCATAAAATAATTGGCCCTAGTTCTGACCAAGTTTTCAATCATATAAAGCTTGATTATATTATAAGACATTCGAGAATCACTCGTAGAGGATTTTTCAAGCCCTAAATAATTTGAGGCTGATGTTTTTGTTATTGAAGTATATCATGCAGAGAATGATCCTTCAAAATGAAACACAATCCTACCTTTCAAAAAGGAAAAAGATTCTATCAAAAAGTGACATGCCATACCTTTTTATGTATTTGTAAATATAAATGATTTTGATATATGACGACCCTTCAATGAAAAATACATAGGATTCAAACTTATTCAAGCCTGAATGTCTTATTATCATGGTCCTAATAGGTATAATTTATCCCCTCATATATAATGCTACATGGTTAGGAAAAGAATGTTCCAAAGCATATTAGTGAAATAAAATTCCTGATTGAGTTATAGGATATCATGTTAGACTTAGAATTCATGGTTTTTCAACAATATATGACCTTTAACATTCTGCTGGGAAGGCCTTGGTTACATCATCAAGAGGTCATTCCCTCAATATACCACCAATAACTCAAATATCTCATCAATAGTCAAATTGTGAAATTTAATGGTGAAAAGTCCCATTTATATCATGTGAATCACAATAAATTGATTCATGATTCAACTCGAGTGAAGGGAAACAATGCATGACTAATGATTTTGCTTAAATCAATGCCCCAAATTGTTTGGAAATGACCCCGTCTAATCGTTTGTAGAATTTTAGTGAAAATTATGTGTTTCCCATCATTCATATTGAAGAGGTGGGCCCAAATTCAAAAACAAGTTAAGTGATTTTCATTCCATTAGTTATGACTACTGAAACTGACAAGGAAAAATAATTCATTTACTCTTTAGATAGTTAAAAAAGTTTAGGTGAAAATTCATTCACACCATCCCTTAAACATCAAAAAGTCCTTGCCCCATTAGTTGGGTCTGAAGTGGTTGCCTCAATTTAAAAATGTTGATTTATTTAATCCTCCCACAACTAGGAGAAATTTTCTTCATCACCCACTTCCCCTCAGATTAAAGAGATAATAGAAGAAGGGAAGGAGGAGGAATACCTTAGGGATTCCCCTCCAACATTTGAGGAGGGTGTTGTTACCACTATTTATGAACTCATATAAATAAATATAGGTATAATAGAAAATTCATTTCCCACTTTGTTCAGTGAAGACTTGACGTATGAATAACAAGAGGTATACACATCCTTCCTCAAGAAATATTCAAACATGTTTTCCTAGAATTACCCTGAAATTTTGGGGCTTGATATCAAAGTAGCCACCCATCACTTGGGCTTGCTTGAAGACCATCAAGGATACAAACATGAATCCATAAAGACAGACCCGAATCATACCTCTAAATTTCATGTTGATGTGGAATGGATCATTAAAGAAAAAGTCCTTAAGTGAGTTTAATATCCAAAATAGCTGGATAACATCATCCTGATAGAGAAGAAGAATCTGAAAATTAGAGCCTGTATTAACTTCATATATCTCAATCATAAATTTTCGAAAGATGAATTTCTCATTCCCATTACAGATCTACTAATTTATTCACTATCTTGTTATAGCTAACCTCACAATTAATTTTTTTCCCTTTAGAAATTTTTTGAAGAAGGGGGTCATATATCAATGAACCATTGAAAATTAGGAATAATTCAATAACCTCAAGGAATATATCTTTATCCCACTAGTGATAATGATTCCCACAAAGGGTAAGCCTCTCATTCTATATGTTATCCCCCTAGAGTGATCACTAGGTTCTTTCTTCACATAAAAGAATCATGCTGGTAATAAAAAAACCTCTACTATCTCAGTTGAATGAAGTTTGATGATAAGACTTGCGATTCAAATATTGAGAGGAAATTTCTGGAAGTAATCTTCACAGTTCAAAAACTGAGTCACTACTTGTATTTTTAATATTTTCTTAAAGAACAAAAATCTATAGAAACAAAATTGTTGAGTACTAAATTTATATAATTATATATCTTTTTCTATTTAATATGGACCCCAAATGAGGGAAATGTATTTTGAATATGCATTCATAAGTATAATTGGGAACATAATGAATGACCCAAAGCTAAATAATGTCTTCTTAGGGGCTATGTTAATTGATTGTGCCATGATTCACTGTGTTATTTTCACACTTACACCGTTGTACTAAACTAAGTTAGTATTATAAATTCAAAATATAATATCAAAATGAACTTCATTTTTGATTCAATTTGTTAAGTTTATCACTATATAAAAGGGTAATGTTACTTTTCTTGATTATATCAATGAATGTAGAGGTGATTTAGAGGACCCATGTTGAAGTCCAAAAAATATGGGTCAAACTGCGCAGGATCCAAGCACACTAGTGGATTAGTCCACACACTGCTACTAGACCGTGCATCAAAATGGGATGAAATTTTGTAGGCTGGTTAAAAATTTAATAGTCTAAATCTCATCTCAAAAAACCCTATCCCGATTCGGCTTCTAAGGGGCCCATCCGAACTGATCTTTCCAAGAAACTGAGTATGCACAAAGTCGAAATTGGCGTGCTATAATATGTCAATATCTCAAGCTATGATTATTTAAATGTTTCCAATATTTTGGTGGTGATAGTAAAGGCATGGGGCTAAGAATTTCATGTTTTTTAAAAATTGATATTCAGCTGTATAGTATCCTAAAACTATCCCCCAAGTGGTTTATCAAAATTTTGGTGCCCGAAACCACATTGCATTTTGGCTATAAAAAGGCACCTTGGGCACCCCATTTGGGAGTTCAAACTAGAAGTGAAGCTCTACCATTTTGGAGTCTTATAGAAGTATCCCCCTCATACTTGAAGTTATAGAGGCCCCTATCCGCATAGGGTGATCAATAATGAAGTAGTTCCACCCGAGATTCCTCATCCTCCCAATGTTGAGCAGAACAGTGGGTGATAATTGCAAGGGAGATACACACATGAAGAGGGAGTTATGGTACCTTATATTCTACTGGTGTTGTGTAATTTATATGTGAATTATTTAACTTATGTTTAATGTTTATATTCTTCTTCTTTGAATGCATTTATTTGGTTTAATTAAGTGAAACATTTCTCATTTCAATACCGAATGGGTTGAGATTCAAGTGGGAATCTTGAGTTGTTCCGATTGGAAAACACAAGACTCCTATTTCTCTAACACATACATGAATTTTAAGTATGATTTGTTAGTAATCACTCTATTCTTGAGGTCTAAACCTCGACAACACGATTGTTGTGTCAATGGGTGGTTCTTTGTACATTATTTTAAGAGGAAAGAGGGGAACCAAGATCTAGGTCATCCCTACACCCAAGGATTACAAGAAAACCTAATAACAAATTCAGAACAAGGAACTCTTCAAGTGATGTAGTAACTTAGAAATGATCACTATTTATCTCATATATTTCAAAATTAACTTTTTCTTTCAACTTTACAACACTTTACGTTAAGTTACTTTCTTAAAATTGTTTTCAAACCACCCCCTCTTTTGTTATTCTTATTAAAAATTCACACTATAAAACCTCCAAGGCTTCTTGAGATATGAACTAGGGTCTTCCCTATACTACAAAATATTCTTTAAATCACTATAATTTTCAAAATTCATGACAATATAGTCAAATTTTCGTGCTGTTTCTTGGGAGCTCTTTGGTTTTAGTGGGTGTTTTAATAAGATTTTTGTAAATTTTGTTAATATTTATTTGTTTTATATTGCACCTTTACCTATATTTTTGTTTTTTGATTTGTTTCTTGTGTTGGAATTGTTTAGAATGTGTTCTAATCTGGGAGATTTACCACCTTTCGAACCTAAACCATATAGGATCTTACTTCAGCGACCCTAAGACGCACAAGAGAACCCTTTGAATGAGGACTCACTAAACAACAACACTATTCTTGACACTTCATCTTCTTCTTCTAAAAACAAAAAAAAAAATGCAATAAACTTGTATAACATGGATGAAAATAATAGAACACTTAAATAACTAACCTCACCCGATGTAAATATCCAACCCACATACATTCAATTACAAGGAGTGGCACCCAATTTTGAACTAAAATCTGCTTTAATTCATCTATTACCAAGATTTCATGGACTTCCTGGAGAGGATCCACATATGCATTTAAAATTTTTTTATACTGTGTGTTATACATTAAAACCTACAAATGTGGATGAATAACAAATAAAGATGAGGGAGTTTACTTTTTCATTAGAAGACACTACAAAATACTAACTTTATAATGTTAATTCACCAATAAGAGGTTGGGCGGACAAGAAAAACGTTTTTTTGAAAAACATTTCCCAGTATCTCGAACTTTAACTATAAGGAAAGAAATTTTTGGGATAATACAATTTGAAGGGGAAAAACTTCATGAATATTGAGAATGATTTAAAATATTATGTTCATGTATTCCACACCACCAAATAATTGACATAATTTTAAAACAATATTTTTATGAAGGTTTAATCATTATTGATAGAAACATGATTGATGCTGCTGTAGGTGGTGCATAGGTAAATAAAACCCCAATTGCTGCAAGGACCTTAATTGAGAATATGGAACTAAACACTCAAAAATTTGATTCAAGGTCTAATGTACCCATTAATGGTGTCTATGATATGAAAAGCACATAATTTGAGAAGAAGGTGGACATGAAGTTTGAGGAGGTAAGTACCCTTCTACAAAATCTTGCTCTCTCCCAAGGTAAATATCAATCCCCACCTCCCATACATTTTATAATATGCTCTTCTAACACCCATTATTCTGAACTATTCCCCCAATTGAGAGAAACTTTTGAGAGTTGTGAGGCAATATTCCCAGGACACCCCTATAAAAAACCCTTCCATACTATCCATCTAACTCTGGGTGGAAATGAAACCCAGCTTTTAGGCAAGGGTGTATTCAAACGAGCCTCATCAACCCTGGAACCAACAAGGTCAGAGTAGTCATCCACCACCACCACCAAGAAATCATCAACCACCCCAAAGGCCTTTCCATCCTCCCTTCCCAAAACTAATTCTAGCCGAGAAGATATGATGAAATAATTGGTTTCAAACAATCTCTAATTCCAACAAACCACCCAAGCTACCGTACAAGACCTGAAAACCCAATTAGGCCAACTAGCTAACTCAGTGGGGGAAATTGATATTCATGGTTTGGGTAAACTAACAAATCAAACAGTAGTTAACCCTATAGATAAAGGAAATTTTATTTCCATCACCCTTAGAAGTGGAACTCATCGTAAAATCCAAATGAACCCTCAAATAGAGTAATCCACTCCTACAAAAACAACCATCCAAACCACTGCTAAAAATGTTCCAAGAGAAGAAAATACTTGTCTTGAGAGAATTCATTTAAAAGGAAATATTGTGTATGTCTATAAGTCTCTTATACCAACTATTCCTCTACCCTTTACCCAAATTCCCACCCAACCAAGAAAACAAAAGAAAACTGAACTTGATAAGGACATATTAGAAACTTTAAAAAAAGTACAGGTTAGAATTCATTTGGTTGATGTTTTGAATAAAATTGCAAGATATGAAAAGTTTTTATAGGAGATGTTTACACAGAAAAGGAAACTTAGTGATGATGAGAAGGTAATATTGGGTAGGAATGCCTCAGCATTAATAGAACCATCACTACTTACAAATGAAATGATCCCAGAACTTTCTTGATTACATGCACCATAGGTGAGTATTCATTTTCTAATGCTATGCTTGATTTTAGTGCTTCTATAAATATGATGCCTCACTCCATTTACTCTATGTTAAAGGTCGGGGAATTGAATCCAACTGGGATAGTTGTTCAGCTAGCAAATTGGAGTACAACACACCCTTCTCGTGTGCTAGAGGATTTTTTTGTGAGGGTTCAAAATTTATTTTTCCTTGTGGATTTTCATGTGCTTAGAATGGAAGATGTTAGGATGAATGGATATAACCCAATTATATTCAAGAGACCTTTATTGAAAACTCTCAAATCCATAATTAATGTCCACAATCATACATTATCTATGGAATTTGGTGGTGACATAGTCCATTTCAATATCCTTGATGCCATGAAGCACCCATCAGAAGAACATTCATCTTTCTCTGTTCATTCAATTGATGTAGTCCCTTCCCTTGAAAAAACAACTTTTCTTTCCCCCAATCCCATTTCTAAGTTTTCTTCATTGATTGAAATTCTAGGAAATGAATTATTCATTAATTGTTATAGTGGTCAAGAAAAGTTTCATGCATGTTTATTAATTGATAATTTCTTGAACATCAGGTATCCAATGACCATCGATGATACTGCTAATCTTTTAAAAGCTCATTCCTCATATGAGGATGATACCATTGAGAAGTTTGATGAGATCAATGACCTCTCACTTTTATACACACTCCCATAAATCCAAAATCCACCTTAATTGGAACTGAAACAACAACCTCAAGATTTAAAATATTCATATCTTGAGAATGGAAACAAGTTGCCCGTCATCATTGCTAGTTCAATCCCTCCTGATCATGAATTGAGACTACTTGAACTTTTGAGGGAGTATAAACAAGCATTGGGATGGAAAAATGCTAACAATCCTGGTATCATCCCATCAATTTTTACTTGTCATATTTTATTAAATAATGAGGCTAAACCAGTGAGAAAGGAATAATGTCGACTGAACCCAAACCTCCTAGAAGTTGTGAAAAAGGAAATAACAAAATTATTGTCTACTGGAATCATTTATCCCATCTCTGACAACCAATGGGTTAGTCCCGTTCAAGTAGTTCCTAAAAAAATAGGCCTTATAGTAATAAAAAATGAAAACAATGAATTGGTTCCAACTTGTGTGTAGAATAGTTAGCGTGTCTGTATAGACTTTTTCTGAATAAACCACCCCACTAAGAATGATCATTTCCATTTTCCGTTCATTGACAAAATACTATAGAGGCTTGCGAGTAAGTACCAATACTCTTTCCTTGATGGGTATTTTGGATACTTTCATATCTATATTTCCCCTGAGGACCAGGAAAAGATGACCTTCACTTGCCCCTTTAGCACATTTTCATACAGAAGGATTCCATTTGGTAAGTGCAATGGTCTGGGTACTTTCCAATGATGCAAGGTTAGTATTTTTTCAGATTACCTGGAGAATTGCATGGAAGTATTCTTGGATGATTTTACTGTTTATGTCTCTTCTTTTGATGAATGATTGGGTAGTCTTTCTTCAGTCCTATGTCATTATATTGAAAAGAATCTCGTATTAAATTATGAGAAATTCAATTTCATGGTGGGAAAAGGTATAGTTTTGGGACAAGTCATTTCTGGGGATGACATCCATATAGATAAATCAAAAGTGGATGTCATTTCTTCCCTACCATTCCAAAATATGTGCAGGAAGTGCGGTATTTCCTCGGTCATGCTGTATTTTACCATCGATTCATTCGTGATTTTAGTAAAATTGTACTCCCCCTCACTTGATTACTCCCAAAGAAAAAAGATTTTGTTTTAAATAAATAATGTGAGGAAGCTTTTAATGAGTTAAAATGGAGTCTCACATCACCCCTGGTAATCCAACCACCTTGGTGGGGTTTACCATTTGATCTCATGTGTGATGCCTCTAACTATATAGTTGGGGTAGTCTTTTCACACAAGGGTCGATCGAGCTCCACATGTCATTGCCTATGCCTCACGTACTTTGGACCCTTCCCAAGAAAACTACACCACAACTAAAAAATAATTCCTTGACATTCTGTTTGCCTTGGATAAATTCAGGTCATATCTTTTAGGGTCTAATGTCAATGTGTTCTCATACCATGTATCCATCTGATATCTTCTTAATAAACAGGAAGCCAAACCACGTCTCATTCACTAGATTCCCCTCCTTTAAGAATTCAATCTAGAAATTAGAGATAAAAAAGGAGTAGAGAATGTGGTGGATGATCATATTAGTAGGATTCCCCCATCCTCAGACATTAACTCACCCCCCTGTATTCCTATGAATGACATGTTTCCCTAAGAGAAATTGTATCGAGTGCAAGATGTTATTCCTTGGTATGCTAAAATTTTAAATTATTTGGAAGCATCTTTAATTCCTACTGATTTCAATAAAAACCATTCCATTCGTCTAAAACATGATTCTCGTTGGTACATTTGAGATGACCTCTACCTCTGGCGCACATGTAGTGATCAAGTACTTAGGTATTGTGTCCCTGATAGAGAGTTTCAGTCTGTCCTTAGATTTTGCTACACTCTTGCTTGTGGGGACCACTTTGGTCACCAATAGACTACTCGCAAAATCCTTAATTCTGGTCACTTTTGGCCAACACTTTTTTGGGATGCCCATGATTTTTTTAAAACTTGTCATTATTGTCAAAGAATAGGTAAGGTATCTTAAAGAAATGAAATTCCACAACAACCATTGCTCTATCATGACATTTATTATTTTTGGGGTATTGAATTTATGAGGACATTTCCCAATTCCTTTGGTAACTGGTACATTATTCTAAAAGTTCATTATGTGTCAAAATGGATAGAGGTAGGAGCTACAAGGAATAATGATTATAAGGTAGTTGTAGAGTTTTTGAGAACCGAAATATTTTGTAGTGTTGGATTACCTAGGTTCATCATCTGTGACCAGGGTTCTCATTTATGAAACTGAACAATGAAATCACTTTTTCATCTGTATTGGGTTGGTCATCGAGTGTCTACTACATATCACCCATAGACCAATGGTTAAGCCGTGGTGTCAAATAGAGAGGTAAAACAAATTCTTGAAAAAACAGTTCAACCAAATAGAAATGATTGGAGTCTTAGACTCAACGATTCATTATTGGCTTACCATAGTAATTTAAAAAATCCCTTTGGAATGTAACCATGTCAGGTAGTGTTTGGAAAGAGTTGTCACCTCCATATTGAGATTGAGCACTGGGCCTACTAGCCCATCGAACAATGAGATTCTAATATTTCTGATGAGGGTGCCCAAAGGAAGTTGTAGATTCAAGAGTTAGAGTAAATGATAAGAGATGCATATGAGAACTATAGGATTTACAAGGATAAAACCAAGGCTTTCCATGACCGTATCATACTTCATCATCAATTCCACAATGGGAAGAAAGTCCTCCTTTATAATACAAGGCTGAAGTTTCATCCAGGTAAGCTTCGTTCCCATTGGTTTGGACCATACACTGTCATTAACGTCTCTCCATTTGGTGTTGTCTAGGTTCAAAATAAAGAAACCAAGAAAGCCTTCACTGTCAATGGGCAACAACAAAAGTACTACCATGAATCCATTTCCAAGTCCCCCGTGGAGGAACTCCATGTTCAAGAAGCAATATATGAATGATACTCACCAGGGTTTGTCCTTCCTTCCCACATTATCTTCTATTAAAGTGAGGACACTTCAGACTTTAGGTGTGGGGGGATGGGTACATTCATGGGTTAGTTAGGATTTTTATCATCTTTTTTAATTCTTCTATTTTTCGCCTTCTTTATGGAATTTTCACTATTCCCCGTCTTGTTTAGTTTGTTAGGATTTTTCATCATCTTTTGTTTTATTATATTTTTTGAAATATTTATGGTATTTTCACATTTCCCTACCTTGTTTAGTTTATTAGGATTCTCATCATCTTTTTTTTCTTTCTCCTCTTTTTCACCTTCTTTATGGTATTTTTACTCCCCCCCACTGGTCACAAAATCATGGAACTTAATAAAAATGCATGTTGAATTTTTTTATTTCATGTTGATTTAACATTTTATAAAAACCTGAAAATGTTATGGAATGAATGTTTTTATGAATTTAACATCAGGAATTGATTTTTAGTGAATTGATTTTATATCAATGATATTAATAGTTGTATCTCTGTGAAACCTCTGGGATGATTGATTCCCCTTATGTGAGTATTTTTTTGGGAAAATTGTGTCCCTACTATCTCCACCCATTTTTGTTCTAAACCAAAAAAGTGTGAATATTTCATACTTAATAGTAGGTAAATATATGTTAGACTAATATTTTTCATCTTAAAGTGATATTTCCAAACATTTGTTCCTTATCTGACCTGTTTCATTGCTATACCAGATTGACCTATGGATGTATACATGATATCTAACTATTGCACACCCTAAAAAATGATAAAAATAAAAAAAGGGTTGTGTCTTGGGTAGGTAAAAATCCACTCCTCTAAAACCTTTTATCTTGTTATAAATATTAGTATTAGTATCATGAAGAGATAAAATAAGTGTTGAGAGATGAGTGTGAGATTTGTTCCAAATAAAACACCTGAAAAAAACCAAAATAATAAATGAGGGGAGTGATGAAATGTAAAAAATATGGAGGTATCATGGTCATAAGATTATGGTTTTACTTATGGGAATTCTTAAGTGAGTGGATCTTGAAATATGATTACAAAGGATGTATGGAAGGTTCAGTGGAAAAAATATTTTAAGCTGAAAAATGTTAAACTAACCTATATTTATTGGATAGAAAGTGGAAAGAATAGCATGTAATGGTTTTCACACCCACACATAGAGATTTACTGGCATGGTTGACTTATGAATTCCTTGCTCAATTTGGTGTCATTAATCTCTTTGAATTTAACTATGATTTGATTTATGAGACATTTTTTCCATTTTCACTAGGAAGAACTTCTTGGTGTGGTTTGTGCTTTGATGACATTAATTTAATGAATTAATATTTCCTTAGATGTTAAATCTTGAAGATGTTGTTAGTATATAAATGTATAATTTCTGAAAATGTAACTTTTCCCATGGGTAAAAATGTTTAGGTGTGGGGGTGTGATCATACCAAGATTCACTGTGTTATTTTCACCTTTACACCATTGTATTATACTGAATTTGTATTACAAATTAGAAATATAATTACAAAATTAACTTCATTTTTGATTCAGTTACTTTATTTTTATCACTATTAAAAAGGGTAATATTACTTGTTTTGATAATATTATTGAAGGTGGAGGTGATTTGGAGGACCCATGTTGAAGTCCAAGAAATACGGGCCAAACTGCGCAGGATCCAAGCACACCAGTGGATTAATCAACACACTTCTACTAGAAAGTGAATCCAAATGGGATGAAATTTTGTGGTCTAGTCCAAAATTTAATAAGCTACATTTCATCTCAGGAAGCCCAATCCTGATCCAGCTTTTAAGTGGCCCGTCCGAACTGATCTGTCCAATCCACTAAATATGAACAACGTCAAAAGTGACGTTAGATAATATGTCAATATCTCGAGCTATAATTTTCCAAATGATTCAAAACTTTCAGAGGAAATATTCAATATGTTTGGCTACAACTTTTTAGTTTTTTGTAAAAGGGATATTCAACTATCTAGTAGCCAAAAACTATCCTCCAAATAGTTTATTAAAATCTGGGTGCCCAAAAACGCTTCATATTTTGGCTATAAAAAGGCACCTTGGGCACCCCATTTGGGTGTTTGAACTAGAAGATAATCTCCCCCATTTTGGAGTCCTGTAGGAGTATCCCCCTAATCCTTGATGTTCTAGAGGCACCTATCCTAATAGGGGGATCAATAATGAAGAATGAGTTCCACCTGAGCTTCCTCCTACTCCTGATGTCGAGCTAAATGGTGGGTGATTGTTGCGAGGGAGCAACACACTTGAAGAGGGATTTTTAACATCTTATATTCTACTGGTTTTGTATAATTTCTTTTGAATTATTTCACTTAGGTTTAATCTTTATATTCTTATTCTCTGAATGCATTTATTTTGTTTAATTAAGTGAAACACTTCTCATTTCAATTCCGATTGGTTTGAGATTCAAGTGGGAATATTGATTTGTTCCGATTGAACAACATAAGCATCCACTTTCTCTCACATACACATGAGATTTCAGTATGCTTTGGTAGAAATCACTCTATGCTTGAGTTCCAAACCTTGACAACACAATTTTTGTGTCGAGGGGTGGTTCTTTGTTCATTTTTTAAGAGAAAGAAGAGAACCAAGATCTTGGTCATCCCTCAACCAAATGATTACAATAAAACCTAACAACCAATTGAGAACAAGGAACTATTCAAATTCTGTACTAACTTTTCAATGATAACTATTTATCTCATATTTTTCAAAATCCACTTTGTATTCAAACTTTACAACTCTTTATGTTAAGTTACTTTCTTAAAATTGTTTTTAAACCACCCCCTCTTTTTTTATTCTTATTAAAAATTCACATTATAAAACCACCCACACTTCTTGAGAGACAACCTAGGGTCTTCCCTAGAATTAAAAATCTTTCTTAAGTCATTATAAAGTTGAATTTTCATGAAAAAACAGTCTTTAATCTCACTATAAAATGTAGTCTTGCATCAATTCTTCCTATTATCAAAAGGATACACAAATAATGAGGCAAAATATTTGGCTGTCATTGCAGGCCTATAGATAGCACTCCAAAATATAAGTGGTCCACCTAGTGGTAAAAGGAAATTCAGAATTGGTAATCAAATTGATAAAAGAGGATTATTTCATCAGAAAATAAGTGTCAATCCTCCAACAAGACCATTTACGGGGGTTAATGTTAGAGTTCCACAAGATACAATATTTGCCGACGTCCAAAAATCAAAGAATCCCTAAGTCGATGCATTATAAAACAAAGACATGACTTTAAAAGATCCAAACTGGGACAAGACGGTCATTAGCATTTCACATCATCAAATGGTACCAACTTTTGTTTAATACAGAATAGAAGAGATTGAAAAAATTATTCATACCCCCAAACCACATGGTCATACCACCGGGAGGATTTTTCCCATCATGGACTAACTTCAAAATTGATTACACCCCTCAAAATAATTTAGGAAAGAGAAAATTTGATGATGCAAAACTAACTTCACTCTTTATAATGTCCAAAATAATTTGAAATTACTATATAAATGTGTATTTGATGGAATACTTCTTATATGTATCAATAAAAAATATAATCTAACTAGTATGAAAGATGTAAAATTAAGAGGATTTAGTGTTCACCAGTCATGTCTCAATCTTTCCCATTAAATCCAATGGATTGGTTACCACTAGCTCTCTATGATAGTGGATTGTATAGAATTCGCCAAGATGTTTCATTCCTATCATGTCCATACCAAATTTATCCATAAACCCCTAGATATTCTACAAACAACTAAATACACCGGGAAATTTTCCATATGGGAATTGGATGCTGTAGAGCCATACCCTCTAGGTACGGCCAAATTGTTTAAATACATATTAACTGAAACTGATTTCTTCTTCAAAAGGGATTAGTAAATACCCCTCAAATAATTTAGGGCCAAAAGCATCCTAAACTTAATGAAGGGAAACATCATTACCATATTTAGTGTCCCTCATAAAATGAAGACTGATAATGGCACTAATATATTTTCTACAGAGGTGGAAAAGATGTATGAGAAGTATAACATCAAATCAATCCACTCGTCATGATATCATGAAATAACCATCTGATAGATAGAGGTCATCAATAAGAACCTTTAAAACTAACTCCAAAAGATAGTGGATAAGGATTAGAAGTATTGTCTTGATAATATATTACAAGCCTTATGGGCCAACCAAACCACATCCTTTACTGCCATGTTAACAACCTCATATTCAGTTTTTGATGGGATATAAGTAGTCTTGACCGTTGAGGTCCAAATGACATCACTATGTATTTCCATATTTGACCAACTATCTAAGGGTGAGAAATCCTAAAAAAAAATGGATGAATTAGAGATGCTATATGAGTAAGATTTTCAAAATTTACATCACTTGTAGGTCCATACAAATCGGATAGCGTGAAATTTTAACAATAAATTACACCTCAATTCATTCCTCCATGGAAAATTGGTAATTTTACTCTGGACACTAATGGTAATGGGAAATAATCCTCAAAATCTTGAGCCAAAGTGGGAGAGACCTTAGTCTATACACAAGGTGTTCACTAACAAATCTCGGTCCTTGATCTCAATGGATTAAGATCTCATTATGGCCCCAAGCAATTCTAGGTTCACAAATTAATATTTCATATAGTTCCTTGACACTCTTCCTAAAAGTGGGTTGTTAAAATCCACAAAAACATATGGTCCAAGCTATAAGAATTTAGATAGAATAGTATATGATCCATTTCATAAGATGATAAAATTTAGGTCACTGACATTCAGGAAACAAGATTTTAATCTATGTGACAACATCTTTCCCACTTGATGTGAAACTGTATGGTTCAAATCCATGTTTCATGATTTAAAACTATATAAAATTTTGATCTATGTCTATGTAGATCAAGATATTCCATGATAGTACCCCACTACACTTTTTATTCAAGAACAAAATATGGATTGATTATAGTTTCCATGAGATATGTATTTATGTCTAGATCCAAATACTAGGCCAATCCAATATAAATCCCCCCAAGTGCATGGGGAAAACCTTCACAATGATCGTTTCTATAACTAAACATGACTTCATTCTCCTCTATGAGGATACATATTAAAACCTAGACCATATGTCTTGGGCTCATCCATTATAATGGAAAACATAATAGTCCCCTCTTTCTTATGTCAAAACCTAATTAATATGGGGAAATATTTTATAAAACTATGTGTGTCTTGATTACTAGCATTACATGATACATAGTGACACTCAAACCTATAATATTGGGCCCAACCACAATAATACTTCCTTTCTATGTTAGGTTTCCCATATCCTTTCCACAATATGTTAAAATATATGGATAACGTATTTATCACATGAAAATAAACTGTAAAATAATTTCAAGAACTATGTTTGACTTAATTATTATTCTAATGAGATATTTAGAGATTCTCAAATCATACATATCAGGCCTAGCTTCAACACAGAAAAATAACCACTCATTGTATATAGGTCAAACTTTCATAATGAGCCTTTAGAGAACTAAGTAGGAATTGATTTTCATTCTAATGAGATATGTAGAGGTTCTTGGATCAGACATATGGGTCCAACCACCATAGAACCTAAATTCCCCTATCCTTTACTTGTTTTTTCATTATGTAGTGGATGAAACCTTTAATATATTTTATTTCCCACACTGATCATAGGTCACTTGGGATTATAAGATTTTATAAAATGTTACATACAAGAGTAAGGAAAACCAATTCATATTAGGGTTACTATGATACTATTTTCATGACCATAAAAGGCACATCATATGTCTTTCACTACATAACTTTAAACTGTATTATTCTTTAAGAACTACATATGGATTGATTTATATTACCATGAGATATGTAGTGATCTTTGGATCCTAGATCCTATTCCATTAATAAAATGGTTAATGCACCCACTATCCTATGTATGATGAAGATATATATTAGAGGATACAATATGGGTTCTCCTTCCATGTATGATCCCATATTCAGAAAAAAAAACCCTTCTTGGCACATGAATTCAATCTGTATGGAGAATCATCTCAAGAACTATGTGTGTCTTGATTCATTCCCCAACATGATATGTAGTGATGCCCAGGTCCTCTACCTTGGTCCATCCACAATATTCCTTTTTCATGATGAGTCACCTTCATCCTTACCACTTGATGTTAAAATTCATGACTGATGTCCTCACCACATGACTTTAAACTACATAGTTTTCTAAGAACTATGTGGGGATTTATTATCATTTCAATGAGATACATAGTGGTCCCTAGACCTAAGGTCCAAGTACCAACCATGGGGTAAAGAAAAATTCCCCCTCTTCTGCATACAAACAAATACCTATGCATGACCTCTTAATTTGGTCCCCCCATTCAAGAGTCTAGCAAGGAAACATAGATGTACCCTAGTACATATGAGTTAGATCTATGCAGGGGACTTTACAATTCTTGTAAAATGATGGTAAAAATTCTTCTTTTGTGCTCATACATATCCCTTCTAAACTTCATAGTCCTAATCTTGTATAGTTTCAAAGCTCTATAATCTTTCTTCATCAACCGGCGATAGAATGGCTAAAACCTAAGGTCTCCTTATCCTGACTTTGTAGTAACATTCCAAACCTGGGTTTGGTTGAGTATCCCACATAAAGGACTTCAATGAAGAGGATGCCTCTATTTGACTATGCAGTAACACACCCCCAACAAGCTTTGCATAAATTCACCCACAAAACAGGTTTGTAAACCCAGAACACATTTCATCCTTAGGAGAAGCCTCTTTTGTCTCTATAAGCCTCAATGACATTATTCTAGAAACTGTGATTCAAATTTGGTCTCCATTAATCCCTCACATATTTTAAAAATATCATTTCTCCTGATTTGATATCCCCTAATATCGTGGTTTACAATTTCATCCCTCATGTATTAAATATACCAGAATAACCTTGGTCCGATAGGCCTCATATTACCTATCATTTCCAAAATACCATGTTTCTAGTCATATGAAATAAAAATATAGGTTCCATATTTCCTATTTTTGTATTAGACCTATGTAAGAAACTTATTCCTCCATTCTTGGGTAATTTAGACATGAAATTATTCTCTCATATTCAAGTACTCTCCTTCCACAAACCAAAGTCTCTACCAAGGGAAACTTGAATCTCCATAAACATTGTTCGGACATCAACTATAGAATTATGGGATTCCGGATAACTCTCATGTATAGCTATGAAATAACACGCCCCGGTTTTATTTTAATAAGTCTCCCACTAGTACCGCCTGTCAGTCCAAGGTTAGAACTATTTCACTTTTTAGTAACACACCCAATTGGATTTTCCTAATGTCACTGACAGAACAGGTTCATCAACCAATGATATTTTTTCCCTCTTTAGAGAAATCATTTATCATCATAATACCTTCCCCCCAAACCAATCTTAAAATCTAAATATCCCCAGATTACAACTTACAAAATTTACCCTTCATACTTAAATTTTATAGATCATTCCGGAAAGATTACGGTGAAAGGGGGGAATTTCCAAAATTCCAGTCAAAGCTAAAGACCTTAAATTATATCCTCAAATGTATATATTGTATGAATTTAAATTTAATAGCATGAAATACTCACTATTAGTCATTAAACTACATGTTCCATGTCCTGGTCTCACAACATGAAACTGCATGATTCTTCTACCCTAATTAGAAAGGGGCCTTCTATACATCCTAGATCTTAAACATTACATAATCTTGAATTAAGTTAAAAATTAAATTGAGGAACTTTTTAGGTTTATAGATTTATAGAATTAGATCATAACTTATATAGAACAACTTGAATATTAAAATTTGACACTTCTAATCACTATCTATTTTTTTCATAAAACAAAAACACATTAAAAATAATCATGGCCTAGTTTCATGTTTTAAAATAATTACTTTTCCTTGATCCCATCCTTGACTCTATTATTATTTATGTCCCTTGAAAAAAATTTCAAAACTTGGGATGATCATAAAAAGATTAGTAAGGGATACAAAAATATGAAAAACTATTATTTTTCAAAAAAACATGTAAACCATAAATACTTTATCATAAGTAACATTTTTCACCTTTATGAAGTAGTAAATACAATTTACTAAATAAAATCTCATTACTTACCCTTTGTAACCAAAATATTACTCTAAACCCCATAGAAATAACCCATAACATATAAAAGGTTGACTTGGGACATACTCCTACTTAAATGGAATAACCATATGGTTGACTTCCACAAATCATTATTACTAATGGAATAACCATATAGCTGAATTCCATACCCAATTTATTTAAGGTTATAACGTAACCACTTGTCCTTGGTTTATTACATAACTACCCATTATTTGGTATATCTGGCGATCACCCATCAAATTTCCTGGTACCATTATATAATCATAAAACATAAAATAATTCAAATATCAATATTTCACTAATAAAATTTCATTCTCAATCTAAAGAAATCATTTAAAGATATGGAAATACAAAATCCATTAAAAGAACCATTTTCAACATGAAAACATCAAAAAAGGGAATATGAGATTTTTTTCCTTTTAAAAATGTTAAGGCTTATAAAGGAAGCCAAATAATGATTATTATTATGGAGAGGTTATTGTCACCACACAAATTAAAAACATTCATTTTGTAATTTAGTAAAACGATTCGTAGATAAAATTTTACCTTTGAATTAAAGTAAAATTCATTGGGGTTTATTATACACCATGTAAAAGAAGGAGGTCTATATTATCAAAGCATGCCCCAATGAAAGTAGGTTGAGATTAAGTCCCTTAAAAATATCTTTTTTTAAATATAATAGATAAATTTTGGGTATTCACTATAAGTAAACATAAATAAAGTATAAATATATGATAGGGTATACAAATTAATTTCTCACATAGTCATTGCACGACATAATCAAGAAGTAGAAAATGAACCCAAGGATTGGAAATTGGGTTAAGAAGTTCCCTTACTTTGAGTTTGAATCATCACATTTGTTCCTTATTCTTCAAGAATAATAAACATAAGTAAATTTATATTTTCTTCTAAAACTTTTTCAAGTTTATTATTCCTTCTATATCACTTATTATTTTGAAATAAAAATCATATAATTATTCAAGTTCATATCGGTCATTTTGTAAATGTTTGATACTTGAGTCAAAAATGAACTTGTTATAATTACAAATTGTCCATGTTGTCAAAATAAAATTATCTAAAGAATGATATTTATGATTTAGATATCATATATATCATATATATCCAGTTTATATGTATTTATAATAGCCAATAACATTTGTATATATGAAATGAAATGCACCGTTCATGGAGATGGTCAGCCATACGTACGCATCAACACTAATTTCATTTCCTTTTCATATTTATAGGAATGAAAAATAAATGATATATAGGTATATTATAATTAAATTATAATATATATATGATATATATGTTACATAATTTCATTAATTCCATCCTTTATGTGTTCCATTTATAGCATGAACGTGTCATACCACTTTGACAGGGTGGTATTCCACCCTTCCTAAAATGAAATTATCATATTTATATAACATAAAAATAATAAAGGTATGTTCTAAATGAGAATTAAATAATCATAGAGATAAAATAAATATCGTAAATATCATATATAATTACATTTCCATCATAATGTCCACCATAAGAGGTGATAGAAGAAGATAGAATAATAATCATTTCATGAGGCTCTAGTTCACCGTCCATAGAAACAATATATTCTACACACATTATATGGAGGTGTGTGTAAGTTTAGTTATAATAAATCTCATAAAAAACAACCTAGTATATTAATGATACTAGTTTCGTAATATAAAATTAGAATAAGAAGATCATTGGGAGTTTAGAATGAGAAATAATGGAAAGGAACATGGGAGAAGATGTTACCTCAAATAGGGTAACTTCTGTTGATTTGCGCCAAATTGATTTCTGGAACAGTCTTCTGCTTAAGGGAAGGCTTGTAAGAGGAATAGATAGAGGTTGAGTGCTTATTGGTCCAAATTTTAGTTGAGGCAAGGGGGCTTGAGAGATGTGAGTAAGGGCTAGAGATGGTGGCCTTTTATAAGAGGGAGGAGGGGTACTTTAGGAATGTTTGAAAGATTATTTTATTATAAACTGAGTTTCAATTTTCAAAAGGTCCAAAAATAATTTAATTCAAAGATAATATGAGTATTTTTATAAGTAATCCCAAAAAAATATTTTTTAGACAAGTCTTGGTTTCAAATATAACCATATCATTTTTCATTAACCCTTTGTTAACTTATTTTAATCTTACCATGTCTTCTTGTATATTCATACTATATGGTTAATATAGTTACTATAAAATTATAATAGAACATAAATTGGTTAATTAATGACATTTTAGAAATTATCTAATTAATTTTAACAAATCACATATTTTTAGGACTGTTATATCATTTAAAAAAATAATATATTTTTTAAAAACTCATTTATGTCGATTTTTATACTATTTATATAATGACAATTTAAAAATCCATTACAACTTGATTGTTTTGAAAAAACATCATTAATTCAAATATAAAAAGTCATAATCAACCACAAAATTCGTGGATGATATAAAAAGTTCCAAAATAAATTTATTTTTACATCTATAAACTCATTTATTTATAGCATTCATTAGTAAGGTAATTACTACATCATCATTGTGTCATAAATAAATTTATTTATTTGATGTCTAAAAATTATAAATAAAATAACATGATGTAGGAAATCATTTTAGCTTTCAAATTAATATTTATAGTTGAATAGATCATTATATAACCACATATAAATTTTTTTAGTAAAAGATATATTTATGTAATATTTTCCTTAACTTTAAATTAAAAGTAATTAAATGTTATTTTTCACACACAAGTGGCTCCATAGGGTCCTAAAATCTACCCTAGGATGCCCATGGTCAGAAATATCTCATCCAATTGTATTTGTACACGTTTTAGGGTAATTTAAAATTATTATAATATTATTTTTCACCCTTACTGATCATATTTATAATTTAACCAAGGTAAATAAAATATTTACTGAAGTTACTATTCATAATGTATAAAAATAAGAGTTACCTATTTACACAATTTGGACATAATTATTTAAAAAAAAGAATCTATTTTTCCAAATTCAAAATAAATAATTTTTTAAAATTAATTTCTGTTGTCAAAACCTTAAAGATTTTTTTTAAGAAATAAAAACTACCAAAAGATTAACATGTGTTTATGCCCAATTTCAATGTGAAATTACTTACAATGACCAAAATTTAATTAAATGATAAAAATATACTCCAAATACACTTTAAAAATAAATATAAGTACAATATAACTATATAAATAAATTACATTAAAAGGATGTTTTGAATTAAAATGCATTATTTTTCACTATTCATTAAATAAAGAACTTTATCAGAAAAATACCAAAATTTCATCCAAAAGAAATTTTGATATACTAATTCTAAAGAATAATGTTATGTATTCAAATATGAATTATTAAAGTGAAAATAAATAGATTTTAAAATGTTTATCCATCAAAATGTGGTAAATCAACCTTTTAGAGAATATTTAATTATTCTATGCTTAAAATTGGATTAATTCTTATTTTATGCCTCTAAAATTTATTAGGTAAATGTAAAAATATTTATCAAACATGTGTAATCATAATTTAGTAAGTTATATTCATTCACAATAATATAATGACTATTAATTAACTACCATTTAAAATAATAATAATATTATTTTATTTTTCAGTATAACTCAATGTTGTGTGAAACAAAAGATTTCAAAGAAGCCCATTGTTGGGGGTTGATTATGATATCAAAAAAAATTCATATTTAATATAAAATTAATATTTTATTAATAAATACTAATAGAAATGAAAAAATTATTATTATATAAAAAATTTGGTCGTTACATCCTTCCCACCTTTTGGAAATTACGTCCTCATAATTTTAAAATTGGTCTTGGAAACTTCATTGAAAGTCCCACATCAAAAAAGGGTCAATAAAACTATCACTTTAAAATGAAGAAATATAATTACAAATATCGCCCAAGATAACCTATAATAATATACTATGTAAGAAAACATGGATGCAGAAGAGAAACAAACCATCAAGTTCTAATAGAGAGTGGTAGAAAACATGATCAGGAGAAAGTTAAGCACCATAAAACCACAAACTTCTCATAGGTTAAACAATCTTTGATTCTCCTTTAGGAAAATTAAACGATCAACATTTTTGTTTTATTATACATTTCATCAAGTTAAGGAATTTATTTATGAGATTGATTAAGAACATAAGGAAACATATATACTTGTCATGTAGACTTTTTTCCTTTAAAAAATTTCTACCAAAAACTCATCTTTTCTCCTAATGATGAGTATTAAAGATGAATTGGTCACATAAAAATATCTAGAATCAACTTTTAGAGAATTACATAATCCAAAAAAGTTGAACTATATATTTCCCATGTCTTTAGACATTAACCAAAACCAAAATGGTTAGTATGAGATCAGGTAATTACAAAAAGGATAATCCTTTATAAAAGAGAAATACTACTCTTAATCTCCAAAATTCAAAAAATAGTACCCAAAGTTAAAAAAAGACCATCCAATAAAAATTTGTCCTTACAAATATTCAAAATAGTCCAAAATAAGTTTGAAACCCAAAATTCAGAAGGATTTTATCACATATTCTTCCCCGATAAATATTTAAATTTATCTCCAAATAACATCGACTACTCTTAAAGTCACATACTTAAAAATAATTTACCTAATCACATGTTCTCTATGATAGGTTAATAATTTCTATAAATAACCCAAATAGCCATATATCTTCAATAAAATATATATTCTTCCTAAATAATACTTCAAAAATTATTCTACAAATTAAATCATATAGTAGACTATTTTCCTTTGGCATATAAATTTTCCCAAAAGAAAGAATGTACTCCAAAATAAAAGCTATCACTTAATCACCAAATCATTTTACTATATAAAGGATATCCATTTTATAAATCATAAGTTCCAAAATCAACTTATTCTTTATCCATAAAATCAATTAACTAAAAATAATAATTCATACTAGCTTGGGACTTTACGTAGGCTAGTGGTAGGAGATGCACCCTTGTGGCCCTTTGGTTGTGGGTTCAATTCCCATGGCCTTCCCGAATGCGATGGGTTGTCACCCATACTGTGTTTTTTCCTTTTTCTAAAACCAAATAATTTTATAACATTAATAAAATGAGGTAAATTTATCAAAAATAACCATAACATATTTCAACCTTAAAGGTTATTTCATACCTCACATTTTTCATACCAAAATAACCCATAATTTCCTTAAATTTAGGGATCATATAAACCCTAATGGTTCTTTATAACTATATTAACAAATTAAAAGATAATTATTTCTCAATTAATATTTTTATATAACAAAATTAAGGGTAAAAAAATACTAGAAGTATTCCAAAGTAATCCCATCAACAAAGGAGTATTAATACCTTTAATCATTTCATCATCCAGATATCTAATATAACTCTTCTATTTCTAAAATGTAAAAATCTTAATCATGCAACATTATTCATGATCCCTTAACCATTTTTTCAAACTTATTCTATAATTCTTATTTCCTACAAAAAAACAGGAATCACATCTTAAGATTCAATAATGTCAAAACATTATCTAAGAAATAATCCACACCTTTCCTTGGTCATTGTTAGTTTCCTCATCTTCAGTTGAAATGACATTAGGAATTGGTAAACATATATTTTTATGATCCTGATGATCCCATTACTAAACCCCCTTTTTTGGACATCTATTTGTATAATGGCTATGCAAAAAATATTTAAAACATTCAATTGATCCTTCGTTAAGAAATTGTTTCCCTTTCCTAGAGTCAACTGGAAGTTTCCTTTTTCCATGGAAGGTTATCGATTTATAACCTTCATTACCACATCTAAAATATATTACTATCCCTTTGAATCATTTTCCAAGGTATTTATTTCCATATACTTGACAAATAGGTTTTTGAATATACTTACCTTTATGATTATAACCTAAACTTCCACAGGGATTCATTTCTCACATATATAATTCCTTATAAAAATCCTCAAGGTCCAAGTTTTAAATCATGAATCTTGATAGTTTGTTAAGAATAATCAAAAGAGTTATCATTTTAGGTATCATTTCATTCAGATGCTAGTTCAGAAAACCATCATAGTTTCCTTCACATCAGTTGTTATATTCGTGCCTTCTAGATCCAACCATTTACTAAAATAGAAATGGTCAAAGTGAGTATATTAGTAAAATCATATTATACTATCTTATGAGGTGGGTAAACACTAATATATACTTATTAATGTTATCTTAAACTCATTAAATATATATAAAATAACTATGACTCTTTCTAATATGATAACCATTGTGGTTATATAACTTATGATTAAATAACTTGCCAACCTCTAAAGTTATCTAAACTCTCCTTTTGGTACCAACTATAAGGCCCGAACCATAAACCTTACATAATCTTGAATTAAGTTAATTATTAACATTTAGGATATCTTAAAGTTGATAGCTTTAGAGAATTAGGTCATAACTTATACATAACAACTTGAACTATACAAGTTGACACTTCTACTCACTATATATTTTTTTTATAAAAAAAACTCTTTAAAAAGAAGCAAGACATTGTTTCATGTTTTAACATCATAAATTTTCCTAGATCCCATCCTAGACTCTATTCTTATTAATGTCCTCTGAATAAAATTTAAAAACCTAGGATGAGCATAAAATCTCAGTAAGGGATACACAAATAAGGAAAACTATTATTTTTTCAAAACAACAAGTAAACCATGAAAACTTTATCATAAGTAATACTTTTCCCCTTTATGAAGTAGTAAATACTATTCAATGAATAAAAGCTCATTTCTCTCCCTTTATAACCAAATGATTACCATAAACCCACAAAAAACACACATAACTTATAAAAGGTAAACTTGGGACATAATCATACTTAAAAGGAATAACCATAAGATCGACTTCCATAAATCATTATTACAAATGAAATAGGCATATGGCTGACTTCCATATCCAATGCATTGGAGTTTATAACATAACCACCTTTCCTTGTTTTATCATAGAACCACCCATCATTTGGTTTATCACATAACCACCTGTCAAATTTCAAATTAACATTATAAAATCATAAAACATAAAATCTTGAAAATATCAACATTTCAGTAATAACTTTTCATTCTCAATCATAAGTGATTATTTCAAGATATTGAAATAAAAAATCCATTTCAAAAATCATTTTCAATTCTAAAATACCCAAAAAAGGAATAACATATTTTTTCCTTTTAAAAACATTAAGGCTTATAGAGGAAGCTGAATAACGATTATAGTGATGGAGATATCATTGTTGCTGCATACGTTAAAAAAAATTCATTTTTTTAGTAAAATGATTCATAGATAAAATATTACCTTTGAATGAAAGTAAAAGTTAAAAGGGGTTTTTATATATATTATAAAAGAACAAGGTGTATATTATCAAAACATGCCTCAATGAAAAGAGATTGAGATGATGTCCCTTACAAAGATCATTTTGTAAATAAAATAGATTTATTAAAGTATTCTATATAAGTACACATAAAGAAAGTATAAATACAAGATAGGATATCACAATTAATTTATCAAATTGTTATATAATGACATAATCAAGATGCATAAAATTATCCCAAAGAATGGAAATTGGGTTAAGAAGTTCCCTAACCTTGAGTCTGAATCATCATATATGTTCCTAGTTCTTCCTGAATAATAAACTTATGTTAATTTATAATGGATTAAGAACCTTTTTCAAATTTACTATTCCTTTTATATAACATATTACCTTTATATAACAATCATATAATTATTCAAGTTCATATCGGTAATTTTTTTGATGTGTAGTACTTGAGTCAAAAATGAACTTTTTATAATTACAAATTGCCCATGTGGTCAAAAGTAAATTATATCCAGAGTGATATTCATGATTTAGATATCATATATAAAATATATATCCAGTATATATGTTTTTATAATATACATAAGTATATTATAATACCACTAAAATATATATGTTATACATATCATATAATTTCATTAATTACATCCTTTATATGCTCCATGTATAGCATGAACGAGTTATATCTCTTTAAGGGGGTGGTAGTCCGCACTTCCTCAAATAAAATTATCTTATTTATACAACATTAAAAGTATAAAGGTCTGTTATAAATGAGAATTAAATAAGCCTAGAGATAAATTAAATACCATATATATAATATATAATTATAGTTCCATCATAATGTCCACCATAATAGGTTGTAGGACAATATTGAACAATCATCATTTCGTGAGGCAGTAGTTTTCCGTCCACAGAAACAATATGTTCTATACCCATTAGATGGAGGAGTGTATAAGTATAGTTAGAATACTTATCATAAAAACAACATAGTATATTTATGATACTGATGTTATTATATAATCAATTAATAAAAATATCATATGGAGTGGAGAAGGGAAAATAATGAAAAGAAACTTGAGAGAAGAAGTTACCTCATATTGAGTAACTTCTTTATGATTTGAGGCAAAGGGATTTATTGGGTTGACTTATGCCTAGGGGAAGGCTTATAGGAATAATAGAGGGATGTTGATAGATTATTGGGGTAGATTATGGATGAGACAAGGGGGCTTGATTGGGGTGATTAAGGGTTAGAGTGGGTTACCTTTTATAAGAGGGGGGAGGGATACTTTAGGAAAGATTGAAAGATTAATTTATTATAAATTTAATTTAGATTTTAAAAAGGTAGAAAAATCATTTAATTCAAATATAATATGTGGTTCGTTCTAAATCCTCTCAAACGACAGTTTTTTGAAAAGTTTAATTTCAAATTTAACCTTATCATTTAGCTTTAACACTTAGTTAACTTTTTTAACTCTTGCAATGTTTTCTTATATATTCATACTATATGGTTAAGATAGATGCTATAAATTAATAATAGAACCTCAAGTGGTAATTAATGACATGTTAAACTTTATATAAGTCATGTTTCTGAATATTATATTTTTATGACTATTATATCATTTAATAAAATAATATTTGTTTTAAAAACTCATTTATGTCAATTTTTATACTATTCGTATCATGACTTTTTAAAAATCCATCACAACTTGATTATTTCGAAAAAACTTCATTAATTCAAAGATAAAATGTCATACCCGACCCCAAAATTCGTGGATGGCATTAAAATTTCCAAAATAAATTTATTTTAATATTTATAATCTCATTTATTTAAATCATTCATTAATAAGGTAATTACTACATCATCATTGTGTCCTTAATAAATATATTTTTCTAATTTATAAAAAATATAAATAAAATATAACAATGTGTTAAATCTTTATAGAATTAAAATTACTATATATAGTTTAAGATATCACTTATATAACCCCATATAAAAACTGTTTTAGTAAAAGATATATGTTTATGTTATATTTTACTCAACTTTAAATTAAAGGTAATTATATGTCATTTTCACACACAAGTGGCTCTATGGGGTCCTAAAATATACCGAAGGATTCCCATGGTCAGAAATATTTCATCCAATAGGATTAAGACACAATTTAGGGTAATTTAAAATTATTATAATATTATTTTTTACCCTTATTTACCATATTTACCCTTTAACAATGGTAAATAAAATATTTATTTATTTACTATTAATAATATCTAAATATAAAATTTTCATATTTACAAAATTTGGAACTCTTTATTCCATATATGGATTCAATTTTTCCAAATTAAAAAAAATGAATTTATAGAAATTAATTTAAAAATAATTCTCATTGTCAAAACCAAAAAGCCCTTTTTAAGAAGTAAAAACTACCAAAAGATTGACACATGTTTTTGTCCAATTTTAATGTGAAATTACTTAAAATGAACAAAATTGAATTAAATGATAAAAATAAAATCCAATTAAAATTTAAAATTAATTAAAATTATAATATAACTATATAAATAAATTGTATTAAAAGGTAGTTTTGAATTAAAATGTAGTATTTTTCAATATTCATTAAAAAATAAACTTTATTAGAAAATTACCAAAATTTCAACCAAAGTAATTTTTGATATCCCATTTCTAAATACGAATTTAATTTTTTCAAACAGAACATATAAAAGTGACAAAAAATAAATTTAATAAGGGTTCTCCATCAAAAGGTAGTAAATCAACTTTTTAAAAAATATAAAAGTATTTCATGATTAAAATCAGATTCATTCTTATATTAAGACTCTAAAATTTATTATATATATATAAAAACATTTAAAAAACATGATTAATCATAATATAGTTAGTTATGTTCACTCCCGAAAATACAATGACTATGAGTTAACTACCATTTAAAATAATAATAATATTATTTTATTTTTCGGTGTAACTCAAAGTTGTGTGCGATGAAATATTTCATGGAAACCCATTATTGTGTGTTGATTATGTTATCAGAATTAGTGTCCAATTTAAAATAAAATTAACATTTTATTCAAAAATACTAATAGAAAAGAAGAAATTATTATTATATGAATACCTGGGTCATTACACCTTCCCCCTTTATGTCAGTCACTTAATATAATGTAACCTCCGTCACAAAATCCAAATTAATATAACAACATTATCCTATTTATAGAAAATTCCAATAAATATATTATATTCATTATCATACATATACCCTTTCCGAATCACCCTTCCTGGTTTTGAGAAATACGAATCTCCATAAACTCGCTGATCATTGGTTGTTGAATGTTGGAATTCCTAAAGTTACCTTTGTATGACTAAGTAGTAACATGACCAAGATTTATTTGAATAATTCACCCATATAAAGGTTTATTCAGCTAGAGTTTTCCACTATTTTACAATATAGTAACACACCCCAGTTTTCTTTTCATACTGTCTCCCAAAAAATGATTTTTTCAACCAACAACATATTAATCCTCAGGAGATACCTCCTCTTTTCCCCTAATCCATCACAATATTATGTTAAGAGCCACATTTTGAACTCGATCTTCTCCATTGCTTACATAATTGTATTTTATTATGTTTTAGATTTAAAAATCACAAAACCATGACTCTAAATCCCCCTCCGGGTATCTGAGTAATGTCATAAAATTCTTAGCCAACAATCCTTTTTTGGGCCATCATTTCAAAACATATGGTCAAAATTGTTCAACCTAAAACACAAGCCACATATTTATATCTTGCACAACTTTAAACTACCCATTAAAGGAGGCATGCTACTCACCAGGTTGAAATACTATAAAGGGAAATCTTCATAAAAGTCAAGTCTCAGCACGCTAAACCTATGCTTCATATGGTTTGTGAAATAATTGAGAAATGAAAAGATAAAAGTCATCCAACTTGTTAGGTTGAAAATCCTAAAAGGGCAGCCTAAGAAAATCCAAGTCTATCTATATAAGTCTTCTCAAGAAATAATTAGGAAAAAATTAGTATGATAGCCCAAAAGATGCATAGTATGTAGGGTTTTCCATATGTACCTAGTAACCATCCAACTATGCTCGCTATCCCCCACGTATTAAGAAAAAAATAGAGCATACTTTAATATTTGATATAGCTTTAGTGACCACCAAATGATTTTGGAATGTGTCAAAGTTCCCTACAGTTACCTTATAACTAGATTCCATTCATTATAATTGAATATAGTTCTAATGGGGGCTTTTTTTGACATTGTGAAATGCATTTAATTCAATTTTACATGACAATTATCACATACCGGGAGATTGAGATTTCTCAGATATGTTTACCAATCTAATGGATTGGTGGTGAGAACCTCCATTTGAGATTAGGATATGTATTTTTATTTAGAAGTGAGGTTGTATGTAGCATGTCCCAAAACATCATCGAACTGTAGAAAAAATTAAGTTGTGTGACTTCCCTTTTATCATGTGGGATAGTGATTGTAGAAAATGGACTATATTGAAGGGTCGAGACCCC
The DNA here is from genome assembly GCA_963277665.1 of Viscum album. Lineage (NCBI taxonomy): Eukaryota > Viridiplantae > Streptophyta > Magnoliopsida > Santalales > Viscaceae > Viscum > Viscum album. The sequence continues at coordinate 1,203,307,538 of OY728138.1, forward strand.
AGCTCTGAAATTATCCTAATCAAGGGTGTGGGGGGCCATCCTCACTATTTGGAGTAGTAGGTTTTTCCACGCAGTCCTGCGCACACAAATGCTTCACACCAAGAGGCTATCAAAATCCCACCTATGAAACCAAAAAGGCACAATAACCCCAACATATATCACTTGCAAATACCTGGCCTACACAGTATAAGACCCAAGTTGGGACCTCTGTGTGGTAATGAAAGCTCATCCACCCCTAAGTATAGTGCCTAAACTAGGTACCTATGGTTATATCCATGAGAACAAACTCCATCTATGAGGGTCTCATGTTATCCTATAAATAGTACACTAAGGCTCCTCATTGACACGATTGGAAAATTGGATAAACCCCCACCTAGGTCCTCTAAAACCCATCTGGTAGCTCTCCAAAAGCTGGGAGAAGAGGGAATTATGGGGGATAGAGAGATTAATGACCCTATAGGGTGTTAATAAAAAGGACACCTACATGACAACCTCTTCCCAATTCATTGAAAAACACTTGCGTGAAGGTCCCTTCCCTAATCGGGGACCAACACAAGACCATTATATAAATAGATAAAGAGACCTTTAGTTCTTAGATAAAGGCCTCACCCATGTTTTTTCGTCCAGGTGATCCGTTATCCAAGGAACCTTCAGATTATGCATGCCTTACCCCTATATGAAGAACTATTGGTCTTCCCAGTCCCTTTGAAAATAAATTTTTCTAAACAATACATGACCTGTGTAAGCCTCTTTTTGATCCCTCTTCCATGACACCAATGGAAGATATCTTCTTCCTTTGGATCCCTAATATGAGGGGGATAAAATTGAAGCATCCAACAAATCCTAAAGACATTAGAAACCATGGTAAGAGACACACCATCATGTCTCCCATTGGGATATGTATTCCTTTGTTCAGATATGTCCCGTACTTGTCCTACCTAATTGGTAGGGTCCTCAGGGTGCATATACATATAAATTATTTTATCCATGAGGACCCTAACCTCATGGGAAGTGTTAAAGACCACCCATTATCATGTATGAGGTTTAATGACATGTCATTAACACATTATCTCTAAGACCATGAATCACTATTTCAAGAGGGGAGGAAGATGATCATGATTTCCTTTCCCTTTGAGGTGGGGTGTCTTATCCTCCTTTATTCACCCTAAGACTATGACTAGGGAATCCCTAATGGTAGGCCACTATCCTTTCATATAGCTCCTTTCCTACTCAATCCTTCCTCATTCTCCATACCCATAATCTATATATGGATAGACTGCTAAATTCTACTATCCTTTTTACCAAAATAACTGGGGAGATGGGAAACTAAAAGGCCTTTCTCTCCCCCTTTGGGTCCACAGTACAAAAAAGGAAGGGAAAATGTTCTAAAGCCTTATCTTTTTCCCTATCCATTTGTTTTTTGGCCTCATTCACTGGTGGAAAAGGTAAAATATGTGGTTTCCCAGATATTCCACTTCCTCTTGTTTCTCACACCAAGCATGAATTATGAAGGATAAAAGTTTGACAATGGTCATGACACCTACATGATCCCATACCTATGGTAATCAATCAAAGTGTTAGCCCAAAACAAATTAAGGGAATCCTATTTGGTATAAGGCATAACCCAATCCAACTTCATGGGAATCGTTTAATGTGAAAGACCTAACTCAATCCTCACAAATGAACCTCATCCCCTATAAGAGAAACCATTAAGGGACCTCCATATGTGTGTTTCCTCACAACTGAACTACATGGGATTTGATTCCCATCCAATTGTGATACATAGGAAACATCCTCAAGGACCAAACCTAATACACCAAACAAACCCAATTGCTCATTGAGCCAAATTTCTAGTAGAGTCTTATTCATCCTTGGAGCCTATATCCCTTCTAGTTTCCCTAGAACAATTTATCATAATACCCATAGAAAGATGTAGCAAAAAATATTCCTCCTAGGCATCCATGTAGCATGATGTTAAACTCCATGGTTTGGTACTCATCACAAAACCCTAAAAGTTATGATGTGTTCTTTTAAGTGGCCCCAAACTACATGGGATCTGAATTCTTTCATGAGGTTATGTAGGAAGCACATTAATGGTTCTAATCTAGAAATCAAAGAAACTAACATCTACCTATATCATTATACACTCTAGATCTCCCCACTTCTTGGCTCAAACCAACATCATGATATTAAAAACAAAAGAATATCTAATTAGAACATAATAGGGTACCATTAATGGATAACCTCAGATAAATACATATATCTCCATCAATGAATAAAATCAGATACATAAAAATGATTATAAGTTATATACATGATAATAATAGAGTTTTAATTAAAGAGAGATCTAGGTAACACTTCATAATAAATGAAGGATTCATGAACATATATTAAATCTATAAGAGAGTCCTGGAGTTGGAAAAAATTCCCTGCTAAAGGGTGTGATGAGCCCGACCTACCGTCCTCTCGACCATGGTGATTTCTTATGTATTGGTGGCTAAGTTTCCCAATAAGAACCTACCCTTGGAAAGTAGTTCCATGAGTCATCCTGAATATATAACTATTTGGTGATTCTGGTTCCAGAAATAACCCCCTTTTGAAACTTCTTGAAAAATACATTGGTACATTTTTGAAGGAAAGGTTGTTCCACCAATACCGCACAACACAATTCCAACCCCACGTGACATTCAAGGAAATACATTTATCTTAATATTGATCGATACCATCATGGAAATATAATACAAAATGTTCGGATTCTTAGAGAACCCTCTTGAAGTTTTTATTAATGAAATTTTAGGTTGACTAATGATATTTTTGGAGACATTTGTTTTGGAGATAATTATGGTTTATTACATTTTGGGATAAAAAATGAATGGTATTAAATAAGATTTGATGTTAAAATATTTATTTAGTGTTAAATATATTAATTTTATTTTTTATGATATTTCTCATGTTTTAAGAATTTTATAAGGATTATTTTAGAAAAAGGACAACCCGTAGGACGGGTGACAACCCATCTCATCCAGATATTCTGTAAGTTTTGAACTCATGACCAAAGGGTTCATCATGTACTACTAGTCGAGGTTAAGTCCTAGTTAGTATAAAATTTTCTTAAATGATTTAATATATGTAGACTTTTTTTATTTTGGGTAATATATGTGTTATTGTATAAATAACTTTGTGTTTATAAATTTATTTGGTGGTAATGTTATTAATGTTTTTTCAGAAAAATATAACTCTTTTGGGAAAACAATATGATATTATAGGATATTATTTTAGAAAAATTGGCTGAATTATATTTACGAAGAACATATGATTTTATTGTGAAATTATGGTGGTTTAGATTATTTCTTGTAAATGGTAAACATATCTAAGAGATTATGTTATAAGGAAAGCTAATTTTTTAAAAAGATACTTTAAGTGTGATTGATTTTATATGGAGATAAATATTATATTTATCTTGGATGAATACATGGTTACTGGGTTTTAATCATATTCTAGAATATTTTTATGAATTTTAAGGATAGTTATTTATTGAATTAATTAAGATAAATTTGGGTATACTGTTGAATTTTTAATATTAAATTAGCTTTCCTCCTATGGAGGTTTATGATTTTTGGGAATTGACCTATATTTTGATAACAATTTTAGTTTTGGTTAATTTATGATGATAAGAGAAATTGAATGTTAGTCATTTGTGGAATTCATGACCTGTGTAATTTGATTATAGTCCTCTAGGAATGAAAAATCTTTACTCATAATTTATAGAAAAAAAGATGAGTTTTTGGTTGAAATTTATTATCAGATAAAACACTAATTATGTTGTAAGTATATTTACTTATCTTCTTACTACAGGTAGTAAAATAATTCCTCAACATTAAGAAAATTATTTTGAAACAAAAATGTTATCCGTTTTAATTTCTTATCTAGAAATCAAAAACCTTTTAAATAATCATAGATTTTAGGCTTTGTGAAAGCTATTTATCATGACCATGTTCTCTATCACTCTATTAGATCTTGGGAGTTATTTTTCTCATCCATGATCTTGTTTTATTATACGGAAACCTTGTATGTGTTACTCCAGATAACCTCCATACTTTATTTATTTTCTTTAAGGTATATGTTTTATTGAACCTATTAAAAATGTGGTATTCCAACCAAGGTAATTTAAAAATTTGGACCTTGGTTACCAAGAATAATTTCAAATTATGTGGGTGAAATTTATTAAATGTGTGTGAATGTAATATTTTAAAATTTTATAATTAAATACTATGTTCGATAGTGTACAAGATACAGAACACCGTGTTTAAACTAACAATGAAATATTATTATGTGACTGTTATAACACAGAAGTTAAATTGGTGGGAATGAATAGTAATAATTGATTCATGAAAAAATATAAAATTCCAACTAACTATAAAAATATTGGCAAATGATTAGAAAATAATCACATAATTTTTAGAAAAATCATTTTATTTTTCAAAAAATACATCTTCTTTAAAAATGATATTTATTGATTTTTATAATAAATTTATAGAAATTTTAGAAAATTTATTTGAGTAAATGAGGTTCATTTTTGAAATCATCTTATCAAAATTTTTATATAGTAAATTTTTAAAATTTTCTGAAATATTTGATTTTTCAATAAATAATGAAATATACTTATTTTTAATAAAAATTATACTTTCCAGTATTTATATAGTCAAATTAAGTTTTTTAGAAGTTTAAAATTTTAATTTTTTAAAATGTATTTAAAATATTTCAATTATGTGTATTTTAATGGACTTTTTCTGGAATTTAGTATAAAAGCATTTTATATTTAAAAAAGGAATTTTTCTAAAAAACTGTTTTTTGTTGGGTTTTGTCGGTTTAAATTTAAATTAAAATTTTAAAAGTATATATTTTGAATTTATAAAAATGGGTATCATATTTTTAATTATAGGGTCTAAATTTAGTAAATATGACCCTTTTATTTTTGGGAAATATGAATAGTAACCTTGTAATATTTTGTTACCATGATGAAATATAAATCATGTAATTGAGGGTAATAATACTATGATAAAGACTATAAAATGACAATTTATGTTAACCAAATTTTAGTTTATGAGTAATAATCTCCAGTAATAATTCATGTTTCATATATATGGCCATCGGTTACCATTTTTAATTGATCATGACATTTATAATATTTTATTTATTTAAAATTTGAAGTCGCCTCACTCATATTTTTAATAAATATAAAATTATTAATATAGGGTTATCTAGAGGATATATTATACCATAAATGATAATTTAAAATTTTATATATTTATATTCATTTTGGTAATTTATTATTAATTTTTAGTGAAGAAATAATTGACTTAAATGCTTACACAATGCTGATACTATAATTCTTTTATTAAGGGAAATATTAAATAAATGTTATTAAAATTAATAAATAATTATAAATTTATATAATTAATATGATAAACTAATTTTCTAAATTATATTGACATGTTTAGGATGTAATAAAATAGTCTTTTTGAAATATAAGTGTTATCTTGATATTATTATGTCAATTTTATGAAGTGTCCTTAAAATTGACATTATGAATATTTTATAGTAAAGAATATTTTATTAAATGATATAAAATTATTAAAAATATTAAATTCATCCAAATAATTCTTATAATGTTAATAATAGAATCCATTATCTATTTATTGTTCCGTTTTCTATTTTATAGTTGATATATTAACCCTCAAATAGTAAAAATACATGCTCTCATGGTAAGAGTTAAAGGGGTCAAATAAAGGTTAACACCAAAATCCAATGGAAGAAATATATTAAAAACATATCTAAATGTTATTTTATTTTGGTATTTCGACCCATAAATATTAATTTATATTATTTTAATATTTTGATAAATTCCAAGAATGTCCCTATATTCTCTTAAAAAAGGGAACCACTTATTCTAATTAATTCACACTTGAATAACCTTTTAGTTACAAAAATACTTACAAACAAATATTCCTATAATCCCTACCCACATTATAGAGGATTTATTTCCATAATAACACCACCCTTATTGGTTTATAGGTGTTAAAAAAATGGGATTGTTCGAAGAAGATGTATCTTTTCTAATCAAACATTTCATATTTATTTATTATTTCACATACATAAACCCTTCTTCAATAATGTTATAATATTAAATCCATTATAATAGTTATACTAAGATTTTATTATGTTAGTTACATGAAATATATTCATATCCACTTCTATCAAGTGCGAAAAAATTCATCGTTTGTGTGTACAGTGAACTGCCACCTCACGAACCGATGTAATTAATTTTCCATCAACATCTCTGAAGACAAGTTTTAATTATGTAAGTAATATATTAATGAAATATTTATCATTATTAAAATATAATATATCACATAAATTCTTAAATAAAAAATGATAATGTCGTTTGCGTGTATGTGTGGACTACCACTGCTACGAAGCGATGTGATTTTTTTTTTCACCACCACATCACATGGATGATATATATAAGTATATTTAAGAAATTAATATTATATATAAGATATTATGATAATTATGGAAAGATAAAATAATAATTACCTTCTTTCCATACTGATCATTGAAAAATGGAAATGCTACTCATGCGAACGTATGACCTATCGTTTCCATGATTGTTAGGTAGTTCATTTTTAAAATCCATATATAATGGATGGATTTAAAAGATTAGTTTATTTATAAAAAATATAATTATTTCATGATTATTATTCGAGGGATGATTTAATATTTTCCACTATGACCATAGACATCATATGAATGTCATTTTGGACTCATGTATCGAATATCATCAAAACATCCAATGTGAACATAAATAATAAAATAATTATAATAAAATGAAAATTATTGATATAAAATAAATAATAAGACTTTAAAAATATTCTAAATAAAATAAATAATTAACCTATATATATTAGTTTAAAATATAAAGAACATATATGATGATTTGGACTTATAGTAATGGATTTATTAACTCAATTTTCATTCATTGGGTGAAACCTCTACTTCATATATTATGTCATGGGGTGATTTTTTTTGTGAAATGAATTTTTGATCATATTATGAAATATTTTCAATTTTTTCTTGTGGTATTATAATGGAAATAAAAATTCAATTCAATGATTAATTCTCACTTCAATGATATGATATTTATAAGGAATTTTTGTATCACTTTTTTTATATGGGAAACATGTCTTATACATTAATTTTTTATTTTTCCAAGAGTATATATGGACCATTAATTTATTTTTTGAGTATTATCCTTAAAATTATTGGTTTTACATATCCAATTAAGTTTCACTATTTATTGGGGCTTACGATTTAAATAATACCAAAGCCATATGGGTTTATCTCACAATCTCACATTTATTTGGGGTTTTTTTGTTTAAGAATCCACTCAGTAATATCTCTCTTCCATGTCCATGTTTTCCATTTTTTTTTGAAAAAGGGGATTTTATATTCTCCTAACCTATTTAATTTTTTTTAATAATGTGTGAATTTTTACTAAATCGTTTTAAAGGAATATTTTTTTCATTTTACAAATGATGTACTGTGTGACCTTACTGAAAAAATACAGAAGGAATGAAAATTTAAATTATATAGGATGAGTGGATTATCCCACTTTAATGAATCCATAATGTTTTTAATCTTATTATAAAATCTTTAATGGTTCTTTTAAAAGTTAATTATTTCCTTCATAATTGTTCAACTTTAAAAAAATATTTCCAAAAATTGAAAGGATAATTTCCTCAAGAATGATTTCAATTTTTCTTTAAAAATAATTTTCCAAATATTACAACATTATTTGATGATATATATACTTTACTAGAGATATTATCCAAGGATACCATCCTTATTATTTCTCTGTATTTTTTATTTTAATGGTGAGATGACATTTATGAATCTCAATTCTTTTCCATGTATTATGCAATGATGAAATGTTTATGAAACCCAATTCTTCTCATGGGTTCAGAAATAACGAACGACTTATATTCTTATTGAAAAAATATTTATTGTATTAATTATGTGATGGGTGGGACCTTTATCTCTGAAAAATGCATTGTGTAAATATTTTTATCTAATGAGCTGGACAAGGTTAGAAGAAGATATAATCTTGTTTAGTAAGATGGGTTTGGAATGGGGAGTGAGCCTAATTCAATATAGGACTTTGTCTCCTATGATGGTCTTGGAAGTGAGCCTTGAATAATATGGAAAATATTTTATATGCCTACGTTTAGGCCAAAAATTATATTTCTTATGCCAATGTTATGCTCTCATGGCTCATGTTCTTTTATTTCCTTATGATTCTTGTATTATGAAATTCCAAGATTTCTTCCATAACTCATGAATATGATTTTGATACAAAGAGTATAATTTTAAAACTTTTTGTTCATATACCCTTATTCTCATATTATGCTTACTTAATCATTGATGTATTCTATAGTTACCCTTTCTGAGCATCTGATCTCACACTTTCTTATGTTTAATTTTCCTCAGGTTATGAATAAATATTTTAATTAGCATATGGTTAAGAAGGTTACTATATGTAAAGAAATATTGGGGGATGATATTTATTTTTAATGGCCAGTAGTTTATTTTTCTATGATATGTATGTTTTTTCTTAATTCTATAAAACTATTTACCTAAAAGGTCCTTGGTTATATAATTGATCCAATATTTACTTTTGAATTTGTTAGTTTTGATGGAAACAATTGGGCCACGTTTATTATTATCAAATCCAGAAATGAAATTTTTACGTTTTTCACACTAAATCTATAAGTGTGGGTGTCGAGCTAATAGAAATTTTCCACTATCAACATTTACATACCATACATATCAAACCTTTTGTATCAACCATAATGTATAAACCATTACTTATTAACCATTATATAACATATAGATTCATATGTTAAATCTTATGTATCATAGCGAGCCTCTAGAAAACCCTTACGTATGTTATTCAAATTCAAGTGCACCCTTAAATATGCTATGAATTTTTCAATTTTCATCTCCATATCAAAATTATATAACTTTTATAAATAATATCAAACCTTTTAAATCATTATTTGGGCCTCTCTAGTCACTCCAATTCAATAAAAAACAACATAAATGACTTTATGAATATATGAAACCTTCTTCAAACTCTTCAGAATAATTCAGAAAGTATATTGCATCATATGTGTAGTCTTCCCAAGTATTCAAATAATGCTCCAATTTCTCAATAGTTCTTTTTTTTAAAATTAGTATTCTCCATCCATCATTCATGTGTAATTATCTATTTAATAAAAAAAACCATCATAAATGATAACAAATTGATGGTTATGCACTATATTAGTTAGATTACGTGGTTTTCCGATCACAAATATTCTTCTAGATATTATTTTCCCATCATTTAAAATAAATAAATTTCCATTTTGTTGATAATTATATCATTATAAATCATTAATTTTCATTGATTAATTGCAATGTCAACTCTATAATCATCTGATTTAGGATCTTTGAACCTTCACACATTCTTCTTTCAATAGATTCATCTCTTCTCATTATTCTAGCGAGCCTAAATTTCATTTAAATTTACTCAAAATGTATAGTAAACTATTATTCAATAACTAAAGTTTCAGCACATGTCACGAATTTTTGAAATTTTCAACACAATAATTATGAGATATATTTAAAAGTTTCCATTTTTAAATATATTTTTTACATCAATTTAAGAAGAAACAAAATACTTATTTACCAATATGTATAATGGATACACATTATTTTTCTCAATATATTTATATTTTATAACTCATGAATGGATCTTATTCAAAATATTGAATAATAGGAAGCTTCACTAAAAGTGATCCATGTAAACACCAAATTTCATGTCACACCACCAACATGTTTAATCATTGGGATATTTATCATCACCCAACATATACTGACATTATTTCACATTAACACATTGGTAACAAATACAAAATATAAAACCCTCTGCATCATAATCCATTCGGTATCTTAAATTCCATATAATAGATATCAATATTAATGTGTATTGTGAATCATGAACATAGATGTATATATGAAAATAGTGACAACCTATACTCACACTATGGTGACATATATTAGGTCTGTAAAAATTATTATGATATTAATTGAATTATCAAGAATAGATTTGTCCATTTTGGTTTAATAGAAGTAGATATCTCTCGACCATTTATTAAAATAAAACAATATGAAAAAATGCATATCCAATGAAATTTATAGAAAATTAATTTCAAAAATTGAAAGAGAGAAAAATTGACTGTAAAGAGTGATGTGAAAATATGAATAGGCTTTAATGAGATATCAATTGAAAAAGGGATTATATTTAACAGTATCATTTTTTTGGAATTTTTTTAGTTACTACATTATCTTTTATATATATGGGTTCCATTAAATGTTTATAGACTTTAATCATGGAATTTATATATGTTTTAACTATTATAAGTTAGAAAGTTTCCTAGAGGGGCACACACTAAGTGTACTGAGAAGATCATTAAATTCTTTTAAATTTAAGTTTAATAATAAATTTATTACATGTTTGTGGAATAATATTTATTCAAGATTAGTTGATTTATAAAATTCAATCACGATATAATAAAATTTATAATATGTGAGTTGAATTTAAAATCTTATTTATTTTTTTCACAATCTATTGAATATGATATAAATTTATTCATAAGTTTATAGAAATAGTAAAATAAATATTATGTTGAAGTTATGTGAATATATAAATAAATAAATATTCATTTTTCAAATAAGTGAATATAATATTTATTTTATAAAAAAACTATTTTTCAATTTTTGATAATATTTTTAGAGAATTATGATCAAGTTAATGATCAAATAAATATATTTTAATATTATTTAAATAAATTTTTATTTAAGAAATGATATTTGATAATTACTAGTCAAATAAAATAATAAATGTTATTATTTATGTGTGGTGGAATGTGTAATTTATTTTTATAATTTAGATATATATTTTGTAAGAACCCGGATCTTCGTTTCAGGTATGTCTTTCCCTTTCTAGAGTTTTTGAGAATTTTTGGAGTTTCTGGAAATTTTTGAAGTACATGTCGTGTACTTTCTAAGTACACACTGTGTACTCTTTTCCCACTCGAAGCCGTGTGCTAGCCGTGTCTGGGCCGTACACACGGTGTGCAGGGGTGACATGGAGGCCGATTTTGGAGGAGTATGGAAAAACCTACTACAAGCCGTGTACTTTAAAAATACACGCCGTGTACTTTTTTTTAAATGGAACAGGGTCGCACCTAATCACCATAATCATCTTCTTCTAGGTTTTCTTCGTCCGAGAGTGACCCGTAGGGCCGGATCTTCCCTGAGCTCCTGCCTCTCCGTCTGTTCTCCGATTCGAGCACGGTCTATTGTGTTGTAAGTGCAATGGTGAGTTCTCACCGCTTCTTGATCCTTGTTTTCCAATTATTCCTCCTTCTCGAGTTATCTAAGGTTGAACGTTTTGTGCGTTTTCTCAGATCTACGACATTCTAGGGAGAATCAGCCATCGTGGTTCAATTATATCGATCCCATAGGATCGAGTAAGGTGGTTTGTGCCTTACTATACAAAGTCTGTAAGTTTTATGTGCAAATTCCACCAATACCCATGAACGGGGTATTGCGTGTTTACCTTTTTGCCCTTGTTGTTTTCCTTCCTTGCTTGCATGCTTGTGTATTGGTAAATTTGACCTTGTTAGAGGATAATTTGTTGTTCTGGGATGTTTTTCCCTTGCTTTATTCTGTTTATGACTTTGGGTCTCGTTTGCTTTTGGCTGTAACACCTGTTTTCATTCCATGCAGTTATAGGTCGAAGCGAAACTCGTGACATGCTTGTTGTATTGTATACTGTTTAGCTAAGTAGCTCTATAGGTGTACTTTGGTTAGCCAGGTAGCTCTATAGGTGTACTTTGGCCTTATAGCATTATTATTCACTGACTGGCATGGGGTTGAGAGAACCTAGTGCTGTAGACTATAAGGGATAGACTGAGTGAGCTTCCTAGAGAGTCTTAGATATTACAGACTAAATAGGGGATGGACCGAGTGAGCTCCTAGAGAGTCTTGGATTTTATAGACTACAGGAGGGTAGACCGAGTGAGATTCCTCAGAGAGTCTTACCTTGTTTGAATTTCTTTAAGAACCTTTCCAGGATAGAGGAGCAATTGACCGAGTGAGCTTCCTCAGAGAGTCTGTGGTATACCTGAGGCTATAAGAGGAATTAACCGAGATATCTCTAGACCTTGGGGCTAAGAGGATTAGACCACGTGATCTTTCTCAAGAGAGTCCCTGACTACCCTCATCTATAATGGGAATTGACCAAGTGAGATTCCCCTGAGAGTATCATAAATTTGTATGACCAAGCCAGAGGGGTTAGGCTGAGTGCACTGCCCAGAGGGTTGTGGTATTTCTTGGATAACACCAGAGGGAATGGCTGCGAGAACTTCCCAGAGGGTTTTCAGCTTACTAGCTATTTGTTTCACTACTGTTGATGGGTTACTAATTGATTGATACTATGTATCATCCTGTTTTACTGCTTACTGTTTACTGTCTACTGCTTGCTATTGCAATTTACTACTTATTGTACTTTTACCTGCCATATACTCACTGACTGTTAGGCACAGACCTTCGGCTGAATGCCTACTGGGATTTTATCTCACACCCTGTTTGTTCCATGCTTTTTGGACCAAGTAGACTATGTTGTTGCAGGTCTAGACAAGGGAAAGCACCCTTAGAACTCTGGAACATGATTTCTTGGAGCAAAAGAGCATGAAACCGAGCTTTGTCTCACGATGCTGAGGAGCTGTTTAGTTTTTCTTTGTACTTCTTTTGATACTGTAGTGTTTTCCAGCATTTTGACCTATTTGGATGCTTTCCTAGTTATGTATCATGCATCATTTCTTATATACATATGTGCTTCAGTTTGTTGATTTAGTCTTCCACTCTTATATTGTTGGTTTTTACTGCTTCCGCTATTGTATGTTTATTCTTCTTCCGCTATGTACTCTGCCAATGAGGGAATAGTTTCCTCACTATCATACCCAAGGCCCTTGCTGCTAGTCGACAGCCTCAGGCATTTAGGGAAATGCGCTTGAGGCCATGTGACCAACCGGGTACGGGGCGCCTCTTGGTGGCATCCGGAACCAGGACGTTACAAAGTGGTATTAGATGGATTAATTTCTCTTGCATTACTTTTTGGAGACTTTAGTCAGGGATAGGATGAATTCGTTACTTGGTAATAAGCTATTCCCAGGAGTATCTAACCCGTGTACAGGGGAAAGCCATACTACCTTTTTTATTTCAGTTTTATGGTTTTGAGATTTTACGGTTGACACGATTTCACCTAGAGTGATTCATATGCTTTTTACGGTTATTGTTTTGATATTATGGTTCCATTTCTATCGCAACCCGATGAGATGAGGGTATTCCATCTCATGCATCATATAAGCACTTGTAGAAATCACATGCCATGCATTCTTACCATGCCATTTAGGGTACATTAGCGATTGCATGTTGTTGTGATAGACGTTGTGTAGATTATGCATGCTGTTGTGATTGATACTTGATAGAATCTCTGATGCTTGTTAGTGAATTGTTTTTATTGTACTTTGTTTAAATGAACACCAAATTTTGATTCTTGAGGTGTTATGGACCCCCTTGAATCGGAAATTGGTGGATTATGATTCTGTTTTCTCTTATACATGACTGTAGGGTTTTCCAAGCTTTGATTCGTGGGTAGTATGGCCCTTAGGGATCGAAATTTGGCACATCTTTTCCTTGTTTTTCGTGTTTTTGAGTTTCTGTGTAGTTTCTGAGCTACGGCCTAGAAAAACCCAGAATACACAATGTATAATTTCTGGTTACACGCCGTGTAGTTTTTAGGTCATGTTACTGACTGTGTGTGCAGGAACACGATGTTGTGAAAATAACGTCTGGAGCATGCCGTTTATGGTATGTACACGCCATGTAGTGTAGAGCCTTGTACCTGGCCGTGTCACTAACAACATGGGTCGGGGAATCTCGAGTAGAACACGCAGTGTTGTAAGGGAACATGATGTGTAGTTCTTCCCAGGTACTCAGCCATGTCACGAAAAAAACAGGCCGGCGTTAAGTTCTCTAAGACACACCGTGTTGCTTTTGGAACACGCCATGTAGTCATGCCCAGGTACGTGGCCGTGTCACAAACAACACGGGATGGTGTCACCTTCTCCTATACACGCCGTGTTTGTTCGGAACACGCCGTGTAAGGTCCAGCCGTGTGGAAGACTGTGTAACTAACAACACGGGCCGCCGAGTCAGTGTCTAGTACACACCGTGTCCCTAGGGAACACGCCGTGTAGTCTGAGGTTAGTTTGAACTCTGTGAGTTAGCGGCGTAAGGAGACTCGGGCAGGGGAATAGTTTCAAGTACACGCCATGTGTTGGGTCAACACGCCGTGTAGTTTGGGGTGTTACAGGACATGTAGGGCAGGGGTACACGCCCATGTCAGTGGATTTAGAAGACATGCTGTGTAGTTTTTATACACGCCGTGTAGTCAAGTTTTGTAAACTTGTGTGTTTTTCTTCCCCTGTTCCTGTTTTGTACTCTTGTGTTCTCTAACCTTGTTTTTCTGGTCTAAGGTATACCTTTGATCTTTCAGAGCTATGCCTCAAAGAAGTCCTCCGGTTGTACGTCTGTCATCAGATAGTGATCAGACGCCTGATATATCTGATTAGGGACTTACTGTCGATACTCCAGTCGAGCCATCCTTGGCACCGACTATCATACGAGTCACAGGAGCCGATGCGCAGTTTAGGGAAGCTTTTCTGGGGATGATGCAGACCTCCCAGGGAGTGCCGCCTCCTGCCCTGTCGATGGATGAGTTGATGCGGGTTTTCCAGCAGGAGCATCTTCCTACTTTTTCAGGGGATGGAGGACCTCAGGCTGCAGAGTTTCGGATATAGGCCACAATGACCATCTTTGAGCACCTTGAGATCCCTCCGGAGAAGATATTAAAGTTGGATACTTATATGCTCTGGGACACCGCCAAGAGGTGGTGGTAGGTGATATCACGGTCAGGGTGTCAGCAGGATATTTCTTGGGATGAGTTTCGATGCACCTTCTATTACTACTTCTATCCGAAGACCCTTAGGGCCGATCGAGCCCAAGAGTTTATGAGTCTGCAGTAGGGTACTCTCTCTGTTATGGAGTACTCGTCTCGCTTCACTGAGCTACAGCGTTTCACACCGATCCCAGCAGGTGATGAGTTGTTCCTTGCTAGGATGTTCGAGGACAGTCTCAGGTAGGAGATCCATTCCTAGGTGAATATCTTCCAGTTGACTTCGATATCCTCCATCGTCAACCATGTGCTGATCACTGAGCGCAATCTGAGGGATTCTAGAGCAGTGAGCCAGGGCGTTTCATCATCCAGAGCTGGTGTTCCTCCTACGGACAGTAAGAAGAATCACAGAGAGTCTTCTCGATGAGATCAAGGTTCTCTATATACGTCTTATGGAAGCTAGGTTGTATGCTACCAGTGCGGTAGGAGTGGGCATACTAGGCCCTAGTGCCTGTGGGATCTGATGGAGTGCCAGTCTTGTGGCAAGATGGGCCATCTTCAGTGTTTCTGTCACATCTTCTCACCTTCAGCTGGTGTTAGGGGTTCCTCTATGACCCCACATTCTAGAGATGCTTCTCCAGTTTCCCACTAGTATGAGAACTGGAGTTCTTCCGGCCGTTCAGGTCGAGGTGGAGGTCGCGGCCGTGGTGGTCACTCACCAGGTCATCAGTGACAATAGAGTGGATTAGCTCAGAGCGGTCAGCCTGGGGCACAGGGCCATGGTGCAGGCCGGTCTTTCACCGTGGAGCAGACCTATCAGGAGTAGGATCCTCACCCTTCTACAGTTCGAGGTACGATCTTAGTAGCCTCCGTTTTATCTTCAGCTCTTTTTGATACCGGTGCTACCCATTGCTTTATATCTATTACTGTCGTGGAGAGCCTTGGAATCTGTATCTTTTCATCTGCCGACTTGTTGACTCTCGACACGCCATTGGGAACGGGGAAATCTAGCGTGTGACAGTGTATAGAGTGCCCTCTTGAGGTTGCGAGGTGTCATTTCTTATGGGAGCTCTGTGTCCAAGAGATGACGGGATATGACTTCATTCTCAGTATGGACTGGTTAATTCCCTTCCAGACAGTCATTGATTTCTATCGCCACTGGGTCAGTTTTATATCATTTGAGGTTGGATCCTTCCTTCATAGGGGAGAATGGGATGTCCAGGTGGGTAGAGCTGGACCAGAGAATCATGGGCTAGGGGAAGTGACGACCCAAATTTCTTGTCTTTATATGGATGACCAGGGGAATTCACAGTTAGACTTCCCTCTATTGGTGGATCGTTTCAAGGATGTTTTTCCTAAGGACTTTTCAGGTTTACCTCCAGAGTGTGAGGTAGACTTCTTGATTTAGCTTGTTCTAGGAGTGGCACCGGTGTCCATTCCTCCTTATAGGATGGCTACACCAGAGTTGCAAGAGCTTAAGAAATAGTTGGAGGAATTGCAGGAAAAGGGTTTCATCTGACCTAGTACCTCTCCTTGGGGTTCGCATGTCCTGTTTGTAGAGAAGGCAGACGATACCCTTCGACTTTGTGTGGATTTTCAGAAGCTGAACCAGTTGATGGTAAAGAACCGATATCCCTTTCCGAGGATCGATGATATCTTTGATCAGCTTCGTGGAGCCCGGGTGTTCTCGAAGATCGACTTGAGGTCCGGTTATCATCAGTTGTGTGTTAGACCATTAAATATACCCTTGACAGCTTTCAAGAGCAGGTATGGTCTTTTCGAGTATACAATCATGTCGTTCGGTCTCACAAACTGCATGCGGTTTTCATGGCACTGATGAACCGAGTGTTCCATCCGTACTTGGACTCTTTTGTCGTGGTCTTTGTGGAAGATATCTTGGTGTCATCTCACACTTGACACGACCATGCCCCACATCTTGAGATCATTTTTATTTGAACACTGAGGGAGCATCAACTATATGTTAAACTCTCAAAGTTCCACTTTTGGATGGATCAGATTCACTTCCTGGGTCATGTTATCTCAAAGACAAGAGTGTCAATGGACCCAGAAAAAGTAAGAGTTGTAGTTTCCTGGGAGCAGCCGAAGAACGTCATTGAGGTGCGAAGTTTCCTTGGGCTGGCTGGATACTACAGATGCTTCATTCAAGAATTTTCGCACTTAGCAGCACCGTTTATAGGTCTAACCAAGAAGGGGGGTGAAGTTTTTATGGTTAGATTTTTGTGAGTAAGCCTTTTATGAGCTAAAAGGGAGGTTGATAGCAGCACCAATACTTGTCTTTCCAGAGCTGAGAATGGCTACACTGTTTATTGTGACGCTTTGGGTATTGGGCTAGGAGTTTTGCTTATGCAGGAAGATGGAGTCATTGCGTATGGGTCTCGGCAGTTGAGGCCACATGAGAGGAACTACCGATGCACGATCTGGAGTTGGAAACAGTTGTTCATGCCTTACGCTATTGGAGACAATATCTTCTTGGAGATGACTTTGTGGTTTTTACCAACCACAAGAGTCTCAAGTTTATCTTTACTCAGCGTGATCTGAATATGAGACATCACAGGTGGGTCGAGTATCTTCAGTCCTTTGACTTCGAGCTCGCCTATACGCCGGGAAAGGGAAACGCAGTGGCTGATGCTTTGAGTAGGAGAACTCAGATTCAGACAGTTCAGGAGGCCAACAGTGAGTGGTAACTTATGGCTCTGTTCTCTGAGATGCATCTGGAGGTGCACCACAGGTAGGGACAGATTTTCCTATCTTTTGTATTTGTAACCTCTACACTTCTTGATCGGGTACGAATGAGGCAGCTATCAGACTCAAAGGCCTTGGTTCTGCAGGAGAGTGCGTCAGGAGGGGAACCTCTTCCTGTATAGACAGTGGGGGAGGATGAGATCTTGCATTTCCAGGGACGCGTGCGGGTGCTAGTAGACATACGCGAGGAGCTGATGTGGGATTTTCATTCCTTAGTTTGGGCAATTCATCTTGGCGTCACCAAGATGTATCGTGATCTACACCTCTAGTATTGGTGTCCAGGAATGAAGAGATATGTTGCTGGTTTTTTATGAGATGTTCTACTTGTCAGCAGGTAAAATAAGAGCATCAGCGACCCGCAAGGATTTTACAGCAGTTACCCATTCTGGAGTGGAAGTGGAATGATGTTGCGGTGGACTTCGTGATGGTGTTACTGAGGTCACCTCAGGGAAGTGATGCTGTTTGGGTCATCATCGACAGGCTTACGAAGGTTGCGCACTTATTTACAATCAATGAGACCTTCATTGTTGATGGTCTGGGACGACTGTACATCCAAGAGATTGTACTTCTACATGGAGTTCCACACTCCATTATTTCAGACAGGGATGCACGCTTTACCTCTCGGTTCTGGCAGGGACTTCAGAAGGCTTTGGGTACACAGGTACTTTTGAGTACAACATACCATCCCCAGTCTAATGGCCAGTCTGAGCGTATGATCCAGGTGCTTGAGGATATGCTCTGAGCTTTCATTCTAGACTTCAGCGGTTGTTGGGAGAAACATATACCTCTTGTGGAGTTCTCCTACAAAAATAGTTTTTAGAATACCATTCAGATGGCACCATACGAGGATTTATACGGTAGGCCATACTAATCACCCTTATGCTGGCTGGAGGCAGGAGAGGCATCTTTGCTAGGACCTCATCTTGTTCAGGAGACCTCAGAGCAAATAGAGTTGATTTAGAAGAGGATAGCTACAACACAGTCTCGATAGAGGTCTTATGCTGATCAGTGGAGACGACCTCTGGAGTTCAAGGTTGGAGATTAGGTTTTCCTGTGCGTCGCACCGAGGTTGGGACACAAGAGGATTCATAGATAGGGTAATCTTTCACCGTGGTACGTCGGGCCGTTTGAGGTGTTGGAGAGAGTTGGGCTGGTCGCCTATCGGTTGCAGCTACCTCAGAGGTACCGGGCTATGCATGACGTCTTCCATGTCTCTCAGCTCCGAAGTTACTTTTCAGACCCATCTCATGTCTTTCAGCCTGAGGAGGTTTAGCTCAAAGCAGATGCGTAGTTTGAAGAGCATCCTATTAAGATTGTTGATCACAGTCTAAAGGTTCTCCAAGGCCGGTCTGTTCCTCTGGTACGAGTGCTATGGCAGCACGGGCGAGTACTAGACAAGACTTGGGAGAGGGACGCCGAGATTCAATCGCAGTGGCCGGACCTATTCGAGGGTTCCTCTTCTACGCCCATATAGGGAAACTCAGGGAGGAATTTCTTTATGGGGGGAAGTTTGTAAGAACCCAGATCTTCGTTTTAGGTGTGTCTTTCCTTTTCTAGAGTTTTTGAGAATTTTTGGAGTTTCTGGAAATTTTTGAAGTACATGTCGTGTAATTTCAGAGTACACTCCATGTACTCTTTTCCTGCTCAAATCTGTCTGCTGGCCATGTCTAGGCCACACACACGGTGTGTAGGGGTGACGTGGAGGCTGGTTTTGGCAGAGTACGGAAAAACCCACTGCACGCCATATACATTAAAAATACACGCTGTGTACTTTTTTTTAACGGACCGGGGTTGCACCTAATCTCCATAATCATCTTATTCTAGGTCTGGTTCATCTGAGAGTGACTCATATGGCCGGATCTTCCCCGAGCTCCCGCCTCTCTGTCCGTTCTCCGATTTGAGCATGGTCGATTGTGTTGGAAGCGCAGCGGTGAGTTCTCTCTTCTGCTTGAGCCTTGATTTCCAATTCTTCCTCTTTCTCGAGTTATCTAAGGTTGAACGTTTTGTGTGATTTCTCAGATCTACGATGTTCTAGGGAGAACCAACCATCTTGGTTCAAGTATATCGATCTCCTAGGACCAAGTAAGGTGGTTTGTGCATTACTGTTCAAATTCTCTGAGTTTATGTGCAAATTCCACCAATAACCGTGAACGGGGTATTGCATGTTTACCTTTTTTCCCTTGTTGTTTTCCTGCCCTGCTTGCATGCTTGTGTAGAGTTAATAATTTAGTTATTTGGTCCTCCATTGCATTCTATATATACTTTTCTAACTTTGACATCCCCACTATGAGTAAAATACCTAATGATATGATATCTTTAAAGTATATTCCTTTTTTCCTTTATCAAAACCAAAATTCTTTTAAATTTACATTATTATAACATTATTTCAATATATGTTATGCTAAATCTCCACTTTATCTATACAATTCCTAGATCATCGGAAATGTAGCATATTTATGCCACTTCTGTAGCTGTATCTGAAGCTGCAACACACTCAGTTTTTTTAGAATTATATAACATTGGATATAACGATATTTATTTGATTGTTTACATAGATTTATTCTTATACAAGATCAAATTGATGTTTTCAATATTTTTTAAAACCCCTTTATAATGATATTTCCTCCATTTCCAAGTTCCTGGAATATAACCCTTCTACTTCATCAAGAACTATTGGATAATTATAACTACTATCCAAATCATTTTTTTAAATTTATTTAGTGTTTTTTCACCAATCTTAATAGTTAGTCTATATTAAACCTAGTATTTATCATGTCATATTTTGATATATATAATTGCTTAAGAATATAGATTTATTGTGATTTTATTAATCTCCTCTCATTCCATAAACACATCATCTTTAAGATTTTTATTCCTTCCAATATTAGAAAAAACACCCCTAGAATTGATACATATTTTTTTTATAATATCTTATCAATGTATATAAATTGAATTAATCTAATAAAACCATATATAAATATTAGTGTATATTCTTCTACTACACTATAAAATTTTATATAAAAAATTCACATTTAAAAGGATGGTAAGTGTGTACCCAAAAAACATCATCCAGGTGAAAATTAAAACAATATAAGAAATTACATGGAAATTAAATAGAAATTTAAAAGAGTTTGAATCCTTCACCTTGTATAAGATCCAGTTTATGGAGGATACTTCCATGTATGTATCATCCTTAATGCGGTCCTCAAAATGATTAACCATTTTGTCCCAGATCTAAATGTATTCCTACAAATTGATTTTCCCCTAATTGAGTCCATGACACAAGATCATATCTTATTTACTGATCCAAAAATGTTGATCCCCAGTAAGATACACTTAGATCACTCTCTCATACATTCTACATCGACCTCTTTAGGTACTTTTCAATTTACGTACTTCTTTAAATATTTTCCATGGATTCATAGGGGATCTTGTTCCCTTGAACTTGGGTTTCCACTTCATGAAATTCATAGTGAAATATTTTGATCTATCTTAACTAATTAGAAGAAAAATATCTATTTTTTATACAATAGAAATATATTTAACTTGAAAAACCTTGTCTCTCCCATTAACACTTCTAGACAGATAAAAAATAGTTATCACCTAATTTATGATTTGTTTTTTATAAAAAATGAATCCTTACCACTTGATCATTATATGTGATACTTTTGATAAAATAATTATTTCTTGTAATATCTAAAATTTATTTTGATAATTTTTTTTTGTTTTTATATTGAATTAAAAAATATTATAATACTAGAAATAATCTATAGTTTTTGAAATTAAAATAGATTTTATAATTACTATTTATGAAAATATTTTTTCATAGTCAACATCCCTGTTATCTTAGAAAATTAAACACAAATATTTGTTTATAATTATACTCTTTACTATTAATATATAAATATTTATTTTGTACACACATAATCCTAGTGTATTTTACATCAACTAGACATTTTCACAAAATTCAAACTTGTCTCTAGTACACTAAATCTATTTTGAATTCATAGATACTAACCATTTTAGAAGTATATTTTACATTAAATTATTTATTCTAAGATAAATGTTTCATAATTATAAATAGATAAAATATCAATTATCATATTTGTTATAAAAACACATCTTTTAATTTTTAATATATCTTGTATAACAAGTGTATCTAAAAATTTATTTTTTCTAAGTACTCCTGTGGAACTTGTTTCTGTGCTAACTTCCTTTGCATCTCAAGCCTTGAATTTATAATATCTCAACTTTACCTCACTAACTTTAATATAGATGTGCTCCTACATTATTTATATACTCATTCACTTGAATTATAATTTTCTATATTATGGATTTATATAATTTCATTTGAAACCTTATAATGTTTTGTAAAGTCCCACTTTTGGATTCTTGATGGAAGTTTATTTCTATTATTTTATTTAACACACACATCACATCCTAAAACAATAATATTTAATATAATAGATTTATTTCCTATTATAACTCATATGAAATATCATTTTAGTTGGAATAATAATAAGTTTTTGTATCAATATTTATAAATAAAATCCCAATAGGGTAATTGGAAGAATTGAAAGACCCATCACCAACATCATAATGTGATGAAAGGTGTAATTATACCTTTTACAAACACCATGAATTTGATATATATATATATATGACAAAATGTGAGTCAATAATTAGTCCCTATATTTTATTTACTGATTTGTGAATAATTTTTTAGGATATTCTCTAGCTCACCCGACCATAGAATATTTATCCTCAATCCAATATCATTATCTACTTTAATTTTATATTCCTTAAATATCTTAAAGTAAAATAATAAATGATGTAAATTTACCCCAAGTTTCTAGCTGGAATTGTTTCATATACATTTTTCATATAATTATAGAAGTTTTGTGGTACTATAATCATCAATAGAAAAGGTTTATTGGTAATTATAACAAAAAAAAATAAATGAAAACATACCTTTTAGTTTTATATCTAAATAGTTTAATAACCATTATTAGTATTTCTATGTCATGTAATTATGGAAATAATTTTCTAGGTATTATATTTCTATAACTAGGTATCATTATTTTTCTTGAGTATGATATTCATCATTAATTAATAACATTGGTTATCTATAATTAAATTATAATTAAACCCCCATAATTCTTGGTAAACTATAACTATTTTATCTCCAAACAAGACATAAAATTACATTGTTTATTAAATCAATAATAAAATAATTTTTTTGTAATACATATAATATAATTACAATTTTCAAATAAAAGAACATCCCTATTAAGTACTATGAAGTTGTGATATTTTCAAGCTGACATAGGGGTATAACTCAATTAGTATCCACTTTAACTCTTATAATCATTAAAATATTCTTTGGTTCATGTATTTAGAAAAAAAATTTGAGTAAAAAATTATATATCATATTTATGAATTGATCATAAATTTTTCATTAAATAATGAATATACCTAATGTAGAATCTTTTTATCATTTATTATTAGATTCATTAAAATTCCTTTTATAATATATTTTATTTCTCTATGTAAATCCAATGAACCTAATGTAAATGTATGCGAGTTTTATTTTGGTCAACTATGACTCCCCCATGTCACTTTGATACTAAATGATATTTATTTATGGGTTTTTTTAGTTTTTTTTTAATTTTTAAGGTTTTATATTTTGAAAAAGATCAAAATGGGAGTTATAGGCTTAGGCTCAAAATTAGAACATGTTTATTGTTAACTCTACTCCCAAATCATGCACAGGGGTTTATTTTCTTCCATCATGGTTTTTAGGATTGTGATATGGTTCTTAAAGCTATTAAACATTATCACTAAACCAAGTGCTCTTTTATGAGATTTATGGGTTGGGAATATAAATATAAAAAATAATGTTCTTAGACTATGAGAGTGTCTTGGGTTCTGTCCAATTGGAACCACAAAGTTCTCCTATAGTTTTCTAGACTATGCAACCAAAGCATGTGGTATTCACACTCACATAAGAATTATGAATTTACCCATTTCCATATTTTCTTTTAATCCCCAATACCCTTCATTTATCCCATTCATTCAGTTGTAATGTCTCATATTGCTGGATTAACATGATCCAAGCTCCATTAGTTCTTACTTATTGGTTTCCCTAGGATTTTACTGATATTTCATTAAGATAAGACCCTTTTACTCATTTTTCTTCATCTAGTCTCATATCATTTATTTTACATATCTTTGAAAGAATAATGACCATGGTTCTTGAACCTAATGTTTATATTAGTATAATTTATGGGTCTTGGTTGTTTAGGTCTTAAAATGTCCCTTTAATTGCAATTCAAGATTCTTCCATAATAGGTTTCTTGGTTCGGTGATTGATGTTGGTGTTTTTATGAAATTTGTTTTCCAAAGAATCCCTAAAATGATTGGGTTTTCATAAAATAATTTATTATCAACATGTACATAAATGTGGTACACTATATGGATTAGTAAAACGGTTTTAATGATTTTACCACTTGGATTAAAAAGTTTTGTATGATATTTTTTAGTTTTTAATTTCCAAATGATTATTTTTGCGTGAAAAATATTTGTTTTAAATTCTTATAAGCTTTTACAAAGTGAATTTAATGATTTTAAAGTGATTCTTAACACCAATTGTTTTTAGAAAAGAGATAAACAATCATTTTATAATTTTATACTTGGATTCCTTTATTCTTTCCTATGTAGAAAAATATACCTTTAAATTGTAATTAATACTATAATTTATGTAATTTTCTAATGAAATGAAATTCATAAACTTCTTAGTGTGATTAGACATGGCACATTTAGCTCACACAATACAAACACACTATTGTGTGTGTCTGTGTATTTAGTTTTTAGGTTTTATCTCTGGTACATAAGTTTTGGTCTATTTATATATCATTTTCTTAGTTTACCAATAGATTATTTAGAGGTGGGGCGATACCATGTATGAAATTTAGGTGTTTTAGTTGTGTCTTAAGTTTTTGTGATATCTTGGGGTTGTCTATGTATTATCCCTGATGACCTTAATCTATTTTGATTATGTGACTTTGTACTCACATTACCTTTTTTGTTTTCAAAGAGATGTTGGATATTTTCTAATTTTTTATTCATTGTTATACCCTCTTTAGTTGTTTCTTTATTATTGAAACATTTTATTTATGTGTGTGGATATTCGAGGAATGGATGTGTTATACCAGATTTCTTGGAGGGTTTTGATTGTGTTTTGTTATGTTCCAAGGGTGAAATGAAAATCATGTGATTTTTTAATACCATGTAACTAGTTTCTAGTTTGGGGTGATTGGAACCATGCATTCTAACTTATGAAAAGTAGGGTAGAGTAAGGTCACATTTTAATCTAGGAAGGTTCGTTACAAAATGGTATCGAAGATCCCTCTTGGTATTTGGGTTCATCAAGGAAGTGTAGATATAAGAATACTAAAACTTGTGTGGTAGGTATGGTAAGAGACTAACAAGATCATTATAATTTAGAACTTCATGATTCCATGGTTAGTCAAGTTTTGGGTTTTAAATATTAATACTATTTTAAAACCCATTATTTTATTTTGATACCCACATTGTTTTATAAAGGATTTTGAAGATTTTTTTTAGTTTTGGTATAAAATGGAAGAAACAGAGAAGCATGATCAGACTACATAGTCTACTTAACTATGATGATACCACGAACATGGTTATAAATAATCCTCTTATCCTATATAATAATTGATGCAAGTCAATTAAACTGTATATCTAATATGTGAATATCACTATATCGCTTATAAATTTTCCATCTAACCTCATTTAAACATAAAAATTATTATAATTATTTTTTTACCATTCATTTCAAGAAAAAATAGAGTTTTATTGTATTTAGTGTTGCTGGGTTGAGGTGTATTTTATTTTTAATGAATTAAGATGATTTAATTTTATATTTTAATGATTAGTTAATTTTGTAACTGTAATTATTTCTTGAAATTTTTTCAATTTTAAATCATTTTTTGGCTTGATTATAAATTTTTTTAATCTTTGTGAAGTATTTTAAAATTTTGTTAGTTTTAATGATGAAAAAATTTAAAAGGGTATTTCAAAATAAAAATAGATTATTATATAAATATTTTATGTCACATGAAGATAGTATTAGAATTTAAACTTTTTGGAAAGCTATAGAATGATTTTATTTATTTTTTAAAACAAAGATGGATGTTTCCAAAGAAGTTTTGTTTTAAAATTTTGTATGATTTTATGAAATGATTTATTGGGATTGTTTTTAGAATAATGAAAGTTTAAAAGGAAATTATGTGTGTAAAAGTGTTTTTTATTTGGTGAGTAATTCTTTTCATTTGTAGCCCTTGGTTATATTGGTACTATTTTATTTGAGTTGTGTGTCATGAATTGATTTGGTTCATTCCTTGTGTTGTTCCCATTATGCATCCAATTTTTTTTAATGAAAATTAAAATATCTATCTTCGGGGATGATCCTTTGGGTGATTACATTGATCAATGGGGAATGATACCTTCATTTTCTGAATCAACCCAGAATATAAACATATTGGTGGATCCAAAATACCTTTTTTGTCTTATGACTTATATAATACCATATAAATATTTTATTTCACTCATACCATGTTGATATGTTTCCTCTTGAGGTTATTGAGTGTTTGAAGAGGATTGACGGAAAATTCATTTCCCTAGGAACTCATGAAGCATCATGTGTAAGGGATATTGTAATATTTCATGATGTTATTTTCCTAGGGTTATGGGAAACCACTATCACAACTCAGTTTTATGACATCACACCTTGGAAATTATTTAAGATTATTCCTACTTAGTTTTGTTTTATTATGGTTTTAAATGATAGAAGATCCAATTAATTTTATATCCTTCACCTTGGTGAAAAAATAGTGAAAGATTACTTCAATCATTTATTATTGATAGCATCCTTTTATCCCCAGCTGGAAATTAAAGTAATTTTTAGAAAGTTTGTATTTTGAATTATCAAAATTGGTGTAGGATATAATCTTGATCAGAATGACTTTTTATTTTATAATTTTACTCGTTGAGTTTATAGTGGATTTAATCATTTGAGGTAATACTTGGTTAATGAATTATATGTCTATCTCTTTAAGGGTTCCATATGAGATTCTTTTTTATGTAATTTTAGTCCTTCCTTATTAGATAGTTATGTATTTTAAAGTTTTTATGTGATTCTATCCATTATAAAACCCAACCCAAGACAAGGATCAAGCTGCAACAACCCTAAGAAAAACTCCATTGGCTAGGGTCTAGTGACCAGCACCGAAGGAATAACTAAAAAGGTGAGGAATTTTACTAAGTACGTGTATGGGAATATAGAACTATCTCAATAGAAAATTGTAGAGGGAAAGAGTGAAAGATGAAACACTACCTAGTTGTGTCCTAGTCCGGCACACGGCTCCATCCTATGTAGTAGTACACGCTATGTAGTTGGACTACACATTGTGTCTAGGTTAACAATGATTAGTCCATGTATTGATCTCTTTTTCTATGTATCAGACCCTGTGTACTTTGTACATGGAATTTTTCCTCACATGGGGTTCCACTTGTTTGACCTGGTCATGTCCATCTACTCAGGTACACAACTATGTACCTGACTATGTAATCCACACAATTTCCCATCCATGTGATCTATCACATGAGTTCCCATATAGGTAAGGGGAACACATCATGTAGAAGGATGACACACCATGACATCCTCATCTAATTCAAACCCCGAGCTGCATTCATTGAGGGGGCTACTGGACATATGTTCATCCTTGTATATGATGCGTAGTTGGGTTTTCATCAATTTTCCAGATCTTCTTACTGCACTCAAATATGTTCATTTGTGATTTACAGGATTATGAGGCCAAACCTAGAAACAATTCCATGAAAATATAATTATAAACATTTTATATATGTAAAAATGAATGAATTATTTAATTTAATAACTAATTAACCCATTGAACAAACCTCCAATAAGCGAGGATTCTGAACGCCCTCTGTCGACCCATTTTATGTTACGCCTAGGGTAAATACCACATTTCAAACTCAACTATTCTATCATATTTCTAATAGAATATTCCATTAAATATTCATCTCATTTTATTTAATAAGATTCATAAGAAAAATATAAAATATATCTAATATTTTTATAAAATTAATTCTGACCACATCTGGCCTTGGAATCGCACACCATTTCAGTGCCTAGATCTAGAAAAATATATAATATTTGAAACTATTACAAGGAAAAAATAGGTCTCTACATCATTATATACTTGAAGATTTTCATCCTTTAAAATAAAGAAATAAAAAAAAACTTAGGATATTGAGACTTCATTTGGATATCCTGATCTTAAGAACTCTCCTGCACATTATGGTGTTTCCAAAACATGTGAACCAAAGTGATGGTCTATCCACATAGGGTCCTCTCATACCGATCCTCATCAACACTGGGTTCTCTTCAAAGATGGCTCCATCCTCGATGTCCATCTTACCCAGTCAATGATGTGTGTGAGATCATGCATGTATTTCATTATATTTGACACATAGAAGACATCAGGCCCATACACCAGCTGTGGGGGCAGGGTTAAATGTTAAGCAACCTCTCCAATCCTCTACACGAGGTCAAATAGTCTGATGAACCATGGGGATTTCTTTTATCTCTGGGTGAACTTCCACAATCCTCATTGTGGGTATACTCTCAAGAAAAGATTTTCTCCCTTCTTGAAATCAAAAGGTCTATGACGGTGATCAGTATAGGATTTATGTCTGCTTTAGGTCACCCTCATCTTCTCATTGATAACCTGGACTTTCTCTATCATCACCTTCCCTAGCACTAGGTCTATAAGAAAAGACTCACCAATCTTAGTCCAACACAAGGATGACCTGTAGTGTCTCCCATAAATGGCCTCAAAAGGTTTCATGCTGATGGTAGAGTTGACTATTTTGTTGTATGAAAACTCTACCAAGGGTACATGATCCCCCCACTCCGGAAAAAATCTAACATACATGCCCTCAACATATCCTTTAACACTTGTGTAGTATGCTTAGTCTTCCCAACTATCTAGGGGAGAAAGACTATTCTCATCCTCATCTGGTTCCCTAATTCCTCTTTCAGGCCCCTCCAAAATCATTACTTAAACCATAGGTCACAATTCAATACAATCATCGAGGGAACACCATGAAGGTGAATAATCTCTCATACATACAGCTGCAAGAAACACTCCACCAAACTTTTGTCCCCGATCATAAGGAAGTATGATGACTTTTTTATTTATTTCACTACTACCTAGATGGATTCATGGTCATTCAATATGTACGGTTGCCCAATCACAAAGTCCACAGATATATAGTCCCACTTCCAATCCTAAATCAGAAGGGGTTGTAGAAAACCTTTCAGGACATGGTTCTTAACCTTTACCTACTTAAAGGTGAGGAATTGAGAGATGAACATAGCTATAAATTACCTCTTAAAGTACCTATACATATTCCCCACATTGGGATGTACAGATAGGGGAAAGTGTGGAACTACCTAATCTCCACCTCCTATAACGTGACTGGAAGCACTGTCCATCCTTGGAACAAAGTGATGTGTTTCCCCCTTTAGAATATCCATCTGGCACATCACCAATGGATATCTGATCACTTAAGACCTCATAGTTAATGTACTACAACTGGTAGTATCTTACATGCTCGATAAATGGAGTCAAAACCATTGACTGTGGAAAATATGTACCCTCTTGCTCCACTAGGGACAACTGAAAGGAGGCTAACTGATCCATAGAGTCCTGTACTAAGTGAGCCCGGGACTTCCTAATAGGGTAATCTACTACAAAATTTCCCTTACCTAGACTATAAAATATATTGAATTCACAGTCCAAGGTGAATTCAATCTAATGCCTCTATCTCAAGTATTGGTATCCCTATGGGAAAACATACCTGATACTATGGTAGTCTAAGAAAACCACAAAGTGCTCCCGCATAAGGTAGTTCCCCCACTTCATCAGGAATAAGAAGATATCTACCTACTCTAGGTCCTGAGTCAAATAGTTTTTTTCATGCGGTCTTAATTTCCTCAACCTTTATTTGATAATTGATTGTCACTACATCAACACATAGTGAGTATAACTACTGACGCATCACAATACAACATGAATTACACACCTTCTTCTGGTAGTCTCAAAATTGGATCACTCTTCATCCTCAGCCTCAACTCCTCAAAGGCCCTCTAGAACTTGTTAAACTAGGTTAATGAATTCCTATTCTATGTTAGGGTGGTCAATGGGACTTCAATTTTGGAGAAGTCTTCCACAAACCACTTGTATAACCCTTCCAAACTAATAAATCTCTACACCTCCTACGCAATCTCTGGGGGATACCAGGAAATCAATACATCAATCTTAATTGGATCCAAGGCTATGCCCTGATCATAAATGATATGCCCTAGAAAGTGAACCTCATGTATCCATAATGGGAACTTCTAGAGATTTACATAATTTTAGTGCTATGAAAGAAAATCTTGGACCATAATTAAGTGCTTCACATGTTCCTACTCTGATCTAGAGTTGATGAGTATGTCATTGATGAAGACAAGACAAACATGGTCCAAGTATGGATGGAAAACATGGTTCATCAGATCCATAAATAAGTATGTATCATTAATCAAAATAAAAGGAAATTAATAGTAAATCATAGTGTCTATATTGATATCAGAATGAAAACATTGTAATATCAACTTCACAGACTCTCAACTGGTTGTTGTTAGGACAAAGATCAATATTCGAGAACCATATCACGCCTCAAAACTTGTAAAATAGGTCATTCATGATCAGTTATGGGTACATTTTCTTAATTTTTGTATGGTTCAGGTGATGATAATCTATATAAAGTCGTAATATCCTTTCGTCATTTTCCACGAACAAGATTGGAGCTTCCTAGCGGGGAATAATAATTTTTACGAATCCTTTCTCTTGATTGTCCTCCAACTGCAACAGTAGCTCTTGTATCTTGGTAGGGTCCATACAATATTCCACATAATATATTAGAGTGGTTCCTAGAATCAAGTTAATGAAAAACTCCATCTACCACCTTGGAGGTAGTACCCAAACGTCCACGGGGAATACTTCCTTGTAATCCTCCACAACTAAAGAACATAAAATGCCTCAAGAGCCTAGTTAAGCAAGGGATACAC
The DNA here is from genome assembly GCA_963277665.1 of Viscum album. Lineage (NCBI taxonomy): Eukaryota > Viridiplantae > Streptophyta > Magnoliopsida > Santalales > Viscaceae > Viscum > Viscum album. Next base: position 1,203,338,647 of record OY728138.1, read on the forward strand.
TCTCTAACTGATGGCTGATGGGATATAACCTTCTGTTTGCATCACCCACTTATCCTACCATAATATCACTCTCATCATAAAATTAGAATCTCATCCCATCTGTGAAAAGGAATTTGAATTGTCTATAGTGATAGTTAATCTGAGCCCCAACTATGGAAAACAATCCATTCCTATGATGAAATAATAGGGTTCTATCATGATGTGGCCGGCCTAGTGGTGGTGGTGCAAGGATCTCGTAGTGAGGTCCACCACCAGTAGCTCCTCCCACTCATCTTCTAGCTCTACCTCCCTAGGGACTACCCTATCCTTACCTTGGAGATATCTGATCATAGTGCTGGCACTACAGTGGAGGTCCATAAATTATTAGCCTACATTGTTCATAACATCTGGTTGGTGAGCCTTGTGCTATGTGACATTTCCCATCATAAAAAATATAAATCCCCTATTGTGGATTCCCTGGTGCTCTATGGTATCCCTACATCAAATGCAATCATTCCTAAGCTTGATCACAAAAGGAATTCCTATGTCGAGATCCTGGTGCCCGACATCTTTTAGATTATGTAGATGACTAAGCTCTATGGTACCCAATGCCCGCTCCAAATCTCTGGTTTCCCTATGATAGAAAGCTCTCAGTAACCAGTGACATCTCCAACACCCCGAAATATGTTTGGATACCCAAGGGCACTACACTGGAAATGATCTCTTTACAGAATCCCTGCTAAAACATCTATACTGATAGGTAGCCATCACAGATCATGTCAAGGGAGTACCAGGTAAGTTCAATGAAATTTTCTTGTGTACACATCACCATTATACCTCCCTTATTTAGATTCAAAATATAATGGATCCAAACTAAACATAGAAAAGAGGTGTAATAAACCTCCTAAAATGACTATTGTAAGTCAGTTCATGAGGGTGTTGAATCATTATTCATCTACGTAACAAGGATCCACCAGTGCCAAGGTGATTCATGGAAAATCCTAGATTCTAGAGAAACAACTTGATTCATCAGAGTCTAAACAAGATTGAAGATAAAAACCACTGAATATATCCTATTCTAGGATTCTTGAAGATCTAGGTCACCACAGTACATCTGCAGCCTCTAACGCTAGAACTCATAGAGTGTGCTAAGACAATACGCCTCCTCATCTTAGTATACTAGAATTCCATACTTTATCATAGGTGGGGGTGATTCTAACATCCCACCCATAATAAGGGGATCTTTGAATAAACCCTAAACCGATTATTCATCACTCATTGGATCATCGTCATGATCTAGAACTGGTACCCTGGATGACTATCATCGTAGTGGCATCTTAAGATTTATCAAGATGTACCATGGTCAGATGAGAACATATATATATATATACATACATACATATATACATATACATATACATATAAATATACACACACATATATATATATGTATACATACATACATTCATATATATAAATATCAGTAATAATGGGTATATATATCAAGAATGGAAGTAAAATAATCAATCATATACGATTCATGTAGCATTGATCACAACAACAAATGTCTCAGCATACCGAGTCGACAAGCAGGTTTTTAGGGTCCTTGAGAATGGATACATCAGATTCCACCCCATAATTGGATTCCCTAACCAAAGAGATGAATTCGAGACACTTTGACAATGTTTCGTCAAACTTTACTAAAACCTTGTCAGGTGAGTATTCTAAAATCATCCCAAGTATTGAACCACCATTTATACTAATATGTCACATCCCAACCCATGAAGGGTCTTGAGCAGCAACAACCCCATGCCAGCCTCCATAGGCCAAGGGGTGGTGGCCAATTATGAAGGCATAAGTAACACAAGGAGGCCTTTTCCTAAGAACTAGTATGCACACACACCACCATCTCGATGAAAAAGTGAAGAGGGAAAGAGTAAAAGATTAAACACAACTTTGAAGTAAAAAAATCACACATGAACCTCTAGACAGTACAAAATTACGATAGATTAAAATTAAAGGTAAATTAGAAAAATATATGTGCAACCATAAATATGTCTCAACCTAAAAAAATAAGAAAAGTAAATAGTTCTGAAATAGTAACTCCTGAATCGCAAGCTATGAAAACCATACACAGTCCAAACACCCATTATCCCCAAGCTCCTCTATAGCTATGATCGACCAGTCTGTCATCTATATAATACATTACTCATGTGGGAAAATCCCATGTATGGGTGGGTGTATACATACCCAAAAGGACACCATGAAAGATGAAGCGGGAGAAATAAGAGATACAACATGAAAAGAAAGATAACTGAACATAGGATTTAAGATGCAATCAAAGAAAATAACTCAACCAAAACCGAGAGTGAAAGTAAGCTCGTCCAAACACAAGGGGCTAAAAAGTGTGATTATATGAACCACATGTTGAGTCAAAACCACCTATTTCCTGAGATTGTAATCATCTGTCCATGAGAACATAGACACAAAAAGCATGTGGCATACCCCACACGTCATCGCCTCTCATTGAAAGAGAGTAACCAAGTATATGGTGTGGATACATAAGTATATATATATTCTCAGTCAAAGAATCCAAAATGAGAGACTAGGGGGATCTCTATCACACAACTCAGCCAAATAATAATAGTATCCAACAGTTCCAAAAGTCCTTCTATAATTCCCATAATCTCATTCTCCTTCCCAGAAGTAACTGTTCAAGTCTATTATTTCCTTGTCACTATGTCACATTGTCAAAGGGACAAAAAGTCCATGTAGGGACCCGATCTCTAGTACATCAAGGGTGTTCTATTCTATAAGTCGTAGAGGTTTACACTTCGTAGCTATGCTAGAGGACCAACTTGGTATTCATCAAGGACATCGTTATCTATCTATGCTGGAGTGTCAACTGGTTATCGGTCAAAGATTCCACTTCCTAGCTATGTTGAATGGTTAACTCGGTATCCGTCGAGGATGCCACTACCCCGCTATGGTAGAGGGTCAAATCTTTATCTATTGCGGATTCCACTAACTGACTATGATGGAGGGTCAAGTTCATATCTATTCAAGAATCTACTTCCCAGCTATGCTTGAGGGTCAACATGGTATGGTCATTGAGGAACTACACTAATATCCCCATTAGAGGGTATCACTTAGAAAGGTTATGGTGATCCTGTGTGATCACTATCATCATCAGGAACTTCCTTATCAAGTGTTGTTCCTGAACCATTTCACATCATATCTCTAAATCCACAATTTATTGAACCATTATGTTATGTGTGGAATATCTCTTAGGATAGGATACTCATGAGACAAAATCCAAGTTCAAACAAAGGAGATACAGATTATCAAGGTTTAAAATAAATTGAAATAGGGGTAAATGACATGTGAGGGTATACACATGGAGTGTGGCACTATTTCACCATCTAGAGGTGTCCCTAGATGACACATATCTCAATTTATTATTGTAGTACATGTAATGAATCAGATTTTCCTGAATTCATTTTTAGAAAATTTTTTGGAAAATTCTGAAACCAGGTTATGAGACGGTGTGCAATTACAAGGCCCGCTATTCCTGAGATTATTCATTAAAAAATTATATGTTTTAATAGCACGCACACATGAATTTTTCAAAAAAATGTAATAAATCTGAAAAGGTTACCTAAATCAGAAATCTGAGGGCATTTTTTACCTCAGAGGAGTGAATTTACCCTAGGTGCAACTTACCTTTATTCAACATGGGTCTTCTATGAAAACCCCTAAAAAGGATGTAACAGTAAATGAAATAATTAAATAAAATTATATTATTTTAAAATCAAAATTACTCAAAAATGTTAAATCATGTTGGAAATTGGAGACCACTGTTGAGTTCATAAGGGGGTGTTTTTCTTAGGCAATGCCCAATATCGTCCAGTGTGGGCCAGCTGTGAAAGATTGTTTTTTGGCAAAAACGTCATTAATTTTTTTTAATAAAAATATATTTTTTGTTGAAACAACAAAGAAGTTTCTTTTAATATGTGTTTTTTATAGAATTCAGGGTTATCACTATATCCCTGTAATTTCTTTCAGGTAGGGAGACATAGCCCTCTCGATGAATGATGACGAATCATGTATCGACGATCAATGGTGAACCTTAGATTCAAAGTATTTTCACCCACGACAATGACACAATGACCATTATTCATTTGAGATTGAGTTGAATTGAGGTATAAAATTTTGGATTTGATTTCTTTTCCCTATTTAGGAATTCAATGATGAAATTAGAACAATCAACAAATATGTTGGCCTGCGGATTGATTGTTCTTATTGGATGGATAAATTATTGTAGGGTTTAAAAAATGAGATAGATATTTGTGACTATATATTCTTGATTATTTATTAAAACTTCAAGCATGAACGAAAAAATACCAAAATGGAAAAAGAAAATATCTATTCTTCAGTCATTCTTTGCGCCTTCTCACTCCCCACAATCTGTTGCATGCTTTACATGGTCTTCCTCCATGAAAATATTATGTGAATGATCGATCATTGCGCCCCGACTAATGACGTAATGTTCCGAGATTGAAGCATTAACCCCATGAAGGATTTGTGAAGGCGTAGTAGAAGCATGGCATGGTTTGGGAAAGGTAGTGGCTTAGAGAAACATAGGTTCATGCTGTAAGGTAGATCACGAGCAGGGCGATTGGTGGTGAGGGAAGGATGTGACCGGTGGGGCAGGTCCTAGAGGAGCATGTGGCAACAACATGACTACGGTGGGGTGGCCAGCATCAGAAGAAGAACCAGACTGATGGTGGAGTCTAGGACAGATGAAGAATGGCTAGACAGAGGAGGACTCATTGGTGGAAACTTTGATGAGGCTCGAAGAAACATTCGATGGAGGATACCACAATGGTAGTGAGGCCACGAGACAAGGCGGAGGAGGCGGGATGGCCACATGAAACACATTCTAGTGCCGTGTTGAGCGGGGGAGCCGGCTGGCCACACAGTCAGGAAACTACGTGGATAAGAGGGATTTGTCTAGGGTGGGCTATGTCTGGCATAGCAAAGCCAACCCATGCGACATGAGCCAGACCAGATAAAAATGTTGTGCCCAATGGGCCATTCTAGTTAGGGCTAGGCTGAACTGGGTCAGGTCGGACTCAGAATAGACCTCATATGAAGTCACTTTAATAATACAAACATAACTTTCAAATCATCTATGCATTTCATGAGCCATTTTCGGCATTGTAACCCTTATGACAGGGCAGTCAATTTGAGATTGATTAGTGTGTTTTTAGTCGAATTGGATAATGGTGAGAAAATACCCTTGGTATTTTTTGTGAGGGTTTGATGGAGGATCCCATTCTCATCATATAGGATAATCTATATTATAAAATGAGTTATATTATCCCAGATTCGATAGTTGACTATGTGGGTTGGAGAATGTATCACACCCAGAGGCCCAATTGGTCCCCACTTCTCATTATGATACCTTAGATAGGTTTTGTGGATAATTTGAGACCAATATTTACATGGGAACCTATCACCTATCTAGGATGATGTTTCTAATAGGGAAAGTAGTCCCCCAGTGAGCCCTGTGTGAAGAGGAATCCCTATCTGTGTATCAAGATCAGATTCTTTCCATTCTACATGACTAGAACTGACAAGTGTGCTTTGGTTAGTTTGCAATGGTTGGTGTTTGGCTATGAATTAGTGAATTCTTGACTTGGGGGCCGCATGAATTATAAACACTCCATGTATTACCAACACTATGTGTGCTACCGAAACTCCATTTGATACTGATACTCCATATGGTCCTGAAATTTTATGTCTCGATGAGAATAGATGTCTTAGAGAAACTTCAAAACTTTTTGAGACACTAGTGTTCTTCTGGGTACTTTTGGTAGACCTATTCTACGTGCTTCTATAAGATATCTAGAGGAGTGAGTTCTCCCAGGACAAGCATGATATACAGTAGAACTGTGTCTCTGGTAGTGGATGAGACCTTGAGTCTTGTAATCCTCTACAAGTATACATGGATGTTCTTGTTTCAAGTGTTGTTGGATTATTAATATATTTATCCGATTGTATCTTCTTAGTGATGTTTCTTCTGTGATTTTTTACTTTGTGTTTCATGGTTTCTTACTGAGTATTTTTTTACTCACCCGTGCACAGGCTTTTCCCACACATGTCGTATATTTTTAAGACCATCGATGCTTTTATGGAGTCCTAGGTGGACCAAGACCAGGTGATGCTTAGAGAGAGAGAGAAAATAGTTGAGGTGTACTCTTTCAGCTTTAGACAACTATTTTTGAACCTACCCTTCAGGTAGGGTTTTCTGCAGATGAGCTTCAGGACCCTGTACTATAGACTCTTCCTTTATAGTGTAATTTTATTCTAGCACAATTATACTTTACTATAATTTAATTTACTATCATAATCTGTGGTTGGTATCTTTGTGTATGCATGCATTGTTTATTTAGTGTTTTTAAATTTCATTATTTTTTGCTTGGAGCATGTGTGTGTACATGTAATTAAAAAAATTTCTCCAATTTCTGGGATATTCCTACTCAGTTCTAGTCGCTAGCCCCAGACCTATTGGTGGTGGTATTGGGATAGTCATAGCATGGGTCCCTCTGGGATGACTTGTGATAGTATACACCATGTAGGTGAATTACACAACATGTCCAGGATAACTGGGACTTTGTAGTGTCCTTCTCATCGTGTCAGTGTACTAGACACAATGCACTATGTACACAACACATTTCATCATATGGGGTGCCACCCATGTGACTTGGATATGTCCACATAATCAGGTACACGACCATGTACCTCACTATGTATTCCACATGGATTCTCACCTATGTGATCCATCACAAGGTTTTCCATCTCGGGAAGGGGTAATGAGATATTGGTGGACTACATGTTGTGTCATTATTATCTTTTCCAAAACACTAGATTCTGATGCCACTGTGGGGCTATAAGATGTGTATTCATCCTTGTACACATCATGTGGTTAGGTTTTCATTAGTTTTACAGTTCCACTTACCAAACTCGAATATTTTCATTCGACCTTTGCTTTTGGACTATATCTGGGTTAAAATGGAGGATATTGTTGTGGTTCATGGATTTTTCTTGTTGCTCACCAAAATCAGCTCAATAGGTTCATCAGACGTTTGTCACAAATCCTCCATACCAAATCACCTTATACCACCAATTCCATTATCTAGAATCATCAAAACAAAGATCCAAGACCTGAAAAACTTTAGGCACGGGCTAAGATTGTCATTACATTCCTTGTTTGTGAAACCACTATGATTCTGGTGGTCTGATTGGGCTCAGTACCACCCGCCAATTCTCTAACTGGTACCTTGGGGTCCAACTAGTGAAGAATGAAAATAAACAAGGTGTAAAGTACAGTAACAAAGGTATAAACATTTCTTCCAAGTATTATTGACCTATGATGAAGAACATGCAATTGGTGTTAGAATATGGATGAGATAATCAAAATAATTGGTACCCACAAGCATGAAAATGCTGAATCTTGGTGTAGATTTCTAAAAGGGGTCAATAATCTCAAAATATTTAATAAAAATGGTGTAAAAACACCAATTTATGAGTACTATCACAACAATGGATTGTTCTTTGATGAATAAAAAATCTTCCAGTGACTAAGTGAATCCATTGCCTTCATTACTTCTTGATCCGATCTGATTCGGCAATTTGTCTTCCTACACAGTGATCCACAAATGATATAATTAAATAGATCATTATTGGAAATTTATAGGATTATGAGTCCAAACCTAGAAAATTTTCCATAATTATATATTTATAAAAAACTTTTATAGTTGAAAAATGAATGAATGAATGACTTTAATAATTAATTTACACACTAAACGTATTTCCAATGAGGGAGGAGTATGAACAAATAGTGCCAACCCATTTTATGTCACACCTTGGGTAAATATGACTTTCCAAAATCAATAGTGGTCTCATATTTTTGATTCAATATTCCATTAAATAGTTATCCCACTTTCTCTAAGAATTAGTGCACTCACAATATAAACTATATTTAGTATTTTTAGAAAATTAATTTTGGGAATAAGAGGCCTTAGAATCATATTTCTTCTTAGTAACTTGGTTTGTAAATATATAGAAATATTTTAAATCCTTACAATTACACAACCAGGTCTCTAAAATCCTTGTTAAGAGGTTCAGATTATGATGGGTTTCTTATGAGTAGCTTTAGGCATGTTCTTGGGTAACATGGATGAGTGATATACTTATTCAAATTATTCACCTTATGATTCCTAATTTATATTTTCTTCGGTCCAACATGTGGTAATGCTATGATAGAAAATTCCAAGGTTTTCCTCCCGTTTTTTTCCAACTAAATGTTAAAGTCCATGTTATTTCTTGATAAGTATGTTTTCAGTTTATATACTCTCTCCCATTTTTATTATATATGATTTTAATGATGAATTAACCTTATATTATTTTCATTGGTTATTATTTTCTAGTATTTATTACATTTGGGATAATGAATCTATTCTTTTATTTACCCTTGGTGATTTAATGAAGGATAATAATATCTTTTGATGCTTTATAGAAGTGTGTTTTATTAGGTAAAAATTTCTTTATAGAAAAGTTACTTTTATTATTCCTCCATTCCAAATAAACTCAAAATGGTTAGGAGAGTTATGATAGTCCTCCATCTTCCTTAGACATTGTACCTTAAAATAATTAGTTTACTTTTTCAAGGATTCTTCCATTGATGTTTAATCTAATTAGGCCATTGATTTTGAGGATTGAAGTTGTTGATCTTAAGGATTCACAAAGAATAATTTTAATGGTATGTGGGTGAATGATACCTACTATAGTAACTTATTTTATTTCTACTACACCATCCCATATTTTCTATTTGGGTTTTAATATTTTTTAGATTTTCTCTAGTATTTTACTTTTTCTAATGAGTTTATAGGGTAATAAAGTAGCATGGTGGGGAGAATTGTTACACCCCCCATAACTTTGATGTTTAATAATATATAACTATGTTTTTTTTATTTTTGGATGTTTTTATTTGATGGATTATAAAAAATTTAGAAATGGGATTTATTGGAGAAGGGGAACAGTTAGCACACAATTAGTGAAAACTATGCTTCCCAAAAGTGAATGTCTGTAATGGTACTTCTAGTGTGGTTCACAAAATTGGCACACAGTTCTTCAAACCATGTTATGTTCCAACTAAACCATGTACCCATTATTCTGATTATGGTCATGGTTCACATTTGATTAAAAGTTAGGGGAAACCATGTGGCCTAACTTTTTGAGTGACTTGGGTTTCATCTAGTGTAAACCACACAGTTGGGGTGCAGTTTCCAAAACCCTGTAGCAAAATAGTGTGGTATGCATACCCACTTAAATATTGTCTTGATCATGTGATTAATTTTTTTTCTCACCACAACAAGATGATTTAATGGGAACCCAAGGTTGTTAAGTAAAAGGATTAGAAACATTTTATACTATCTTGGTGTGATTACACTAACCAATTCCATAGTAAATTTATACCCTTATTGAGGGTTGTATTGTGTTTGACTGGACCCTCTAGGGGAGATGAATGGTATTCTTCAGAAACAAAAAGGGGCCCATTAATCCAATAATATTTTCTTAGCATCATTTTGGTTAGACCATAATGATTATCCCACAATTCCTAGTTCGTTGTTAAAGATTTTAGTAGGGGATCCAACTAAATTATTGATTATATTTCATATTCTAATTTTGATTATGTGGAACCATTTACTTTATGGTCTATTATTTATCTTACTCTCCATCAAATTTTGGTGTATGACTGTGATATTTTCTCATTTTATTATTATTCCAGTGTTTTTAAAACTAGTTTATAAATTTATTTTTAATGAATGTTTTGAGGAAAAAAATTATTTGTTTTATGTGTGGGATTTTAAGAAATGATTTGAAGTAAGGGGGAAATAATTTATTTAGTTTTTATTAGACACAAAATTTTATCTTTATGATTCAAATCTTTTAATTTATATCTATAATTTTCACTTGTATTACTTAAAACAATGTGTTGTCTTCTTAATAGATGAAAAATGATACTTGGGTTCATTTACACTTTTATTTGAAGAAAAATAATTTAAAATTTAAATTAAAACAAGTATATAAGGAATTTTATAATAAAATAAATTAAATATACTCCTTAGTGAGATACTACCATGGATGTTTCATTTACACCATATATAAAAATTGTTGTTTGTGTTTTTAGTTCTCATGTATTCTCTTAGGTTCATAATTTGTTGTCATAGGTTAGGTATTCTACTAGTTTATTGAATAACGTTATTAATGTGGTGAGTGGTCATGGTTCATTCAGAGGTGTTTGAGTGGGGTCTTAGGAAGTTGGGTTATATTAGTGTTTTTTTATATCGTCCATGAAAACCTGGCTCTCACATAATTATCATGTATTTTTTTTTATACTGTAATCAGTTTACCGCTTTATTTTATAAAGTGATGTTTGATATTTTTTTATTCTATGTTAGAATTATTTTTTATTATTTACTTATTATTGAAACTATTTTTTTATATGTGTGGATATTTTAGGTATAGATACGTAGTGGTAGTTTTTACGGTGGACTCCAGATGGTGGTTTGTTGGATTTTGAGGGTGAAATCATTCCCACATGAGTTTTTTTATTAAATTGGAAATAATTTCTATCTTATGGTGATTATGAGTAATCCTTTGGTGTTTTGGTGAGCTAGGATTAGTGAAGTTCTAGGTCGACCCATGTTGGATGATTATAAAATAATATAGGAGATGTAAAATCCTGACCCTTCATAGTGGTACTAGTAAATTTTTAATTATTTTTAAGTATTGTGTAATGACCTATAATATAGGTTGTTTTAAAAAATATACGGTTACTTGGGTGAGATTCGTAGGTACATGGTGGTATTGACAACAACAGAGAGGCCTGGGATTAGGTTGGGGCCTACAATTTTCTACTATAGTCCCATCATTTAGCCGGTATAGTGCTGCTAAATATATGGTGTAAATCCTATATCCATGTATAGGAACAAGGATCATTGGTTGTATTGTGATCATAGTTCCCTCCAACTGTTGGTACACCTACTAGCTGGTAGATATCATCAACTCATAGGTGGCCTCCTGTATGATTTTATAATTAGTGCTATCCCTTTAATTTTCCCCAATGCCACCCCTTATTATTATTACTTAGGATTTTGGCCCCCATTTATATAGTAAATTATCTCCCACACCCTTACTCATACTTTGTATTACTTGGTGGATCTACCATGATCCTTATATTCTTTGTCTAATATGTGGTGTGGTCAAGAGCTTCTGGTGTGTTTATGAGTCATCTTTCTCCGTTTATTAATTTTTCTTAGGGTCTAGTGATATTTCTCTATGATTGTCTAATATGTTTTATTTCTAGTGATTTTTTTATAGTTTCTTTATTTATCCCACTTTAGGAGGAACTAGAAGCTAGTATTAGACATGAAAACCTTCCAAATAATGAGGTAGGTGGTCACTAAATTTTACTCATAGTCTCTCTGTATTTTCTTCAAGTACTTCCTTGATCGATCATACCATCTTCACTAAAAATTGAACTCATTTTGAATTAATGGTTTGGATTATTGTTTCCTTAGTTTAAAACCCCTTTTAAATTTCTTGAATCTAGAAAAGGTTCTTCCTAATGGAACTCATTATTAATAAATATGAAATTTTGATTATATAAAAAAATATATTTACTTTTTCTAAAAAATAAATGGATAAAAAAAGGAGATGCCTCTAATTGAAACCTTGAACTTATTTGGATTTAAATCATTAAATGACTACTATGTTTAAATAGATAAATATGGAATTGTGATTTTAATGGAGGATTTTGAAATGTAAATTCACAGTCATCAATTTGGTAAATGTTGTTGAAGTATTGATAATTCTTTATGAAATTACGACTGATTTTAAGGTGATTCCCAAGTTTTGAATTAGAGTTTTCCTTAATTGAATAAATGTGTTGCTGAATGGAACTGGATTTTATGAAATTGAAGGTGGATCATGAAATGATTTTGATATAGTAAATTGGTAAACCATGAATTATGGAATGGGTTTGAATTTTATAATGTTAAATGTTGAATGTTGACTTATGAATTGGAAATTAATTCTTAAGTAAATTGGTAAATGTTCAATGTTGTATGGAACTAATTTGTAAATGGATAATGATGATGAAATGTTAAGGGAACTTTTAAAAGATATGTCTGAATAGACCTTATGATTTTTTTACTCGTGATTGTACTCATATGGAAAAATCCCTACATGATGGTTGTGAATTCTTATGTGATAGAGATTCTAAAAACTATCCATAGATAGTACATGAAAACACCTGTAAGGGTAGTCATGAAAACATACACTATAGGGGATGTGTAAACACACCTCAGGGAGGTCGCGATACTCATATGGAAAACACCCTCTAGGGCAGTCACGATGTATACATATAAAATACCCAAAAGGGTTTTTACGCTACGAAAATTTTGATTATTTGTGAAGGAATATTAGCGACAAAATCTTGTCGTAAAAAGTCATTTGCAATAGGAGTCTGTTGCTAACACACCATAGAAAAAATGGCATTGCAATTGTGATTATTTGTGACGGTCCATCGAAAATAGTGATTAATTACAAAAGAGGAATCATTTGTCACAAATAAGTATCATATTTTTCTTTAAATAACAAATTGTGGCAGACTGGGATTCCATCACAAATAGAAGTGTTTTCAAAAAATAATTATTGAAAATTATTAAAAATAAATTAATAAATAAAATTAGTTATTTTTTTAAAAAAATATATTTATTTAAATGTTATTTAAATATTAAAAGAATAAAACTAGGTTAAAAAAATAAAAAAATAAAAAAACTCACAAATAATTAAAATTTATTAAAATATTGAAATTTATTAAAAAATTTAAGAATAATTAATTTTTTTAAAATATATATATTGAATAATTATTAGAATAATTAAAAAATTAAATATATTTAAAATTAGTTAAAATGATTAAAATATTAAATATATTGAAAAAAATAATAATTTAAAATTTTAATAAATTTAAAAATAATGAAAAAATAAAAATTAATTAAAAAAATTTAAAACATTAATGTGTTTAAAAAATAATTAAATATATAAAACATATATAAAAATCATTATTTTATAAAAAAAATTAAAAAATTTTAAAAAATTAAAACAAACCTAAAAGTGATACATCATTTTTTACATAATATGTTTGTCAAACCAAATTACACAACAGTCATAAAACATAAAAAATAATCAACTATCGTCACGTGGAGGACAATCACTTGAAGTACCAGGGGAGAAAACTCTATACCAATGCCACGTTCAAGTCTATGAATATAATCCATCATCTGCTTATCTCTCTGATGCGGCTGCTCATGCTTCTCTTCCCTCTTTTTCTGCATTTGCTTAATCATAGAATCCGGAGCTCTCAACCTCGCCCCATACTATTCAGTGGATAAAGACATCAACATTGACTCTCCACACTCTTCCATCATGCTCACTAATGCCATCACAGAAGTACCACAATAACTCAAATGTGTCAGTGTATAACAAATACCAATCACCTAAACTTTTTTGATAACCTGCGAAGTCGCCTATATCCAAGACCCCTCACCGAAACCCGAATCCGTAGTGAAATATTTTTCACTATTGGATTTATTATCCTGTGAATGATATGACACAACCTTATATGTTTCCTATAAATATAATTAAAAATTAGAAAAACAATAAAATTAATATCTGTGATTTTTTCTAAAAATTTACTAACCAAAATTTGGTGTTTTCATTTTCCTACAACGTCCCCTATAGAGGGATCAGTATATATCTTCTTATAAACATAAAATTCCATAATATATGGGTCAACAAAAACCTTTATAATTTTTTTTAAAAAATTAGTTAATATATATATATATATATTAATAAATAATATCACTTACCGTATGTCATTGATTTATGGTAAATGTATAATTTCCAACCCCATGGGTGACCACATTCCTCCCTCATCTCTGACTTCCAACTGATGAAATCATCCTAAAAGTATCTCTTGTATAGAAGGATCACTATCTATAGCATACCTAAGCTGAGATATAGTCTGGTCGATGGGATACGAAAGACCGGTTGAAAACAGTAGCACAAGAGTTTTCCACAGATCACTTTATGATGTTGAATTGAAACTAACAAAAGCACTCACGTATAAAAATATCCCATTCCTCATGGATAAGCCCTCCCATTCTATTAGTAATTCATGAAAAAAAATTCTACAATACAATTAAAAAACTATGTTATTAATTAAATAATCTTTAAAAAATTTAAATAATTTAATAACATTCAATCCAGTGGTCGAACATCTGGTAACGTACGATGATAAGAACCAGGTACCCTGACTCCCCTAGCTCAGAAAAAAAATTTCATAGAATTTCACCAGCCTTCCCGATAACTGAATGTGAAAAATATAAAACTAATAGAAAATAATCAAAAAATTATTAGCAAAATTGATACAAAAAGTTAATATAATTTAAATATCTTAAACAATTAAACATTCCTTTATTAAAGAGGATAAAAATCAACAGATGGTCCCATCTCTCGAATAGGATCCTAGAATCATCAATTGAGAAATACTACGCCCCGTATTAATTGGTTCACCAAGGCAGGGATCAGTTAAATCGAGCTCATCAGTAGGAAGTCTGACATTAGCGAAAGAATGAAATTGATCATCAGGGTCATCCCTAGACATTTGAAACTAATATTTTTACCTTTAGGATATTGTTAACACATATATCAAATATAAAAAAGTAATAAATACCAGAATATAATAATCATACCTATAATAGACTATTAATACAAATATCTAACATAAAAAAATAATAACTATTAGAATATAATAATCTCCTATAACTAAAGGCCTAAATATAATATATCAATCATCCTATTCTTCATCATTTTCATCAAGATCAATGCCTCTATCCTCATCTTTAGGTTCTTCACCTTCCATATGACTTTTAGTTTCATCATCCATTATTACTTCATCGATATTATCTATATCATCAACCCTTAATTGGGGAGTTTCATCATCGATAATTATATCTCTTCTAGCAAGAGATATACTTTGGGTTGTTTCATGAAAATTTTTAATATGTTGCACTTATATAAAACAATATTCATTTTCAATAAACTAAGTGTCACATGATTTTATTTTTATCAAACTCCACCAAAAAAATCTATTGAAACATCACAGTAATTTTCATAATAAACATGATTTGGTAGATGTTACAACATAAATGGTTGATTTGATGCAGGAAGACTGTTATATTTAATATCAGTGTCTCTAAATCATTGATAAAATCGAAACCCTCAATCTGTATCAAAATAATGACATTTAAACATTGTTACATAATTTTTTCCCAGATAAAATTACTCAATTGTTTCGTCCAACCTACCATAAAAGTCAAATTTACATTCTTTATGATGGTATCCTTTAAAAAAACCAGTATTCATTTATTTCTGTGAGTCATCATATATGCATGAATGGACTCTAAATCCATTAAACACATACCCAATATAAGATTTTAAAAAAATTGATAGAGGATTTTTGAGAACACATAATTGACTATAAATTTTATTTTCATGTCGTGTTTTATATAAAAAATAAAAAATAATAATAATATATATCATAGAAAAATTGATTTATTATTCCATATAAAGAAACTTAATTTACTAGTCTTTGAAACCAATATGAATATTTTTGTTGATGATGTTATTCAAGAGAAACAGGTCTAATTTTTATAATTTTTTTGATATGGTCGTCATATAGTCTATAAAAAGGTTAATGTAAATAAAGGTGTCTTTTATAAATATTTAACTAAATAATAATAAAAATAGTACTTACTGCAAAAATCATTTAATTTATTCACAATTCAGTATAACATACGTATAATCTCTGTAAATTTCTTCATATGTAATACATCATTCACAATAACCATCAAAACCATGTTTATACTAATTGAAAACTGGAAATTGATGGTCTATGACATCATCAAAATTTTCTACTTTTCCACCCATGAGATTTTGTTTTAAAGGATATTCTAACTGAAAATAATAGGTGAAAAATTTAAAATTTTCTCCAACAAGTATGCTTCTACAGTTGACCCTTCGACCAATGTCATGTTACATACATTTTTATTTAGTTTTTTCATACATCTCTCAAATAGATACATCCATCGGAATTTTACTGGACCTGTACATTTAGCTTTATATGGAAAATGCAATATTGAATGTTCCATGGAATCAAAGATGTATGAGGAGAATATTATATCCAATTTACATAAAATTAAAATATCCTTTCCTAAAAAACTAAATGCTTCATAATACAATGTTTTTCACAAGTATCTCACAAAAAATATGATATTTCAGTCTAAATTTCCCCTATTAAAAAATTCAGCATCCCTCTAAGATCAACTGGTAGTAATATATCAATTATGACATGGAAGTCATGACTTCATAACCCGATAATATGCTAATTTATAACACAACAAGAAAAATACAAAGCGTAACCATATGGTAACCTCAAATCACTAATCAATTGGTAGAATAATACACATTTTTTGTTTGTAAGTATGTAAGATACTTTTGTATTTGTTAATTTGTGAGATATTTCATCTTCTAATAATTGAAGTTCAGGTTTTCTGAAAATCTAGGGAAGATCAAACCTTGACTTTAAATTATATTTTTTCTTACTAGGTGTGACCGACACAGTATAAAATATTTTATCAAAAAAATATTCTTAGTATGAGTTACATCTCACTTGTGACGAACCAATAAATCAGTCGAATTTGGAGGATCGCAAATACTACTCAACATTATCTAATTAAAATCTATCAAAAAAACATTTTAGTATTGTTCATTTATGGCTCGTCCAAAAGTAGTAGTAGGTAATATAGAGACAATATATTTTATGTGATAACCTGAGAGCACTACCAGATGTTCATCTATTTCCATTGAACCTTTTTTGAAATTATTTCTATTCCTTAGAAAAGGGTGATCTGCAGGAATAAATATCCGATAATTGTTAAAATTACCAGGCTTTCTCCCATTACCAAACATAAACACTTTTTTCATAGCCATATGGTACGAACAAGATTTTAGACCCTGCTTTCTCTATCTAGATAACATAACGTACATCATAAAGTAACTAATCGTCCATAATAGTGTTGTCTTCACTACAAAATTATAATAGAAAACTATATCAAATATAGTCACATCGTTGTTCCATAATGAAATTAACTCATTAATTAATGGATTCAAATAACCATTAATATTCTTATTTGGATGTCTTGGAATTAATATTATAATATATATATATATATGTGTGTGTGTGTGTGTGTGTGTGTGTGTTTATTTCATCAACATCTCCAAAGGTAAGTAATATGAATTTATTAAAATAGTCCAACAAGAATATTTAATATTGTAAACAACAAATAGACAGATACCATAACTGGAAAGGACTAGCTGTATGTTACAAGGTTTTGAAGAAAAATAAGGATGCTTTGATCAATGTTTTTTCATGAATCACCATCACATTGATGATTTAAGATTTTAGGGATTGAAATATTTTTTTATTATATGTCATTAATCTGGTTGTGTTGCGAGACATAGATAAATGGTGTAAATGAGGTGGAATTAGAAAATAGCACAACTGTTTCATAAGAACACTAGACTCTCCTTGTTATGCCTCTTTATACCTTGATTCTCCACATATTTCATAATTAACCTAGGATTCATAATTACCATCATATAAGATGTAGTAATTTCAACATGGATGGATTTCTAGATTACTGAGACCAAAATTGAGAACCAACCTCTAACTTCAATATAAACTTGTGGGTAATATATTTCAATCAGGAAACAATAATTTAACAAATGATAAATCTGAACAAAAAAACTAGTTGACAATCCAAAAACTTATTTAATATCCACATTTTTTTTAACATCATCAATTTTTCTCATTTAGGATCTTGAATATAAGGAATCATCAATAGATTTTAGTAAATTAAAAACCAAGGAGGTTCTGATTTAGGATTTAGAATATCATTTTCAGTTGTTGTTTCAGGAATAGATAGACCATCTACCTCAAGTAATAAATTCTGAAATGATGGATCCAGAGCCAAAATATTTATATTTTCTACTGAATTTGTTTCACCACGTTGATACCAAATAATATTCTCCTTCTGAAAACCAAAACACAACAGATGACATCCAAAATTTTGAATGGTTTCGAATATCATAATATCACATTTATAATGTAGACATTTAATTTTTCCTTCCAAAAAAACTCAAAATTGTATTATTCAAATAATATAATGTTTTTAACTTGTTCAATATAGAATGGATTCATACAAGATGTATTTGGATTTTTGTAGTTATTTATCCAATCATAATCTCATAATAGAAACTATTGTTTAATTCATTAATCTATAGTTATCTAAAAAACAATATAAAGAATAGTAATTATTACTAATCACTTTGACTAGTATTAAATTATTATTATATTTTAACACCTTAAAATACTCTAGAATATGATCAAAGTGAGGTGTTGGGTTAGGCTTGCATTACGGGGCCCATAAAGGATCAGTGCAGATAGAGTAAAAATATTACACATGTTATATAAGACACACGATATTTTATGAACATAAAAGAATATCTCTTGAACGTTGTATCTTATGAGAAATCGAAGAACAAAGTTGGTTCAGGGATGTGGGGTTTACCCTTGGCGCAACAAAACATTTGTGAGTGTCATGTGTTTAGTAACATGGAATGTGTGGGTAATTCATTTAATATTTTTGTTAAAATGTGTCATTAAAATTTAAAGCATATTTCAAATTGTGTATCATATGAAAAATCTAAGACCAATATTGGGTTAGGGATGTTGGTTTTACAATAGGTGAGACATAACATTTGTGAGTGTCATGTGTTTAATTATGTGAACATTCATAGGTAATTCATTTAATAATTTAATTATAATTTCACATTAAAATTTAATTTTTCTTTCAAACTGTGTATTGAATGAAAAATTTGATATCACCATTGGGTCTAATATGTAGGGTTTACCCTATGAGTTTCATAACATTTCAGAGCACCGAGTGTTTGGTTACATCACGCGTGAGGGTAATTAATTTAAAATTTTTATGATAATTTCTTATCAAAATTTTAAGTATCTTTCCAACTATGTATCATATGAAAAATCGGATTCCAACACTGGGTTTGGGATGTGGGGTTTACCCTTGGAGCTACATATCATTTGTGTGTATCCCTTGTTTAGTAACATCGCACGTGAGGGTATCATTTTTAATCTATTATTTATATTATTTGTATATATTATATATATTTATATATATAAATATGTATTACAATATTTATACAAATTATTAAAAAATTATAATAAAAAAATTTGTAAAAAAATTAATATTTACAATTTATTAATGATATTAACTACTTAATTGTAAAGTATTATAAATTATGTAATGATTAATATTAATTATTTAATTTATTAATACAATTTTAATAACTACTAGACACACACACACACACAGATATATATATAGATATCATAATTTTTTAATTAATATAAATACATCAAATATATTCTAACTCATTTCTAAACAAATATATAAATATCAAACCGATATAAACATATATATATATATATATAATTTATAAATAATTTTATTTATAGTAAATTTTGATTGTAAATATATTTAATTATCTTGAATTAACAATTTATATAAATAATTTTTAAAAACATTTGAGTTCATATTTTTTATTTAATAATAATTTTGAATTGATATTTATTTGAATTAATAATATTTTAATTAATATTTTTTACACTAGACATTTTATAATAATTGTGCAAGTTGGGTTCTTTTAAAACATTTTTACGAATTATTAATTGTAATTATTTTAATTAATAATTTTTTTATGAATTATTGTGAATTTATAATTATTATATTTTTTTAATAATTTATTTAAAATTTATTATTTTTATTTTATAATTACCACTAATATTTATAATTTACTAATAAAAAGGACTCCATAATTATTAATTATTATAAATAATTATATTAATTTTATTAAATATTTAAATTAATATTTCATTTTATATAATTAAAATATTTTACACATTTTCAATAATTCTTCGTATTTTTTTATATTTTTATAGAAAATGTTATATAAAATTATCCTAATTATAATTATCTATGTTTTTAATAAATATTATATATTTTAAATTGTTATTTTTTTAATTAAACAAAGTTTTAACATTTTTTATAATTTTTTTTATCAATAATATTTTTTTAAATTTTTTTATTTAAATTAATTTTTTCATCATTAATAAAAATCAATCATATATATTTATTTTAAATGTTATATATATATATTAGAAAATTTATTAATCAAATCTATTTACATCAAATTAATTATTGCATATTTTTAAAACAAATAAACATATAAAATCTATATACTTCTATACACATGATCACCGAGACACAAAAATCTAAAAACTGAAAAAAAAAACGATTACAAAAAAATATTGATTGATCAAAAATCTGGAAAATTTATAATAAATTTATGGGAACCCTAAACACAGAAAAATAAACCTAGGTTTTAAACAAACCACCATTTTTCGAAATGATTTCAAATTTCCAACATTTTTTTAACAATCATCATATTTCGAATAATAATATAAAATAATAAACAAAAAGAAACCCTAAAACCCTAAAAAATATTCTGTTAAATTTAAAATCATAGAATTATCAAAACACCTTAAATCAAATGAAATAAACTCATGCGGAACTAGGACCCAAAATAGGGAATTTGAAATATAGATTAAACATAAACGTCAAATGAATTATAAAAAACTGATATATTTATAAAACTTGGTTTTTTCAAACCATTATTTTCAACATTTATCCAAAATATGCCAAAAATGTTAGAGTATAGAACCAGAGTTTATACCTTGTAGATCTGAGTCAAAATTAGCCAAAATTGGGAGAATGAGACATTTTTAAAGATACAAGGGGTGGCGAGGATGAGGGTTTTCCATCATGGAAGTTGGGGGAAGAAAGAAGAAAATAGATGAAGAGAAAATGAGGGTTGCATGATCTTAAATTGGTATAATTTATTCAATGAAAATAATTATGTCGTAAAAACAAATTCGGTCAAAACCATTTCTGATGGGCTTAAATACCCAACGTAAATATATTCCATGTGGTATGGTAGGGAATCCCACTAAAACTATTTGTGGTGGACCTCAAATTCAGTAGAGACCCTGATCTTAACGTACATGTACATTACATTACTTTTGCGGAATACTTAGTACATAACAAAAACACACACACTCAAGGACCGTAATATTTTAGTGTCTTTGGAAACTTGGAACGTAATCTTCTAATCGTGGTGAATGATCTTCAACATATTCCATAAAGATATTCCACTTTTTTTCTTACCTAAAACCTTTTTTTATATCCTGGAGAAAAGAAAACATAAAAGGGTGAGCTCAAATGCTCAGTAAGGGTAAACAAAAGAAATATCAATCACATCATATACATAAGAACATAACTTTTAGAAATCGTAACCTAGAAAAGAAATCATAATTTCATAACATGGGATAAATCATAGTAGTGAAATGTAATCCCAATAATCTTAACTTAAAACATGAAACTTTGTGGCATACACACATAATCATAGAGAATCATTTCTTATTAGTCAAGACTCATTGCCAAGACTATCTTATCAGACAAAGTCCATTTCTGAACCGAGTTCACTCCTCGTTTCAGTCCTGTTTCACTGAACCGTTTTAACCTGCCATTCCAGCCATGTCTATCTCATGAGATATAAAATCTTTACCCAATTCATTGGAGGAAGATACAGGTCCCACCCATCTCATAATGATAGCATTCTTATGTGTGCCACAAAATCATAAACCATACATCATAGCATAACCCATGTAATAAAAATGGGAATCTTAAACATCGTGACATAATAAAACAATTCATATAAGATAAAAGAATTCATAAAAATATTTCCATCACAACATAATAAAATCCATGTAATAATAGGGATATAAACAGAACCCCATGTTATCTTAGATGGAAAATAATTTTGATAAAACACTTGAACTCCATTCTTGAGGAAAATATCCTTTCTACTTAAAAAACATTTTTTTTCTTAACATTTCATACAATTTTAAACTAAATGAAGTTGATTAAAAATAAACTTGAAAACTTGTAAAGGAAGCTTCTTGGAAATAATGTTTTAAAAATCCATTCATGTCGTATAAGTTAAAAAAAATAATCTTCTCATACTTTTGTCAGAAAAGTCAAAAAAGTACCTCGTACGAAAAATGAAAAAATATCCCTTTCATATCTTTTACTAAAAACTCACCGAAGGGTAAAATTGTATATAAACTACTGTATAAGGATATAAATATTACATATTGAGGAAATATGGATGTGGATGATAAAATACACCCCAGTAAATACCAAAGTATAAACAATCTCGGATAAAAATGAGATTGTGATATTTTCCCTTACCTTAGTCCAATTTGCTTCATAAGTGTCCGAACCTCCTATATAATGATTTAAATAATGTCATTGACTTATTCTAGAATCATACTCATTGTTATGATATCGTATATGGTTCACTTATGACTTTATTTTACCCGTTCTTTTGTAAATTCCATGTTAAAGAGCGTTTTGGGTAAAATCGTTTCATTTGTCGTCCTTGTTTTGACTTGTAATTATTCATATGATTACTTAGATCATGATTACATAATTCCAGAATATAAAACATGATTTATATATAATATATATTCAGAATATACATATATATAATAGATCAGTTAATGGAAAGAAATACACCGTTCATGGAGACGGTAGGTCGTACGTACGCATGAATGCTATTTTCGTTTCCTTATTGAGTTGAATGGAATTAAGTTGATGACACACATATATATACACATAAATCCAGTATCATTATTATGTAATATATTTCATTGTTACTTATTATATATACTTTATAATCATTCATGAATGGTTAACGTGGAGAATGAATCTTATCACGTCGTGGAGACGGTAGTCCGTACGTACGCACGAGCGATGATATCATTCTCATGATTGTAGAATTGTATTGGAGTGTATGTATACTATTTCAGAATCAATATCACTTTAAAATAATCATATATAGTTATTATGTACACCATTATACCCATCCAAGTAAGGTGGTGGTGGAAAATAGATTACACCACGGCATGGAGACGGTATTCCGTACGTACGCACGCGAGGTGATTTCATTTTCCGTAGGATGGATATATGGTGAAATAAGGTTGTTTCATAATTATAATAAAATATCAGTATATGAGTGATACTTATGTTATTACTTCATAATTAAACAACCTAAGAAGAAGAAGTGGAAGAAGAAATAAAGATGAAAGAATCGGTAACGGACATTACCTCTTCTTTGAAGCGTCTCTTTGAGTCTTCCTATTAGGGCACTAAAATTGGTCTTTGAAGAATACCAGGACCTATAGGATGTTTATAGATAAGTGAAGAAGAGAATTTGGCAGGGGTTGGCCGAGCTTGAAGGCTCAATGTGGTGTGATGAAGAGAGGGAGGAGGATCCCTTTTATAAGGGAGGAGAGGGTCACCTTTGGAATAACAAAAAATATTATTTTATTATAAAGCCAAATTAGTTTTTAAATAGCTAAAAATTGATATATATCAAATATAAGGTGGGTATGGGTCGAAATCCTTTCATCAAATAGAATTTAGACAAGTTTAGGTCATTATATTAACCTTATCTTTTAGTTTTAACTCTTAGTTAATTAAATTGACATTTACCATGTCACTTTGTATTTTTATATTATATAGTTAATAAACTTACAATATATATCCAAGCGACCCCCAAGTGGTCCATTAATGATACACCTATCATGATATAAGTATCTTGGCCGAAAATTATATTTTTAGGAATAAAATAACAATCAATAATATAATATTTATTTTAAACACTATTTTATGTCAATTTTGACACTATATAGTAATTGATTTTTGTGAAAATCATAACAGAATTATTATTTCTAAAAAAGTTAATTAAATCAATACTAACATGTCCTATTAACCTATAAAATTAGTGTAATTGATAAAAAGTCTCAAATTACATTTATTTGGGTATTTATAACATCAATTATGTCAATATTTCATTAATAAGATAATTACTGCATCATCTTTGTGTCATAAATAAATTAACTTATTTAAAGTCTAAAAATTACAAATAAAATATCATTATGTAGGAACTTTTCTTATATTTCTAATGAATATTTATAGTCTAATTTATCTTATGTATAACCCTGTATTAAAAATGATATACCTATTAAACTTTGATTTTAACAATTTTAACCCTTCTTTAAATAAATTAATAATAAATGTCCTAATCGAATCCAAGTGGGCCTAAATGGTCATATTTTATTCCTAAGGTTGTTTTTGGTCTAATTAAACTTATCCAATAGAATTAGGACATGTGTTAGGGTAATAATAATATCATTTTCAACCTTAATTACCCTCTTTACTTTTAACCGTGGTAAAAAAAAGTAAAAGGTTACTATTCACCAAAAATTATATTCATCTCATTGAACCACATTTTACTTACTAACATCATCCTTGTCTCTCGGATTTTTGAAATTCCACTCACAGAAGCGGTAAAATTAAGTTTTATGAAAAATTCATTATTTTAACTACCACTTAGTGGTTTCACTATTCATCAAAAAATGAAAGTTTCCAGAAAAATAACAAAAATTAGGCCTAAGCTATATTTGATATTATGAATTCAAAAATGATATCTATTTTACCAAATTCAAAACTTATCAGTTGCGTTAATTAATTTAAAAATTAAATCCCATCGTCAAAACAAATAGCGTGTTTTTAAGAGATAATAACTATCAAAAGATTAACACTTGTTTATGTCAGGTTTAAATGTGAAATTACATCCAATGACCAACATTGTATTAAATTGTAAAAATATATTCTAAATATATTTTAAAACCACTCAAATTAATAATTTATCACTATTAATTATTTCGATTGAAAAAGTTGTTTTTAATTACAATTTAATAATTTTCACTATTCGTCAAAATATGAAAGTTATCCGAAAAGTACCAAAATTTCTCCCTAAGCTAATTTCGATATTCCGAATCCAAAAATGAATTCCATTTTGAAAACTAAAATTTCAAAAATTTGAAAAAGTGGTTATTACTATTTATAACGGCTAGTTTTAATAATATTTTAATAGCATATTGTTGTTTAGTGAAACTCGGTATTGCGTACTACACACGCTATCGAGGAAGGTCGTGATTGCGTGTAATGCAAGGCAAGTAAAAGATGCGTAGTATGCAAGATCCTTTTGGTGTAGCGTACAACACAAGACATTAATAAAATTAAAAAGAATATTTTTCATAAAATCTCGGGGTGTTACATTCTACCCCCTTAAAATGAATTTCGCCCTCGAAATTCGTTGGGGTTGTAAATGGTTTACTACTCGAAAGTTTCTTTAATAGAAACCCACATTGTAAAAAGGAATACCAAAACTTAGCTTTTAAAAACTAAAGTATGAAACGTAACGGTTACCCAAATTAACTAATCACTGGGGTTCTACATAGGAGAACATAGGTGAAAATATGGATACGGAAGAGAAATCTAGCCATCATGTTCTGATAGAGAGTGGTATAGAACATGGCTATGAAAAATCCAACAATCACAAAGCCATAGATTTGTGATGATCTAAGGTACCATCTAATTCATCAGATATAAGAGCAATAGGACAATATTTTTGGTTTTCAAGATCATTTCCATAATGTTGATGAAATTGGAAATAGAAGAAATACTTTCGTGGTTTTGGTATAGTCTCACCGTTGGTCGTTCTATGGACAATTTCCACTTCATCTCTTAATGAAATGAAATTGAATTTTTCATTCTTGATGTGTTAGCAGATCGTGTGATAGAATGATGGGTCATTCCATCTGTCTCAAACAAAAGGATAGAAAATTTATCAAAAAATACATAAGCCCATCTATAGTGAGATTAATCATATATGGTTCCTAAAATGGACTTATACTTCTTATATTATACTGCTTAATATAATAAAACTAGTTTCTACTAAACAGGGACTTCCTGTAGGCTTGTGGTAGGCGATAAAGTCTAGTCGCACTTCGGTTGTGGGTTCGATTCCCACAGCCTTGTCCGACGCGATGGGCTGTCGCCCGTCCTACAGGTTGTCCTTTTCTAAAGCTATATTACTATAACATCCCATCAATAATATCGAAAAAAGTTCTATCCTTAAAAAATACTAACTTATGTCCAACATAATCCATTCCAATCTTTAGGGTTATCTAAAATACTTCGGTCCAAGCTCATAGTATAATGAAAATGATTACTTGAAATGTCACATAACAATCACGTGAATGCCATCATTTATCCCCGATATAAGATATATCTTGTTGGTCAAATTACAAACATGTGAATACCTTAATCATGTATTTTCTTGAAGAATGAATACCCATTGAGCCTTAGTGAAAACATGAATGCAGTAAAAAGTTAACACTCTCCACATACCAAAATCCTCAAAATTCTTTATACTCAAACCATGATATCACTTAGTCCTTATATCAATAATGAGCTCATGAATACTGTCAAACATTTCATTTTCTCGTTTTCCCATCATTATGCGCATATCATCTTTTTTTCCAAAAATATCTCATTCACATTCCATGGTTACCGGTACCATTGAAAACCATAATAGACCAATACATAAATATTCCAATATTACACGATACTATATACAACATTATTTTGGAATCCCATTACATAAACACATAATCATTCCACCACATCGTTTTCATCTTCAACATGTCCAATAGTGATCGCATGTGACTTCCATTTGTCCTTTGACCTAAGTGGTTGCTCATGTCGATCATCACTAACCCTTGGATTAGGTCATTTATTAGCATAATTCCCCATTTCCTTGCACTTGAAGCATTGAAGTGTTGGTGGTGCGTTCTCTGCAGTCTTTTATTTATTCACATCATTAGAAACCCTTTTTCCATTACTTCGACACTCGGCTGCTCGATAAACTTATTTTCCACACTTAAAAACATTTTCTAGTCCCTTTAATACAATCTACACCATGCTTCTTTCTACACTTTGAGCATAAGGAAACATTCATCTTATTTTCACCATTATTCTGAGATTTCTCCTGGAACTCCATCTTTCGTTTCTTGTGAAAACTGTGAGATGGAAAAGCAACACCAACTTCTATTTCTACCTTGATAGCACAACGCACAATTTCTTCATAGCTACTAAAGTCTCTTATATCTAATGCCCTTCGAAGATTTGGTTTTAATCCACTTAAGAATCGATCAACTTTACTTTCAGGTTGGATGATAAATCCAGATTCATACCTTGAAATCCTTGTAAAATTTGCTTCGTATATACCAACAGATTCATCATACTTTTTCTTTATTTCAAGAAACTACTTCTCTATCTTTGTTCGAAGAATACGAGGGAATTACTTATTGAAAAATAAGTTCTTGAACTCGTCCTATTCCATGGACTCAATTTCATCTCTTGGCCTCGTATTCTTGATAAGATTCCACCATTGATCAGCATCACCTTTCAAATGATACACTGCTAAGATGACTTTATCATGTTCAGAACATTGAAGAACATAAAATAACTTTTCAGTAGTACTGATCCATTGTTCAGCAACAAGTGGATCAGAAGACCCACTGAAAGAAGGTGGACGTTGCCTCATGAAGGACTCAATAGAATATTGTTCCCTTATCTGCTCATTTGGAAGTCCAGAATGATTCATAGCTTGTGTAAGTATAGAAATAAGATTTTGAACTCCATCTCCCATAACATTTTTTTGTTCAGGATGACAATCATCGCATTTTCCATTACGTTGATCAACACAGTTCCTTCGGGTTCCAGCCATCATCTAAAACCCAAAAAGAATAGTGTGAGAGGCAAAAATCACGCTAGGGAAAACAATATAATAAAGGGGGAGTACCTTCAATATCTAACATCTTGGGTTACCGTAATTCTAGTACTATAACCTATACTTATACTTAACCTTAGGGACATCCATATACATACCTTAGAAATATCTATAGGGATCTCACTAAAGTTATCGCATCCTAGTTTCCAAAGGTTGACTAAACCCTTCCTTTGATACCAACTGTAGAGACCCGAAGCTTAACGTATATGGAAATTACATTACTTTTGTGGAATACTTAGTATATAACAAAAACACACACACACAAAGGCCGTAATAGTTTAGTGTCTTTGGAAACTTGGAACGTAATCTTCTAATCGTGGTGAAAGATCTTTAACATCTCCCATAAAGATCTTCCCCGTTTTTCTTACCTAAAACCTTTATTTATATCCAGTGGAAAAGAAAACATAAAAGGGTGATCTCAAATGCTCAGTAAGGGTAAACGAAAGAAATATCAATCACATCATATAAATAAGAACATAACTTTTGGAATCTTAACCTGGAAAAGAAATCATAATTTCATAACATGGGATAAATCATAGTAGTGAAATGTAATCCCAATAATCATAACTTAAAACATGAAACTATGTGGAATACACACATAATCATAGAGAATCATTTATTATTAGTCAAGACTCATTTCCAAGACTATCTTAGTGGACAAAGTCCATTTCTGAACCGAGTTCACTCCTCGTTTCAGTCCTGTTTCACTGAATCGGTTTAACCTGCCGTTCCAGCCATGTCTATCTCATGAGATATAAAATCTTTACCCAATTCATTGAAGGGAGATATAGGTCCCACCCATCTCATAATGATACCATTCTTATGTGTGCCACAAAATCATAAACCATACATAATAGTATAACCCATGTAATAAAAATGGGAATGTTAAACATTGTGACATCATAAAACAATTCATATAAGATAAATGAATTCATAAAAATATTTACATCACAACATAATCAAATCCATGTAATGATAGAGATAGAAACATAACCCTATATTATCTTAGATGGAAAATAATTTTGATAAAACACTTGAACTCCATTCTTGAGGAAAATATCCTTTCTACTTCAAAAAGATTTTCCTTTCTTAAAATGTCATACAATTTTAAACTAAAAGAAGTTTATTAAAAATAAACTTGAAAACTTGTAAAGGAAGATTCATGGAAATAATGTTTTAAAAATCCATTCATGCCGTATAAGTTAAAAAAAACATTCTTCTCGTACTTTTGTCGGAAGAGTCAAAAAGTACCTCGTACGAAAAATGACAAAAGATTCCTTTCATATCTTTTACTAAAAACTCACTGAAGGGTAAAATTGGATATAAACTACTGTAGAAGGATATAAATATTACATATTGACGAAACATGGATGTGGATGATAAAATACACCCCAGTAAATACCAAAGTATAAACAATCTCTGATAAAAATGAGATTGTGATATTTTCCCTTACCTTAGGTCCGATTTGCTTCGTAAGTGTTAGAACCTAATGTATAATGATTTAAATAATGTCATTGTATTATTCCAGAATCATACTCATTATTATGATATCATATATGGTTCATTTATGACTTTATTTTACCCGTTCTTTTGTAATTTCCATGTTAAATAGTGTTTTTGGTAAAATCGTTTCATTTTTCGTCCGTGTTTTGACTTGTAATTGTTCATATGATTACTTAGATCATGATTACATAATTACATAATATAAAACATGATTTATATATAATATATATTCAGAATATATATATATATATATATATATATATATATATATAATAGATCGGTTAATGGAACAAAATACACTGTTCATGGAGACGGTAGGCCGTACGAACGCATGAATGCTGTTTTCGTTTCCTTATTGAGTTGAATGGAATTAAGTAAATGACATACATATATATACACATAAATCCAGTATCATTATTATGTCATATATTTCATGATTACTTATTATATATACTTTATAATCATTCATGAATGGTTAACGTGGAGAATGAATCTCATCACGTCGTGGAGACGGTAGTCCGTACGTACGCACGAGCGATGATATCATTCTCATGATCGTGGAATTTTATTGGTGTGTATGTATACTATTTCAGAATAAATATCACTTTACAATAATCATATATAGTTATTATGTACACCATCATACCCATCCAAGTAAGGTGGTGGTGGAAAATAGATTACACCACGGCGTGGAGACGGTATTCCGTACGTACGCACGCGCGGTGATTTCGTTTTCCGTAGGATGGATAGATGGTGAAATAAGGTTGTTTCATAATTATAATAAAATATCAGTATATGAGTATTACTGATTTTATTACTTCATAATGAAACTACCAAAGAAGAAGAAGTGGAAGAAGAAATAAAGATGAAAGAATCGGTAACGGACATTACCTCTTCTTTGAAGCACCTCTTTGAGTCTTCCTCTTAGGGCACTAAGATTGGTCATTGAAGAATACCAGGACCTCAAAAACGTTTCTAGGGAAGTGGAAAAGTGAATTTGGCAGGCTTTGGCCTAGCTTGAAGGCTCAATGTGGTGTGAGGAAGAGAGGGAGGAGGAGCCTTTTTATAAGGGAGGAGAGGGGCACCTTTGGAATAACAAAAAATATTATTTTATTATAAAGCCAAATTCGGTTTTAAATAGCTCCAAATTGATTTATTTATAAGATAAGGTGGGTATGTGTCGAAATCCTCTCATAAAATAGAATTTACACAAGTTTAGGTCATTATATTAACCTTATCGTTTAGTTTTAACTCTTAGTTAAATAGATTGACATTTACCATGTCACTTTTTATTTTTATATTATATAGTTAATAAACTTACCATATACATCCAAGCGACCCCCAAGTGGTCCATTAATGATACACCTATCATGATATAAGTATCTTTTACGAACCGTAGATTTTTATGAATAAAATAAAAATCAATAATATAATATTTGTTTTAAAAACTATTTTATGTCAATTTTGACACTATTTAGTAATTGGTTTTTGTGAAAATCATAACAGAATTATTATTTAGAAAAAAGTTAATTAAATCAATAATAACATGTCCTATTAACATATAAAATTTGTGTAATTCATAAAAAGTCTCAAATTACATTTATTTGGGTATTTATAACCTCAATTATGTCAATATTTCATTAATAAGATAATTACTGCATCATCTTTGTGTCATAAATAAATAAACTTATTTAAAGTCTAAAAATTACAAATAAAATATCATTATATAGGAAATAGTTTTGGATTTCTAATGAATATTTATAGTCGAATTTATCTTATGTATAACCCTATATTAAAAATGATATACTTATTAAACTTTGATTTTAACTATTTAAACCCTTCTTTAAATAAATTAATAATAAATGTCCTAATCTAATCCAAGTGGGCCTAAATGGTCATGTTTTATTCCTAAGGTTGTTGTTGGTCTAATTAAACTTATCCAATAGAATTAGGACATGTTTTAGGGTTATGATAATATCATTTTTACCCTTAATTACCCTATTTACTTTTAACTGTGGTAAAAAAAGTAAAAAGTTACTATTCACCAAAAATTATTTTCATCTAATTGAACCACATTTTACTTACTGACATAAACCGTGTCTCTCGGATTTTTGAAATTCTACTCACAGAAGTGGTAAAATTAACTTTTATGAAAAATTCATTTTTTTAACTACCACTTAGTGGTTTCACTATTCATCAAAAAATGAAAGTTTCCAGAAAAAATACCAAAAATTAGTCCTAAGATATATTTGATATTATGAATTCAAAAATGATTTCTATTTTACCAAATTAAAAACATATCAGTTGCATTAATTAATTTAAAAATTAAATCCCATCGTCAAAACAAATAACATGTTTTTAAGAGATAATAACTATCAAAAGATTGACACTTGTTTATGTCTGGTTTAAAAGTGAAATTACATGCAATGACCAACATTGTATTAAATTGTAAAAATATATTCTAAATATATTTTAAAACCACTCAAATTAATAATTTATCACTATTAATTATTTCGATTGAAAAAGCTGGTTTTAATTACAATTTAGTAATTTTCACTATTCATCAAAATATGAAAGTTATCCGAAAAGTACCAAAATTTCTCCTTAAGCAAATTTTGATATTCCGAATCCAAAAATGAAGTCCATTTTGAAAACTTAAATTTAAAAAATTTCAAAAAGTGGTTATTACTATTCATAACGGCTAGTTTTAATAATATTTTAATAGCATATCGTTGTTTAGTGAAACTCGGTATTGCGTACTACACACGATATCGAGGAAGGTCGTGATTGCGTGTAATGTAAGGAAAGTCAATGATGCGTGTTTTTCAAGCTCTTTTTGGTGTAGCGTACAACACAAGATATTAATGAAATTAAAAAGAATATTTTTCATAAAATCTCGGGGTGTTACATATTCCATTGAAAATAGTCCATGATAAATGCTATTTGTGATGTGGAA
Organism: Viscum album; assembly: GCA_963277665.1. Classification (NCBI taxonomy): domain Eukaryota; kingdom Viridiplantae; phylum Streptophyta; class Magnoliopsida; order Santalales; family Viscaceae; genus Viscum; species Viscum album. Next base: position 1,203,371,249 of record OY728138.1, read on the forward strand.
TTTTTACATTTCAAATTACCCATCACAAATGACTAAAATTTTGGTAGTGTTATGTTACTATAGTTGGAATAGTTATTAATAATGCTCAGAAACACCCAGACATTAGCTAAAGTGTCAATAAAAATCTGGTTTCCCTCAAAACCTAACCAAACTCGGATCATTGCAAGACCTGAATGGTGTTCCAGATCCCCATGGGAGGGCACAACTACCTAGGTATCATAAATTGTGAATTGGGAATAATATTCTTGAGTTTATAAACATACAACGATAAACAAATCAAATAAAAAAAATCTTTATTTTTCAAACAAAACCATCTTTTAGAAAATTTCTGAATTGAATTACATAATTTAAAACAATGTTTAAAGAACATTAAAAAGGAATAAAACCAAAAAGACAGCCCAAGAACCTCCACATGGAAAGAGGCACTTCCCTTAATCTATCTCTACAACACCACATCACAATGGAAAACTAAAAACCCGAACCATTGTCACAAAAGCTACACCCAAACCAATAGAAACAATAACTAAGTCTACTTACACCCAATGGTGTAAGTTGGGTGTGAGACAAAGCTAGTAGGAAACAACCACTATGAGATTTTATGTTATAAACATTCAAAGATAAAAGGCTTGCATGTTTTCATAAATATTAAATGCTAGTTACAATTTCTAAAAGATACAACTTTAAATAAAAGCAGTTTTCAAGTGGGCTATTTTAAATAATTGACACTTTTAAATAAAATAACAAAGGTGCTGAATTTTCCATACAATCATATTGTGTTCCAATGGTAAGCCCATAGTATCTAATGAGCACAAGCAATGAGAAATAACCCCTAAGAACTAGCTCACTGTTGGTCCTAGGAACCTCGTATCTTTGTGAAAGTAACCTTCACAATATTCATTCTCATGCACACAAGCCAATATTATGGATCATACCCATAACCTAGTGGTCCCCCCATCATCATCATGATAATCATCATCATCATAGTTTAGTTAGTTTTGTCATTGTCAAACTTGCTACGTGAAACTGAGGCCAAACTCCACGGGATCACTAGCATACTAGTATAAGTCTACCCACCTAGATACCTGTGTTTCCCTCTTGTGCTCAAACAAGTTCAATAAGTAATGAAATATAAATTTCACATGAAAATTCCACTTCCACATCACACATTCACCAAACATCCCACATGTATATCACACGAGTCACATAATACCCTTTTTTCATTCAAAATTATTTTGAAACCATGCTCACACCAAAACATCCCAAAAAATGTTTCATATCTGTTTCACATTTCAGTAAATCCTTTAAACATTTTTTTAAAACATTTCCAGGATGACACAAATTACATAATATCCCACACACACATGTCACACAAATCCCTTTTCACCATAAAATCATTTTATAATCATACTCAAATGAAACATCCCATAAATGTGTTTTAAGCCTTTTATGCAACATAAAAAAACACTTTAGAAATTTATAGAACATTCTAAAAATGTTTGACATCTTAAATCAACTCTTTACCTTTGAAAAATCCATTTTAAGTGAATACAATCTCCAAAATAGTGCATGTACATCATTTTCCAACTTTTTTTAACTCACTAAACAGTTTTCAATTTTTATAAAACAATCCCAAGGGGTATAAACATGTTTTTCATCAAAGACCCATTTCAAAACCCTCTTTCATGGACAAAATAACACCAATACTATTACAAATTATATTTTCAGCCCCCAAAACCTTTATTTAACCACTCTCAAGTGCAATAAAAATACCACAAATATTACCACAAAAGATACACATGAAAAACACACATTTTCAAAAAATATATGCAGCATTAAAATTAAAAACTTAATAAAAACTTCCAAAAATGGTTCCAAAACCAATAATAATATAAGAAAAACATGATAAACATATAAATTAAGCAATTATAACTCATCTTATGATTCATACACATGAAACCACATACCAAAAGTGTCGAAACCCTCAAATCTTGGTGCGAAACATCAATCGCACCACTGCTGCTCCTCAAAGAAGATAAATCCCTCCTAGAACCCCATTATTTGACCAAAAAGAAACCAAATAAAACCATAGGTCTAAACCCTAGATTTTGGAAAATAATGAAACTTCAATAAAAGGAAATAAAACCAAAAGAAGATGGAATATACCAAGAAGGAATTCACTGACTTGAATGATCTTGAATAAATCACCCCAAATCCACCAAAGGATGAATCTCCCAGCATAAAAAACTGATATGTAGGATTGAATGAGGTAGATTAAGTTAATTGTGGTCTAAAATTGAGGATAAAGAGTGAAAATGGAATGGTTTTTGAAAATAATCAAATTACCTACTCAAATCAGGATGATTTGAGAAACCTTGAAATTTTTACCCGGATATATGATCCAAATGAGCTCCAAAGTAGTGAATTAGATAATGAGGGTGATCCTGGGGTTTTTGAATTTGGGTGGGAGGTAGAATCACTAAAAAATGGTAAACAATTAATGAGATATTGAAAAATTTATAAAAAACATTAAAGTATGAAATGGGATTACGGGTTGTCACAATACCTTAATAAAAAACCCAAAGCAATCATTATTATGGATTCTTATCGAGTAAAAATTGATATGCTGCTTTTAATATACTAGGGTATTCCAATTGTAAAGTGGAATGTGTGTTAAATGTTAAAAAATTAAGTAGTTATAAAAGAAAGAAAATTTATTTTTAAATTTGGAAATGAGCTCATGGTTTGGACCAAATTTTGAAAAGCCAATATTTCCTCCAAAATGCATGGGAAACCCCCAAATCAAAGAAAGAATGGAAATTAAATGAAAAATACCTTTAAAATAAGTCGTGGATGTAAAAATTCTCCCCAAAATAAATCTTTACCCACTCAGAAAGCCACATCAAGGATTAAATAAAAAACCACACCCAACCGAAAGGCCGAAATGGACTCCTTTGCCAAGTTTCACCACCATAAAAAAGGATAAGAAATCTAGAGCTGATCAATCAAGGAAGGAATATTCCCCAGTCCAAAACTTATGCCAATTTTCTATAACAATCAAGAAATTTCTGAATTTTTTCCAAATGAAACACCTCAAACACCATCTGAACAAGACTCAAGTATTTTACCCCAAAGAACAACAACATCAAAAAATGTTACACTGGCCATACTTTAATTGAACTATTGGGAACTATCAAAACCCAACATTTACCCAAGGAGGGTTTTGGTATTTATATAAATATTAATGAGACTACCTACCGCCAATCCAAGACCAAGTAAAAAACCGAGTTACTGATATGGGGACATACAAATGGGCTCCCCACTGTAATAGAAAACATGAAATTTCCTCATATGGAATCAGGACACTAACAGGGGGAGGGCTGAACGAAATCCCTGATATAATGGGTATAATCTCATTAGATTTTTTCAAAATAACTTACATGATACCCTTATTTGGTATCCTCACCATAAGAACCAACCATCTAATCCAACTAGCATGGTCCGAAATGAAAAGACCCCAAAATATAAAGAGTTGGTGCGACCGCATGGTTAGTCCACACAGTTTGGAAAACCATGATCTAATCAAGAGGAGCATTCTTTCCAATGGGGAAGCTTCACGGGGTTACATGGGATAAGGCACACGGTTGTGCGGATACTGTGTAATAACTATTGTCTCTTATTGCATGGTTCCCTAGGTTGGCACACGGTTACTACAAAGCATGCACAAACCATGCGCTTTAATATTCCTAGCTCAAATTTACAACATTTATCCAAAAACATGAAGGAAACCAAAGTGGAAAGTATGTACTGAGTATAAAACATGTAAACGAGGTCCTCCCACCTCTACCACTGAACGAGAACAACTGGAACAAGATGATGACACCATAGGTTTAAACTATTCCCATATTTCATACTGAGGATAGAACTTTGTACAAGGGTTTGAATGACCCTTGGATTTTTCCTAACTACATGCCAGCTTCGCTCCAGGACCTATGGATGGAGCTCAAATGATTGAAACATCTTCTTCCTCATATTTATACTTTGGAAACCCCCTAATTATAACATATCCTTTCAGTTCCATGAAAACTATACCCTAATCCTAGATGGGTTCCTTAAGTCATAACACATTCCAAACTTACTTTACCCCAACCCAACATTACACTAAAACTAGTGATTAGAAGATGCACACATCACAACTTGTTTCTTTATATGAAAAACAGAAGAGGAAATGATATATAGAAACACTTTCCTTTAAACAAAGGATTTCAAGATTTCCTAAAAGGAGACACACCTTTGAAAAAACAAAAACTCACATAAGGTTATAAAACTTCACCTTTATAGTTAAACATGAACATGACATCACAAGGTGTCACCAAACATAACCATTATGGTGATTGAAACAATACATGGAAATAGACCCTATAGAAAGTCCCCGAACATCACACAACTCAAGAAAGTTTCCATAATATCCTCTAATGACCATATATCCTTGGATTGTGGGTTAATATGAACCCTTTCTTTGAAGAGACTACAAAGGACCCATAGGCCCTCTTAGAAACCATCGGCATTAACAATCCCATAATATTTTCACCTTCAAAGAATCAGGTAACCTAAGAAACTATATTCTCCTTCAACCTTTTAAGAGCACTCTCCCGCTACAAGGGGATACAAAAAACCAAGAAAGGAAATTGTGTAAACTCAATCTCCAAAGATTGAGAAAATTATTCTTTATATTGATCTACTAGAGGATCTTCCAATGGTGAAACAAACTGGGTTAAACTTTAGTTTTTCACTAACCTTTAATGGGGGAATACCTTATCAAATAAGGGAACTAAAGGACCCAACCAAGCTGGTCCATCAGTCAAAACATGCCAAAAACCAGAACTGAACACATGACGGGAACCCCTGTAAAGGCTTCCCAAACTTTTCTCATAAGAGACCACTAACCATCCTTTCAACCCAACTTACCAAAGAAAAACAAACCCAAACACCATTCAAACAAGAGGGGTTTTTGGACTCAAAACATCCCACATCAAAAACATTTCCAAAAACACATAAGACACACCAACAAAAACCAATTATCAATACGTAAATTTTTTCTCTAAAATCATCTCTTTGTAAATAAATGCTTCAATGGTTAGTGTACCCACCAATAGTACCCCATGGGCCTCACCCATGTATGTTTCCATGCCACACTGGGTACCCTCCTCATATCCATTACAACACTCATCCATCCATTCCATTAACCATCCATAATCCCATATAACTCCATTCATGTGGTTGCTCATGGAAAAACTAAAGGTTAAAACAAAAAACCATTCCACTTTTTAGAACCAAAACATTCAATGGACACTTTTTTTCTCAAACCTGAAAACCACAAAATCAAACCCAATTTAGAGCTTATAATTTTTTTAAAGGCATAATCATTAAAATTAAAACTCACTTTGAAGCAATTTTTATCAATTTCAAAACATCTCAACCCGTTTAAAAACACCCTCGATTTTATGAAAACTTCCTTTCATAAACACTCATTCCTTTGAAAACACATATCTTATTATTTAAAACAAAAATATAGTGATTCATAAATCTTTTTGAATTATCACAAGTTACAAAATAAAAATAAACTTTTAACTCCCCACACAAATTCAAACACACTTTTTTATATTCAATCACTTTTCAATAATTCAGAAAGTTCCATTTGAAATAGATTTTCAAACCCCACTTTGACGTAATTTATACTTTCAAAAGAGTTTAAATTCCCCATAAAACATTTCAAAAACAATTATGAAAATTTAGTTCCACCATTTCAAAAATTGAACCATTATTTATTTTTTAGAAAACAATTTCACAAAGACATTATGCTTCTTAAAACCGGGTCATTTTTTCTTTAAATCAAAACTTCCAAGATTCAAAAACAAAAGGACACAAAGACAACGCAAGAGGAAGCTTGTTTTGGTGGGTGACTTGGACATGTGGTTGAAGGCCATATGCCAATCACTTAACCTATACAGAGAGTGTTCTATGGAAATATCCCTGGTTTCACATGGCTTTCTAGGCCCTACAAGCTCATTGAGACTATTAACCCAACTCTCTTTTCATTTCCCTTAATCATTATCAATGAAAGAAAACCAAAAGACTTAGATAAAACCTGACTTACCCTGGTGACTTGAATTATGTCATGAGGTTTGTTTGCTAAAAACACTAACTATAACAATAATGTCAAGTCTCAAAAATACTATCTCAATACTATCCTGAATCTTCCCTAAATAACATGGCCCAAATAGTTAACTAGATCCTATGTTTGATACCATTTTTTCATGAATAGAATTTGGTCTCCATCCAAATCAGCACCAAACCTATCCTTTGGAAAGGCCTGAAGGGCATTCCAAATCCCCATGGGATGTAACAAGTTCCTGGGTATCATAAAATGATAATTGTTAACAATTTACATGATTTTATAAATATAAAATGACAAAAAAACGAATACAAAAAATCTGTAATTTTCAAACAAAAACATCTTTTACATAAATTTCAGAATTGAATTACATAATGTAAAACAATTTTTTAAGACCATTAAAAAAATACCAAAATGGGAAGCCCACGAATCTCCACATGGATAGAGGCACCACCCTCAAGCCATATCCACAACACCACATCACAATGGACCACTAAAAACTCAAAACATTGGCACAAAAGATATACCCAAACCTGGAGCAACAATAACCAAGTCTACTTACACCCAAGGGTGTAAGTAGGGTGTGAGAAAAATCCTAGTAGGATACCACCACTAATATATTCCATGTGATAAACATTCAAAGACGAAAATCTTTTAAGTTTTCATAAACATGAAATGATTGTTACAATTTCTAAAAGATGAAACTTTAAATAAAAAGAGTTTTCATGTAGGTTATTTTAAAGATTGAATACTTTTAAATAAAATACCAAAGCTATTGAATTTTCCATCCAATCATACCATATTCTGATGGTAATCACAAATTATCTAATGAGAACAAGCAACGAGAAATAACCCCTTGGCACTAGCTCAATTTGGGTCCTAGGTACCTCGTATCTCAGTGAAAGTAACCATCATAATATCCATTATCATGCACATGATCCACTAATAGGGATCATACCCATAACCTAGTGGCCCCCAACATCATCGTCACCACCATAGTTTAGTTAGTGTTGTCATCGTCAATCTTGTTACGTGAAACTGAGGCCAAACCCCATGGGATCACTAGCATACTAGTACACGTTCACCCACCTAGAAACTCAGGTTTCTGTCTTGTTCTCAAACAAGTTCAATAAGACTTGAAACATAATTTTTACATAAAAATTCTGCTTCCAAATCACACAGTCACCAAAAATCTCACCTGTTTATCACAGAAGTCACATAATCCCCTTTTTTCATTCAAAATTATTTTAAAACCATGCTCAAACCAAAATATCCCACAACATGTTTCTTATCTCTTCCAAACTTAATTAAATCCATTAATTTTTTTATGAAATATTCCAAGATTATACAAATCAAATAACAACCCACACACACATGTTACAAAAATCCCTTTTCACCTTAAAATCATTTTATCAACATACTCAAACGAAACATACCATAAACATGTTTCACGCCTTTCATGCAATTTAATAAAACACATCAACAATTTATAAAACATTCTAAAATTGTTTGAAATCTCAAATCGCCTCTTTACCTTTCATAAACCCATTTTAAGTGAGTAAAATCACCAAAACCATACATATACATCATTTTCCAATTTTTTAACTCACTAAAACATTTTCAATTTTCATAAAAAAACCAAAGGGGTATAACAATGTTTTTTATCAAAAAACCCATCTCAAAACCCTCTTTGAAGGACAAAATTACATCAATACAAATCCAAAATATAATTGGATTCCCTAGAAACATTTATTAATGTACTATCAAGTGCTATAAAATTAGCTCAAATAATACCACAAAAGATAAACCTGAGAAACACACATTTTAAAACCAATAAGAAACTTTTGAAATTAAAATCTTATTCAACACTGCCAAAAATGGTTCCCATATCAAGAATAATGTAAGAAAAACATGCTAAAAATATAAATTATGCAATTATAACTCATATTAGGATGAATACACATGGAACCACCTACCAAAGTGTTGAAACCCTCAAATCTTGGTGTAAAAAATCAACGGAACCACCAACGAACCTCAAGAAAGATTAAACCCACTTAAAACCCCATAATTTAACCAAAAGGAAACCAAATAAAACCCTAGGTATGAACCCTATCTTCTGAAAAATATGGTAACTTCACGAAAAGGAAAGAAAACCAAAAGAATATGGAAGATACCAAGAAGGAATTCACTTAATTGAAAGATCTTGAAGAAATCACCCCAAATCCACCAAATATTTAATCTACATGCAACCAAACCTGATAGGGGATGTAATTGGGAGGTGGAATCACAAAAAAAAGTATATAATTAATGAGATATTGAAAAATAAAATGATAATAATTTAAAGTAGGAAATGGGCTCATGGGCTGGACCAAAACCTTAATAAAAAACCCAAATCCATCATTATTATGGATTCCTATAGGTTCCAAATTTATATGATGGTTTTAATATAACAGATGATGTAATTGGGAAGTGGAATGAGTGTAAAATTCTAAAAATGAAAGATTTATAAAAGAAACAAAATTTATTTTTAAATCTGGAAATGGGCTCTCAGTTTGGCCCAAAATTTAAAAACCCACCATTTCATCCAAAATGCTTGGGAAACCCCCAAATCAAAAAAAATAAGGATATAAAATGAAATATACCTTTAAAATAAGTCATTTATGTGACATAAAGTAAGTATATTCAATCTGGGACACAAGCCTGAGAATTGAAGTAGGAATAATTTAATCTTATGTGTCACCATAGATCCGAGGCAATGTTGGTTATTTTCTACTTTTTTAAATTTCTTAAATGTTTTTAAAAATAGATTACACCACTTCTACACGTAAATTTATTTTATATTAATTATATTTAGGATGTACTTTGTGGTGGCCTACTAAGTTGTACTCATACCCTTCTCAAGATGCCATGTCACTTGGGTATCTACGTATATATCAGTATTTGATATAAGTTACATGTTTAATTAATTCACCTTTTCATGATTATTTTCCCGTTATAATTAGATAGATTACTAATTAGGGTATCGATCCAGACTTGAGAAGAATTGGGGAAAAGTTATAGATTAAATTTTAATTTTTTCTGTATTATTTTATGCATATGACCTTCTCTTGGGAGATCTATTCTATCGAGTGTGGAATACTCCACTGTTATCTAATTTTGATACGATAGTTATTTTTGACACTTTAGTAGACTTTTTTACAATGTTATTTTATTGTTTTTATGTGATTTTTTTATTATTTGTTCAATTTCGTAATTTGTTACCAAGTGTCTAGTATCCCCACCATACCACATTATAACCATAAAACATGATGGAAACCTATAACGTATGGGTAGGGACACCTAAGGTGATGGGGAAACTCTTGTCAAGACTCTGATTAATGGTATCTAGATGGGGAAAATTTCAAAGTGGTATATATGGTCATTTTATTTTTTTCGTACTATTTGGGTAGATGGTAGATAGGAGGATATGATATGTTGGGGATTGGTAATATGCTTGTTTCTAAGAGTGATCAACTCACGTATAGGGTAAATCCAAGGCTCCATGGATGATACTTTTTGTTCACTGGTTTTTTCATATTATGTTTTTGATATTTCATATTAAGTTATGTAGTAGTCTTATGATGTTATTATATATGGAATTTTTTACTCTTGTTTTGATATAAAAAGGGGGTGTTCTTATTAATGCATCATGATAGGAGCATAGGATTTATATTTCATCTATATGTTTCTTGTGATTCATATCTGCTGGTGATTTATATTCTTTGAAGATTTATATAATTTCTATGATTTGCATCTTCTAATAATTTATATCTGCATATGGAATAAAATAATTTATTGTGGATGGTCATTTAAAATGTCATCTATAATTTTTTAAGTTTTTTACTGCATAATTATGGGGTGGAATATTACTTGAATAAATACCTGAGTGAATTCTTGATAAATTTTGAGGTATAAATAAATTATTAAATTAGGGTTTTGGATAAATAAAGTGATAGTAAGAAACTTATAAGGGTTTTCCCTTATAAATTTTGAATTCAATTATGTATAACCAAACTTAGAATGTGAAATCTAAATAATTGGTGAACAATTGAAATGTGGAAATTTTTAAAATAACGGTTGTGTTGAAAATTTGAACCTTATTAATGATATTAAATTTAGAATGTGAACCCTATGAAATGATAATATATTTTGAATATAAATTTTTAAAATGAAAAATTTTAAATGAATGGGGTGACTTTAAGATCTTAGGTTCTTGGATTTAACCTATGTGTTGTTATTGAGGTTGTCGAGATCATCATAGTTATGGAATTATTTTTTTAAGTAAAAGAATACAAGGGTATTAGGACTATTTTAGATTTCACTTAGATGTGATATCAAAAGTATCGAATTAGAGCATGTTCAAATGTGGCCCTTTTGTCTAGAGATATGACCTATCCTTGGTAAGGGTAAATGGGGCTGGATAGAGTATCTGGTTTATGAATACCCATTAATTTGGGGTGTGTCTATTCATTTTGTGTTGTGTTCTTTATGACCACCTGTTAATATATGAACCTAATAATAGTTTCATGTTGTGTTTGTAAATTCCCTTTTAGGCATATTTTCTAGTATGTGATGGTGTTATATATAGGTCTAATAACCCTAGATATTTTCATTTTGGCATGATAAATGTCATGTGATTATGAAATTGGGATGAGATGTTTTCATGTAGAGTATGAACTATGTGAGATATGACATGGGAGTTAGGTAGGAAAACATAGTGACCCTTAAATGTGACATCAGTTTAATGAGTCAGTGCCTTTTGATGTGTGAAGGTAACCCATGATGGGTTTATATTAGTTCTATAAGTACCTTAGAGGAATATATATTGGGTAAATGTTTTTGTATAAGATTTTTGCAGTAAAATTTCATTTGGATATGGGGTTTAGGCATGGGGAAAGGACTTGAGGATTCTATACAAGTGAGGTATTCTTGGTACATGTGATTGTATCAGGGGTGATGTTCCTTACACATGTGGAGACCCTTAAAAGGGATAAATAAGGTCATTTGAGTTACCTTGTGCTGGGTGATGCAAATAAACTTGAGGGCTAGTGTTTTGGTTTCTGATGTTGGGCTTCAAAGGGAAAACCCAACTGAGTGTCTGGCCATGTTGATCTTAGACACATTTATGTGTGTGGTGAGAGCATGGGTAAGTGACCATGATTATGGAATGATACTGGGTAGAAGGAGATCATGTGACTAATACTTGGCATGGTACATTTTCTAATGTTTAAAGGGAGCACCAAGAGTGATCCTATCTTAATGGAACATGTATTCTATGAGGGTATGGTGAACGTTTTAAGAATGTGAGCCTACTATCAATGAGATAGGATTAATGGGTTCTTGAGAAATGATCTATGTTCATTCATAGTGAAGTTTACTATCCCAAGATTCAATGATAATTAAGCGATACATACAACCTAAATTTTTTTCCTTTTGGATTATAAGTTTCCTAATCCAATGATTTTTTTGGATTTAGTTCAATAGAGAGACTGAATTTATGACTTCTCTCTATAAAGTTATCGGTTCATAGTATGTTTAGATTGGTAAGTCCCTCTTAGAGTCAGGTGACCAGGAGAAGTAGTGGAATCATTATGGATGGGGTGACTAAGAATCCTATGGGTAATTTGGAAATTCCTTTTATTAATAAGGGATATCAATGGGTAGATCAATGTATGATGGAATAGTTGAACCATATTAGATTTAATAGGGGATTAATTGTTTTATAAGATAAACTTGGCTTAAGAGGAGTGACATGTGAGTTTTAATAAACAACCTAATAAATTTGTGTTTTTTCAAGCAATTTCATTGAATTCTTATAATAGGTAGTACACCATTGACCATGAGGGTTATAACCCTCATTAAAAAAATTAATTTTTATACTTTGAAATTGATTATGTATTTGTGAGTTTTCAACATGTTGTGTTTGATATTTCTTTTGATTCATGGAATGTTACAATGATAAGGCCGTCTTGATGTTATGTTCAATGATCAACATGACATGGTTTATGGAGACTAGGCTTCTCATTTTTGTTGTTTGAGGATGATTAAACACCTATAGTGGGGAGTTCTATATATATTTGGGTGTTTTGACTTCTGTGTGGAATGTCCATTAGTCAAACAAGACCATTCATTGATATTTTTTTGGCATAGGATATCAACATTATTGTGGATTTTATTTTTAATATATTCTCTCAAAAAATTATTTGGATATATTTTTTTATGATATTAGATGGGTTGGATCAATAATCATAGGATCAAAATGATTTTGGTAATCTAAAAATGAGTTATATTTTTAGTGTGTTAGTACCCACAAGGAAAATGATAAAATATTTTATCAATTCATGTTATAGTTGTTTAAACCATAATAAGTTTTTTATGAGGACATCAGTGTGGGTGTTTAGATTATCATTAGATTATATTATAAATTTGAGGTAGTGTGGCCAAGCATTATAATGGAATATTAATTATAGAATCCAATTATTTCGAGATATGTTGGTTGGAGGAAATCTGACCTATTATCTTATGTAAAACTTATTGTGGTTTATTTGAAATTATATCAGACAGGTGGTTTTGGATGCACCTAATGTTGTTTAGGATTGGCCAGGTCTTTTTGAAAGATATATAGTGAGTTTCGGTCCCTTTCATGGATAGTGAGAAACTCCTAACATGAATCCTCATATATGAGTGGGGTTTTGTACCCATGAGATATCGGTGATGGTCAGGTGGTGATACTATTTGTGACTACCATAGATATGATGCATGATAGTGGAGTTGGAAGTACCCTATAAATCTAGAGTGACTTGTCAGTGAGAATATTGAGGTGATATATTGGGTGTAAAGTATTCTAGAGGGTTAGACTACACATAATGGTACAGTTTCAGGTAAAAAATATCCGGTTTTTAAAATTTAAATATACCTTTAATGTGTATGTTTGATAGATTTAGAATTCAAGGATTCTCTAGGGAGCGGAGAATCGTAATGAAATTATTAGAGTGATCTATTCCATGATTCATGGGATAATGGTCCTTTTAATTGATGGAATTAGTTTGTAGTAGTGTTGGCATGACCAAAACCCATGGGAGGTATTGTTTTAACACATGCATTGGGGTCGATAACCCAGATGGTTGAAAATAGATATATAAGTAGTCTTAGTGCCGCTCATGAATGTGTCTCGAGAATGATCTTTCGTATGGTTGGATTATTTTAATATCCCAACCCATTTTAGAGGTACAAGTGTTTTTGAATTCTTTATATGTATTGTGTAATAACCTCTAATTTAGGTGTTATTTGAAAATATGGGGTTCCTTGGGTGCGTTTTAGTAGTTAGCGGTGTTCTTGGGATTATTCAGTGGGGGGGGGGGGGTCAAGTATAATGAAACCAAAATACCACCCACTAGAATATATAGATACTTTGACAAGATGTAGAAGTACCATTTCCCTTTATGGGAACTAGGATCACCGATTGACCAGTGAACTTAGCATTGACAACCCGTAGGTCCACTTTCTTTCTAGTGGAGGCCGATGACTGGCTGGTGGAATCTTTTGCATTTTTGACTTGGGTTGGGCTTGTTATTTTACTCATGGCCTATTGGTATTGTTTCCACTTAGTATTTTGGCCCCTATTAATCTAGTAAACCCCCTCATAAACCTTAACTCTTCTTTTAATGTCCTTGGTGAATATTACTTAATCCTTGTCCATTTCATCCAATAGAAGGTGTGTTCTAGAGATTATGGTGGGTCAATGAATCCTCTTACACCCCTTTTTTTCAGTGGATAATGTTATCTCACATTTTTGTCTAATATGTACTTTTTCTAGGTCTTTATTCAGGTTTCTCAATTTCTCTCATTTTTGGTTGGACTAAAAGATGATATTAAATGATTGAAACTTTATAATCATGAGGTATTCCATTCCTAAATTTAACACATATTCACTAAATATTTTTTCAAGTGGTTCATTTTGGGGTCATACCAGCTTTACAAGGTATCAACTTAATTTTTTATTAAAGGTTGTTATTTTTGTTTGGTTAGTTTTACACTCCCTTGGAATTCCATGAACATTTGAAAATGTGATTCCTAGTGGAACACCTTGGTAATGTAAATGAAATTGGGATTGGACAAAAAAATGGAAATTTTTGTTTTTTTAAAATTAACTAGATATGAAAAAATGGGATGCCCCTTGTTGACAACTTGACATTATTTTTATTAGAATCAAGGAATTAAAACAATGTTTAAAATAGTTAAAAAGTTAATTGTGATTTAAATTAATGATTATGAAAATAGAATCATATACCTACTAATTCCTGGGGGATTTAAAAATTTGGTAGTGGAATTTTTTTATACGTCTAAATGTATTTATGAATGAAAATAAATTTTCATGAAATAGATTGTGGATCATTCAATGATATTTTTAAAGAAAATTGGTAAAACATGGTTTATGGACTGGGTATGTATTGTATAATTTTAATTACTGACATGTGAATAGAAATTTAATTATTAAGTAAATTGGTAAATGTTTGACATGGAATAGAGGAAATAGTGTAAATGGGTAATTATTGTGAAATTGTAAGTGAACTTTTAAAAGGTAATATTGTATTCTACTAATGATTTTTTTGACTTTTGATTGGACTCATCTTTATAAATCTCTATGGGAAGTTCATGAATACTCTCATTATCTATGTTGTGAAAACTCACTATAGGGATGTTGTGAGAACACCCCTAATGAGGTTCTTGAAATCTCTTATTGTGGAGATTTTGAAAACTCCCCTCAGGGAGGTGATGACACTATTATAGAAAAAACCCTCCTTAGGTGTCCTAATAGTTACATGGGAAACACTTGAAAGGGTGGTTGGGTTAATATGGCTGGAAGAGCCACCATAACAAGCCTATAGACACCACATCACATTCTGAAATATTTATGGTCAATCATCCTTACATACCAATTGATTTATGGTGATATATTCTGGCCTTTGGTGACACTGTGGTTCCTAGGAATTAGTGATTATTAATGACTTTTAATTAAATGTCTAAAACTAATTTATAAAAAAGCTAAAATTCTAAATGTACTTTTATTTTATATTGGTTTCATTCAGGATGTTATTGGTGGGGGCCTACAATATTGTAATCACACCCATATCAAGAAACCTAATTACTTTATTAACTTAAATGGAATCAAATTTTTCTCATAGTTATTGTTTCATACCAAGGGTTACTGAATGATTATTTCCCTAACATGCTAGGATTGAGTATTGATGTTGGTACCGGGTTTGAGTTGCGATGAGTTTCGAATTAGTTGTATATTTAGTTTTAATTTTTTTTTGTTATTATCCTATGTATATGATCCACCATTGGGGGATCTGCTGTGTAATTTATGGAATTATCCATTTTATAAAATTTTAATACTGTAGTTATATTAGGAAATTTCTATGACTTATCTATGATGTTCATTGTTTGGGTTTATATGATTGTTTATTATTTCTATTATGTTTCACTATAATACTAATGGTATTTTTTACTGACCATACAAACTTACACTATCACTTCTACTTGATAGACTCTATAAAATGGAGAATCATACCTGAGTTGATGTGGAAACTCGAACCAATACACTAATTAGAGGTCTTTGGATGGGGTTGTTACTATAGCCCTCTTGTTATTTGTGTGTGTCATAGTAATATAATTTTAAGAATGTCAAAACACAAGAGGTGGGTGTGATAAGCATCACGATATATATATTTTTCATTCCAAACATTTATTTTCCATAGGAATTTGGTAATTGGGGTTTGAATTGGAATTATATTTTGATTTTTCTTGATGGTATTTTGATCCCCATTTGATTCAATGAAATATTTTTCTATTTTATTTAGTTTTGAGGGTGAAAATAGGATAAGAACCACAGATGCATTGTTTTCTTATATGTACCATTATGTTACTCAAGGATAATTCACATGGTTTTGAGGACTCCACATATTCTATTACATAGTTGACACATGGTCCACCAAACCATGAAGAGAAACCAGGCGTAGCTCCATATCCATTTAATTTTTTTACCATTCATTTGAGGTTACAAAATAGGTTTTTATAATATTTTGTGTTGTTTAATTCATTTTTATTTGTTTGTTGATGAATTATGGTAATTTATTTTTATATATTAATTGTTATTTATCTATTAAAAAAAAATTTCCTGAATTTTTTTAGATTGACATCATGTTTTGTGGTTTGATTATAAAATTAGTTTTGATTCTAATTAAGTTTTTTCAATGGTGGATGGTGTTTATGATAATAAAATTTAATATAGGGTTTTTTGAAATGGAATATGGTCTTTATTTAATTGTTTTATATTCCCTTATGAGAAATTTAGAATTTGAACATTTGGTAAAGATATAAAATTATTTCATTTAGTTTTCAGAATATATTAGGATATTTTTAATAATTGTTTGTTTTCAAATTGTGTACATTTTAATGAAATTATTTTTTGGGACTCCATCAGATATTGGAAGTTTAAAAGGAAATTAATTTTTGAGATGTTTTTTATTTATAAAATTATTTTATTCGGTTATAACCTTTGGTTAAATAGGGACTGTATAATTTTAGTTATTATACATGAATAGATTTCGTACATTCCTTTTGATATTTAGAGTATGCCTCATAGAAATTATTTGTTGGAATGTTGAATGTTAGTATCCATGGATGATCCTTATTGTGAATCCTTTTATCTCTTAAGAATGAAATTTTTGTTGGATTTATTCTCACCAAACTTTGATCAAAGTGGTGGAGCCTTGATCTTTTAAACTATTGTAACCTATTTAAGACCATTTGAATAATTTATTTCTATTTTATCATAGTGGTCAGGTCCCACCTAAATTAAAAGTGTTTTTATAGAATTGAGAAAAACTTCAATTTTCTAGGAACTCCTAAAACATCAAGCGAAGGGGTGGTTATTGGATTTCTAGATGGGTTGATCCTAAGGTTGTGGAAAACCACTACACTATCTTAGTTTTGTTATAGAACACATTGATAATTATTTAAGATGAATTCTATTTAGTGTTGTTATCCCATACACGTAAAATTAAGGATATCAATTTAGTCCTAGGGTATCTAATTGTGGGAGTAAATATTGGGGGGGAATATCGATGATTTCTATTAAATATAAATTTTATCTTGCAATATGTATATTTATTCCATTTTTAAATATTCAGTAAGTTGAATTATCAGAGGTAGTCATGGGTGTAATTTAGATCTAGATTCTTGTTTATTTTTGGATATATACTCATTAATTTTATAGTGGATTGATTAAATTTAGTTAATTCTATTTTGATGAATTCTATGGGTATCTATTTGAGTGTTATATATGAGAATTTCCTTGCTTTTGTTTGCGCTCTTTCCATATTGGTTGGTTTTTCCTTTTGAAGCATTTTATGTGATTCCTGCTATAATGGCCCAAGACCAGCACTCCCAAATCACTTTCTAAAAAATATTCTTTATATTTACAAATTAGATATGAATAATTTTAACTCAATTTTATACATCCAAAAATTACAACATCAAATATAAATATTTTATCATATACATGATCAAAGACAGTTTTTGTTTAAAGTTTTGGATAATTAGAACAAAATATTGCATGATAATTTGGATACATAAATAATTGGTTGCTAAAAATCTACATCATCTCCCAATATGTTCTTCACATCTATTAACTTTCTTAGTCATAGCATACATAAAAACTTACCCCAAAACGTTTTTAAAATGAAATACAAGAATAGTGATATCAAACACTTAGTCAGGGTAAACATAGGGATGAAAAATTAGATGTCGTTAGGGAGCATAAGATGGGCATATGGGTATAATGATGTATTAAAAATACATGAGAATAATATAAGAGAAATAATACTCATAAAATTTGGATCATAAATCATGATACAAATTATAAATCTTTAAGATAATACCAAAGTCATATATGTAAACAATCATGACATATGTGAAAATAATCCTTGAATAAAGGATCCATGGGAACTTAGAATAAGGATTGAAAAGATATGCAGGTATTTGGATACATCAAAAAATAATATTGTAATTACATAATAAAATAATTACCATACATATTAGGAGTAAAATATAACTATTAAACTTTATCATCTACTAGGAGTAACATAAATCCATCATCTCTTAGAAGTAACTTCCATCTAGGTAACACCTTCTCATTACCCAATGCATTAGATAAATATTACTTGTTTTATAGTGGAACTAATCATATTTAATTTATATTGGACCCAAAAATTATCAAAAATAATTTCCAATAAACTTAACATGAATATAGTATATAGATATTTTATTTCATTTTTAAACTCATAGAAACAAGCATTATTCCTTTCATAACATCATTAACCTATGGAAAAAATGAGTTTCACAAAAATATATTTTAAACAATCATAATATATCAATATAAAGAATTAGTATGGTATAATTACAACATATTCCAATGAGAGAATAAGTATATTCATGGTTTCTTGTCATTATTGAATAGAAATACCATTAAAATATCATTAGAAACCTTCTTTATGAAAATACCCTTTACCCTTTGAAAATAATTTGTAAAAACTATAAATTCACACAATATTATAAAAATAAATTTATCTTAAAATAAATAAGGAAAATTATTAAGTAAAATTAAATTAAAATTATGTTGAATATAGTGGGATAATCTTTTTAGGATGTGACCAAGTAAAGTAAAAATTATTTTAAAACATTTTGAAAAGAGATTCCAAAGTGACCCATATAGAAAATGTTAAGAAATTTCTCTTAATTTTTTTTAAAAGAATGTAAAACAACATTTTAAATAACATCAAGAAATAATTTATGTTTATAAAATAAACCTTTTGGAGATATTCTAGAATCCATGGATATGTAAGAAAAATAATTTTGTTCTAAAAAAGATACGAGATCAATATCATTAACATACAACTTTTTTGATGTTTATATAATCATTAAATGAATAAATGGAAACTAAAAAGATAAAACACATTCATAACCAGTAGATAATAAAATATATTCTATTAAAGAAAAAAAAATATATTATTTCACCAAAAAGATCCTTGAACATAAACAATCCCAAAAATAAATGAGATTGTAAAATAAAGCAATTACAACATTGGTAACTTTGGAAATAAAAATTTATTGAAATAAATAATGTGAAATGGATATATAAATACCATTAATTACTGTAAGTAATATATGTAGATTCATTAAAGGGTAATTACTTAAACCATTCAAATAAATCATGGTGCACAACATGAAACATGTCACAAGAAAATAATATTGGGATAAAGAAAACCCTTTTGACAATCATAGATTCTAAAGTGATAGCCAATACATGAAGTGATTATGTGAACATTTATAAATCCATATAAAAAAATTTTAAATACATTTTATAATAAATTATAGAAAAATTCACATATTACCATTTCTTAAGAAATTAAATGAATAAGAGTTATATCCTAATGAAATATGATTGAGTTAATAAAATCCTTACCACTCAGTGACTTTCATGTTATATCCCCTTGGATGGAATAATTTGGATTAGAACATAAAAGAAAAGTAATTATGAATTATTCATTATATATACCATGTAAAATTTTAGTCTATACACTGTATAAAATAAAATAGGTGCATAAATTTAAAATATGCCTCAATGATGGGAAATTGAGGCGAAATCTCTTACCTTGAGACCAAAATTGCTATGTATATCCTTTAACACAAACACAATAAAATTACGTCAATTATTTTATTTCTTGAGGAACTATTCTATGAATAATTACTTATAGTTAAACTATTTATTTCATTAATATTTTGGACATATTTAATTACTTTATTAGTTATGCCTATGTTGGATGGTTTGAGGATGTTAGGTACATAATTTCAAAATGGATTCGGTATGTTGACCGTGGTCAAATATATCTTTGTTATTTCATTTAAAGATTAATAATAATTAAATAATTATAATTTTTATATATCAATTATACATTTAATACCTACCTTGAATGGTAATTATTTGAAATAAACTCTGATACAATCAAAGAGATGGTCGGTCATACGTACACATGAGTTATGTTTCTAGTTTTCAATAAACATAAGGGAAAGAAGGTAAGTATTATTTTGACTTTATAGAATTTTTATTATATAATAAATATCATATTATCTATTTAAAAACAATATATATATCATCCATGTGATGTTGTTATGATATTCAAATCGGACCTCTCCCTAGAAGTGGTAATTCATGCATATGCACGAACAACATTATCATTTTCAATATATGGAATAGTAAAAAATATATTTTATATTAACTTTAAATAATGATAATAATGTCATTAATATAATTTATATTCATTGGATATGTCATTATAACAATCCATTACTAATTTTTATGGAAAACAAATCACATAGGTCCGCATGACGGTATTCATTCATACAGAAGAACGATAGTTTCATTTCCCATTTTATGGAAGCTAAGATAGATATAGTTTATGAAATTAACATAATTACATATAATTTTCTGTAATATACTTATTTTATTATTTTACCGTGGTTGAAAAATATTTGATGGTGGCAGAAGAAGAAATAAAATGTAAAAACTTGGTTAAGAGCTATACCTCATTTTTGGAAAATATATATTTCTTTACACCTCAATAAACATAAGGTTGGTATTATACCTAAAATAAGACCTCTAAAATATGGTAAGGGTTTATAAGAAGGTATTTGGGTATGTATTGGATTAACTAGAGTGTTCAAAAAGAACACAGAAGAGAGGAGATGAGGTGACTGTCTATAAGTGAGGGAGGAAACTTTTGGAAATACATAAAATATTATATAATAATATGTGTCTAACTCTTTTAAAATGGTTCCAATTTAGTGTATGAAATTAGGTTGGAAAAAAATTGATAAAATTGAGAAAACAAATATTGTATAAAAGAAACAATTTCACAAAGATAGAAGACGTTATCGTGGATGATCCAAATTTTAAAATTAGAGAGGTTATCTGACTCTTATAATGTTATACCCAAAAATCATAGTATATGATTACCATAAAATAATTAAATTTATTTTATACTTTCTTTATATGAAATAATGAACTTAAATAGAAAAATGATATATTTAGATATTATATAAATTTTCAAATACGACCATAACAACTTTGTTGTTGAATTAGTGAGAATGGATATTAGTAACCACTTAAAGAAATTTATGTATAATGAAAATAAATACTACTTTAAATATAAATAAAATTCAATTACATTAACTAAAATGACTATTAATATAATTTATTATTTAGAAAAGTATTTTTCTAAAAAATTCCTCTTATGTGATACAAATTTTCATTTCATGAAATATAAGATAAATTATTTTTGATATTAACAGTTGATCAACACTAATTTAGTTGGTAAATAATAGAAAAACTGTAATTAATTTAAAATTTCATTTTCTAATAAACAAAATTTTCCCTAAAAATTGATGATTTTATTGAGAAACAAAATTTATGAATTTTGGAATTTTAAATTAATAAAATGAAATTAATTTATGAATTCCTTGTATAAAAAATTTACTTATTATGTTTTTTATTATTTTTTAAAAAGGTTAGTTTTTAATTGAAAAATGAGGGATTTTAAAAAATATAAGTTTCATGATTGTATCACTATATAACCATAAGATAGAAGATTTAAAAACCCATAATGTAATTATATATAAAATTAAATAAAAACATTATACATTTTCAAAGTATTATTTATAGATATAAAGGTTATGAAAAACATTTTTATAACTAATTAAAATGTCTCATTAATATATAAACTATTTTTGATTTTTCATTAAAATAAATTATTTTTAAGATATCTTTGGGTTTATATTACCTTGGATGCCTCGTATAAATTATTTGTTTTACAATAAATTAATATATTTCATTAAAATCAGAAACTATGATAAATATTTCTTATATAAAAATTTAAAGAATAAAAGAGTTAATTTCCTAAAGAACATTTTTTCAATATTAAGTGTATTAAATTTCACAAATTAAGATATTTTATTTGAAATAATTATTTGAAAATTTTAAGTTAAATGAATCAAATTAGGTAAAAATTTAAAACACAGTATTTTCATAAAAACTAATTACGATAGTTTGAAATTAATTACAAAGCTAAAAGTAAAAATGGGTAAATTGAGTTTAACCAAATTTAAAAGACCTATAAAATTTGGAAACATTTTTAGAAATGATGTTTTAATCTTTTTATTTTCCAAAATATATTTTACCTATACGTTTTTTTCACTTTTTACCCATTGATATCTGAATAGTGTTGTGGTGTTGTTGAAAAATGTAAATGTGTTCCCAAAACTTCCATTTAATTCACTTGTAAATGAGTAACATAATCACCTCATCATGGAACACCATAACATAGAATTTATCCTTTATACTCTATAATTTTAACCTCCCTAGATCCCTCTCTCAATATTATAATTTTCTGATCACTCGTAGTAACCATATTCCATTCATATTCCACAAAAATCCAACTCCCCAACGTGAGTATCATCAAATACTTAATGTTTTGTAACACCAAAAAAAAGTATATAAGTATAATTTATATAATTAATTTTTATTATATTAATGGTAATAACATTTTTTATTCATTTAACTCAGCCATTAAGAAAAAACATATTGTTTGTGTATTATGTGGACTACGAACTTTAGGACAAAATGTGTTACGTTTTCTTTCACCACATTACAAGGTGGGATACAAGGTTGGTATTAAAGGATAAATATAATATTTGTGATATAATTAAGATTTTTTTCTAAAAAATCTAAGAATATTTTAATTGGATGAACAATGAACTATCACCCTTAATTTAATCATTTTAAATAAGTGTGCTCAGAGGATAATATTTTAATCAAATTTGTTAATAATTTCATATCCATTAATTATTATTATAATTAAATAAAAATATAATATATCAAACTAAAAATCATTAAATAATACCACTATTATTCTATTATAATGTTATTATAACTAAAGAAACTCCTAACCAAATAGTAAATTAGGGTATGATCATGTTTTGGTTAGTTTAACCACATAATCAAAAAATATAATGAATTTAAGTTATGGAAGAATATTCAAACATATTTAATGGTTAGTTATGAAATAAATATGTAAATAATGTTTTTTCTGTTAATTTTATTATAATATCTAGTTCATTTATTATGAAAACACTTTTTATTTATTGAGAATCACAAAAAATTATCATCAACATGGGTCAAAAATAATATTTGATTGAAATTAAATTATAAAATTATATAATATCTTGTAGAATTTATTACAATAATGTAGATTATAAATTTGTGATACAATTTTAAATATGAATAACATGGATATCAGTACTGTGTAACTAGTGAAGTAGATCAAAACTATAAACAGATGATGTGGAAAGTCAGGTGAATACATATAGATAATGACTAATTAATTAGAGTATGAATGAAAATATACATGGGTGAGTTTATAAATTTTTTTATCAAGATATCTATGTTTGTGATATTTTATTTTTAATTATGTTCATGGAATTTAATAAAATATTTGCAAGTTTACGTCTCAATTTCACTTCATTGAGACAAGTATTGTATTTCATGAACTAATTTCATTTATGTGGTTTACATATTTATTATTTAACATATCAAATCATGAATAATATATTAATAAATATATTTTAATTTTAATTTTAATAGCTTATTTTAATGGGTTGTGATTTGAATGTTTCGGAGCCATAAAGATTTTCATGGTCTGAAATCACATTCTATGAGACATAATAAATTTTATGCACAATGTTCCATTTATATATTTTTCTATTGATTTAATAACCCATGAATGTAATTTGAATTTTATTTCATGGTATTTACTAGAAAATTGAAGTTACCTTATTGAATTGGCTAGTGATTTATTTATTTCCCATGCAGTGGGGATCTTTTGGTAACTCAATTTTCGTTTATGGAGTTATAATATTTCTTTGAGATTATTTTAGATATGTTGGGTAAATTATACCCATTTGTTTTATTATGTGGTATTATATAATTATTTTTCATTGATATAAATTCTTACCATATAAACCATTTCAAAAATATTTATCAGTTGTTGAGAAATATTATGTTTAAACCATCCAACTTCTATCTCAAGATGTCTTCTGATAATGTTATTACAAAATTTAGTTAGTAGTATACCCATTTATCTATTCAGTTTAAAAACTACACATTACATTAATTATATTGAATTATGTTCACCTAGAAATAATGATATTTATTTACATGGGGAAAATTATGGGAATCCCAATACAGATTATGAATATCAAGTTGACAATGTAATGTTTATCCATCCAAATTCTTCCTCTGAATGGGTTATCATCAGATCATCCCTTTTACTGACATTGGGAAACAAGCTGGCATTATTTATGTTGTTATTTTAATATAGACAATTTTTGGAAATGATTATTATATATTTTTTATTTTTTTTATCTTATGGTGAATTCATCAAACATAAACAAGTGATTTGTGGGGATGACATTTTATAGCCTACTGATGAATCGACATGTCTCGTGAGAGAAATTAGGTTGAGTTTTGGTGAATTACTCATCCCATAATATTATTTTTTCTATGCATAAAACATAATATCATGATTTATTCACTATGGTATTGAGGATAAATAAAGTGTGTTGGAAAAATTCCTTGATAATAAAATTTTGAAGTTAGGCATTATACTTTCCATCATTATGAGATAATTTTATTGATATGCATGTTTTCATTTTATTTTCATTGACACACCATTCTCCCAATTTCAATATGATTATGGTTTCATGTTTTTTACTTATTTGTACCATAATAATTATGTCATTTTGATAATAAGATTGATTCAGTTATATTTTTACCTAACCAAGCATTTGAGATAACCCCTTCTAATATTATCCATTCTCTAGGATATAAATAAAAGTAATACAAGTTACATGTTTCAAAGGATATCATGTGTAAAATAGTTTTTGGGTGACATGAAGAATTTTCATGAATTAATTATATTCACATATAAAAAGATAATTTCTTATTTGATATAAGGAACATGAGTTTTATCATTTTATATTGTGTCTTAATTATATAAATCTCTATACCTAAAAATATCCTTCAGATGTATGAGATGAAATAATATTTTAAATTTTTTAATTAAGGTTGGTCATATACATGATTCTACAAATGATATTAAGCAATTAATATAACATATGTGTTTATAATCATTTGATCTGGGAGTGATGGTATGGGGTTCCCTAGATGGTATCAAATAAAATATTTAAATAACATTAGATATTATGTCTTTTTGTAATATAATATTTAAAGAGTGATCACAATTTTTAAGGTTTATATGTACCATTTGGAATATTATATGATTTGATGATAAGGTAACAATTCACATGTTATCTAGAGACTGGATATTGGATGTTGTTGTGCAACAAATTTTACTTGGGGTAATCATGCCAAAATGGTTGGTTGTGTATTGAAGTAGTCATCTCTCTAATATAAAATGAGTGGGTGCACTAGTAGAGTGACACTCCTAGGAGACATGATTTGTGTATTCGTATTCTCTTGAAAAACCATTATGAAGGATTTAGGAGTTATGATAGCTGATTAAGTTAGAGAAACTAATAGAAAAATGACTACAGATAATAAAATATTGAACAAAGAGAGTCACGTGTTGTTTTAAAAGTATCAAATATTAAAAAAATGTGTTATAAGGGAAGCAATATTCTGATTTATGTTTTCAAATTTATATTTTGAATATTATTATAACCATTTTTTTATTTTAGAATTTGGTTTAAAAAGGATCACATAAATGGAGTTGAGAAATAAATATAACTGGAATCCACTATTTATTATAACCCAATAAGGGATTGAAAGGTGCTGTTATGGGTGCTTTCAAATGATGTTCGGTTTCGGGTTACTTAGGTGCAACAGAGTGGCAAACCAGGGTCGTCTCTCAAAGGAGGAAGTAAATTTAACAATATATAAAAGGTATTTTGAAAATATAATAAAAGGAAATAAGAATACTAATTAAAAGGAAGGGGGTTGTTTATGTTTTATAAATATAAAATACGTTTGATGGAAGAAGATTACATTTATTTTAATTTTGAAATAAAAGTTAATTAACAAAGCACAATGAGAATATGTTTTTTTAGAAAACTATTTTTAGAAAGTGTAATCAATATAACTCTACCTCTTCATTTAATTATTAATTATTATCATTTAAATTAATATCCACTTAATTATTATCCCTTAATTTTTTAACCCTCGAACCATATGGTATTTTAATTAACCACAAAGATGAAATTACTTAAACCCTAGGCTTGATTCTGAAAACGCACTCACAATCCCTTACTTTGATTGATGTTCTAAGGTTATATTATGGTCATTAGTTTATTAGAGCACATATCTACTATGGAAATAAAGATTAATTGTGTTTAGGGAATATATTTGAACTCTACAAACTTATCTTAAGTGGTCTTGTATTACCGATTAAATTTGCGCTCTCACAATTTAAACAAAACCCCAACCTCGGGTGTTTTTGTGTTAATTATTCAATTACTTTCTTAGTTTATTTAAATTTAAGAACACAATTCGTGGATCATATTAGGTGAATAAGAGTATCTTAATAATTCAAAATAATTAAATGAAGAGGGTAGACAATATAACGATCACTAGAAAACTACAAATGTTAAATGGGGGGGTGTAACACCCTAAATTTATAACATATGATTACCAATAAATAATTCAGTTTGTTTGGTATCTAACTCTGTATGAAACACAAATTTTAATCGGAAACCATAATATATTTAGATAAAATATAAATTTTTAACTAATACCATTAAAATCTACACATTTAATTAAGAGGGATGAATAGAAGTAACCACTTTATGAAATCAATGTAAATATAAAACAGAAACTATTTTCATTATGAATGAAATTCAATTAGTTTATCAAGAATGTAGAATACGATCATTTATTGCTCAAAATTTTATTTTTGGAAAAAGTGGATTTTATGGGATACATATTTCTAGTTCACAAAATTTATGATAAATTAGGTTTGATATTAATAATTTGTTTAAACCAATTTATTTGGAAAATGATATGAAAAATTATAAGATCAGTTAATATTCTAAAATTTCATTTTATATTAAAGATTATTTTTCATTATGTTTAATAATTTTATTCAGAAGATGAATTTTTAAATTGTTGAATTTGAAATTAATAAAATAAAATTCATTTTTTCCTTCATCATATAAAAAAATAATTAAAATGAATTATGAACATCTTATGAAAAGGATTATTTTTAGTTGAAAATTGTAGTATTTACTAAAATTTTTATTTCCATGATTTTATCACATTGTAATAATAACGTAGAAGGTTTAAAAACAATAAAAGAAATAGGATCAGATTTTAAGGAATAAGAATATGAATTTTTTAATATTTCTTGTAAATATAAAACATATTAAATTTTTTTTTTATAACTAATTAAAATGTTACTTTAATAAAGAGTTTCTTTGTTATTTTTCTTTAAAAGAAGGCATTTTTAGGATAGATTTATTTTTGGATTTCCTTAAAATCCTAATAACCTTTAATTTTTATAATAATTAATTTTATTTCATTAAAATTATTAACCATGATAATTTTAACATATATATAAATTTAAATCCTAAAAATATACTATTTTTCGATAAAGGGTTTTTATTTAATTTAGTGTGTTTATTTTAAAAATATCATTTCACTCCTTTAGATTTTTTTTTTCACAAATTTATTCTCATATTTGAAATTATAAGAATCAAATTAGGTAAAAATTTCAATATAAATATTTTTCATTAAAATTAATTAAAAATGTTATCAGTTAATTTACAAGGTAAAAGTAAAAAAAAGGTTAATTGAGTTTAAACTAGTGTGAAAATACTATTTAAAAAACACAATTATAAATGAATGGTTGAAATATTGATCAACTAATACTTGTTTCCCATATATTATTGTGAAATTTTGATTCATTTGGACTAGCATAGTGTCATGATAGTATTGTAAAATTTAAAGGTTTTCCCAAAACAACCCTTTCATTCATTTATAAAATGTTAAAAGATTTACCACTTCAAGGCAAAAAATACCTTTTAATTACAATATCATTTTAAAATTACCTGATCCCAATCCCAATTATAGAATGCTCGGGTCATACATAGTCTTCCTAAACCCTTCAAATTCAAGGAGACATTCAATGAAAATCCCAATCCTCAACGTGAGTATCATCTAGTAATTATTTTTTAATTTTAACTTAATTATTTAAAATTTATTTTTAAAACACAAATATAGTGATGTTATTATTAGTTATATATTTTAATGTTGTTATATTAATGATATTATCATTATTTATTTATATACCTTGAACATTAAGAAAAATAAAACTATCATTTTTTCATTGTGTGGAGTACCACCTCTACGCTGTAACCAATTTATTTTTTCATTCATCGCATTATAAAGTTATATGTATGGATGAAATTAACGAACAGATATGATTTTTATGATTTCAATAATGTTATGTTATAGAAAATATAAGATCCTACTAATGATAAGAATAATAAACAGTCATCGTAAATTTAATCTTTTAAAATAACCATGCTAAGAGTATAATCCTTGATTCAAATCCTGATGATCGTGAAGAGATTAAAACTGTGAAATAATTTTTCTATCATGTCAACAGTTACATAATATAATATCCTGATGAAGTTTTTGAATATATAATTCGTTTTATCTAGGATCTATTTGATGAAATAAAATAGTTATGGGAAGGATTTGGTTCCATAGAGAATTCATTGGAAAAGAAGGTTGAAAGTTGAAAGAAACTCAAATAAATAGTTAAGAAAAAGAGTGAAGCAACCTCCCTTTTAACTGTTGTTGTGACTGAGGGAATCCATGCATTAGAGAAGATACACAGGGTAACTGCTAGTTTAAAGGATATATAATTTAATGTGAAAGCTAAAATAATTTATGATCTTGATCATTACCATCAATACATGTTGGACCATATCATTGATTTTAAATTTATATTTATACCACCTATTAACTTTAAAATAATATTCTCTCAAGAGGTAATTTTTATAGTGGTAAATAATTCTTAAGAATTATTGGAGAAGCATCTACCTCAAGAACATATTATAGAAACATGAACAATCCCAATAGACATGCCTATAGAAAAGTATTCGTGTCAGAAAATTATAGATAAGAATTAAATTATATATAAATATGGGTTAATGAAATTTTTTAGAATCCTATAACATAATTAATGGTATATGTGAAATGATGTTTGAATAACCCTTCACTAAATAGAAAAAAATATATTTAAAACAACCCAATAAACTCATGCTAAAAAATATATACTGATTGCATACCAAGAGAATATAAATAGGTTTTTTGGGAACTATTTGTGTTTCTATAGGTTTTGGAATATTGAAATATATTGTTTTCACAACTTTTCACACATATTAATGTCATAGAATGACTATAGGTAGGGGTAACAAAGTTGAAAGTGAGAAAAAACCCTTTGTACAAAACAAGAAAAAGTTATCATTGATGAAACCATTTGCAAATAATTATAGGTTATGTGACTCTATAAAAGTGAACCCCAAAATTTGATTATATTATTACCTTTAAATAAGTCAATTTATTCAATAGCTTTCTCTATATGAAACATTAAACTGAAACATAAACTACAATAAATTATGGTAAAGATAAATGTATAAATACAACCATTAAAACCTTTCCATTGAATTAATAGGGAATTAATATTAGTAAAAACCTTAAAAAACATGTATAAATAAAATAAATACTTCTTTAAATTTGATTTAAATTTAATTATTTTACCTAAATTGAGGAATAAGATCATTTTTTTAGAAATTTATTTTTCCAAAAAATTTCCTTTTATGAGATAAAAATTTATATATCAATAAACATATGACAAATAATTTGTTATTTTAACAGTTTCTTAACACCAACTTAGTTGGTAAATGATACAAAACAATAATAATATCAGTTAATATTTTAGAATTTCATTTCCTGATAAAAATTATTTCTTGTTATATTTTATAACATTATTTATAAAATGAATCGATAAATTTTGGAATTTGAAATTAATAAAATGAACTTAATTTTTTAAATCCTAAAATAAAAAATTAATTAGTAATAATTTTTATATTTTTCTAAAAAGGTTGTTTTTTGTTGAATAATGAGGGATTTAAGAAAATTGCAATTTCTATGATTTTTTCAATATATAAACATAACATAAATAATTTTAAATCTATTTAATTAATTATATACGATATTAAAAAAATTATACATTTTTAAATATACTTTTTTGATATAAAACTTATTCTAAAAAATTTTATAACTAATTTAAAAATAACATTATTATAGGAACTTTTTTCAGTATTTTTATTTAAAATCAAGTATTTTCATGATATATTGGGTTTTTTCATTAATTGATTGCCTCATACCCTTTATTTTTTTATAATAAATTTATTTATTCGATTAAAATTAGTAACTATGAAAATTTATCTTATTTATAAATATAAATCATAAAAAAATACTTTTATAAATCAAGTTTTTACATTATTAAGTGTCTTTTTTAGATACTATCTTTTCAAAACATTATAAATTTTATTGGACAAAATTATTTTAAAATTTGAAGTTAGATGTATTAAATTAGGCAAAATGATCAATCTTAATATTTTTCATTAAAATTAATTATTAGGGTTAGAAATTAATTTCCAAGGTAAAAGTAAAAAAAGGGAAAAAGTATGGTTAACCTAGAATAGAATGTCATGACCCATCCTTGGGGACCATTCCGTGACTACTGTAAGCATGCCTTCCATAAGCCATGGGTTGGAAACTAGCACCCAAGGAATAATCCCTATAAAAAGGGAAGGAATTTCCTTTAACCTGTACACAAACACATCCTGAACACAAGAAGTAGAGTACGTAATTGGAAGTAAAAACTAAGTAAAACTATATACAAAAGAAAGTGCTGAAAGGAAAGGGGCCATAAGTACAAGTCCAACCAGTAAACTACAACAATAGAAAAGCTAGTATAACTGCAGAAATGTAAACAAAAACTATTTAGTCGTCTTTTGGGAATCCCACCTGAAGGTTGGGTACAGATAATCTCTTCAGCACCCCAGGACGGTCCGTCCGCTCTGTGTACGACTCTCCAAGTAGTCCACCTCTCGGTACCGTCTAGCTCTACAAATCTCTATCTCGATCAATGTTGTCTGTTGTTTACAACCTACACAACGATGTTCAGGCTTATCCCGTGCAGGGGTGAGTATAACGATACTTAGTAGGGACCCCAAGACCCCCAAAGGTCTCCCAGAATCCACGAAGGATAAACCATTGAAGAAAGATACAAACACGAAGTATCAACCGAACCTACTTAGGTATATTCCTATGCATATACCTAAGTTACCAGTCACTGTTCGGCTCCAACTCTTGAGCCCAAACACAACCTAGTCCAAAAAGGAAGTAAAGTCAATCACCACGATGATAATGGTTGAAATACACGACTCAACTCACACAGGTATACAACTTTCATAGAGTGATAGAGATGATCAGATGTAGTCACTCATTCATCTATGCTTTCAAACCCATACAGGATATAGGACCAGCTAAGCTGTCGGACCCAAACAGGATACAGGACCAGCTAAGCTGTCAGACCCACACAAAATACAGGACCAGCTATTATGTTAAGCACATTGTTGATTCCGATACAGTAGTCATCGTAGTCGAACCCACGAAGGATTCTGGTATAGTAGTCATCGTAGTTGATCCCACAGAGGATTCTGGTACAGTAATCCAGCCAGCCCAAGGGTTCCCGCACACAGTACGCTTGATTCTGGGAGGGTCCACTCCTCAAGAAAAGTTTCGATACATCGAATATCATGAAGTACTATGTTTATGTATCCCACAGTTCCATCTCATCATAAGTAACCCAACGCGAGAGACGGTGCGCCAATCAGATGCCCAGTCTGTGAGTTATTGGTATTTCTTTTCCTGGAGCCCGGTTGGATTTACGCTCATTCCAAACCTGAACATTTTTCAAAGTTGTCCAAAACTTACTTAGAGTATTGCAAAAGGACCGCCTCGTTGTGAGGGTCCCAATGCTGCAGATGGCGCATCAATCGGATGCACTATCTAGGATATATTCGGATTTAAGCGGAGTCGGGCTCGGCCCGTCAAGCCCGGTGGGTGGGCGGGTCGGCCGGACCTGGCTCGGCAGGTCCGACCCAGCTGGGGGTTCGGCCCGACCTGGTGGGGTGTGGCCCACCTGCGGACCTATCCCGGTTTGCCCAGCGGCGCCGCCTCTCCTCTGCCCGGTCGGCTCTGTCTGGTGCGTGCGCCTCACTGTGCGGGCCGCGGTTCTTCCCACGCAGCGCCACACAGCGCCAAGCGACGCCGTGGTTCATCAGCCTAGCAGGCAGGCGGTCGGCTGGCTCACCCGACGAGTAGCCCACAGTTTCGAAGAACGTCTATTCCGCGCGGCACCTACGGGTGGCGCGATCCTCCAGCCCCACCGAAAGTAGCCGGCCAGTTCTTCCAGCAGAGTGGCTCGCAGATGCGGGCAGTGATTTTCCTCCATGCGGCCAGCGTGATGGCACCGGTCCACCACCGTCGTGGCCCAGTTTGGCCGTGGCCTTCATTCCATAGCATGACACTATAATGCCACACCTTTTCATCCTACGCGGTTCTTCTATAGCGCGGTGCGACGACACCACGCCCTATCGGCTCCGCCTCCGTCGTCATTAAGATCAACAAATATGGGGGAGGTTCAAGCCATATTCGTGCGACCTGAACTCTCCTCGTTATGATGTTAACAGTTGGAAATTCGTATTCCATAATCAGAATGATGAAGTTCATAAATAAAAACATCTCAAAAGAACCCCCGACCTAGATTCGAAGTTCGTTCGTTGACGATGGTGTCGATTAGTTGATGTCATTGTGCGTCTTAGGAGGAAGCGTTGTTGTTGGAGACGTCCTTCACTGATGGTGTCCACTTCTTTAACGTGGATGGAGGTCTTTGGAGATGTTCTTCGCGGATGACGTCTTCCCTTGATAGCCTCAGTTGGGAAGGAGGGAGATGTGTCGTCGTTCTTCGTTGGAATCAGCATTCTTCATCGAGAAAAAATTATTCCTTCAAGAGTTCCTCCCAATTCTCTCCATCTAATGAAAAATTATGCCCCCTCCCACCATAATAATATAACACATAATATTATGTTGGAAAAATGAATTCAAAATAATTTAAACTCACAAATCAATTAATTAAATCATTAATTACTTGTGATGTCACCATAAAGGAGAAACCCAATAGTTTCCCCTATTAACGAGGAGCTCAAGGGGTTCAAAAGGGGAGGTTAAGGGGGTTGAGATATTATGGGGCCCACCACATAATATCCTCCCATGGGGCGTTATGTGGGGGTGGTCCCCACCTCCAACTTCCCTATGGAGGAATTAACCAACTTTTAAATAAAAATATGTCACACATATTTTTATTCATTTTTTAAAAAAAACACAAATAAAAACTTCCATTCATGTTGAAACACAACTATAGTAAATGTCTCCTTAAGAGAATACCGGTGCTAAGAGTTCAACGGTGCCCACAGATTTAAATTCCGAGAAATGGTTCAAAAGATATAAAATCCATCACATACGTTTACTGAACGTACCTGAAAAAAACATCAAAAATTGATTCCGGGCTCACCGGGCCTCAGAATCAAGCGCCATCAGAAACTGCAGACTCGTAAAATTCCCAAGTATTTAAGAAAAAAATTTCCATGGGATTTATGGGTCTTTACATTCTTCCCACCTCAGATTTGTACATCCCCCTAAGATACTACACACACTAAGTGAACAAATGAGGGTACTAAGCACGCATCTGAGCCAACCGCTCCCATGTGCTCTCCTAGAGGTTCCCGTGCTGCCAGCGATTGTGCACCAGAGGAATCGACCAACCATGTAGGACCCGATCCTATCGATCCTTGATCTCCAATAGTACCTCTACGAATGTTTCCCCATCATCGATGTCCAGCTCCCCATGGTTAATGATGTGGGATGGGTCATGCACATATATCCTCAGCTGAGATACGTGGAAGAAATTGTGCACCTGGTGCAACTGAGGTAGAAGAGCCAAGTGGTAAACCACCTCACCTACCCTACTGAGAACGTGGAACAGTCCGATGAATCATGGAGATAACTTTCCACCTTGACCAAATCTCCACAGAACTTTCCGTGGTGAGACCTGTAGGAAAACGTGGTCACCTTCCTCGAACTCCAGTGGTCTCTATCTACTATCAGTATACAACTTTTGTCTACTATATGCAGTCTTCATCCACTATTGTATTATCTGCACCTTATCCGTCATATCCTACACCATCTATGGTCCTACAAGTGCTGACTCCCCTAGGTCAGTCCAAGATAGAGGTGATCTACAAGGTTGGCCGTACAGTTCCTCGTAAGGTGCCATCCCGATGGTGGAGTGGTAGCTATAGTTGTACGCAAACTCCACCAAGTGTAAGTGATTCTCTAATCTGCAACTAAATTCAAGGATGCATGCACGGAGCATGTCCTCGAGAGTCTGAATGGTTCTCTTAGTCTGACCGTCCATCTGAGGATGGAAGACGGTGCTCAAGAAAAGCTGTGTCATGAAAGCCTCATGGAACCCATTCTATAACCGGGAAGTGAAACGAGCATCTCGATCGGAGACAATCATCGATTTCACACCATGAAGCCGTACGATCTACTTCACATAGAGGTGTCCCAAGCTCTCTACTGAGCCCTGCTCTCTGATTGGTAG
Organism: Viscum album; assembly: GCA_963277665.1. Classification (NCBI taxonomy): domain Eukaryota; kingdom Viridiplantae; phylum Streptophyta; class Magnoliopsida; order Santalales; family Viscaceae; genus Viscum; species Viscum album. The sequence continues at coordinate 1,203,406,397 of OY728138.1, forward strand.
GAAGTTGAGTGACTTGGTGAGTCTATCGACAATCACCCAGATAGAGTCGTGTACCCTAGATGTACGTGGAAGCCCCCTCACAAAATCCATGGATATCCCATCCCATTTCCACTCTGGGACCTCTAAGGGCTAAATAAAGCATGTTGGAACTTTGTGCTCTGCCTTCACTTGCTGGAAAATGAGGCATCGCGAGACAAACTCTACTACCGCTTTCTTCATACCTGGACACCAGTGCTGTCATCTGATGTCCTGATACATCTTCACCACTCCGGGATGTAATTCTAGAGGGTAAGTGTGTAACTCCCTAAATACCTCCTCTTGTAGTGAAACTGGTACCATGGTACGTCCTCTGAAGATAATGACGTGCTCCCCACCTTCAGAAAATCCATCAGGTGCCTATGATAAGGATATCTATGCACGTTGCATCTCACAGTCAACATCCCCACACTGTGCCTCCCTGACTCGCTGAAGTAGTGGATGAGTGACTCTGAGAGACTACAGAAAGGCTGCTCCATCTCTATCCATAAAGGATATCTGCAATGTGGCCAGCTGCTCTGCCGCCTCTCCAAGCAGCTGAATGCCGGATCTTCTGCTGAGAGCATATGATACGACGTTACCCTTCCCTACAGTATATACAATCTCGAATTCATAGTCCTAGAGGAACCCGATCCATCGCTACTATCTCATGTTGAGGTCCTTCTACGAGAAGATATACCTGAGACTTTGGTGGTCAGAGTAGATTGCAAAACGCTCTCCCATTAGATTGTGCCACCACATCTTCAAAGCAAAGACCACTCCTGCTAACTCCAGTTCATGGGTAGTGTAGTTCTTCTCGTGCTGTCTCAACTGCTGCGAACCATACACGATGATTGCTCGCTTCTGCATTAAGACACACCCGAGTCCGGTCCCTGATGCGTCACAGTAAACTACATACCCTATGCCCTCCTTCGGTAGAATCAACATGGGCGCACTGGTCAATCTCTGTCTCAGCTACTGAAAGCTCTTCTGGCATCTATCTGACCACACGAAGGATTGCCCCTTCTTTGTCAATGCTGAAAGTGGTGCTGAAACTCTGGAGAAGTCTGACACAAATCTCCGATAGTACCGATCCAATCCCAAAAACCTCCGCACCTCTATCACACTTTTGGGTGGATCCCATGAAAGTACTGCTTTGATCTTCACTGGGTCCACTACAAATCTAGCCTCTAAGATGACATGTCCCAAGAATTAAACCTCTCGAATCCAGAACTGTCACTTCAAGATTTTAAAATATAGCTGGTGCTCTCAGAGTGTCTCCAGTACTACCCGCAAATGGTAGGCATTCTCCTCCTTAGTAGTTGAGTAAATAGGTATGTTGGCGATGGATACTACGACAAAGTGATCGAGGTAAGGATGGAATATCTTGTTCATGAGACTCATGAACACTGTTGGAGAGTTGGTTACACCGAAGGGCATAACCAAGAACTCATTGTGTCCATACTGACACCTGAATGTTGTCTTATGCACATCCTCATCTCTAACTCTGAGCTGGTGATAGCCTAACATGAGGTCTATCTCTGAGAACCATCATGCTCCCATGAGCTGATCAAAGAGGTTGTCAATCCTTGGGAGTGGGTAATTATTCTTCATGGTCACCTGATTCAAGTGATGGTAGTCGACACACAGTCGCAATCTCCCATTTGCCTTCTTAGTGAACAAAATCGGAGATGCCTAGGGAGAAACACTGGGTCGGTTATATCCCTTCCCCTGCAAGTCCTCTAGTTGTACCCACAGCTCACGAAGCTCAGCGGGAGCCATCTGATATGATGGAGTAGATATCAGTGTTGTCCTGAGGTATAGGTCAATGTAAAAGTCTACCTCTCTAGGAGGAGGTAGTCCTGGAACATCATCAGGAAAAACATCCTCATACTGATCCACCATAAGAGGAAAACTCAGACTCCGCACATCAACTGCTCCGAGGATGAGACTAGCCAACTGATGTGTGATCGGCTGCCCCCTCGTCTGCGTAAGTCCATCCTACCCTGAAAAGGCTCCCTTCTCACCGGTGATGGTGAACCAAGTCCCATCCGTGTGGATACACCACACTTTTCACCTAATACAGTCAATATGAGCATGAACTGTGGATAACCAGTCCATACCCAATATGATGTCATAAGGCCTCGAAACCGCTACAAGAAGATCCCATCCGAAGCTCTCACCTCCCATAGTAAGCTCACACTGCCGGCACTAGTGCGTAATCGTCAGGTATTCACCCGTAGGAGTCTCTAGATGTAAAGATCAAGAAAACAGCTCTATCGGAATCTCTGAGATCCAAACAAGGGAATTGCCAATAAAAGAATAACTCGCACCTGTGTCTATAAGTGTTGTAGTAAAGGTGGAGTAGAAACAGATAGTACCTCGAATCATCTCAGGTGTGTTGTGGTTGTAGGCCTCGACTGCCTGGAGTTGAGGCCGCCTCTGTCCGCCAGCTCCCTGTGGTCGGGGGGGACCTCCTGGTGGTGATGGTGGTAGAGCCTCGAAACGTCGTCCACCACCCACTGCTCAGACAGCTCCTTTGCCACGTCCACCTACTCCTAGAGGACCACCACGGTCGAACCTCTGCCTCTGACAGAGAGGTCCATCTAATATATACTGCTTATCTGCATTGTAGTTTGGGCAGTCACGAGCCATGTGGACCTGCCCGCCACATGCCTAGCACCGCCTACTCCTCGTATAGATGACTCTGTCACGTATGCCCTGCACAAATGAACCTCTATCCTGGGGTCGTCCACGTGATGGCCTGGTCTGCTTGGACCTATGCATCATCTGTCAACTTCCTACTGCAAAGGACTCTGCTAAGTGTCTCCCTTTGGTGGTTCTTGCCGCTGGTGACTTCTCAGTGAGAAAGCTATCCACTAGAAGGGCTCTCTCTAGCACTCCCGCCAGTATCGGAATACTGAGGGGAATCACCGAAGCCCTGATCTCATGATTGAGTCCCTACTCGAAGTTCAAGCCCTAAAGAATGAGTCTCGTACCATATTTGTGGAGTAGCATGAGATGTTAGTGAACCTCACTGTGTACTGAGCTACTATCATGTTTCCCTGCTATAGATGAAGTAACTCCTGAATTCGCACCGCACGTAGGGTGGTTGGAACAAACTCTGAGTGAAAGAGACTATAAAATTCTGTCCAAAGTAATGATTCCACATCATGCACCTAGAGAATCAGGCTCCACCATCTGTTTGCTACTGCTTTCAGGAGACACACGATAAGGATCCCCATGAGGTAGGCTGGTATCCCTACTAATATGAAAACTCTCACAACAGCCTCCAGCCAATCCTCAGCCATCTGTGGGTCTATATCCCTACAGAACCTGTGCGGCCTCTAGTGATGGAACTCATGAAACACACTCAGGTGGCGTGCACTCTCTTCTGCTGGAGCTGGTGGTATCTATGGCCCAGCGGGTAGTGGTACCGCTGGTACCTCTACAGCGATGTGGCCCTGCCCCGAAGCCTCATCGCTCAGTGGGCTACCATGTCATATGAAACTTGGAACCCTAGCAGGCTGCCTTCGTGGGGCCATCCTGAAAAGAAACAGGTGTGACATGGTTAAAATAGTATACATGGTGAGATAACGCAAAGTAATCACGAAGAAAACATTTTCAAAGGAAACACACACGCAATTAGTGTTTTCGTGCACTCAGTCGGAAATCAGAAGTCAGAGACCTAGTGTATGAAAACGCCAGCCGCCACACCAACACACGATTTCCCTAAACTGATTACCACACCCAAAACACTTAACACTCTTGCCGTTAAATGAATCGGAGTCTAATTTCTTTGATAGAACGACTCCTCTGATACCAATTTGTCACGACCCGTCCTCAGGGCCCGTGCTGTGACTACCCAAGCCTGCCTTCCATAGGTCAGGGAATGGATACTAGTTCCAAAGGCATAATCCCTATAAAAAGGGAAGGCTTTGCCTTTAACCTATACACACACACAGCCATAACACAAGAAGTAGAGTATGAAACTGGAAGTAAACACTAAGTAAAACTGTATACAAAAGAAAGTGATGAAAGGAAAGGGGCTGGAAATACAAGTCCAACCAGTAATGTACAACAACTGAAAAGTTAGTATAACTGGAGAAAGGTAAACCGCAACTACTGATTCATCATTCGGGAATCCCACATGAAGGGTGGGTACATAAGGCCTCCTTAGCATCTGAGGCCCATCTTTCCACTCTGTGTACGACTCACCATGTGTTCCACCTCGGGTACCGTCTAGCTCTACATCTCTCTGTCTTGATTAGTGTTTTCCATCGTCTACAACCAACATAACAATGTATGGGCATAGCCCATGCATGGGTGAGTATAACGATACTCATTAGGGACCCCGAGACCCCCAAAGGTCTCCCAGAATTCAAGAAGGATAAACCACAGAAAAAAGATACAAACATGAAGTATCAACCAATCATACTTAGGTATATTCCCATACATATACCTAAGTTACCAGTCATGTTGCGTCAAAAGTTCTCTTTTGACTTTTATGCTTTGTTTTAGAAATCACAAATCTATTCTGAATATGTTTATCGAATTTAATTTGTTTATCGTACTGACTAAAATTATCATACTGAGTATGCCAATCGTACTGACTCTGTCAATTGTACTAACTCTATCAATCATACTGACTCTAACAATCGTACTGACTCTATCAATCGTACTGACTCTATAAACCGTACTAACTCTATCAATCATGCTGACTTTGTCAAACATACTGACTCTGTCAAACGTACCGACTCTGTCAATCGTACTGACTCTATCGATCGTACTGACTGTCTATTGTGCTGATCATGACAATCATACTGAACATGTCAATTGTACTCATGTTTATCATCTTCATATATCTTTTTTAAACCAAAACAATATCCAAGAGTTAGTTAAAAATTAACCAAAATGATGTCGTGTTTTCTATTTCAATATGACCGTTATAATTCCAGGTGTCCAAGTAACACTGATTTTTCTAGAGAAATATGATTGTTGGAGGAAATGTGACCATTAGAACCAGAGGCCTATAAATAGGAGGTCATTTTAAAGCCGATAAAGAGCTGAAAAAACTGAGAATTTGATCATTATGTGCTATCAAGTTCTAGAGAGAGATGTTGTGACTTCTCTCATACTTCATGTGAAAGCCTTGAAACTAAAAAACGTGAACGACTCATTCTTAGTTTTTGTATTTCAATAAGTGCTTTGTTTTGATTTGTGCGACTGATCAGGTGATAACGATCAAGGGATGCCGGGGATAGGAAGACGGTGCTACTAATCATCGTATCGAGTTATTTGAAGTGATTGAAAGACAGAGGTGCCGATTACCGGAAAAATCGAGGGCTGGTGGGGATAACAAGACAGACATACTGATCATCGTATCAAGGGCTTACCAAGGTGGTGGTAAGACAGACCTCTTATCCTAGGTGAAAGATATCCCTTCTCTTTGGGTGAAAATAATTTTCATAATTTTACATTTCCGCTACTGTGTTTTAAGAAAGGGAATTGTATTGTTTCCGTTTCTTCATTTCATATTCATTTGTAATTGTTTCAATTACAATCATACTATTACAAATTTTTTCGATTGATTATATACGCTTTATGGTAGAATCCTTTACTATTATATTACTCTGATTATTGTATTCATCTCGAATACAATTGATTTACTTTTCTTATAGTATTGCATTGTATCATACCTTATAACTAAGACAATTGTGGTTAATTGTATCTGTTGTGAATTGTATTAGTTTACGATCTTTTAAACTAATTTCTTAAGTTTTTAAATAAAGTTTTTTAAACGTATAATTAACCCCCCTCTTGTATTGTTCCATCTAATATACATATAAATATACATATTCAATCCAAAAATTGGTATCAGAGGAGGTTTCTACTAATTTGTATTTCTATCTCTATTTCTTTCAAGTTTTTTTCTGCACTAATGTGTGGAGTAGAAAATATTTTGTTTTATTAGTGGCAGGAATTAATATTGGGTCAATTGAAAATCTAAATAAAACTAGACCACCAATATTTAGTGGGAATGTTTATGAGTACTGGAGAGATCAAATGAAGAAATTCATTATCAATACTGGTGTAGACAATTTTATTATGGTTACTGGAGGTTAAAAAATTCCTGATAAAGAAGTCAGTACTTTCACTAATCAAGAGAAGCAAGAGTACCAACTAAATTACAAGGTACACAATACATTGCTATGTTCCATGACCAGGAATATATACATCCAAATATCTTCTTGTGAAGTAGCCAATTGTATTTGGAAGAAATTGGAAGTCACACATTTCGGTACATCTAAGGTTATAGAAACAAGAACAGCAATGCTTCGAGCCGAGTATCATGGATTTATTTTTCCTTATGGAGAGTCGGTATGTAAAGTGAAACAAAGATTTATGATAATTTTCAATTATTTACAATCCATTGGAGAAAAAGGTCTTGATGATGAATCTCTTGTAGATAAGATTATTTGTATAATGCCAAACGAATGGGAGTCAAAAATGACAACTATTGATGAAAACAGAAAAGTTTCTCACCTTTCTCTTGATGAACTCTTTGGAACTCTTCTACAGAACGAGACAAGAATGAGGAGAGATGTTGATTTCAATAAGAAGAAAAACGGGAATGGAAGTGTAGATTTTACTACTACATCTAAAACTAAAACACCTGAAATTATAACAAGATCCAAATCCAGGAAAGTTTTTATGTATGATTCAAGTGATTGTGATCATTTAGATAATGAGTTAGCCAATCTTGCTCGAAGGATGAACAAGATTGTGGGAAAGAAAGACTTCCAATATAGATTCAAAAATAAAGATAGGAAGAAAATAAAATATTCAGAGGTAACATGTTATGAATGCAAGAAATTAGGTCATATAATACCTGATTTTCCTTTACTGAAGTGAAAAAACAGAAAGGAGAAACATTCTAAAAGAAATAAGAAAATGTTTTACAAGACAAAGACAAAGAAATTCGTGAAGGAAAATGATACTTGGAGTGTAAGTGGTAGTGTTTCATTAGATAATTCTTCAGAATATGAATCCTCAAGAAAAAGGAATATTTCACTTATAGCCAGATTACCAATTGAAGATCATTTTCTCATGGCTAAGGTACACAATGCTGAAGCTATTGCAAATGTTTCTTTGAATGCTAATTATACTGATAATAAATATTATGATTTTTAAAATGATTAGTCTTCATCATCTGAATATAATACATTATCTTCTTTTGAATAAGTATCTAGGTTTGATAAATTACTTTAGAATGAAAATTCTAAACTCAAAAAGAAAATTGATAAAGAAAATTCTAGAATTTCAATTTTAACTAAAGAAGTATCAGATATTTCTAATGATCTTGATATAAAAACTTCTGGTTTTTAAAGTATTTTAAAACCCCTTCAGAAAGTCAAATATGATAAGAATAAAATTTCTAAGGATCTAGAAAATGTAATTTCTAAGAAAAATGTTTTAGATCCTAACTCCAGTTCAAAATCAAATGTTTTGGAGGATAAGAACATAGTTTTGAAACAAAAGTAATAAATTTTTACATGATAAAATGTTTGTCAAAATTTACTTATGGCAAGGAAAACTTTAAAAAAATATATTCACAAATTCGACCTTTGAGGAACAATTCTGGTGTTGGTTATATTCATTCGAAACTGGTTTTTAGTAATAACTATTTTGTTCCTCAAAGTACACCATTTTGTATGAAGTGTCAATGTGGTGGACACTGGAAAAGATATTGTTCCCTTAATAGAACTCAGTCTTTAGGATTTCATAAATCTCAATTTTTAAAACAAATGTGGATTCCTAAAATTCTTTTATCTAACCCTTCTGGATCCAAACAAGCTTGGATTCCGAAAAACTAATTGTTTCTTTTCTAGGAAAATAAGAAGTGTACCAACAAGAATATTTGGTACATGGATAGTTGTTTTTATCATCACATGACCGGAAATAATGATTTCTTTGAAAAGATTATTGAAAAAAAACATGTAAAGGTTACCTTTGGAGATAATTCTCAAGGAAAGATTGTTAGAATAGGTAAAATTGTTTTTCTTGGAAAAGTTATTATTTCAAATTTTCTGTTTTTTAAAGGTCTTAAGCACAATCTCATCAGCACAAGCCAATTATGTTATGAAGGATACCTTGTGAATTTTAGAAATGATAGATGATTAGTTCACAATTCCAAGGATGAATTCATTATTTCTGCGCATAGGCAAGAGAATGTATATATTATTAACTTATAAGACCTTAGGAGAAAAAATTTACCTTGATTAAGTTCAATAGAAGACCAATAATGGATATGGAATAGAAGACTAGGACACTGCAAACTAAAAAAACTTTCTAAACTTTCAAAGAAAAGTCTTCTAAAGGGACTAACGAGTCTTAGATATGATTCTTCAAAGGTCTGTGATCCTTGTCAATTTGGCAAGAAACATAAAACTAGCTTTAATTTAATTAATGAAGTTTCAAATTCTAATGCATTACAGCTAGTGCACATGGATATTTTTGGTCCTTCACAAACAGGAAGCATTGGAGGCAAATACTATATATATTTTTTATTTGATGACTTTACTAGATTTACATGGGTCTATTTTATAACAAAGAAATATGAAGCCTTTTTCTATTTCAAAATATTTAGAGCCCAAGTTAAAAATGAGAAAAACCTACCATCGATAACTATTCATAGTGATCATGGTGGTGAATTTCAAAATTCTTATTTTGAAACTTTTTGTAGTAAGAAATGAATTACTCACAATTTCTCAGCACTAAGAACTCCTCAGCAAAATGGTGTTGTTGAAAGAAGAAATCACATTCTTCAGGAAATGAAAAGAACCATGTTGAGTGAATACTTAATTGCTAAGCACTTTTGGGCTGAAGCTGTTAATACTTCTTGTTATACTATAAACCAATTTTTAACTAGAACTTTTCTTAATGAAACACCATATTAATTGTGGACTGGCTAAAAACCTAAAGTTTCATACTTCAAAGTTTTTGGGTGAAAAGTATTCATTTTGAATACTAAAGATAATCTACACAAATTTTCACCAAAATCTGATGAAGGAATAATTAAAGGCTATTCTACAACTTCTAAAACATATAGAGTTTTCAATAAAAACACTTGTATTGTTGATGAAATAGTGAATGTTAAATTTGATGAAACTGATCCTTTTGTTTCCAAACAACTCCAACCTACATCTTTGGATGTGTTTTCAAAAACTGATCATCAACCTTTATTAGAAGATCCTTCTGATAAGGAAAGTGTCCAAGAAAGTCTTTCTGAAACTTTTTCTCCATAAGATTTTCTACCATATGGTGATGAACAGGTTTTACAAAACCCAAATCAATTACTTCTTAGGAATCATCCCAGTGATAACATCATTAGTGATGTAAATAAACCTGTAAGGACCAGAAATTCCTTGACAAATGAAATAGATTATCTTGCCTTTCTTTCCCAATTCTAACCTAAAAGTCCAAGTGAGGCTTTAGGTGATGAAGATTGTATTAAAGTAATGCAAGATGAACTACATGAATTTGAAAGGAATCAAGTCTGGACTTTAGTTGAAAGACCTAACGAAACAACTGTAATTAGTGTCAAATGGGTTTTCTGAAATAAATGTGATAAAAATGGAATCATAGTAAAAAATAAAGCAAGACTTGTTTCTAAGGGCTATAATAAACAAGAGGGAATAAACTATGAATAAACATAGGCTTCAGTTCTAGACTTAAATTTATTCGTATTCTATTAGCCTTTGTAGCATACTTTAATTTCAAACTATTTCAAATGGATGTTAAATGTGATTTTCTAAATGGTTTTGTTCAAGAAGAAGTTTTTTTCAGACAACCCCCTAGTTTTCTAGACTCAAAATATCCTAATCATGTTTTTAAACTTACCAAAGCTCTATATGGCCTCAAACAAGCTCCTAGAGCATGGTATGATAGAATTACAGGATATCTTTTACAAAATAATTATGCAAAAGGTAATGCGGATCCAACCCTTTTTATAAAAAAGGTAAATAAAAATGTTTTTATTATTCAAATTTTTGTTTATGACATCATTTTTTGGATCATCTCAGTAGTCTTTAACCAATTCCTTTTCAAATTTAATGAGATTTGATTTTGAAATGAGTATGATGGGTTAGTTAACATTCTTTTTAGGTTTTAAAATTTCTCAAAAACTATAAGGAACATATATATCTCAACATAAGTATACTAAATATTTACTCAAAAATTATTTATACAACAATACTAAAAGTATTAGCACTCCAATTGGTACCTCAAATACACTTGATCTTGATGAAACTGGGAAACCATTAGATCAAACAATTTTTAGAGGTATGATTGGAAGTTTTTTATACTTGAAAGCTAGTCGACCAGAATTAATGTTTTCTGTATGCTTATGTGCGAGATACCAATACAATCCAAAAGAGACTCATTTAAAGGTCGTGAAGAGAATATTTTGGTATTTAAAAGGCACTATGGATTTATGTCTTTTTTATTCTTCTGGATATGATTTTGTATTAAAAGGTTTTTCTGATGCTGACTTTGGTGGTTGTAGAATGGATAGAATGAGTACATCTGGAACATTTCATTTCTTAGGAGATTCCTTGGTTTCTTGGTCTTGCAAGAAACAACACTCAGAAGCACTTTCCACTACTGAAGCTGAATATGTAGTAGCTGGAAGTTATTTTTCTCAAGTGTTGTGGATGCAACACACACTCACTGACTATGGATTGAGTTTTTGTAAAACTCAAATTCTATGTGATAATAATATTGTCATAGCTCTTAGTAAAAACTATGCACATCACTCTCATCCAAAACACATAGATATTAGGCATCACTTTCATAGGGATCACACAAAAAAATGAGATATTATTTTATAATTCATCGGAACGCAATAACAATTCACTGACATTTTTTCAAAACCATTACCTTCTAATAGATTTGAGTTTAAAAAATAGAAGATAGGAATGATTACATTAAAGTAATCATTCATTTCTACTTCATGTTTTTTACTTCTCCTAACATTATGAAAATCCTCTTAAAAAGGAGAACATTTTATTTAAATATTGTTTTTATTTATCTGCTTATTCTTTTGGTTTGTGTTTTTTATTCTGTTTATCGTAATCACTATTTAGTTATTGTTTTTAGCTTATGTTTATCGTCTTGACTACTTGGTTACCGTACTATTTTTTTTCCATCAGCACATCACCCTATGGTAACAAGTTTGTTTTCCATTGGCACGTCACCCTATGGTAACAAGTTTGTTTTCCATCGGCACGTCACCCATTGGTAACAAGTTTGTTTTCCATCAGCACGTCACCCTATGATAACAAGTTTGTTTTCCATCAACACGTCACCCTATGGTAACAAGTTTGTTTTTTATCGACACGTCACCCTATTGTAACAAGTTTGTTTTCCATCATCACGTTACCCTATGGTAACAAGATTGTTTTCCATCGGTACGTCACCCTATGGTAACAAGTTTGTTTTCCATCGGCACATCACCCTATGGTAACAAGTTTGTTTTCCATCGGCTTGAGAACCTATGGTAAGGAATTTGTGTTCCATCAGCTTGACAACCTATAGTAATGACTTTGTTTTCCATCGGCTTGACAACCTATGGTAATGACTTTGTTTTCCATCGGCTTGACAAACTATGGTTTTTGACTTTGTTTTCCATCGGCATGACAACCAATCATATTCTTTCTCCTCATATGCTTGTATTTTCTCTCACTATGTTAATACTATTAAACCAACAATCACCTTACAAACTTCGACAGGTAAATACTTTCCTTACCTTTTCTTGTTTTTCGCTTTTTATTTTTTCTCATTTTTTTAATTTTTTTCCAATTCATTAATTTTTTTCTTATAATCTCAACCGTAGAAGATCAACGGTAATTTTTTCACCTATAAATAGACCCCCTTCCTAAAACAACACCAGTTTTACAAATCTTGTGGAGAAGCCCTACCCCTTTATTTTAAAAACTCCGTATGATCTTTCATTGGCTTCACATATATGTCTCAGTCCTCTGCCAACACTCCTGCCGAGATGTCTTCAAATACTTTTTCAGAGAAAGGCTTCCTCATAGAAAGGTTAGTTTCTCAGGACTTCCTTAATTCGTAATATTCTACAATCAAAGTAATTATTTTGTTTCAAGGATGGGAACATCTGTGTGTTGAAAAACCCGTGTCTCAAGATCCGGTTCTTGTTGAAGAAGTTATCCAATTATACAAAACTATATCTTTTAAAAAAAATATGTCAATCAAATTTGTTTGGTAGGATAGAAAAATCTCTATGTCTGTGAAACAAGCAGCCCATTTTCTGAATGTCTCAACAGAAGGTGATTATTTTTTTCCATATCATAAACTACCAGAGGAGGTTGGTACGTTTAATAAAGAAAGTGCTGAAAAGTCGTTGTTTCTGTTAAATGAAGAGAAGAGGAAAGTGGACCATATATCTTTAGATAACAGATTCGTGGCACTTTGGATGCAAGGTTTTCTTATCCCAAGAAAAGGGGATAGAGAAACTCTGAATGTTTTTGATATCTTCAAGCATGACTATCTTGTCAACATGAGAAAGGTAAATCTCATGGGATACACTTTTGAAACAATCAGCAATGTAAAATTAGGAGAGATAAAGTCCCAGTTGATCATGTATCCATCTATTCATACAAAGATCATTCTTGAGAGCATGAAGTTTTGTAATATTCCTTTGAAAGGGAAACTGAAAGATCTAGAGCCTTCCTGGATAAGTAAGAGTACTTTGAAGAAGTTGTGTATTTGTCTCGATCAGAATTCAAAGCTTTTTGTCGAAGATGTAGAAGCAGAATCGGCACAGAATCAATCGGCACCTATGCCAGTCAAAGAAAATCCAACTGATGTTTCTCCTTAAAAGTCAGATCCGCAAACTAGTACTAAGACAAAGAAGAAATCCAAGTACAGCAAGGAGGTTGTGTCCAAATGGAGAAAAGAAATAGAACAAAGAAAATAAGGTGATCCGAAGTTCAGTCTTGATCCAGATGAAGCTTTTGCTGAGAGGATAAGGGTAGAGGATACCCTTCAGGCTGAGAAGAAAAGGAAGACTCTTTTGAAAAGGAAATCTCAAGACTTTGATGTCTCTAAAATTATGAAATTGTTTGAGGTGGCCAGTGCTTAACTAACAGAAGAAGTATATCAAGAGCATATCGTACAGAGTCTCCTAGAGAAAGAGAAAGGGAAACAAATTTTGGAAGAAATACATGAAGTTGAAGAATAAGAAGAAGATTTTATTTTGGAATTCCTTCAGAGTTCAAATAAAGGTAGAGAATAATCATTTCAAAAGAAAAGTGACAGTATTCAACAAACTCCTCATGACGATCAAGCTCAAGCTCAATCTTTTGAAACTCCTGATAAAATTTCTTCTCAAGCAAATCAAGGTGCTCAATCATCTCATAATGAAAAGTAATTGTTATCAGTGAAAAACTGGATAAATAATGAAAGGAGAAAGAAAAAGGAAAAGGAAAACAACTAGTTGAAGACATAATGGTTGAAACTATTTTTGTAGAGGTAAAACATGTTTTAAAAAAATGTATAACTAATAAAATGTTTCTTTAATATAAAAACTATATTCAATATTTTTCTTTAAAAAATGAATTTTCAAGGGAGATATAGTTTTGGATTACCTTTAAATCCTAGTTACATTTATATTTTTATAATAAATCAATTTATGTCATTAAAATATATAATATTGATAACTTTAACTTATATATAATTTTAATCCATTAATACATTATTTTCTAAAAAATATTTTTACACAATTAGGTGTGTTTATTTGAAAATTAACATTTCAAACATTTATAAATTTTAAAATCTAAATTTAATTTAAAATTATTAATTTTATGCAAAAAATTTGGTAAAAATATCAATCTTAATCTTTTTCATTATAATTAATTACTAAGGTAAGAAATTAATTACCAAGGTAAAAGAAAAAAAGAGGTGAATTGAGTTTAACATAGTGTCAAAGACCTAAATAATTGAAAATTAATGCCTATAAATGAATTTTTGAGATTTTTATTGACTAATAAATGTTTCCCCTAAAACTTTTTCTACTTTTTATCCATTGAAACTTTATTAGTCTAATTACATTTTCAAAAAATTTAAAAGTGTTCCAAAAACTACACTTTCATTCACATATAAATGGGTAACATATTCACCGCTTAATGCATCACTTTAACTTTTAATTAATGTTTTAAAATCTAAAATTTTAATATCCCTTGAAATATATTCCAATAAAAAAATATACCAGTCCCTCAAGGTCATAAAAAACCTTTCAAATTGAATGAGACTTCAAGGAAAATCCATGTCCCCAACATGAGTATCATCAAATCCTTTTTATTGTTAATTTTTTATTTGAAACTCATTCTAACCACACCAATATAATAATATTATTATCATATATACAATTTAATTTTATTATATTATAGTTATTATCATTTTTTATTCATATACAATACCTATTAAGAAAAATAAAACATTTTTTTGTGTGTTTTGTGGCTACTATCTCCATAGTGTAAGGAGTATCATTTTTCTTCACCTCATTACAAAGGTGGATCTATATATTTTATTAAAAGATAAATAATATTTTATTATATAATTGAGGTTATGGTATTAAAAATAAAATAAAATCTTAATTATATGAATAACAAGTTATCGTTGTTAATTTAATCATTTAAAATAAGCATGCTAAGAGGATAATATTTTATTCAAATTGTGGAATATTTACATATAAATTAAATATAACTCTAATTACTTATAATTATGATATATCATATTAATATTCACTAAATAATAAAATTATCCTTTGGGTATATTTATATTACAACTATGAAATCTCATAATCATTTATTAAATCAGGCTATCTTCATGTTTTGGTCGGTCTAACCCCCTATTCGAAAAACGCTGTAAATTTATGTCATGGATGAATATGAGAAATTATTTACTAGTTTAATTTGATATAAATATTTAAATTATGTTTTTTGGTATTTTTATATCAATATTTATCTCTTTAATTAATAAAACACATATAATTCATTAATAACCACTGAAACATGATCATCGCCATTTTCACCATCATTGTTAGAATCCAAAAATGAGATGAAATGATATAAAAAATTTATAAAAAATAATGGAATATCTATTCTAGTATATTATATAATCTAATAATTATTAACATTTAATTATAAATAAACATGGACACCACTACTAAGAAATTAATACAAATGATCAAAACTATAAACACCTATTGTGGTAAATAGGAGGTATTCATTTTTAGAATCACTAATTATGAATAGTATGAATGAAAATGGATAAGATTAATTTAATAAATTAATTTATTAATATAGATATATATTTTATATTGGAGGTTAATGTATATTCATGGAGTTTAGTACAAGAGGTAATGATTTTCTTCTAAATTTCCCTTTATTGAGACAAGTATTATATTTATCAACATAATTTTATATATGTGGTGTATAAATTTATGATTTGAAATATCATATCACAAGTTATAATTTAATAATATTTTTTAAAGTTCAATTTAGATCCTTCTATTTCAAGGGGTTTCAATTTGAAATATTTTAATTTGTAAGTCTTTTCCTGGTCTCAATACTCATTCATTGAGGCATAATACTTTTTATGAACCATGTTCCATTTGGATGGTATTATATATATTTTCTATCCAAAAAAATTATTTTAATTTTATTTCATTTTATTTACTATCCAAATCATGTTACCATAATCAAGTTTCTAGTGATTCATTTGTTTCCCCAATAGTGATTATTTTTTGGTAAATCAATATTCATTCATTGAGTTATAATCATTATTTGAAATTATTTCCTATTAGTTTTGTATGTTATAATCATTGATTTTATTATGTGGTATTCTATCATTATTTTATGTGGATACACATTCCTACCTCAATAAATCCTTTACAAACATTGTTAACATCTTGTGATATATTCTATTGAAGCTATACCATTTTTTTGATGGATTGTAATAATGAAAATCTAGAATTATATTTAAAATGTACCCATTGATATATATAGTTTAAAACCAATATAATACATAACTCGGATTGGACGATGTTCACCTATAAAGTATGATAATCTATTGAAATTTGTAAAATTATTATAATTCTAATTCATATTATTATTGGAAGGTTGACTATGTTTTGTATATACATCCACCATATTCTTTGAGATGGATTATAATCAGGTTATCCCTTTTATTGAAATGAGGAATGTGTTGGAATTCTGTATATTTTAATTTCAATATAGATGGATATTTTCAAGGTAGATTATATATTGTTTGTTCATTTTCTCATATGGATAATCAATTAGACATAACCATGTGTCACATGGGCCCAAAATTATATATCCCCTCAATGCATTGATAGGTATTACAAGACAAAATAGGACTAGTTTTGGAGTATGCCTCTTCCTATAATAGGATATTGTCTTAGAAAAAAGCCTTTAAAGAAGGTTTTTTGGACTATGGTGTTGATCACAAGAAACGTTTCATGGAACTAAGCCTTGAAAATACATTTTTGATGTTTAAAATTATGCATTACATGAATATAATACCAATATTACTAATATCCATGTTTTCATTTTATTATAATATAAATACAATTCTCTTGGTCTCATGTTGATTATGGAATCATGTAGTTTACATATTCCTTCCATAATCATTATGTATTTTTAACTCAATGATTTTTTTTATTTATATTTTTACTTTATTAATCATTTAAACTCACCCCTTTTTATTTTTTACATTTCCCTAAAATATGGATAAGATTAGTATAAGAGACATGTTTTAATGGATATCCCATATAACATGATTTTCAGAATATGTTGAAGGCTTGTCAGAAATTATGTAGTTTCATATATAATGGGACAATAGTTCATTCGATACCAAGAAAATGAGATTTTTAACTTTATATTGTATCATAATTATCTAATGATATAAACGTGATAAGATCCTTTGGATGTTAATTATTGAAACATAATTTTGTTTTTTTAGTTAATTTTATATATATCTATGATTCTATAGCTGGTATAAAGAATGAAATGTAATGTATGTGTTTATGAGTAGCAGATCTTGGAGGGTGGGTTTAGAGAATCACATAAAAATATTATGGCCACACATATGTAGAATTTACTACACAACCAACCAACATACCACCAATACATATAAGAGGAGAATGCAACAACAATAGATGAAGATAAAAAATAAAAGTAATTCTTCCTTGAGGAGTGAGAAGGTAAATAATGTTGATATAACCACTCCCAAAAAGTCATTGATGAAATATGAGAATGGTGTCATGTTTTATTAATAAACATTATTCTATTATTGTATGTGGGGTTACACTATATAATTTTTAAAACTATCTATGGAAACAAAATATACTTGGAGATTTATAAAAAAATGGAGGAAATCAATCAAAGAGGTGTAAAAAAAGATTGGCCTGGTGGACGAAATCACTGATGATGAGATTGAGAGGCTTCACAAAAATGGTAAGTTAAAATATAAAAAATGAATTTTTTGAAGGTGAAACTATCCTAGAAACACTCCCATAAAGTGTATGGATGTCATATGTAGTCAAAAGGGGTTTTCAGGTGACAAAGGTGAAGCTTCATTGGTCCATAGTGACAAAATATATTGAGATAATAAAGCAGTCTACTCAAAATAAGAAAGAGGATAATGGGACCAATTATATTTTGATCATATTTCCCAATATAGAGGAATAAATAAGAATTTTTGGAAAAATATTAAATCATGAAAATGATTTCATGGATCATTAAAAGAAGCTCTTTCTTTTTAAAGAAAAAAATAATCCGGTGAAAATGATGATGGTTCTTAAAGGTGCATAGACTAAAAATCTAAAGTTGTAAGAATAATTAAGTCAGGATTTGAATATCATTGGTTAAAAAATATATACCAACCCTCATACTCATGATGTGGAGATATAAATAGATCCACCATATTCCCTAATAAATTTTAAGGTTCTTAAATGTCATGGGATTGCTGGTGATGATAAACGAGTAGAGACCCTTATAGAGGAGCTACTGAAAGAATCCATTTTGATAAATATATCAACATTTCTTTTATATCTAAATTTTTGGATAGATTTTAAGAATAATAAAATTTGAGTTATGATATTCACTCTCCCATTCATTTATTTCTTCATATTGTTTTATATTAAGGTGGTGTGTTTATCTTACAAAATTGGGAGAATAGAATACTTTCTCTTGAAACCTTTTGATGATTTTCCTCAAGTGAATTGTAGGTTCCGGAATCATTCTGAAAATATGTATGTAAATAAAAAAAGAACTAAAATTTTGAATTGTTATAAAAAAGTGTGTTTTATGGTAAAATATATTTTATAAGTTAATCACTCATGTTTTCAACATCAGTTTTTCCATGTGAACTTTGAGTTGGTTGGTTAAAGGAATACTGTTAAAAAACATGTGATGTCATAATATTTATAAAGATTCTAACACAGATCTTCATTTTTAATAGTCACTTTTAACTTGTGAGCTATGGTCCAAAATGGATTCCTTATGTCATGGAATTTGTAGAGATATTGGAATACCAATGATGGGAATACCATATTGCATCAAGGTTTCTTTATTCACATATGGAATCACACTATAGACATTTCAATTGATATATGATAAGGCCAATTTTTTCTTAACTGGTACATTTTGTGACCCATAATGAGAGAATAGGTTGTGTTTAATATGGATGTGAGAGAACCCTAGAATTAAGTTTTTATATTTAGTTTCCCTCTCTTTGTATTCATTTTCAATTAGGTGGAGAAAAATAATATTG
The DNA here is from genome assembly GCA_963277665.1 of Viscum album. Lineage (NCBI taxonomy): Eukaryota > Viridiplantae > Streptophyta > Magnoliopsida > Santalales > Viscaceae > Viscum > Viscum album. Next base: position 1,203,425,294 of record OY728138.1, read on the forward strand.
AGTGTAGGAAAAAATTTGAACTCATAATAAATCCAAAGGGGGAGATTGAAGTGCCCATGGGTTGATGATTGCATTTTTTTCTATTTTTCTTATTTTCATTTTCATTGATAAAATGTAAAGGTAATGAGTTGCGTAATGAAGGAAAAATGTATGAGTAGATTGATGAATATATCTATGTGGAAAATAATAATGATTTATGAAAGATAAATGATTATGGAATGAGGTATGCATAATAAATGAGTGTGTAGTTGATCAAGTGAGCGCAATTAAATAACTTATGGTCAACCCAAAATACTCATGTGACTAATCAATCTACTACATGGGTAGCTCATATAGTAAAAGTTTTATAAGATATTACATATCGTGTTATGAGGATATCATATGATAAAATGAAAGCTACTACAAGATGATATGTCTGTGTGAAAACTATTCAGTGTACCATATGAATAAATACTAAGCTACGATTGATGAAGTGAGAACATGATGTAAGAAGCCAGAATCGATAAATAGACCAAATATAGTGTGAAGAAACTATTAATGAATCAATTGTATAAAGAATATAAAACTAAACAATAAAGTTTTTTACTTATGGTAAATGAATCTACTACACTAAAAAAATGAACATATCATGAGTTTTACATTGTTATATGATCTATTATGTAATGAAATAATGATACTTTGATATAGTTTCAGGTCACATCCTCGCATGACCATTCTAAGATTATTTCATCTTGTATTTACATGATGTTCCACATACAAACATTCTAAAAATTTTGGTGCATCTTCAAGTATAAAATTAGAGATTCAAAAAATAATGAGGTTGGTGAGCTGGATATATCACACACTTGTAGTTTCTATTTCATGTATGTAAATATATTTAGAAGAATAAGAATTTGGGGTTTGAAAAATGATGATATTTTGGGTTCTTTCTTCACACTAATAAATTTAATGATAACGAGGTACTGCATTGTGATTCTTTCATCATTATAGTTGAGGTTGATCTTGATGATAAATAAGTGATATCCACTAAGAAATGATGTTGTTTCATGTCCATGGATAGATTGAGTAAGAAATTTGAGACACATATGCTTGAAAAGAAATTGATTAAGGAAATAATTACATTCTGAATAACCATTGATTTATCCTTTAATATAAGTGTGATGTTCCAAACCAAAAATTAATATCATAATGATTATAATGGTACAAGAAAGTTGTTTATGAAGTGAGGAGTCCACAATCATAAGAATATATGAATGAAGATTTATAAATTATTGAATATATATGATTATTGTTGAAAATGAAAAGAGAATTATGATAGTTTCAATTAATAAAAACATTCACCTATCACAATGAATATATTTTGATTTGAATAATTGATTTCTTCTGGAGTAATATAGATGTTCAGAAAAATAGTGAGTGCTAGAGAATTATAATGGAGATTATGTTCATGAGTCAATTTCGTTATCTAATAGGGTGCATGTATTTAGTGAGATCATATGAGTCTTAGATTTTTGAGAATTAATTATGAGGAAGTCTCATGCACAGAAAAAAGAATCAGAAAGACACTAGGATACATCATTTTTTAAAGATAAAAATGATAATAAAAAGGAAATTACAAAAAGAGAGGGTGTTTCTATAAATTAACATGAGACTTCCATTGGATGGAAAAAACATATAGATCATGTATTATCCATTGCATTGATAATTTTGAGAAAAAAAAATTATGTATTTTGGGTATATATTTTTTTGATAATTTTATTATCCAAAAAATTGATAACTTAACGTCGGGTGGTCTATTTATTTAAAGAATATTATGGAAAATATGATTTTTTCTAAGTGTTTGATATTTGAATATCATAGAGATATGCTATGATTTTCTATAAGAAATTTATATTCAAGAAGAAGAAATAAGATAATATCCTATGATGAAAACTAATATTTTTGTGGTAATGAATCTAAATGAAGAAGAGGTGATTCTTTCTTGAGCCATGTTTATAGAAAATTGAGAAGAAGAAAAGTTGATAAAGGAAGACATGATTTATTTTCTCTAACTAGGGATGTTGAATAACTTGAAGAATAATATGGAAATACTTTCTCTAAAGAACAAAGAATCATAGGGAGTGAGAAAACTAGTGAATATAAGTTTTAGGTAGAGATTGAGTTATAGAGTTCTCTGAGAAATATTTTGGAATATTAAAAAGCATCAATTCGGTTGAATAATATTAATTACATTTATGCAGAAGTATTAAATATATATTTTTTGTTATACTTATGAGAATAAATTCAAAGATAGACTTATATCTGTTGTATTTTTCCAAAAATTAGTTGTTTTAAGAAAGACAGATCATTTTTGTTATATTATTATTTTGTTGTATGTTTTATGTTGGTGGAATTTATTTTATAGTATCTTATGTAAATTTTCCAAAGAGTAAGATGTAATTTATTTCTATGTAATAAAGACTAGAGATCATGATCTAGATGTGTAAAAATACACTATTATGTGATCAAACATAAAAAATTGATTAAATACAAAGCATGATGGAAATCAATAGAATATTCACAAATGATTGAAGTGGCCACAAGGTCCAGTGAATCGGCGGTATGCCTACATGATCAACCATTTTGGATTTTTTGCAAAAATTCCACCTGAACGAAAGTTTAACCAGGAAAATATAAGAAAACGTGAAGTGATAGATTGGTGTATCCATTATTTCTGAAAAACTTATAATTATAGGATAAATCACCTATTTTTTTGGATCAACCACATGATGATATCATGTTACCCAATAAAATTTGATATAACACACTTCTAGAGACCTTGTTTGAAGTGGAGTCTTATTTTAATAATATATATTCCAACCAAAATCTATACATAATTAAATACAAGGTAAAAATAATTTAATGGTACCAAATTTTAGGTTGAGTATGAGGACTTTTAGTTATCATTTTCTAATGGATTTTTTCGAAGGAATAAATTTAAAAAAAATAGATCATGAAGAAAAAAAAATAGATTATACTGAATGCATAAAAATTTTAACATGTGTTCTATTTCAAAAAACGAAAAACTCTCTATTTTCATAGGTAAATTACTAAATGATCTAAGAATTCATTTAAGTCATCACATCTCTCCTCTTAACAGAATGAAAACATTGAGAAACAAAAATTCATCTGTAAAACAACCTAACTCTAAGCAAACACTGTATCAATCCTTTAATTATCTCCCTCTCTATTATATTTTATCCTTTATTTCTGTTTTAATTTTTTTTGAATATTAAATAACATACATATTGAAATCATAGAAGAGTACTTGAATACACTTTCCATTATTTGATTCATATTTTTAATCCCATAATAATTTTTGAACAGGCTTTGTAATATTCTTGGAGAATGTTGTGATTTTTTTTACCAATACCTGATCTTGATTTTGGATCATCTTCTTATAATCATAAAAATTATTTAAAGTGGGTTATTATCAAATGGATACAACCATGTATCAATATAAGAATGAAAATATTGTTTTTTATTTCTTGGGTGTGTTATATTTTTTATTATTTCTATTTTTAAAACTATTTTTCAAATCACTTTTTATAAAATGTACACTGATATATAGATTTTTCATGTGATGCATCTACTATTTAATGTATCTATAATAATATTAAAATATTAATGAAATCTCAAGTTATTCTAATGGTTATTTTATTAATATCTTTAGAGGGTATTTCTTTAAAGTTAATTAGTTATACATACTATGTTAGTAAATTGGGTGTTTTCTATATCAGTGTATTTTTTTATAAATAAAATTTTAATCAAAGATTTTGTTGGATACATAATTCACACCCCCTATTGAGTACTCTACTCTGAAGAAAATTTTATATCAATGGATCTTTTACTTACAATAATTTGCGATTTTTAGTATCATAACATGATGAAGTGATCTGGATAAAATCCATATTTTATTATATTATTATAATTCTAGATTTATGTATAAATACAGATTCAATGTTCATGCTATAAATAGACTACTATATTTGAATAACCAAAATTAGTCTCAAGGGAAGATCTAAATGAAAATTAATTAATAAAGTATGGGTTTTTATATTAATATTGTAATAGAAGATAAATATGAAAAACCAAAAGATTCCAGAGATGATTTTAGTGATTTCACTAAGGATTCTTATGAATGTAACTATATATCCATGAATGATTTGAATTTCAATTTTTTATAGTATGGATTTAAAAAAATATATGCTTGTGATACTCTCTTTTAAAATTTGGGATACTCTTTTTATATCTCAGGAAATAACCTCAAATGTTAAAGAATTCAAATTAAATACTTATACGATTGAATATGATACATTGAAAATTAAACATGATGAATATATTTTTATATGTATCTCTGGTTCAATGAAATACGAAATATGGTTGTTGTTGGATTAAAAGTTGGTGAAAGATCTCAAGTGTGTATGATTTTTTATCCCTATCTGGTCACTAAATAAGATCATTTGTCTCCATTATATAATCCTATGATATTGGAGAATTACTAACCACAGAACTAATTAGAAGACTAATTATGTTTTAAGAAGTGATTAAAGAGAATTTTTAAGTTTCTAAACATAATATATCAATTATATTCAAATAATCACAATATAAATCAAAGGAAGTTATTAAAGAATATAATAATATTGGGAGAGAACATGATTCATATAGTGATGAAGAAAATTTTCATCTAATCATAAGGTTTATTATTTTTTATATAAAGTATATGTTTTTCAAAAAATCAAATTTTAAAGTCAAATGTGATAAAACTTATATATTAAATAGGATTGTTACTTTGGGGACGGTACTTGTTATGAGTGAAAGAGAGAAGGTCTCATCAAGGCTAATTTTTTAATGTTTAAATATAAAGAGTATGAGTATTAAATAAAAAACACCATAATTCCATGAAGGAAACCTGGTGTGATTTTTTAGAAAAAACAAGTGATTCAGACTCATCGAGAGATGATTCTAATGAGAAATAAAAACTATGATTTATGGGAATAAAACATGTGGTGACAATTAGTATTCTTATTATATATGAAAATGAAAATATTTATGAATTAGACATGTGTGAAAAATATTTAAATAAGTATTTTAATATGCTAGAGGAAACCATTAATGAGATAAAAGATAAATATAAAATCATGATGAAACAACACACCTCTTTAGCTACTTTAAAGCATTATCTCTATATAGAAAAAAATAATTCTATTATATTAAAATAAAATAATAACCTTAAATTTTATAAATAAAAACTCAAAAAAGACATTGGATAGTTCACTCATGGAAGATAAACCTTAACCATGATGCTTGGTAAGTAGACAACACAAAACATTTCAACTGTGACTGGGTACTAACCTGGTCAATGTAAAATTTCTGTGAATAAATTTATTCATAGTTTAATTTCTTCTAATTCAATGAATAATTCACATACTTATAAACATAATAATGTTTTAATTCCTAAATCTCTCAAATATATTTCTAGTAGATCTGTTAAATGGATTTAGTATCCCAAAGATTTATGTCATAACATTTATAGTCCCAAAATAAACTGGGCACCAAAATCATTTCTAAATTAATTTTATTTGGAAGAAAATATTTAAGTGCACTAGTAAGAAATTATGGTGTCTGTATCATAGTTGTTCAAGGAAAATGAGTGGGGATTTCATAATTTTTAATAATCCTATAAAAGATTGTAGAGGAAATGTTAATTATGGTAATAATTATAAATTAAAAGTTACATGATTTTGATAAATTAGTGACACTGATTAAATTTTAATTTCTAAAGTTTTTACATTGATGGTTTAAAGTAAAATTTAATTAGTATTTAAAAATTATTTGATTATGGTTTTCATGTTTTTTTTGAAAACAATGCTTTTAAAATTTAATATTAGAATCAGGATTTTTTTATTTATTAGTTATGTATAAACAATTAATTTAGCTTCTTTGATACATTAATTTTTTTAATTATGTTTATTTCATAAGGAATCTTTGTTTTGTTATGGGATACTTGGCCAAAAAAATATACACTCTCTTATAATTCTTAATAAGAAATATTTAGAGAGGGATCTACCCAAACCATAATTTCTAAAATATAAAGTCTACAATACTTTTCAGAAATGGAAGAAATATATAATTTATTTAGAACTAAAGTAATAGGATTTAACTTATCAACCCCTAGAGTTCGTTCACATGGAACTCTTTGGGCTTTCTCTATTTTCTAGTTTAGCTGGAGAGAACTATTCTTATGCGATTATTGATGATTATTAAAGATTTACATTGGTGTATTTTCTCTCTAAAAAATTTTAATCCCTATAGATGTTTAAAAAATTCTAATCCCTTAGAAAATATTATTGAAAATAACAATCGAAATGATCATGTCATTGAGTTTGAAAATCAAGTCTTTGAGACTTTATTCTCACAAAATGTTTATAATCAAATCTTCTCAGCTTCTTGTAATCCTTAAAAATGAACTAGTTGAAATAAAAAATATAATACATCAAGAAATTTCATGGACTATGATTAATTATTATAACATAAATATCTTCTTTGGGAAGGAATCTATCAATAACACTTGATATATTATCAATAGGGTTCTTATTAGACCACTTTTAGATAAGACTCCCTATGTGTTGTTGAATGGTAAAAAACCTAAAGTCAATTATTTTAAAGTCGTTGGATGTAAATTCTTCATTGTTATTTTAAAATAGAATATTAAATGTTTCCTCTATAGAGTAATACATGTATTTAATAGGCTATTTGAACTTTAGATAATCCTATAGATTCACTAAAAAAAGAATAAATATTATAAAATAAACTATAAAAATAAATTTTGTTAAATGATCCCCTCGAGCCTATTAACTATCTATAAAACTATGTGGATGATATGTCAAATCTAAATTTCAACAATCCCTCAAATAATTCTTACCAATATGTAGATTCACACACTGAATATTCTTAATATAAAATCTAGATAACCTATTTTTAGGATGAATTTGAATAACCAAGTACCATTTTTTAAGACCCTTAGAACACATAGAGATTATCCTTTAAATTATATTGTTTGAGATCTAGGAAAAAGAACTCAGGCAATAGATTTTCTTTAAAAAATAGGCTGAATAATCAATCCTTCTTGTCACAACTTTAACCTACTAATATTATTAAATCTATCAATGATGAATGTTGGGACACAACTATGCAATAAGAGATGTTTTTTTAAAAGAAACAAATTTTGGAAACCAATAGAAACACTTAAAGGACATATAACTATTATCGCTATATTGTTATATAAAAATAGGTTTATACAAATGGAAACATAGTTATAAATAACGCTAGATTGGTTGTACTTGGTTATAATCAAGAATAAGGGATTTATTATGAAAAATACTTTACATTCATATCTAGAAATGAATCCATTAGGATACTAATTTATTATAAAGCACATATGAATTTCAAACTACATAAAATGGATGTCAAGGGAGTGTTCCTTAATGGTTATATTGTTCATGATAACAACCCCATGGATTTCAAAATCCACATTTTCCAAATCTTGTTTCTAAAATTTCTATAAATATTTATATATTAAAAAAGGACCCTAAAGGATTGTATGATGACTTATCTAGTTCTTGATTTATAATTATTTTTCAAAATGGATATATGATCTTAAAATATTTTTAAAGTGGTATTCAAATGATTTTTTCGTAGTTTATATATATTTTGATGATAGTATTTTTAGGTTCATCCAAAGAATTCTTATGTATCAAATTTTGTAAAATGTTTGGAAAATGAATTTGAAATGAATTTGAAATGAATTTAGTGGATGAGTTAAAATTGTTCATTGGTTTTTAGTTTTTCCATAATAAGGAAGGAATTATTTTAAATATAATTAAACAAAAAATGAATATTTTAAAATGTCTTTTCATACATAAAACCAAATGAATTTAAAATCCTATGATTAAAAACTGAAAACTGGATCTGGATGAGACTGGAAAACTAGTTGACCATATAGATTATAGATGTATGATTAGAAGAAAATTATATACTACTATTAGAAGAAGTTGTATTATATATAATATTTATGTAAGTTATTTTTTTTCAAGTAAACCCCAGGTAATATCAATATTGTTACATAAAAATTATTTTCAAACACCTCACTATTATAATTAATTTTTGATTATTTTGTTCTAGAGGACACACTTTTTAATTAGTTATTTATTCTAATGCTTATTTTAGTGGATGAAAGCAACATATAAAAATAAAATCTAGAACATGTCACATTTTAGTAAATAAAATAGTACATTATTATTTTAAAAAATGTATATATTTTTTATTTTCCACTTATAAAGATGATTATATAGATGCATCTATTTGTGGTGCACCAATTTTATGGATGAAACACAATTTTCCAGATTATGGGGAAAAATTTATATATGAACCTATAAAACGTGAAAACCTAAGTGATATTAACATTTTTAAGAATCTTGAATCTCATTATAGGACTAAACATATTTATATAAGTTATCACTTTTTGAGAGATAATTTTCAAAAATGGCATATCACTCTTGAATTCATTTGGACTGGACAACAACTTGCATACATATTCAAAAAACCTATGAATTTTGATAGATTGAATTACACCAGACCTGAATTGGGAATGTTCAATAATGTTTAATTTTCTTGTGTTTAATATCGATTTTTTTTCAAGGTATTGAGATATGAAATTTATTTAATTAATTTTTATAATTAATTTTTAGTACTAAATTTCTATTTGTTTTGAACAAATGATTGGCCAAAATGGTTCATACAGTGGATATAATTTTCCTTAGTAAATTTATAATAAATTTTACCATGCCTAATATTTCAATTTATTTTTTGTGTTTATAATTGTTTTAAATTATTTTTATTTGTTTCCTAGTATTTACTTTGTATTGATCCCTAAATGATTTTATTACCCCAAAATTAGAATCTAAAATATTCTCTCTCCTTTTTAACTAAAACATGACTAAATATTGGTTAAACCCTATCCTTCTAACCAATAATTCCCATTAAATATTATCTATGATGAATTGTTTTCTTAAGGATTCTACAAAATAAGTCTTAGAAACCTCACAAAGATTGATATCTAGTACCATTTTAACCACATATCCCCTAATTTCACACCTTCTACTTCAAGAAGTAGTTACATAAATGAAAATGGACTTCATGTGGTTTAAATATCGTAGTTCTATATTATAGAGGGTTGTGATACATCTGTGATTGAAAATAGAATCATGGATAGTAGTAAATCCTATTATCTATGTTTGGTAAAATATTTTATCAAAATATGTATTTTGAAGATCGAGTAATATGTGATCATATTTAGATTCTATTGGTGAACTAAAATCACAATCTTCTCTAGCTTTATGGTATGTAAGACTCTGAGTACCATAATAAGGTGAGTACAATGATTTTAAAAGGTGTTATCCCATAAATAATCCCAATTTCGATTATGATAGTGACTTATAAGAGTAAACTATAAATATAATTATTATAATTACGAATGTAGTTGTGTTCAGTTGAGAATGATAGTTGTCACTCAAGATCATTCACCATTCTATCTATCCAAGGAAATGGGATTTCATTATTTTCTGGAAACATGATAAATTATTTCTTTATTAAATGGTGAAATGAGTGAAAATATGTATATATAAATGAGTTTTGAGGCATATAGATGAGTTTAGTAAGACCTATTATTTGTTCAACACCTTTACCTATACTATGTTTGTATATGAATTTCTATATCTTCATGGTCTTGTTCCTCAGGGAGTGGAAAATTCCAATTCCTTAGGTGGTGTTTGTTTAAATCATACTACATTAAAAAGGGTGAATGTTGGTTGGAACCCTCGGAGAATGATATGGGATTTGGGTGATGTGAGATTGAATGGAAAATTTTATCCTCTAAAGAATTAAACTAGACATAAATATGAAATTAATCTTGTTTTGTAACAAGATCAAGTTGTTAATGATGACTATTATTTATATGATAATGATAAAGATGTAGAATTGGACCTTAATGAGAATCCATGAGGGATTTTGATGGAGGATCGACTCAGTCTCTAGTGGTTGTAAGAATTGAAGGACCCATGGATGGAGTAACAACTCAAGAGGGGGAGAAGTCTCCGAAATAATTAATATTTGGAACTAATCATACAGAATCTAGAAATAATTTTAATGAGCTTCCAATTACAGATTTTCCACCTATGTTTGAAATTATAGGAGAACTGTTTTTTTACATTACAGCTTCTAGAGAGGATAAGTCTCATAAAACCATTCTCTTAAAATTTTGATCCTTCTTCTCATGATAGTGATGATGGGGATGCTCAGAATGATGAAATTCCACCCAATTATAGTGGATATTCCATTCAACTTGTTCCTAAATCTTCATAAGTTGTTTTGAAGAGTCTATATTCTATTTTTCTTGAAGTACAAGTCAAGCCCCAAATTTTAGTTGATTATAATGATGATACTCTTGATAAAATTATTCCCACCATGGATATGAAAGTCAATAATTGTTCTATAAATTATTATATCCATCCTATTTTTCACTAAATTAGATTTAGAGACCCATTTAAGGTAATTAACTGGAGATCAAACAATTCTTACATTAACTCATGCCTTTAATTCCTTTGTGGAAAATATACTAGTCTTGTATCGATTAATAGATCAATATATGTATAATGATGATGTTTTTTGTATATTATAGAACCTAGATCAAGAGTTATATCAGAATTTATTGGAGTATTAAATCCTTTCCATTAGACTGCTAGCACTATCATACTATCTCATCATGATCTTTTTGTAATGAATTCTTCATCTACCACCACTATAACCTATACACCTCATAGAACTCCACTTGGTCCTAATATTCCTCATTCCGTTCATCATATAAGAAGAATTGGAAAAGTAATTATCATTCCAGGAGTTTTCTCTTCCCTTTAACTTGTCCCCATACCTTCTCCAACTCCAACCAAGGACAAAGGAAAAAAACTAATTAATCCTCCAAAAATTAAATACCATATGGATGGTGATTCTAATTTAGTCCATTGATTGGGAGGTTGTAATTATTCATATTAGTTTATCAATAAAAGTAATGCATTTAATCATTTTTATCCCTTTATATATTTTATTTTATATTTTTTATGAATCATCATCATATTATCAGACTAATATATAAATACTTTTTCTAATCCCAAAAGGGGGTTAAATAATATAGGACTTGTTATAGAACAACATAATGATTTATTTAAATGGCTCATTAGTTCAATATTTTTATTTTTATTTTTCTTTATTTATGATCCTAAAAAGTGTTATATTATTGGTGTATTTTGAAAAATCATTATTTTAATGATTTAAAATCATGTTTATTTAATTATTAATGGAGTTAGTGTTTTATGTTTGTAACATGTATATTTTAATTATCTATATAAATTTTCTTATGTGATAAATTGATCATAAATCTAGACAATCCTAAAAATTAACCATTATTCAGAAGAATAAAAGCCTTTAATACATCAATTGATTGTAAGGACTTGATCAAACATAACTAATATTGGAACTTAGTAAAAATTTCACTAAGGATTGAATTAACCATAGAATTAAGGGACTGACTACATATCTTCATGATCAACCATAGTGTATTTCTCACAAAATCCTTAACTGAAATCACATTAACCAAGTGAAGGAAAGTAATAGTGAAGATATTACATGGTGTATTTTATCTTTTATAAAAATCGCTAGGTGATGGAGTGTCCACACACTATTTTTGATCAACTGCATAATGAAGACAGAAGAAAATATGATGGGGTATAATTCAAGTGACCATTTGTAAAGTGGAATTAAATATTAATAATATATATTCCAAAAATAATTTTATTCAGAATTAAATGTGAGTTAAAAATAATTTAATTCCCCCAAATTTCATGTTGAGTATGAGGATTCATAATGATCATTTTCCAATAGATATTTTTGAAGGAAGGTTTCTTTTAAAAGAAGATATTATGTGGAATAAAATATAGAGTATACAATGGGAGGGAAAATGTGAACAAATAATTTATATCAAACAAATTATTACTCTCTTATTTCTTATTTGTTTCACTGAAATATCTTATAATAATTTCCAATTATATAATATCAATTAAAAAACTAATGGAAAATATCAAGAAGAGAAGAGGCTTGTGTAGAATAACTAAAAATTGATATAAAAATTCATTGAACCTAAATTTATATATATCTTTGTTTTATTTTTCCTTTCAATTTTCATAAAATTTATTTGTATAATTTTTTATGAACATACTCTCTTAGATCAAAGAATAATACTCAGATAATATTTTGACTATTTCTTTCATATTTTTCTCTCACAAAAACTATGGATGAGTTTGTGAAATTATCATAGACATATCAATATTTTGTTGTAACCTATTCATGGTATATGTTTTGGATCATAAGTTTAGATTAATAAATGTGATTTTTAGTAGGTAATTTTAAAGTAGAGAGGAATAGGACTCAACTAAGGCTAAAACTCTTGTTTTTTAATTTCCATCCTGGGTTATAAGTTATGTATCCTGTATTTTTAATTTTTTTCCAATATCATTTTGAAAATTACATATGGGTAGATAGCTTTATTATGTGATATATCTACTGCTTAATGTATGTATATAAATCTCAAAGGAATAAGAGAATCTCAATTTATTCCATATGAGTTTTGATCAAGCTCTTCATAGGTTATTACAAAATATTAAATTTGACATAACTGTTATATTAGTTATCCAAGTGTTTTCTATATCATGGAATTTCATTTTATAAATACATTTCTAACATAAAAGGTTATTGGATTCTGAATTCGTCCTTATTTATTATTTCATTCCAACCAATAACATATATATGGTGGGACTGCATAAAACCTATTTGACTTGTGTTATATAGGGAGGCCATAATGTATCATTATGGATACAGTGAGAAGCTATAGACGGATTCCCTATGTGAGACATTTGTATTTTAGTTTTAAGAAATAGTAAAGCTATTTTAGTCACCATGATTATAGTTGGGAATCCAATATTGGTGAAAATAACCAATCAAGAAAAAGATTTGGTCTTTATATCAAAACATTTAAAAATACTTATATCTCTTAACTAATTTATATTCATTGCATGTAATTAATTATTTGCAACTTAAACATAACATAAACCCATAAGTACTAACCAGAAACATGTGTTAATTTCAAAAGGGGTTTTAGGATATTTTGGAATTTGTTTAAAATTATTCAACATCAAATTCTACCCAAGGTATTTTTCAACAGTTCTATTGGTAATTTCAACACCAAGTAAAATACTAACTTATTATGGGGAGTAAAAACATAATTAGAACAATATTTTCTAGGGGAGTAATGACCCACACAAACTTTATTTTAGTAGGGATTCACTACCCATTATAAATGACTTTTACAACGTGAATTTACATCCCAAATATCTTTAATTTTTTCACTTTGGTGGCATAAAAAATGCATCTTTTCTACCTTTATGTATAACCCAATAAAACTTTTAATGTGAATCACCACCCACCTAGTCCTAATTTAAATGAAAAAGAAAAAACCAACATTAATGGAAACAAAAATTGAATGAAAGTATACAACATCATAAAAACCTGATCCATTAAAAAATTTATAAATATAGAGGAAGCTGCAGGTTTGATCTCCTTGGTAGCGTATAGATTCATGATTATTTTCAAATATAAATGAAACTAATAGTAAGAGAATAAAGATAAAATTTACTTTACTTGGTTTTCAAGTAATAAATTTTCAGTGGTTTAGTCAAACTCGATTTATAGAATTTATTCACAAACAACAACTTTCAAACTAATTATTACATACATACTAATTTTGGTTTTTTACTTTCCCAAAAACTAGCTATAGTTTTCTATGTCAAAGATAATGATCAAGATCAGAATTGAAATCAATTTTGATAATATTTACCGCTAAAATCAGTTTTAATGATAAAATTATTAAAATAATAAATGAATTAAAAAATATTCCTTTTGAAATAATGACTTATTAAATTATAATAAGACTTAAATACATATTACAGTTACGAAATAGTCATTATTAATATATTTCTACAAATACCAATAAAATTAAAATTTTGAATTTACTACTGTAAATATATTATGAAAATATTCATACAAGCATCTTTGTTCATGGTATTCGTTTAATACTTTAAAAAACACTTTAAATTTAATTTTCATTGAGTGGAAATTATTTATATGTTATTATGGAGAAAATAAATCATGTAAAAAAGTAAAATTAATACACTATAGATTCAAATTTTAGAAACAAATAAAATATATCATATTTTTTGTTTTTGAAAAAAAAAACTATATCATGTAAGACATTTGAAAATATAAAAATCTAATTCATAAGAATATTAATTTCTTAAGATGTCAATATTCCATTTGACATTGTTAGTCATATTTTAAGACTTCATCATTTCATAATACTTCAACAGTTCATATGAATTTAAGTCTTATAAGTAAATATATATTATAAGGTTTTACATATTTTAAAACATTAATTTTGTTATATGAATTTATACTTAGTTAAATTTAAAATTTTCATCAGACATCATAACCATCAAATATATTTCTACCTCGTATTACTTTTCTTATCATAAGAGTATTTTTCATAAGAATTTATATTTTATAAAACATTATTAACTATATATTATAGTAAATTGAAACCCACGTAATAATTTTATTCTTTACAATAAAACAATTTCAAAGGACTTTTTCCAATTAAAAAATAATTTAATGTAGATCGTAATACTTTTTACATAGGAAAATTTTCAACTCATAATTTTGTAAGATACTATTGAACCTTTATATTAATCACACCATAAAACATATTAATTATAAAAAATATATTTCATAGTTCTTTAATCATAATTTTTATACTTCACAGCACTATTTATAGATGATTTGTCAACACATACTGATATGGATATTTTTTCAAATTCTTTTGGTAAGAAACAAGAAAAATCTAAAGAAAAATTACAAAAAAAATAAATATAATCAATGTTAATTAAAATTTATTGTTTTCTTATAAATTTATTGGAAATTTTAAATAATTAAAATCCATTGTTTATTTTCAAATTTCATATTAGATAGAATAAATAAAAATTATAATTTTGTAATTATCAAAACATAAATAATATGGTAAGGAGATACTCAAAAACCTCCCCATTTTTGTAGCTATAAACCAGTGAATAATTCTACACCATTTTAGAAAAATAAAAAATGTTAAAATAATTACTTTTCCAGAGTCCCCTCTTTTAAATAGAAGGAAAATTTTATATATAAATAAACCCAAAATGACTACTTTTAAAATAATTAAAACGACATGATTTAAAAAACAAATCCCTTATATTAATTTATAAATCATAGTATATAGTACTCATTATTTACATAATAGAAAGATAGATATGAAATTTCAATAGTTTCTAAGTGAAATAAATAATCCATTATGAATATATATTCAAAATCAATGTTTTATTCTGAAACATTTAATATAATGATAATATTTCAACATTTCAAAAAAAAAATTTCTTCCCCAAAATTTATGCATTTATTAAGTAAATATAAATTGAAAAAAAATCTATATGAAGATAGTAAATTACCCAAATAATTTTGGTTTTACTTCTTTATTAAATAATTACCTCTTCACATATGTGTAAAAATATTTCAAAAAGTTTGTGTATAAAAACATGATAAATCTCCCCAAAAAATTATTTATCAACTACAAAGAGCCAAAAAAGCTGGCTTATATATCTAAGTAATTATAAAATGATATTAAATTAATTAAATAGTATCAAAAAATAAAGTAATATTATAGTAAACAATATGATAATACAGATTATACATTCTCAATGGATATGAAGAAAAATTCATCAGAGTAGCCATAAAGTAGTGAAAATCCCATAATCTCATTGAATTTAACATAATGAAATAATAGTTCCATTATAAAAATTTAAAAATAATTTTTATCCACAATTTAAATATAATTTTTTTTAAAAAAAACTAATAGCTCACCACCAATTAAAAAATATTCCAAATATTGTTTTTTGATTTTATACATTATCTTTAATAAAATGAAATCTAACTTCAAAATGTCTAGTTATAGAGTGGCACAAAGTATTAATAGAATTAAAAATAGTATATGGGTTATCAAACAAAATAAGTATATTATCAGTATATTAATTATATTTAGTTAAAAAAAATTAATCCATTAAGACTTTACATAACAACTTGTACCAAAAATATATTTTTATTTAGCTATAGAGAAATAAATAAAAAGTTGTTATTTTAAACTCCAAGAAATAAAATTTATTCTAAAAAAGTAACACATTCCGTTTTTACTTTTCTATCAATTTTGAAAAATAAAAAATTATAATATAATAAATTTTCAATTCAAAAAAGATTTTGTAAGGATAAAATAAATATTGACTTAAAGAATCTTTAAAATTCTAAATAATCCTTTTGAAAACTTTTCAGGGACATTACTTGTGACCATATTTAAATATATCACATAAACATACACTAGACTTCAAATCTGGCCAAAAATATTTAGATATAATAAAATACCATTGATTCTTATAAAAATGTTGTTATGTACAGATTTTTAGCATGATTATAATCCACTTTATAAAAAGTACTAATTGGGTTATTTTGAAAATTTACCTGAGTCAAGACCTAATATTTTTTTAACTATTTCAAATACTTTGACTAATTTAAAATAACTCTATCATCACTTTGAAAATGTTAATTTTTTAAAAATCATTTTTATTCATCCATATTTATTATTTCAAATTCAGAAGTTATAAATTTTGAATTTTTTTATAAATCAATTCACCTGAAGATTCCAAAATAATATCATCAATACAAATTTGAATAGTAAGAATTTATTTAATGATATTCTTAAAAAATAAAGAAGTATATGATTTTCCCTTTTCAAAACCAATTTTCAAAAAAATTAGAGACACCCTTTTGATATTTATCTAGGATTTTGTTTAATTCCATAAAGATACATTGAATTATTTAAAATATGAACAGTTTTATTTACATGTTCAAAAATCATAGGTTATTTTAAAAATTCTTATTCTGATATTAAAACATTAAGAAAATATATTTTAACATCCATTTTAAAAACATAAAATCCATTATGATCAACATAAGATAATAAAATTCAGACATTTTATTATATAGAAATATGACTAAAATATTAGTCATAATCTATACCTTATTCATGACAATAACCAAAGCTACTAATATTGTTTTTTATTATAAAATTTCCAGATTCATCAGGTATTTTTGGTAAATTTCTATTTACAACCAATAATTTAGTGATCATTAAGTTGTTTAACTAAATTACAAACATTGTTACTAAAAGTCTAGATTAGATTATCTTCTATATCAATTATCTACTTATAATCATTCAAGGATTAAAAAATATATTTATAAACAAAAATTATAATTAATATCATTATGAGAATAGAAATTTATCATAGAATTTTTATTTTTATTTTTGCTTTTGATTTGACATTGACAACTACTCTCTTTGTAGGATGATAGTTAAGTGTTTCCTAAGATCTTTTATCATGGTGATCATCAATTTCAATAGATGCATTCAGTTATGAATTCTTTTCTTCTCCAAAGATAAAAACACTATGAACGTCTTCAATGGGATAAAAAAGATTATACTTTTATATTAAAGTATTCTCATTTAATTTAATATTTGTCGACTCTTAAAAAATCATAGTTTTTTTATTTACTAATAAGATTTACTAATGTTTGAAAATCATAAAAATATTACTTCATTACATTTTGCATCAAAATTAATCTAGATAATATTTTGTATTAAAAATGAAAGATTTATACCCAAAACTCTTAAAACCCAACCTTAGTTTTCCCACTTATTAAAAATTAAAAAGTGTTTTTTATTAGAATATGTTTTAAAATAATTCAATTTGAAACATGAAAAATTATTTTCATGGTTATTCTCTCATAAATATAGTCTTTTAAAATTAAATTATCATTAAACTAGAATTTTCTGTAAAGTCATAATTATCCTAACAACAACCAAATTTTTTTATGGTGTTCTTTGTGTTGAAAATTAGAAAAATAACTATTTTATATAGAAAAAATTTCATATTATATATTTGTAAACTCTCTTCCTCTATCACTTATAATTGATAAGATTAGATATCCTTTATTATTTTGAAAAAATTTAGACTATGAAATAGAATTTTATTACTTATTTATTTACATACAACTAAATAAATCCTTTTTAATCTAATAAATTGTCCCACAAAAACAAAAATATAATTGTTTCCACCATGACACGTCATTTTTATAGATGTGAATAATTAAATGTGAATATGTTCAAGTTTTATTATAGAATTAACTTCTTTAAAGAGTCAAAAAAACATTATTATATTGGTTACCCTTTATTGAAGAATAAGAAATGTGATTTCCATCTAGTTTTAACCTAAGGAGTCGTAGAAATCATCCATATTTTGAAATATTGCATACAATTATAATATTATCATCATCTATCCTCATATTAAATATAATATTTTTTTTAATTTTGCAACATTCAAAATTATAACCTTTTGATCTGTTAGTTAAAGAAAATTAACTTGATATTTGCTATATTTTCTATTTTGTATAAAAAATTGATTTATGTATAAAAAAATACATATTTCCAATTAGAATTTAACAAATATACCATCTCCACATAACTATGATTTTCAAATTAGATTATGTTTAAAAATATTAAAATATAAAACTTTAAAATATATAAATGATTTATAAATACATTCTTATACAAATCATTTTTCTTTACCTTATAAGTTTTCATCAAAAATATAATTACCTCTTTTAGAAATATTTACAGATAAAAAAATTCATTAATCTACTACCATATAACTATCTCACCCACTTTATATGTTCTAAGTCTCTATTTTGAGACTCCAATGACATATTTATTACAAAGTAGGATTTTTAATAGATTTAGTACCCATTTAAATTTTGGGCTGATTGGGATTGAATTTTTTTTCCAAGGAACCCAAAAATATTCTAAAGAAGTATTTATAAGAAATAATGAAGAAAATGATTCATAAATGAGAATATTTGTTTCTAAGATATTATGGTAATATTATTGACCATTCATTCTATAGTTAAATTTTATTCTACAGCTAAAACATGTTACAGTAGAAATAATTCCATTAAATTTATTTATAATAAATTTCATGTGAATTTTATGTAACATATTTTTATACCAAATCCCAAAAAAAAATTTATTTATTTTATTTATATTCATCTTTTTAGCATCGATTTTTCTACTTTGGACAATAGTGCACTGATGTTTCATTAATCGATCTATTTCTTTGTTTGAGACTTCAATTTTTCTTTGGATACATATCTAAATAATCACATTAGACTTTAGAATTTGTTTTTTATAGCTTCACTCTTTTTAGAAAAAAAATGTATACTTTTCATTTTCATATTTATGTTTATATTTCTCTTAATAAAGAAACTTATATTCTTTAAAATTCATTTTATTCTTTTTCTAAAGTTCCTTTTATATATCAGAAATTTTAATAACATCATTTTTTAATTATACAATTTTACCATACTACTAAAAAATAATTGTATTTTTAGGACCAAATTCACTAGAATCAAAATCAAATTCATTGAACTGATTTAAAGGATCCATGAGATAGATATTTATAGATTCTTTATTTTTTAGATTTGTCTCTAGAATATAAATCCATTATATTGTAGTGACTTGATACTACCGCTCAATTTTATTTATTTTTTAGTATTTTTTTCATTCCATTTAGCTTATGGAATTAGTTTTTGATATGTTCTTTTATTTTTTATTAAAAATAGATTACATCATGAGTATAATTTGAAACTACATTAACTTTCTCACTTATTTTATGACTATGTCTTAGATAATTCCATATATTTATTCTAAAATTTATATTAATTAATTTTTACAATATATTTAATACATGGGAAACATAATCTCTTTCACTTAATTATGACTTAAAATCAGAAGAGTAACAAGTAAATTTTATTTTTTATTTAAATGAAACAACTTTTATTTTTAAAAAATGTTAATCAACAATATTTTTATTTTCAAATTCAGGTTATAATAATGCACCAATGGGTTTATCAAGTTTATACTATTTGATATTTTTAAATTAAGAAATAAAAACATATTTGTCATTCCATTTATTTTTTAAATATCTAAGTACTCTTTTTAACAAGAAATATATTTTCTAGGGATTATCTTAAAGAAATTATTCTATTCACTATAATAGTAAAAAATTGAAACATTTTATGTGTAGTTTATTTTTAACCCATTTTAAAATATTTATATTTTGTGAAATGAATCCCAATATTAGTCATTTATAATTCCTTCAACCCATTAAATGTGACATATAATTTTCTGAAAACATTATGAATAGTTTTACATTATAGGAGATCATTATAAGAACCTATAATTTCTACGCGGTACAAAACTTTTAAATTTCAATTTAATTCCATAGTTTATCTTTATAAGAATGACTATAAAGGTTATAGAGGAAATAAGGTTGTATGTGGCATTCTTAAAGCTTAGATCCAAATATTTTGGGGGAAACAATGGGCTTCATGGTTTGTAGAAACCATGCTACCCATTTTTTATGCTTAATGAAAAACATGTGGGGTTTTTTAGTGTATAGAAGATTGGTTCATGGTTTTTCATAATTTTATGACTCAGGGAACATGTTTGTACAACTTATTTATGAATTGAGGCAGAGAGGTTTCATATGGTCTATGTTCAGTTAGTCTAACCATACACCTAGCCCATGCATGGGGTGAATTAACATTGAACTAGGCACATGGTTAGCTCATGATTTGGCCAACCATGTGATAAAATAGTGCGCCTCTCTAAATGTTTTCTGAAATGACCCTTTTCCCTTACTTATTTTGAAGAAATTATCCCTTTATTTTCTCTCACATGAATAGTTGGCCAAATTCTTCTCTCATTGGAATATCCTCCCATGGCTCCCACATTATTTCATTGATATCTTCTCAATCTGACCTCAGAATCAAGATTCATTTATCTCATTAGATTCCTAACCATAAGTTCTACATTTCATAGAATAATTTCATCATTATTATTCATATCTATGACTATATTTTATGTGTGAGATCATATTCCCTATTTGTAGGGTGTCCATCTATTATTACATTTTAATATGATTTAAGAGAAACTAACGGTCAATACTAGATTAGGCATCTACTATAGGTATAATTTTGGTGGTCTATGACTTCTCCCTCAATGTCTAGACATTTATAATTTTTTTTCTATTGTGCACAAGCTAGTATCACAAGGTATTGGTTCTATAATTCATCCACTTTATTTTAAATTATATATATAGTATTATATGGCCTTATTGATACCTCTTAACACCATTAGAGGTTGAGACTTCAATGTTGAAATCTCTATATTGGGTGTATTCTTTATTATTCCTTTATTAACCCATATTGGGATTAACTAAGACACTGTTTCGGTGTTTTTGAACTCACATTTGGAAAGGTAATTGTTTTATCTTAATACATATATATTTAGATTATGAAATGGAAATAATATATATTCAAAAATATCACATGGCCTTGTAAAATTTATTTAAATTGATAATTGGTTTCATTAACTTATTTTAACTTGTAACCTATGTTCAATTTTAAAATAATTAACCTAATTAAATATAATTGGAATGAGTATTACATGGAATGTGATTACATATATATATAAATTAAATTAAAATAATGTGCCACTATTTTTTTACACTTTATTTTTTATCAGAATGGTCAGACTTGATCCCTCCATTGATTTCTGAGTAAATTCCTTGAGCACTTAGAAGATACTATTTTAATTCATAAGTTGATTATTATAAAATATATCCCCCATAAAATATGTTTATGGTCTTATTTTTGTGAATTCATCTCTCATGTATTGATGATTCACTTGACTCTTTTTTGGATATTAGAATTCCGTGAATATACTTCTTAGAATCAGATTAATATCATTAGTCATGTGGTGACATGGATTCATCCCATTGGGCCCAGTCATGATTAGCTCGAGATTATTTTGGATGATCTCCATAGACTCAGTTAAACTCTTTTATAGTGTAATGACTTAGGTGTACCTCTTGGATTACCCTCAGACCCCATTTTTTCTAGACTGCAAGATTATTACTATGAGTTAGCTAGACCCCTGAGGACAAGGATTCCTTGAGTTTGCCTTTGAACCTTAGTTATTATTGTTTTTTATACAATCTTGTTGGCACCTTGTTATACTATATTTATTATAAATTGAATCTTAATTAATTAAATTAATTCATTTTCAGACACTTGCTAAGGCTGAAGTAGGCATGTGTTGGTCTACTTTGATTTATATCATACCACATCTATTCCACCATCAGTACATGTGTAGATTATTTAATTGAAAGTGAGGAAAGAGGGACGTATCCCACTTTGGACACCTAACTTTTTGCTTTTGGATGGGATCTTGGTACAGATAACAGGGAAAGTTCATGGTATTCTTTCATAGTTAGCATCCTTTTTTATTCTTTTTTATATTATTTATTTAACTATCTCCTTATTTCCATGTATTATTGTTTCCCATTTTTGTATAGAAACGACATCATCTTTTTTATATGATGCATTAAGATATTTCAGTGATTATTTTTTTCTGTGGAATTATTCATTATTATTATTCTTAAATTGTTTATCTATATTTTCATGG
The DNA here is from genome assembly GCA_963277665.1 of Viscum album. Classification (NCBI taxonomy): domain Eukaryota; kingdom Viridiplantae; phylum Streptophyta; class Magnoliopsida; order Santalales; family Viscaceae; genus Viscum; species Viscum album. Next base: position 1,203,448,212 of record OY728138.1, read on the forward strand.
TCATGATCCACTCTGACCAGAGGGAATTGTCTCCCAACAGACACACTCTAGGCCCTCACACCCTTTTAGTTTCCTCTCGCACATGGGGATTCAAACTAGAGACCATGTGGACAACTAGGTTCAATTACAAGGGAGTGAGCCAGGTTTGCGATTTCTATAAGTGGTATCATATGTGTTTATAGTTTTAGGAACTTATATAATATATTAAGAATGAGTTGTAACTCGATAATAATCCATTCTTGGGAGTATCTAACTCACATTTGGGGTAAAAAAAGTTTCCAAAGAATAAAAAATTATTATTTATATATTCTTATTATTTCAGGTTGAATGCTTTCACAATTGGGTGATGTACATAGATTTTGGTATTTTTCATATTTCATGTAAATTATACATTGGCCTGGTATGGAAAGCATAATTGTTACATGCATCATTATAGGAACCAAAATTTTAAATTCCATTCATATTTTGTGCAATATAGGTTCATTTTTCTACTTTCATTTCTTCTGATTCATATTATTGTTGAGTTATTTGGTTGTAATATAAACCTATGAAACTAATTTATTCTACGGGGAATGTAATTTTTTTTTAAATTATCAGCATCATCTAAAATGGTGTTTTCCCATATCGAATAATAGTTGCATCTTAAATGGTCCATTTTGTCCCATGTATGCTATGAAACCCTAGTTTCATAAGCTGGGCCTTGGATATGATTACAAGACTACCAATTTAATTTTTCAAATTGTATGGTTCTTCATAAATTGAAATGGGTAATTCATCAAATCTGTCCATTGTATAGTACTCGTTACATTATGAGACTGAATGTGATGTGGTTTGTGGTAATTAAATGGGATTCAATTTCAATTTCTATAGTGAATGGGCCTTTATAAATTGGGAATAAAAATACATTTAATTTAGATTTATATTATATATAAACTCACTTATGGACTTAAGATATACATATTGGTTTATAAATGAATAATTTTAGTGTAAATGAACAGGACAAGAGAAACTTAAATAGTTTTTTCTCCATTAACATGAAATTGAACCACTATATATTGGAACCCTTGAAAATAAAAACATGAACATATAACAATACCATGACCTAAAAAGTGTTTAGTTGTGGTACTAAGTTAATTAGTGACCCCATTTTCTTTTTTTCCACTTCCATTAGAGATTATATCTCCTTTGGTATATTGTAATGAGTTTTGTGATTAGAATTTATTATGTTGTGCCACCAGGAATTCCTCAATTAATGTTATAAGAGGGTAGAAATGACCATACTCTAGAGGTGGTCAGTCCAAAGCCACCAGTGTTACCTCCATTAGTTCCACCTACAACACCATGACCTACACCTATGATGTATGGTCTTACTCATGCGTTCTAGTAGCAACATCCTCACATAATCTTAGGGGATGGTGGTCCTCATCCTAAGGATTCATAGATTGAATCCATTTTTTATATAGTCGATCATCAAGAGATTAATTCAGAGAAGAGGGTCAACCTCTTCACCAACATATTCTGTGATGATGGAAAGCATTAGTGGGACATGATTACCTAGGTTTGTTGTTACCAGGGAATGGTTTGGGTGGAGTTTTAGACTATCTTCTATGAATAAGTTCTCCTAATTATGTTGAGATTTTACCAAGCCAGGGAGTTCATTTACATCGAGTAGGGTGTTATGTTCATCATGGACTATTCCACATGTTTCACCAAGTTGCAACATTTTACACCACTTCTTGTAGGTGGTGAGATATCGTGACTGTGATGCTTCGATAATGGGATCATGTATTACATCAGTACTCTAGTAAATGTATTTAAGGTATATACCTTTAGTGATATCATTAACCAAGACCATATCATTAAGAACAACTTGAGAGAAGCTGATAATACATGGAAAACAGGGTCAGTGTTGAAGCAAGGTAGTAGTTATTTCAACAACAGGATGCATAACCATAAGGTTTCTTGGAAGAGAAGTAGTGGATATAGTTTCCTCAATGGTAGCTCTATTTTATTCCATTCATGTGGATGATAGTGGAATGTAATGTTTTATTGTGATAGAGACTCACTAGATTATTATGATTGTATCTAGATGGCCCACCTTCAAAATTGTTTCCATATTTTTTCCAATTTATAGTGGAAGATACCCCACACTATTTCCACATTCAGAAGTAGGATCAATGGCTCGGTAGAGTAGAAATACTGAGGGTAAGCTAGCTATATCTCAATGTTATGGATCATAATAGTTGTGTTCATTACAATAGATACCAGAGGATCAGAGTTCCAGACCATCTACTGTATGAGGTACTAATCTATTGGACTCTACTATCATATCTTATTTTTTTGATATAGGTCATTCACACTCATTTATCTCGGTATCAAATAGAAAATGTATTGGGATTTAAGTTATATCTGTTTGTGGGTGATGACATAGGAAAAATCACTGGGTGAGAGGTAAGAGGGTATACACCAATTCATTTTTTCCCCTTGAGGTATTAAATTGTTTTGTCTTATAGGACCTCTTCATCCTCTAGATGACAAAATTTGATGTCATTCATTGGATGGACTTATTGGTCCCCTATCATGCCTATATTGACTGCTATTAGTAGGGGGCATTGTTTACATCACTAGTGGGTGGTATTAATCTTCACAATGCTGAGTTGGATGTCTTGGAAGGTTGTGTTGGAGAAAATAATCGTGGATTAGGTGGAGTGATATGAAAAATTTCTAGACTTTATATAGAGGATTAGGGTAAATGTTAGGCTATTTTCACTCTAGCTATGAGTCATTTTATGGATGTTTTCCCAGATGGCCTATTTGGACTACCTCATTTGAGAGACGTAGATATTATAATTTATATCATTCTAGAAGAAACTCTAGCAACTGTTACTCTATATATAATGACACATACTAAGCTTCAGGTGTATAAGAGACAGTTGGTTGATTTGGAATCTAAGGGTTTTATAAAAACAATTACTTCTCCTTTGGGTTGACCCATCATTTTCACTAATAAGACAAATAGGACCCTTAGTCTATACATAGATTACTAATGGTTTAAATAGATTATTGTTAAAAATTGGTACCCTTTTCCTCAAATATATGATCTCTTTGACTATCTTTGATGAGCTGGAGTGTCTCCAATGATCGAACTGAGATCTGGTTTTCATCATTTGTGATTCATTCCTTCAGAAATATCACATACTACCATCCAAATTTAGTAAAATCTCTATGATTACCTGGTTATGTTATTCTGTATTAGTAATAAGACCAAAATTTTCATGGACTTGATGAATAGGTTTTTCCAAAACTACCTAGATTCCTTCTCCATGGTTTTTGTGGATATAATTTTGGTGTATTTTTATACTCAAATTTCCCATTAAAAACATCATGAGATTTTATTTCATACATGGTGAGATCATTAGTTATATGATAATCTCCAAACGTTCCACATCTCAATTTACAAGGTTCACTTATTAGGTCATATTATCTCATAATTAGAAGTATTTGATAACCTATAGAAGGTAAGTCTTATTATTTCCAAGAACCATCCCAAGAATGTGTTTCATATACAATTTTTCTTTGGGTGGGATGAATATTATAGGAATTTCATAATGGAATTATCAAACATTGGGGAACCTATTACCTGATTAACTAAGAAGGGTTTGATTTTATATTTGTTTGAAGCATGTGATAATGAATTTGAAGAGCTGAAAGGAAGACTTAATTAAACATCAATCTTGATTCTACTAGAACCAGGAAGATGTTACACAATGTTATGTGATACATCAAGCATAGTTTAGGGTATAGTACTTATTCCTGAGGATTGATTCACTGAATATTGGTCTTGATAGTTGATAGCTCACAATCATAATTTCCTTATGCATGATCTTGAGCTTAAAAAGTGGTATATTCAATTTTTGTTGGAGGAATTATATGATGGGAGATACCTTTGTGGTTTTCACATACCATAAGAACCTCAAATATATCTCTATTAAAAACAAAATAAATCATCAATAGAAAACATGGGTTGAGTAGTTTAATCACTTTGACATTGATATTTCATATACGTCTAGAAAGGTAAATATGTTAACTAATGTGTTGTGATGGAAAACTCAGGTATAATCCATTTAATAAGCTTGTGATGAATAAAATTCGATGAATATTTTATTTGAGTTGAATTTATAGTTTCATGAAATTTGTGAGAGGAATTTTATTACCGCATATGAATTTACCTCTTCACTCCTTAATAGAGTGAACAGAATGAAAATTTAATACCATAATGGTTTGGTACTTGAGAGTATGTATGGAGAGGACCCACCTCTAGATTATTCTAATTATGGTGATGACATATTGTAGTCACATGGAAGTATATGTTTGTAATAAAATTTCCTCCTTCAGACTTTTGTAATATTCTTTTCTTTTATTAATAATACTTTGTGTCTTGGTCTTTGGCCAAGACATTGCCTTTATAAAAAACATGGAAGTATATGGGTTATTATAGACATTCAATAGGAACTAATATGACAGCCCCATACTTCTCATTGGTAAGTACACCCAAGAATCTCCAAGATGTATCATGATATTCACCATCAGTATTTCTAGCCTCATATGAAGTGTCATATCAAGGGTCTTAGCACAAGGTATTCCACTTGTTAGTTCTGAAAGAGGAGAATAAGTATCCTATTAACTTTTTAATATGTTATCAAACCTAGAATGGAAATTATAGGATGTAAAAATATATTTTCTGACTAGTTTTATGACGTTACGTTGAGGTAACAATTCATTTTTGGTAGTCATAGATCAACTCACATATGTATCCCACATCCTTCTTGTCCGAGAGGCTTTCTTAGATTATGTGTTCAAAATACTATATATTAATGAGATTATACACTTAAATTATGTCCCTTTATCTATAATATTAGAGAGGGAAACTCATTTAAAATTAATATTATGGAAAGGGTTACAAAAGGATTTGGGTGCATAGGTGATTCTGAGCATAGACTTTCACCCATAGACCAATGGCTTGTGGAAAAAAACTATATAGGAGTTTCAGGACATTATAAAAGCATGAATCATTGATTAAAGGGTTCTTGGGGAAAATATATACTACTCTTCATGTTTTTAAAAAATAATAGATTTCAAAAAAACAATTCATATGGATCCATATGAGGGATCTTATAGTAGGAAATATCGTTCTTCTCTGTGATAGCTAGAGGTCGGGAAGGCAATGCTACTAGGTCTATGCCTCATGTAGGATACTTTAGAACAATTTTAGAAAAATCAGAAAAAATATGGATATAATTATTATTTATAGAAATTGTATGATGATCCCTATCAACGAACTCTAGACTTTGAGGTCGATGATCATGTTTTCTTGTGAGTATCACCCAGACATGGGTATAGGTCGATACAAAGTTATTTGAAGTTGTCACATAATTTTTTTAGACCCACTAAGATCATGGTTAGAGTTAGGCTAGTATCCTATCAGTTTATACAAAATCATAGGTACTATAACATTCATGATATCTTCCACATTTCACATCTTCATCATTACTATAAGGATTCATCTCATAATTTTGATCCTATGTATGTTGAATTGGATATCAATGCTTCTTTTTAAAAGTATCCTATTCCTATCATCAATCATAGCATGAAGTCTATTCTAGGTAGGTATTTACATTTAGTGTGGGTTCTATAGTAGCATGGATGTATACAAGAATATATATGGGAGATAGAGGTCGACGTATGTGCTCAGTGGCCATAGTTATTCTCAAAATAAGTTTCACCACCCTTGGACGGGACACTGTGTGAAGGGTTCCTATACAAGCTAAAGACTATAAGAACCCAGATTCTCTATAAGGTAATGAAATTTTATATTTAGTTTTATTTATTATGTTTATCCTTATAATAATATTAGTAAATATATAGAGGATACGAAAATGTACATGGATCATTCAGAGCCCATATCTTCACCTTTTGGAGGAAATAGATGGGGTGCATAGTTAGTAGAAACTGTGCCACCTAGACCACAAGATTAGAGAGAACTGTGTTGAGTGTTTCAGTGAATAGTCGAGGGCGACACTGTTTTCCCTAACTGCATGACATATGCCACATATAAGTGTAGCTTATTTCATACTTGAGGTAGAGGGGTTTCACATAGGATGTGTATGCATAGTATAATGGTTTGACTATCCCATGTGAGGGGTGACTGAAGTAATAACTAGGCACAAGATTAGCGCACGGTTTGGACAACAGTGCGCGTTAACTATACACCTCCTTAAATTTGGGTCTAAATTAACCATTTATCCTTATTTGAAACACCTTACCCATCTTTATGTTTCCTCCAAAACACACAATATCTCCCCTTATTCTATCATTGGATGCTTATCCCATGGCCTCGACCTAAGTTCCATAATATATTCTAGATCTAATATTATAATCAAGATCTATTTGTCTCATTGGATTCCAACTTGTATGTTCTTCATTAAATAGTCTCCATTATTCATTCTTCTTCTTATCGATGATGTTATTTTAGTGGAATATCATATGCCCTATTTTATGGGTGTTTCTATATTCTTCCATTTTCTTTGGATCTAGGAAAAACTAAGGGATGATACTAGAAAAGATATCCAATATAGGTTTAAGTTAAGTGGTCCATTAATTTTCCCTCAAATTCTCACCTTTTATAAAATTGTTGTCATTATGTGCACACTAGTGTCACTCTGTGACACGTCTAAATTTCATCCTATTTATTTTAAATTATGTAGATATTATTATTTGGCCCTACTAAAACCTCTTAACACCATTGGAGGTTAGGAACTCAATGTTTACCACTCTAAGAACGGTGCATTCTTTTCTATGATTTTTGTGATCCAAGTTAGGATTATCTGAGACACCATTTGGGTGCACTTGACTTGAAATTTGGATAGGTAAGTTTTTTTATCTTTATAAATGAATCTTTAAATTAGGAAATAGAAAGTACATGTATTCATTGATATCACTCAGCCCTGGAAAATGCATTTAAATTTATAATTGGATGCATGTCTTTATTTGACCATGTCAGGAATGTTGAATCGTAATGTGATGAACTTAATGAAATATAATTGGACATAGTATTACATGGTTTATAATTAAATATGTTTACAAATGAAATGCATATAAAGAGCCTAATAATTTCATAAATTTTAATCAATTTAGGAATATTTATACTTGAAAACCCCCTGGATTCCCAAGGGAATTACTCAAGGACTCATATGATTCCATTCTAATTTATTGATATGATTTTTGGGGGAGACACTGGCCATAGAGTCTGGTCCCTATTTTATTACATTAATACATTAAAATTTTACATATGTTTTAGTTTACTCTTGTCCAAATATTATAATGAATCATATACACTCCTTACATTCATCTTAGTGTCTTCGGACATACAGCATAATGGATTAACCACATTGGGTCCCGTCCCGATTAGCCTAGGATTAATATAGATGATCTATATAGACTCTGTTAGACTCTTTTATAATGGAATTCATGGGTTGAACCCCTTGGATTATACCCATCCCCACTTTTTTCTAGACTATATGAGTTGGAAAGACCCATGAGGTTAAGTATTCCTTGGTCTCACCATGAATCATTTGTTATTATTATAATTATAAATAGTAAAGATGAAACCCTGTTATGCTATCCTTTTTATAAACTGAATCATAATTAATTAAATTAATGCATGTTCAAAAAAACATATGAAGATGAAGTGGTATGTGCTATTTATATTTAAATTCTTTACTTTTGATATACATGCACACTGTTAAAGTTCAAATTAACAGAATATATTTATATAGACATGGTTGGAAGTGGACTACTAAGATTTTTATCATACCCTATCTGGGAAACCATAGGTACCTGGGTAGATTATATGATCGAGGGCTTGGAAAAAAGGAATAATCCTTCCTTGGACACATGACTTCCTACTATGGGATTTGATCTTGGTAGCAGATGACCGATAAAGTGTTCGATATTCATAGATAGTTTTTTCAATTTTAATAATTATGTATATCATATATTGTATCGTATGCCTACTTCCATGTATGAAAATTTACACTTTTTATAGAGACATTCCATCATAATTTCAATATGATACAGTTTACATATTTGGATGCTTATGCTTATTTCCAAATAATTATTCATTATTTGTACACTTACATTGTTTATTTATCTTTTCTCCACTATGATCCACTCTAAATAGAGGTAATAGTATCCCCATCAACATGCCCTAGGTCCACACTGCTAGTTGACATCCTTTAGCGTATGGGGTGGTTCACTTTAGGCCATATGGCCAACCAGATTCAGTTACTCAGGAGTGAACCAGGTCTGGGATATCAAAATGATTACAAAATTTTTCTAATTTTATAACATAAAATTTATAATTGTTAACATAATATTCTAATGATAATTGAAAATATTTTTTTTATAACTTCTACCATTATTGGTTTCCAACAGTTATAGTCATTACCATCAAATAATGGTGGTCTCTAAGGATTTCAACCATAATTGGAATTTGATTACTCTATCTCAAATTATTTTTTCCTTTATATGGCTACATCAAAGATAAGTGTTAATAACAAAAGATATATATATGAAAAATCAAAAATACATTAAAGGGTCAATATATTATTGAAATTGTTTTTCCTATATTGAGAGATAGTCGATTGGTGAAGATGGGGGGTATGAATTTGAAAATTTATAAAATTTTAATATTATATTAGAGTCAGTATAACTAGGTAGTAAAAAAATTTTGATAATAGGTATTAGTATAATAGTTTGGATACGAGTGATCACATATGTATTATTTACTCCACTCCATCCTTATGTGGGATTGAACCAATTAAAATATTGAATTTTTATGGGGATTCATAACCTAATTACAATGTCCTTTTTTAGTGGATGCATAACCAATAAAAGATAACATTAAATTAGTATTCAAAAATAATCATAAATTAAATTTTAAATATGAATTCGCAACACAAATAACACATCCTTTATCATCCTAGAGGAATAAACCAATGTATCATTTAATTGGTAGTATAACCTATTTAGTCTGAATTTTGTGAAACAAAATCAGAAACCAACTTTAATAAACACAAAAATGAATGATAAGTATTCCAAACCCCGGAAAATAGAATAGGAAATGAAATTATGAATTATGAGGAAGAGGTAGCTTTGAACTTCATGGAAGTGAGGAATTTCATGATTGAGATCACCCAAAAAGAAACTTCCTAGAAAGAGAATATATTTCACATGTAAAAAAAATCAAAATTCATATAGGTACATCACACTAGTTATATCATACTCTTTCCATAGAGTTTCCTCATTCCCATTAAATTTCTAAAATAATTTCTACATGCATAAACATTGTAGAATTTTTCTTTTCCCAAACAAGACCTACTAATTTCAGTCTCAAATTTATTGAAATACTTTTGTGTTAAAATATTCTTTAATAGTTTATAAAACTAAAAATAATGTTATAAATATATATTTAAAATTAAAAATAGAATAAAAATAATTACTCCCTTTAAAAACAAATATTAATCAATTTTAATCATCCTAAATAACTTTGTATAGATCCAAGATAATCATTCATAATATATTTTTATAAATACCAAGAAAATTTAATTTTTAAATTTACTATTATAAATATACAATGTAAATAATCTTTCATGCTACTTGACTTATAATCTTTATTTATTACTATGTAATATACTTGTAATTTAATTTTTAAAGAATAGAAATAATAAATATATAGTTATTGAATGAATAAATCAATGGAAATAAGAAACAAAGATATATGGTTGATTGAAATAAAAAATAATGAAAAAAGAATATTTTATGTTTTTCAAAAACAAACTATATTTTGTAATACTTTTAAAATCATAAAGTTATTTATTCATAGGAATTTTAATTTTATAAGACTTTGTTTTTTTTAATATGTTGATACTTAATTCACAAAACATCATTAGTCTATAATACTTCCTTAATTAATAGGATTTTTAATCTAATAAGACACTATATCATGTAAAAGTTTAATTTCATAAGACTTTGTTTTCTCATAATACATTGGATATTAGAAAATTTCAAATTTTGATAAGACTTTATAGTCTTATAATAATTCACTACTTTGTAATACATGTATTCTCATAAGACAACTTCTCATATAACTCTTTATTTCTTGATAATTACACTTTATACCTTAAAATATATTTAATCCTACATAAAAGTATTTCATTTACCCAAAAAATATTTTATTATACTATTCACAAATGTATATGACTTTAAAATAGAGTATAAGACGTTGTACTTTAAAAAATTTATCAATAATATATTCCATTAGCCATTTCTCAACCATTATAAGACTCAATTCATATGATTGATGACTTCATAAAAATTGATTTCAAAAGTATTTATTCAATATTTCTTGATACACTTCTCCTCAGCATATGATGAATTGATCAACTCATACTAATGTGTATTGTTCTCCAAAACCAATTCATAAAAACATAAAAAACATGAAGTCCAATTAAAGGAATAGTAAAAAATATCAATTTAACTTCATTATTTTCTTCTATAAGTAGTGTAATATTTAAACCAAGTAATCATTTATTTCATTTAAAAATTCATTTTAGAGGTAATTTTTAAAAAGTATCCTTTTTTGATTACCAAAACATAAATAAAGTTGTAGGAAGCCACTCAACACACTTAGGTTATATATTCCATCATTTTATTGAATTTTTTTACGTTAAATTACTAGAAATCCCATTTTATGGTAGGAAAACAAATAGTTAATAGGAATTTCATTTTGATTGTGGTGATTCATGTTAAGAATTAAAAATAGACGTAATTTCTTCCCTACCATGTCCCAAAATTTGTTTATGAGGTGAAATATTTCTTCAATCATTATTTTTTTCCATTAATTATTTATTGAAATTTATAACAACAAACTTCCCTTTTCAGGTTTTTTTATAAAAGGGCATTTAATTTTTTTTAATAAATGCATTGATACTTTTAATTTAAAAATTGAGTCTCATATCCCCATCCATCATCTAATGACATTGGTTGGATCTTCCCTCTAAGGTTATGTGTGTGCATTTAAATTTATAGTTGGGGAAATATTATCACGATGGGTTGAGAGGGATTCTCATGTAATTTCATATGCTTCACATACCCTATAACCAACCATCAAAAAACATACTACTAATGAAATTGTACATTTGTCCATTTTTACCTTATAAATATTATATTGATATCTTTCTTGGTCAGAATTCATTTATTTTTATAATCCTTTTTCCATTAATTTTCTCCTTAAGAATATCTTGTTTAATCCACTCATAATATATTAAATTCTCCCTCGAGGAGTTTGAACTTGATATTTGATACCAAAAGGGAGTGAAAAATGTGTTAGCTCACAACATTATAAAATTTTTCTAACATTAGACCACCAAGTTGGCTCATCACTTCCCATTAGAGAGTTATTCCCTAATGATAACAATTATAATGTAGTAGAACTTACTCATTAGTATGTGTATATTGTTAATTTTATAGTTACATCTAGTCCCCCACTAATTATAGCATTTTACAATACTAGATACATATTCCTGAGTCACAATAATATTTTTGGGATGATGAATACTTATATAAAATTTTCAGTGAACTAGTTATTCTTCATTTTATCCCCAACAACAAGGTCACATCTATTTTTTAATTTTTTCACACTCTATCTTATAGGGGAAACTATGGCTCTCAATCTATACATATAAATTTAACTAAATATATAATTTATCATCCAAAATTCTATGGGGATTTTCATATATTTAGTAATTCATATGAAAATTTTCAATTTAATAGGAATTTCTATAGAAGGAATGGAATATCCCATCAAACTATGTCATTTTTCAATATATTTGATGTAATAGGATTGTCTTCATGGGTCCATTTAGAAACTAATTTTTCTATTTGTAAATACTATTGCATATTGAAAATGTCACTAAATTAGTGGAATAAAAGAAAACATTTACCGATTACTATTAATTGGTTGTTGAAATTTTTTGATCTCAATTTTTTATTTTGATTGATTTATGGAGGTTTATAATTAACTATAATGTTTCTCATTATCATAAAATCATCATGAAAATATTTCTCTAAAATTTAAGGGTTATTATAAAAGAATCCATGTATATGATCCCTAGACTATTAGAAAAATTTAAATTTCAAATAGTGAAGTTAATAAAAACTTAGAAAAAATTTTATTAACCAAAAAAGAAAGGTTAGAGTTTGTGATTGGATATTTCGATTCAATATTACCATAAATATTTGAAACCCCATCATAATGTCACCTTATAGAATTATATTTCAAAATCCATGCCACCTACCAGTGGAGGTATCACAAAATGTATATTAGGTGGTTATTAATATATTACAAATCTCTAAAATACATGAGATCGTATAAAATTATGGATTATTGAGTTAGATAAAATATTGTGTGACGTACAGGAGAAACCCTAGATGCACAAAGATAGTACAAATTCTATATTGGATCATAAGATTCCTCAAAAGAGATTTAATATTTGTGATAAGGTCCTCAATTACTATTCTAGGATGAATATCCTCGAAGAAATATTTTTTCTTTAAGGATAAATCCATTTACAATTACTAATGTTTATACTTTTTGATGAAATATAGGTTTTTTATAAGAGGTGTGGATGAAATTTTACCGTCAATGTGAAGTGACATATACATTTCAAAGAGGATTTGCTAAATCATATAGTTGAGTAACACCAGAGGGAAGATTCCAATTATAAATACACATCGATGGTTGTCCTTTCTCCATAACATTTTTTAACTTTATATTTATTTGAATTTCTTAAATTGAGAAAAAATTTATTTTTAGTTGTTTGAGTGAGAGTCGTAATTTAGTTATAATCTATTTTTAAAAGAAAATAAAAAAACCAAAACCAAAATAAGAAATTGGAGAGTTTCCATTTTGGTATTCATTTTCTTTATTTTTGTTTTTAGATTATCTATGATCTTAAATATAGTATCCAAAATCAATTTAAATACTTTTTAAAATTGTGGGTGAAAATACTTATATTTTTAAATAACAGATTTAAATTAGTTTTGATATAAAATCATTTTCATTTATTTGGAATTTAAAAATATTTTTAGCATTTTAAGGGATATTTGTAACCCATACCTCATAAGCACTAAGTAATTTTAGTTTTATCATATGTGAGAGGTTTTATACACTATTTTTTCATACTAAACTAGTAGTCACTATTATTGAGTGAAAGTATTTATATTTCATCTAGAAATTGTTTTTAGTCGTTATCAAAACATTCATGAATGAGGAAATATACTAATGTTTTTACGTGTGTATTTAATACAGATCCCTTTTTATGCACTTTTTGAAGACTACCCTTAAATTTCCCTCAAATTTACTAGTATCCATGAAATACATTGTAGTTAGAAAATTTACAACCCTATTTTCTCTACATAACTTCACTATTGTATACATTTTAGGATCACAGTTCATCATGAATGTGTTGAAATGGTTATAATTCAAGTCTTATCATAGTGATGGGCAATATTTTATGATAATTTTGGGGTTGGATTCCATTTGTAGAAATATAAAAAAGTCATTTTTCACATTGTAAATTCATTTTATCCCTCTTTAAAAAACGTTTTAAAAATTTACAAAGGGAAATTAGGATTGAATTATTCATTATTATTATTTGTTTGAATCAATAAACTAAAAAAATAAAATAGAATGAGTAATTATTGTTTCTATATATTAACTTGTCATTCTGTTCTCAAAAAATAATTAAATAGTTATATATATAAAAATATCAAAAGGAATAATACTTCATTGTAGTTTACATTCAATGACCTATGGCCTATTTAAAAAATGGGTGCCAATTTGAGTGATTTATGAGAGGTTTTCTGTAATGAGGAATCATACTTAGATTTTGAATGTCGTATTATGAATTTTATTCTAAGAGAAAAATATCTTCTTTATAGCCATATTTTTTAAATACTGTCTCAAAACCCTAAGCCTCAACAGAATTCCTTGAAAATACTCAGTATTGGCCCAAAATTATTTATATCTTATGTGAAGAGTTAGATATAAACAATAATATAATATTAATTACATAATATATGATTATTATAACATTTTATAAATTTCATATTCAATAGAAAAGTGATTTAAAATTACATTCATGGAAGGTACCAAAATTTCACATGGGGTAACGAATGAATTTGAAAAAAATTGATAGTGGGGGAAAAAGAATGATAGAATAATTGATGGTGTATCTAAATACTTGATATACTGTCAACCTACCATAATTTTATTCTGGAATATCTATATATCATTATTTATAGAGAAGTTATTCCTATCCACCCAAACTAGATCTATTAGAAAATAGATTTAAGGGATTATGTGAACATAAAGAGAATCCATTAATGAATAAGATGATATATTAAAAAGTATTTATTCTAGATTCATCCACCACTAAATTAGGTAACAACTATTAATTCAACAGTTTTATGTGGTACCTATCCCCATGGATCACCAAATGATATTTTTCTTATCTATAGGTACTCTAGTGGAAAAAACTTGTACCACTACTGATGACATGATAACCTATTTGGCTCCAAATTCAAGATAATGTAGAATATGATAAATAACTCTAACTCATGTTGTAAATATGGTAAACCATTATTACCTAGAATAAAATTTCTATAAAAAATTGATGAAATGTATATAGTTTAATGAAAATTATCTCAAAATAAATATGATTTAATGTCTCCACATAATCCATTATAATTTTGTATTTATTTTGATGACACCTATTTATATTATCAAAGACCCAAATTTCAAGATTCATTTGATTCTTGTGTAGTGGTACTTCCTAGTTGTCTAGTAAAGTAGGAACCACCTTTTAAACCAAATAAATTTATGAAAAATATTAATCCTAAGAGTAAATAAAAACAATAGTTCTAATAAAGAGGTATGTTAAGCTATCATAGATAGAAATGATATCATCATGGCCCTGTTACACATCCTTCTCATCCATCACCTAACCATTCTAACCCTACTCTTCCACCCAAATATAAACCAATTATTGATGATATAAATGAATCTTTAAATTAGGAAGTAGAAAGTACATGTATTCATTGATATCACTCGGCCCTGGAAAATGTATTTAAATTTATAATTGGATGCATGTATTTATTTGACCATGTACAGAATTTTGAATGGTAATGTGATGAAATTAATAAAATATAATTGGCCAAAGTATTAAATGATTTATAATTAAATATGTATATAAATGAAATTCATATAAATATCCTACTCATTTCTTAAATTTTAATCTATTTAGGAATATTTATACTTGAAAACCCCTTGGATTCCCTAGGGAATTACTCAAGGACTCATATGATTCCATTCTAATTTATTGATATTATTTTTGGGGGAGACACTGACTATAGAGTCTGGTCCCTATATTATTACATTAATACAATAAAATTTTACATATGTTTTAGTTTACTCTTATCCAAATATTATAATGAATCATATATACTCCTTACATTCATCTTAGTGTCTTCGGACATACAACATAATGGATTAACCACATTGGGTCCCATCCTGATTAGCCTAGGATTAATATGGATGATCTCTATAGACTCTCTTAGAATCTTTTATAAGGGAATTCATGGGGTGCACCCCTTGGATTATACCCAGTCCCACTTTTTTCTAGACTATATGAGTTAGATAGACCCATGAGGTTAAGTATTCCTTGGTCTCACCATGAATCAGTTGTTATTATTATAATCTTAAATAGTAAAGATGAATCCCTATTATTCTATCCTTTTTATAAACTAAATCATAATTAATAAAATTAATGAATGTTCAAAAAACATATGAGGATGAAGTGGTATATGTTATTTATATTTAAATTCATTACTTTTTATATACATTCACACTGTTAAAGTTCAAATTCATAGAATATATTTATTTAGACATGGTTGGAAGTAGACTACTAATATTTTTATCATACCCTATCGGGGAAACCATAGGTACTCGGGTAGATTATATGATCGATGGTGTGGAAAAAAGGAATAATCCGTACTTGGACACCTGAATTCCTAATCTAGGATTTGATCTTGGTAGCAGATGACCGAGAAAGTGTTCGATATTCATAGATAGGTTTTTCCATTTTAATGATTATGTATATCATATATTGTACTGTATTCCTACTTCCATGTATGCATATCTACACTTTTTTAGATAAATTCTATCATAATTTCAATATGATACAGTTTACATATTTGGATGCTTATGCTTATTTCCAAATAATTATTCATTATTTGTAAACTTACATTGTTTATTTATCTTTTATCCACTATGCTCCACTCTAACCAGAGGTAATAGTATCCCCATCGACATGACCTAGGTCCATAATCCTAGTTGACATCCTTTATCATATGGGGCGGTTCACTTGAGGCCACGTGGCCAACCAGATTCAGTTACTCGGGAGTGAACCCGGTCTGGGATATCAAAATGATTAAAAAATTCTTCCAATTTCAGAACATAAAATTTATAATTTTTACCATAATATTCTAATGATCATTGAAAATATTTTTTTTATAAATTCTACCATTATTGTTTTCCAATAGTTATAGTCAGAACCATCAAATAATGGTGGTCTCCAAGGATTTCAACCATAATTGGAATTTGATTACTCTATCTCAAATTATTTTTCCTTTTAAATGGTTAAGTCAAAGATAAGTGTTAATAACAAAATATATATATATGAAAAATATAAAGTACTTTAAAGGGTTAATATATTATTTAAATTGTTTTTCCTATATTGAGAGATAGTCGATTGGTGAATATGGGGGGGTTTGAATTTGCAAAGTTATAAAATTTTAATATTATATTAGAGTCAGTATAACTAGGTAGTAAAAAATAAAAATTTGATAATAGGTATTAGTATAATAGTTTGGATACAAGTGATCACATATGTATTATTCACTCCACTCCATCCTTATGTGGTATTGAACCAATTAAAATATTCAATTTTTATGGGGATTCATAACCTAATTACAATGTCCTTTTTTAGTGGATTCATAACCAATAAAAGATAACTTTAAATTATTATTCAAAAATAATCATAAATTAATTTTTCAATATGAATTCTCAACATAAATAACACATCCTTTATCACCCTATAGGAATAACCCAATGTATCATTTAATTGGTAGTATAACCTATTTAGTCTGAATTTTGAGAAACAAAATCAGAAACCAATTTTAATAAAAAAAAAATTAATGATAAGTATTCCAAACCACAGAAAATAGAATAGGAAATGAAATAATGAATTCTGAGGAAGAGGTAGCTTTGAACTTCTTGGAAATGTGTAATTTCATGATTGAGATCACCCAAAAAGAAACTTCCTAGAAAGAGAAGATATTTCACATGTAAAACAATCAAAATTCATGCTGGTACGTCACACTAGTTCTATCATACTCTTTCCATAGAGTTTCCTCATGCCCATTAAATTTCTAAAATAATTTCTACATGCATAAACATTGTAGGTTTTTTCTTTTCCCAAATAGGACCTACTAATTTCAATCTCAAATTTATTGAAATACTTTTGTGTTAAAATAATCTTCAATAGCTTATAAAACTAAAAATAATGTTATAAATAATATATTTAAAATTAAAAATAAAAGAAATAAGTACTCCCTTTAAAAACGAATCTCAATCAATTTTAATCATCCTAAATTACTTTGTATAGATCCAAGATAATCATGCATAATATATTTTTATAAATAAAAAAGAAATTATAATTTTTAAATTTACTATTGTAAATATACAATGTAAATAATCTTCCATGCTACTTGACTTATAATCTTAATTTAATACTATGTAATATACTTGTAATTTAATTTTTAAAGAATATAAATAATAAATTTGTAGTTATTGTATAAATAAATAAATGTAAATAAAAAAATTTGGTTTATTGAAATAAAAAAAATAATGAAAAAAGATTATTTTATGTTTTTGAAAAAAAAAATATATTGTGTAATACTTTTAAAATCATAAGGATTTTTATTCATAGGACTTTTAATTTTATAAGACTTTATTTTTTTTATTAATTTGGTACATAATTCACAAAACCTCATTAGTCCAGAATACATCCTCACTTAATAGGATTTTTAATCTAATAAGACAGTATATCATGTAAAAATTTACTTTTATACGACTTGTTTTTTTTCTCATAATACATTGGATATTAGAAAATTTCAAATTTTGATAAGACTACTTCTCATATAACTCTTTATTTCTTGATAATTACACTTTACACCTTAAAATATATTGAAACCTACATAAAAGTATTTCATTTACCCAAAAAATATTTTATTATATTGTTCACAAATGCGTATGACTTTAAAATAGAGTATAAGACATTGTACTTTGGAAAATTTCTCAATAATAGAATCCATTAGCCATTTCTCAACCATTATAAGACTCAATTTATATGGTTGATGACTTCATAAAAAATTTATTTCATAAGTATTAATTCAATCTTTCCTGATACACTACTCTTTAGCATATGATGAATTGATCAACTCATACTAATGTGTATTTTTCTCCAAAACCAATTCATAAAAACATGAAAAACATGAAGTCCCAATAAAAGAATAGTAAAAAATATCAATTAAAATTCATTATTTTCTTATATAGGTAGTGTAATCTTTAAACCAAATAATCATTTATTTCATTTAAAAATTCTTGTTAGAGGTAATTTTTAAAAAGTATCAATTTCTGATTATCGAAACATAAATAAAGTTGTAGGGAGCCACTCAACACACTTAGGTTATATCTTCCATCATGGTATTGAAATTTTTTATGTTAAATTACTATAAATCCCATTTTATGGTAGGAAAACAAATAGTTATTAGGAATTTCATTTTGATTGAGGTAATTCAGGTTAAGAATTAAAAATGGACGTAATTTCTTCCCTACCATATCCCAAAATGTGTTTATGAGGTGAAATATTTTTTCAATCATTATTTTTTTCCATTAATTATTTATTAAAATTAATAACAACAAACTTCCCTTTTCAGGTTTTTTATAAAATTGCATTTAATTTTTTTTCTAAAATGCATTGATTCTTTTAATTTAAAAATTATGTCTCATAACCCCATCCATCATCTAATGACATTGGTTGGATCTTCCCTCTATGGTTATGTGTGTGCATTTACGTTTATAGTTGGGTAAATATTATCGCGATGGGTTGAGATAGATTATCATGTAATTTCATATGCTTCAAATACCCTAGAACCAACCATCAAAAAATATACTACTAATGAAATTGTACTTATGACCATTTTTTGCCTTATAAAAATTATATTCATATCTTTTTTGGTCAGAATTCATTTATTTTTCTAATCCTTTTTCCATTAATTTTCTCCTTAAGAATATCATGTTTAATCCGCTCATAATATAGTAAATTTTTCCCCTAGGAGTTTTAACTTGATATTTGAGACCAAAAGGGAGTGAAAATGTGTTAGCTCAAAACATTATAAGATTTTTCAGACATTAGACCACCAATTTGGCTCATCACTTCCCATTAGAGAGTTATTCCCTAATGATAACCATTATGATGTAGTAGAACTTACCCATTAGTATGTTTATATTGTTAATTTTTTAGTTACATCTAGTACCCCACTAATTATAGAATTTTACAATACTAGATACATAAGCCTCAGTCACAATCATAGTTTTGGGATGATAAATACTTATATAAATTTTCAGTGAACTGGTTATTCTTCATTCTATCCCCAACAATGATGTCACATATATTTTTTGATTCTGTCACACTCTATCTTATGGGGGACACTATGACTCTCAATTTATATCTATAAATTTACCTAAATCAATAATTGATCAACTAAAATTCTATAGGGATTCACATATATTTAGTAAGTCATATGAAATGTTTCAATTTAAGATGAATTTCTATAAAAATAATGGAATATCCTATCAACCCATGCCATTTTTCAATATATTTGATGTAATAGGATTGTCTTCATGGGTCCATTTCCAATCTCATTTGTCTTTCTGTAAATACAATTGAATATTGAAAATGTCACTAAATTTCTGGAATAAAAGAAAACATTTACCGATGACTATTAACTGGTTGTTGAAAATTTTTTATCTCAATTTTTTATTTTCATTGATTTATGGAGGTTTATAATTAACTATAATGTTTCTCATTATCATAAAATCATCATGAAAATATTTCTCTAAAATTTAGGGGTTATTCTAAAAGTATCAGTTTATATCATCCCTAGACTATTAGAAACATTTAAATTTCAAATAGTGAAGTTAATAAAAACTTTGAAAAATTTTTATTACCCATAAAAGAAAGGTTAGATCTTGTGATTGAATATTTCAATTCAAAAATACCACAAATATTTGAAACCCCATCATAATGTCACCTTATATAATTTTATTTGAAAATTCATGTCACCTACCAGTGGAGGTATCACAAAATGTAAATTGGGTGGTTATTAATATATTACAAATCTCTCAAATACATGAGATCATATAAACTTATCGATTATTGAGTTAGATAAAATATTGTGTAACATATAGAAGAAACCCTAGATGCACAAAGATAGTACAAATTCTATATTTGATCATAACATTCCTCAAAAGCGATTTAATATTTGTGAGAAGGTCCTCATGTACTATTCTAGGATGAATATCCTCAAAGAAATTTTTTTTTCTTGAAGGATAAATCCATTTACAATTACTAATGTATATACTTTTTTATGAAATTTAGGTTTTTTATAAGAGGTGTGGATGAAATTTTACCGTCAATGTGAAGTGACATAAACATTTCAAAGAGGATTTTCTAAATCATATAGTTGAGTAACACGAGATGGAAGATTCCATTTATGAATACACATCGATGGTTGTACCTTCTCCATAACATTATTTAACTTTATATTTATTTAAATTTCTTAAATTGAGAAAAAATTTATTTTTAGTTGTGGGAGTGAGAGTCATAATTTAGTTATAATAAATTTTTAAAAGAAAAGAAAAAAACCAAAACCAAAATAAAAAATTAGTGAGTTTCCATTTTGGTATTCATTTTCTTTTTTTTTGTTTTTAGATTATCTATGATCTTAAATATAGTATCCAAAATCAACTTAAATACTTTTTTAAATTGTGAGTGAAAATACTTATATTTTTAAATAAAAGATTTAAATTAGTTTTGATATAGAATCATTTTCTTTTTTTTTGGAATTTAAAAATATTTTTATCATTTTAAGGGATATTTGTAACCCATACCTCATTGGCACTGAGTAATTTTAGCTTTATCAGATGTGAGAGGTTTTATAAACTATTTTTTCATACTAAACTAGTAGTCACTATTCTTGAGTGAAAATATTTATTTTTCATCTAGAACTTGTTTTTAACTGTTATCAAAAAATTCATGAATGAAGAAATATACTAATGTTTTTACGTGTGTATTTAACACAAATCACTTTTTATGCACTTTTTGAAGACTACCCTTAAATTTCCCTAAAATTTACTAGTATCCATGAAATACATTGTATTTAGAAAATTTACAACCCAATTTTCTCTACTTAACTTCACTATTTTATACATTTTAGGATCATAGATCATTATGAATATGTTGAAATGATGATAATTCAAGTCTTATCATAGTGATGGGCTATATTTTATGATAATGTTGGGGTTGGATTCCATTTGTAGGAATATAAAATAGTCATTTTTCACATTGTAAATTAATTTTATCTCTCTTTAAAAAAAGTTTTAAAAAATTATAAAGGGAAATTAAGATTGAATTATTCATTATTATTATTTGTTTGAATCAGAAAACTAAAAAAAATAAAATAGAATGAGTAATTATTATTTCTATATATTAACTTGTCATTCTGTTCTCAAAAAATAATTAAATAGTTATATATATAAAAATATCAAAAGGAATAATACTTCATTTTACTTTACATTGACATGTGGCCTATTTCAAAAATGGGAGCCAATTTGAGTGATTTATGAGAGGTTTATTATAATGAGGAATCATAATTCGATTTTGAATGTCGTGTTATGAATTTTATTCTAAGAGAAAAATCTCTTATTTATAGCCATATTTTTTAAATATTGTCTCAAAACCCTAAGCCTCAATAGAATTCCTTGAAAATACTCAATATTGGCCCACAATTATTTATATCTTATGTGAAGAGTTAGATATAAACAATAATATAATATGATTTACATAATTCTATGATTATTATAAAATTGTTTAAATTTCATATTCAATAAGAAAGTGATTTAAAATTACTTTCATGGAAGGTACCAAAATTTCACATGGGGTAACGAATGAATTTGAAAAAAAATTGATAGTGGGGGAAAAAGAATGATATAATAATTGATGGTGTATCCAAATACATGCTATACTGTCAACCTACCATAATTTTATTCTGGAATATCCATATATCATTATTTATAGAGAATTTATTCCTATCCACCCAAACTAGATCTATTAGAAAATAGATTTGAGGGATTAGGTGAACACGAGGAGAATCCATTAATGAATAAGATGATATATTCAAAAGTATTTATTCTAGTTTCCTCCACCACTAAATTAGGGAACACCTATTAATTCAATAGTTTTATGTGGGACCTATCCCCATGTATCACCACATGATATTTTTTTTATCCATAGGTACTCTAGTGGAAAAAACTTGTACCACTACCAATGAAATGATAACATTTTTGGCTCCAAATTCAAGATAATTTAGAATATGATAAATAACTCTAACTCAAGTAGTTTATATGGTAAAACATTATTACCTAGAATAAAATTTCTATAAAAATTGATGAAATGTATATAGTTTAATGAAAATTATCTCAAACTCAAGATGATTTAATGTCTCCACCCAATCCATTATAATTTGGTATTTATGTTAATAACACCCATTTATATTATCAAAGACCCCAATTTCAAGATTCATTTGATTCTTCTGTAGTGGTACTTCCTAGGTGTCTTGTAAAGTAGGAAGCACCTTTTAAACCGAATAAATTTATAAAAAAAATTAATCCTAAGAGTAAACCACAACTACAGTTCTAATAAGGAGGTATGTTAAGCTATCATATATAGAAATGATATCATCATGGCCATGTTACACATCCTTCTCATCCATCACCTAACCATTCTAACCCTCCTCTTCCACCCAAATATGAACTGACTATTGATGATATAATGAATAAAATAGAATCACATAACTTATAGTTCTAATTGACAACACATTCAGTAATCCAAGATATGTGTAATATAGTGGGAAAAATAGAAAACACCATTGGTGAGATAAATATGAAAGGTTCAATAAAAATATCTTCTAAAATTGTTGTCAATAATATTAATAAAGGTAATGGATATACCATTAAACTTCATGATGGTAAAAAACATTATTCTTCCAATGAATCTACATAAAAACATATCCTCAAAATGAAGACCATTCCTATATCAATCCTTATAGGATTTAAGTGAAGATAAAAAGAGGTGAAAAAGTTATCATTGATAATTTATCTAATCAATCCATTTCTATTATTTTTTTAATATAATTTATCAATCTATGAAATAATTTGATCATAAATTTTATTAAGAGGCCATGGAAAATTTTTAAAATGTTTATGTTAACATACATATCTAAAATTTTGTCAAAAAAAATCCCCCACCATAAATGATTTATAAACTATATTTCACCCAATGGTGGTGACTGGAGGGGAATGAAAGAGTCAACAGAGGAAAGAATATCACTGACCTAATACAACTAGTTATACACACCAAATGAATGTTTCTTGGAACATTTATAGTACCTTGAACTATAGTTGAGAATTTTTTTCTGATACAATGCTTGATTTATGTGTACAACTAACTTGATATATCACTCTATGTATAATTATTTATAGGTTAGGGAACATAAAACCAATGGTCATTATATGAAACATTCCAAACAGAGAAAAACGCACCCAGATAGCATGTTTGAGGAAACTCTCATGAAAATGGAGAATTTTATCTTTCATATATACTTATACATGCTTGGAATGTAAGATACCCAAACCCAAGGACATGTTTATCTCATGTCAAAGAGAAAATATAGTAAAACAATAAGGAAAATCATTAATGTTCACAATGAAACATTTTCCATGGAATTTGGGGGAAAATGGTAATAGTTAATATCCTTAATGTAATGAATCACACAGTTGTGTATAATTTCACTCTTCTTGGATATTATATGGAAGCCCCCCCCCCCCAAATTAAAATCACTTAATACATTATTATCTTGGCCCCTGTTTTGATTTTTCTCCATGGTTTGAAAAAATGGGTTTTTATTTATATATTGATTATTGTGTGGGTATGGACAAGTGTGATTTTTCTATTTTAATTAATGACTGTGTTCATTATGAGTTACCCATGATAGTAAAATATTATATAAATCTGATTACCACAGATATTGTTTCCATAAAGAGTAAACCTAAGAAGGAACAAAATATAATTGGCCTCACTAACCATAAATTCATTCCCTCAATTAAAAAACCACAAGATTTGGAATTAAAACCACTTAAAATAATTAAAAACAGGCATATAATGAGGGATTCATTCAATTACCTATTATTATTTCCAATAACCCCCCTCAACAGAATAAATTAAAACCACTAGAGATTTTTTATGTGTATAAAATTTTGATAATATGGAAATTGGATGACATTCATAGGATATCACATCTATTTATGTACACCTCATTATTTTAAAATATGATGTTGTTCCCATAATTAAAGATCAACATTGGCTAAATCCCAACCTCTAAGAATTGTTAGAAATTGGGGTTAGAAAATCACTTTCTAATGGGATCTTCTATCAAATATCTAATGTTAAATGGTTTAGACTTGTGAAAATTATGCCAAAGAAAACTTGAATAAAAATAATGTTAAATTTAAATAATGAATCATTTCCCACACATGCACTGAATGCCAACATCTAAATCAAGCCATGTAAAATAACCATGTTTTTATACCCTTCATTTATTAAATGTTATAATGATTTATTGGTAAGTATAATTATTGTTTTCATAATGGATATTCATGTTATGTTTAAATCTATATAGAACCTAAGGAGTTAGTTCATATTTAAAATAATTCCACATGGATACTTATCTCTAAACCAAAAGGGAAGAATGTCGTTAGGACAAAGAGGGTAATTAGAAATACGAAAATTGATAAAGAGTAAGTTATAATAAACATGGATAGATTTATATATAAAGGTTACTCATAGGTTGATGGAGTCGATTTTAAAGACAATTTTTTTCATGTTTCAAGACTTTAATCCATAAGAATGTTCATTTGTGTTGTAGTGAATATGACATATAAAATTTATCAGATATATGTGAAGTATTCCTTTTTGAATGGATATGTTGGATAGGAAGTTTAAATTAATAACTAGATTTATTTGATCAATAAAAATTTAGATATATGATATACAAGATGAAGAAGGCTTTATATGGTATAAAAATACCCCTAGAGCCTGATATTTGATATTGAATGGAGGCATAAGTGAAACAAAGTTCACTAAAGGTATTGTGGATAATAACTAATATGTGAAGTAACTGAAAATAGGTAAGAATATTATTATTGTATATGTTGATGACATAATTATTATAAGTCGAAAAAAATTGGTTAATAATTTAGTACACTAATGAATAATCAAGTTGATATATATATATGATGGGATAATAGGGATACTTTATGGGATTTCAATTAATACTAAAATAATTCTTTACATTACTTTACTAAGATAGTAATCAAGGGAATTATTGAATATTCTTAGTATAAAAAAATCTAAAGAAGTGTTCAGGCCTATATAGGTTTGGATGAAACTAGGAAATAATGATAAAGGATTAAATTTTAATCAGAAGGAGTTCAGAAGAATTATTGAAAACTTTATTTATCTCATTATATCAACAAATAATACAATCAATGCAGTGAAATTGTTTTCTAGATATGAACATGACCAAAAATAATAACATTTGACAGATTCAAAGAGGGTTCTTAAATAAATCAAAGGAACCTTGAAATTTTTGTTGATATATAAAAGAGGTGATCAACTAAACCTCTATGGATATACTGATGTTGAACAAATATGGGATTGTGATGATATGAAATAAACTTCTGGTGGAATATTTCAAATGAGATGAAGTTATGTGAGATAGAAAAAATAAGAATTAGGACATAGTTTCATTAAGCACTATATATTCAGAGTATGTAGATGCTCTAAGTGTCTATAATTATATGATTTAGATGGATAAAAACTAGATGGATTAAAGGTAAATATTGAGAAGCCAGTAAGAATTTAATGTGAAAATCAAAGTGAAATTTAACTCTCTAAGAATCCAATACAATAGTCTAGATCAAAAACTGTTGATAAAATATTTCATTTATCACAAATATTGTTGTAAATGGGGATATAAGGTTGGAATTCATTTCTATAAGATATCATCTTACTAATGTCTACACCAAATCCATACCCACAGACATATTTGAGAGTATAAGGCTGAAAATGAATGTTTAGAACTTCCCTCTCACTTTAGGAATATTCTAATGGTTCCCCAAAAGTGATTTGGATGATGTTTTAATAGGGGGAGAGAATGGTAGAAAATTATATCTTCATAATTTTAGGATCTAAAGAATTTTTTATTATAAAAGTGGGATAAAATCTATATGTGTTCCTGGATTGATGGGGAAATAAATTAAGTAACATGACCCTTTGTTTCTTGTCATTGATAGATGGAGATATATAAAAATAATAATTATGTATTACTATGGTGTCAATAAATATATTTATGAGAAATGTTATAATTTGATGGCTCTTGGTGAGAGTTGTTAGTGTTAAACAAATTCCAATGTTTGATATTAAAGATCCCAATTAAATTTTAAAAGTGTTATACGTATTTTAAACCTTGAGTGAGAATTGTTGGATATTATTGATGAAGTAATAGAAGTTATTCAGAATGTTATGGAGCTGATTAAAGATTCTCTATGTTGTTTTGAAGATGTTTTGAGGTGATTTGTGGAAGTTTT
Source organism: Viscum album (assembly GCA_963277665.1). Classification (NCBI taxonomy): domain Eukaryota; kingdom Viridiplantae; phylum Streptophyta; class Magnoliopsida; order Santalales; family Viscaceae; genus Viscum; species Viscum album. The sequence continues at coordinate 1,203,475,441 of OY728138.1, forward strand.
ATATTATTGACTTTAAGTTGAAAAATTGTGATGATATTTCATGTTTAAAATTAAATCTATAGTGGAACCAATGAATTTATAAAGTTAAATAATGATTAAAATTACCTTTATGATATATATATAAGTCATCCATAATTTCAAACAAAAAATATCAAAGTCTTGGAAAAATAAGAGTAAATTACTCTATATATAAAAGTATCTAAAAGTGATTTAAAGATAAATAAAATACATCAATTAATACATATGAGTAATTTTATAATGTAAAATTAAATCTTGAAGAAATATGCACATTTTTTCAAGTAAATCAATTTTAAGATTCATTCTAGAATATAATAATATATGTATAACTCATTCAAATCACACATAAGATTCATTCCGGAAGAAATTACCAAATTACATAAAGATTCATAGGTGTATATAAGGGTCTCCATTTGAAGTAAAGAAAATTAAAAGGCATGAACATATAGAAAAACATAAGAATAATGTACTCTTATATATGGGTTATTTTATTTTTTTTTGAAATTTCCAGAAATCTAGATGATACTTCATGAAATTAAATGTGATGATGATCATACAATTCTTATTGTTATAAATATATTAGTTCGATGTTCAAGTATTGGTTAAAGATGGGTTTTTTATAGTTTTTGATGTGTTTCCATGCTATAGTAAGAAATCCTTTTTGTGGTGTGGGGGGGGTGTCATAGGATAAAATCATGATACGATTGGATATTCTATGACACTAAAAAGAAGATATAATAATAAGTTGTTTTGTGAGACAATTATTTACAAACACAATAGATTCTCAATATGAATTAATACAACTTTAGTATGATTAAATAATATTTTATTTTTTCTACAACAAGAGGGTTTTATATTTCTATAAACCACATGGAATTAAAAATGGTGTCTTTACGAGTATTAAGAGAATATTATCTTCCTTGGTTTAAATGATATTTGATGACTGATATTATATGATTTTTGAAAAGGAAGAAACACTATTCATGAGATATATGAAGAATATATAAAGGTGACAAGGTGGAAAAAAATTCATGATCTAAAACTATTTTTTTAATTGATTGGTTGTATCAAAGAATCAGAAAAATATACATATTGACAAATAGTTTACAATTACTTTTAATTTTTTATGCCAAGGAAAGTGGAATCTTTTACTTATAACATAGAGTATTTTTGTTTATAAGGAATAAGTTTTATATCTGATTTCATGTTCTCATGCACATGTGGTTGATTTTGAAATCTTTATAAGAAGTCCTACATTTATGTAGCATTATTGAAATTCTTTAATAGTTAAAAACATAGTTTGAAAATAATATATTATACTCTAAAGTAAACTATTCTAAGAATTCCAAAATGATCCTTCTTACTAAAGATAAAAATAATAATTAAATAACACTTGAGGGTTATAGTATAATATCAATTGCACTGTTTCTATCGGGATATAGTGGTTGGATCAAGGATTATATACTTCTAATGATAGTAGGATGATACCTTCTCATCCCTTGTATTCAATATAGAGTGTATGATACCTTCTTTTGAATTTTAAATCAAATAAATTAATTAGTAATCAAACCTATGTCTCAATAACAAATCAGACATAAAAAGTAGTAGTTACCCGTATTAGGATCCAATATTGTATGAAAATCAATGTGTTTTTTATTTTCTTGCATCAATATTTTACAAGTGAGGAGGAAATTTTAACTTGGCAGATTACTATTTTAATTACTCATAAGTGTAAATTTAAAATTTTAGATTGTAAAAAATGAACACCACATATTCATTTCCCATTATCATTAATAAATCTCTACTGAACATGGCTATTTCAAAGAAAATAACCTCTAATTTAATGATATTTGGATTATGATTATTTTATTGAAGAATATTGTGGAGGTTACTATATCATTGTAATTTCTAATATACCTTTTTATGTTGTGTCTCCTCTTTTTTATTCTATGGAAAATGAATTTTCATAATTTATATCATTATAAATATGGAAAATTATACAAAATATATTGAAGATATTTTCACAGACGTTCCATTTTATAATTATCTAAGAAATAATAGAAATGTGGTTCTAAGTATGAAGGTATAAGATGAATCGATTAATCACCAATTCCCACAAATCCTAATTTTATTAATCAATTATTTTACTGTATATTCATGAGTATGTGATAAAAAATTTAAATTCCCTCTTCTATCCTCCCCATATAAATTTTAACTATAATCTGAATACGTTATTTCCTCAACTTATCTTCATTAACTTCTTAGATACATGAAAATATGGCGTGACCATAAATATACTCACATTTCCATCATTGCTCATTGAATATTGAGGATAATATAGTTATTTTAATATGAAAGTCATTATCCATATTTGTAGAGACCCAAGCTTGACATACATGGTCGTTACATTACTTTTTAAGAATACTTAAAACATAACAAAAACAGATGCCCAAGGACCGTAATATTTTACGGTTTTGGAAACTCGGAACATAATCTTCTAATTATGGTGAAAGATCTACAACATCTCCAATAAAGATATTCCTCTTTAGTTTTCTTACCTAAAACCTTTCTTTATATCCTAGGGAAAAGAAAACATATAAATGGTGAGATCAAATGCTCAGTAAGGGTAAGCATGGATAAAATAAAACAAGCCGTATACATTTGAACTTAAAAACATGAACATAAAGTTTAAACATCAAAATATTGAGGTGGGAAATAAATCCTGGCAGTCCGTAAGGCATAGATCATAAAAGAATATTAATCAGGATAAAATAGCATGGGAATAAAAAATGTAATTGTGGTAAACCATTAATCACATAATATGATTTCCATAGTATCCAAGACATTGCTTCCAAGACCATCATAGTGGACGGAGTATATTAGTGAACTAGGTTTACTTGTCATTCCAGCCCTGTATTACTAAACTAGATTCACGTTCCATTCCATCCATGTCTATATCATGAGATATAAATCATTACCCAATGCATTAGAGTGAGATATATGTCCCACCCATCTCATATTGATATCATTCTTACGTGTTCCACAAAACAATCATAAATCATTCATCGTAACCTAAAGAATAAAATGGGTTTCAAAAACATCAACCCATCATAACATAATCCATATAAAACAAATTCATATCATTTCATCATAATAAAAATCCAGCCATGTAAATAATAGAGTCATTATACTTGAAACATAATCATACTAAATAATGTCATCATAGATGGAAAATAGTTTTGATAAAACACTTGAAATGAAATCTTGAGGAAAATATCCTTTCTTCTTCAAAATCATATTCTTTTCACAAAATGTCTTGAAATTTTAAAAGAAAACAATTTTTTTGAAAATAGTCAAGCAATATTGTAGAGGAAGATTCATTAAAATAAGGCATTATAAAACTGTAAAAATTTGTTCATGACGTATAAGTTAAAAAAACATTCTCCTCATACATTTACTGAAAAAGTAAAAAATTGCCTCATATGGTAAAGAAAAGGAAGATTCCTTCCATAACTTGTGGTAAAAGTAATAAAACTGTAAAAATGAATTTAAATATACATGGAAGAATAGTAAAAATTTTATAAAAACATTTTGAGAAAGCATGGGAATTGATGATAAAAATAACCCCAGTAAATACTTTCGAATAAACAATCTCAAATAAGAATGAGATTGGAATAATTATCCCTTACCTTAGGTCCAATTTCTTCCGTAAGTGTCTGAAACTCTTGTATAGTGGGTTTAAACTTATTATTAACTTGTAAAAGAACCATAATAATATTTATGATATCATATATGATTCACTTATGACTTTATATTATCCGTTTTTTGTCAATTCCATGTTAAAGCGGCATTTTGGGTGAAATTGTTTCATTTATTGTATGTGTTTTGACTTGTAATTTTTTTAATATGATTACTTATATCATGATTAATTACTTCCAGAAGGTAAAAATGATTTATATATCATATATATTCAATATATTTATATATATAATCCGTCAATAAATGGAATGAAATACACCGTTCATGGAGAAGGTAGGTCATACGTACGCCTGAACGCTGTTTTTGTTTCCTTATTAAATTGAATGGAAGTAAATTACATATATATATATATACATAAATACAGTAGAATTATTATGTAATATATTTCATGATTACTTATTATATATACTTTATAATCATTCTTGAATGGTTAACATGGAGAATGAATATCATCGCATCATGGAGACGGTAATCCGTGGGAACCAATGAGTGATGATATCGTTCCCATAATTATTGAATGGAATTGGAGTGGATGATATAATATCTCAGAATTAATATAATTTTATACTAATCATATATAGTTATTATTTTTACCATTATACCCATCCAAGTAAGGTGGTGGTGGAGAAACAGATTACACCACAGTGTGAAGATGGTAAGTCGTACGTACGCACGCACGGTGATTTCATATTTCGTAGGATGGATAGAAGGAAAAATAGGGTTGTTTAATATTTATAATAACATATAAGTATATTATTTATACTTATGTTCTTATTTTATAATAAAACAACTAAATAATAAGAATTATAAGAAAGAATAAATTTGAATGAATCGGTAGAAGATATTACATATTCCTCGAAGTGCCTCCTTTAAACATCCTCTTAGGGCACTAGAGTTGATCTTTTGAGAAGACCAGAAACTCTATAATGTGACTAGAAAGGTTGATAAGAAGAATGGTTAGTATTTGGCCAAGCATGAAGGCTCAAAATGGAGTGAAGAGAAGAGGGAGGAGGTACCCTTTTATAAGAGAGGAGAGGGGAGCTTTTGGAAACATCTAAAATATTAATTTACAATAAACTCAAATCCAACCAAAAAAAACCTCTAAAATGACTCAAATTCAAATATCAGATGAGATAGGGTTGTAATATCATCAAACAAAAAAAAGTATACATGTTGGGAATTTATTTTAAACCTTATTATTTTGTGTTATCCTTATTTAATCTTTTTAATTTTATTAGAGGTAATAAGATTCTAAATTATGAATAGTTATAAATAATTACTTATGTTTTTTGAATTGTCCATAATTGGATAATTTATGAAATTTTCAACCATATAAATTTCAATTTATAATTTTTAAATAATTTTGTGATTTTAAACAATTTAATAATATGTAATTTTTATAAAATAACAATAGTGTCAATTTTGTCACTATTCGTTTATTTGAATTTTAATAAAATCCAAATAGAGGATATATTTGAAAAAATATATTTAATTGATTCATAACATGTCATATTCATCTAGAAAATTCATGGAGAACATTAAATAGTTCATATAATATTTATTTTAATATTTTTAAAACCATTTATTTGATAATTCAATCAATAAAATAATTTTACATCACTATGGTGTCAACATTAATGATAATTATTTAATCCTTAAAAATTATAAATAAATTCACATGATGTAGATAACTTTATTATATTTTTGGTGACTTTTTGTGTATGAAGTTTTATGAATTTTATCACTAAATTAAAATTATTACACTTATAAGATATAAGAGAGTGACATGTTGTCACTTTCTTGGGTTTTAATAATAATTACATCCTTTTCATGGTAAAAATTAAATAAAATGAGTATATTCTGACCCTTAGGTGATATGGGTTGACTCTAATTCATCAAAAAGAATTTCGGGAGGTGTTAGGGTAATTTTATAGTCTTATTTTTACCCTTAATTACCTGATTTACCTTTAACAGTGGTAAATGAAATTTATTGTAGTTACTATTCATAATGCCTAAAAATAAAGAGTAGTATATTCACATAATTTGGACCTTCTGATTCCAAATATGGTATCTACTTTTTTAAATTCAATACACATATGTTTCATTATTTAATTTAAAATTAATCTAACTGTTGAGAAAATAGGTTTTAAAAGTTTAAACATTGCAAAGATTGAAATGTTTTTGCATATGAATTCAATGCAAAATTAATTCTAATGACATACATTAAATTAAATGCTAAAAATATATTATATTTATACATTAAAACCCCTCAATAATATATTTTAACCATATAAATTATTTTAATGAAAAAACATGTTGCAATTAAAATTTACCGTATTTTTACTATTCAACAAATTAAGAAACTTATCATAAAAATATCAAAAATTTATCCAAAGTAAATTTTTATATCCTGATTCCAAGTAAGAAGTATAATTTATCAATTTTAACTTATAAACATGTCAAAAACTCGATTTATAGTGGGTGCACCATCCAAAGGAGGCAAAACTACATTTTTGGAAAAATATTTTTTTTACCCAAAAAAATTATTTTATTCTCATACCATGTTTCTGAATATGTGTAAGATGAATTATAATGTAATAAAATTAAAAATATTGTTAATACTATTCATAAATACTAGTTCATAATAATATTATAACAATATATCACTGTTTAGTGGAAGTTGGTATTGCATATAACACACGCTAATGAGGAAGGTCACTCTTGCGTGTAACACGAGCCAAGAATAGTGTTTCTGTATACTAAAAGCTAATACGGTGTTGAGTATAGTGAAAGCTAATCTTGGTGTAGTGTACAACACAAGACATCAAAGAAATTAAATAGAATATTTCTTATAAAATCTTGGGGTGTTACATTCTACCCCCTTAAAATTAATTTCACCCTCGAAATTTGGGAGGGTTATAAATCGTTTACTACTTGAAAGTTTCTTTCATAGAATCCCACTTCGTAAAAAGTAATAATAAAACTTAATTTTAAAAAGGAATGTTATAAACATAACGGTCACCCAAAGTAACTCAGCACTACGTTTCCATATAGGAGAATATAGATTAAAATATGGATATAGAAGAGAAATCTAACCATCATGTTCTGATGAAGAGTGGTAGAGAACAAGGCTATGAAAATGCCAACAATCACAAAGCCATAAATTTGTGATGATCTAAGGTATAATCTGATTCATCAGATATTAGGACACTAGTAAAACATTTTTAGTTTTCAAGATCATTTCCCAAAAGTTGAAGAATTTGAATTAGAAGAAATACTTACATGATTTTGGTACAATCTCATTGTTGGTCATTCCTTGAACGTTTTACACTTCATATATTAATGAAATGAAGTTGAATTTTTCATTCGTGAAGTTTTATAAGATCATGTGATAGAATGATGGGTCATTCCATCAGTCTCAAACAAAAGGTTAGAAAATGTTATTAAATATACATACATCTATCTATGGTGATATTAACCGTATATGATTCCAAAAATAGAATTATACTTCATCTATCATACCGCTTAATAAAACTAATTTCTACTAACTAGGGAATTCTTGTAGGCCAGTGGTAGGCGATGAAGGCATATTGCACATCGGTTATGGGTTCAATTCCCACAGCCTTGTCTGACGCGATGGGTTGTGGCCCATACTACGGGTTGTAATTTATCTAAAACTATACTATTACAACATTCTAAAAATAATATAAAAAATTTCTAGCCTTAAAATGTACTATCTGAGGTACAAATTAATTAATTCCAACCTTTAGGCTTATCGAAAATACTTCTATCCAAACTCACAGTATATAGAAGATTATTACGTGAATGGTTATCTACGAAGAATTGAATACCATCATTTATCCCCCATATATCATAAGATATATCTTGTTGCTGGTCACATTACAAACATGTGAATATATTAATCATGTATTCTCTTGAAAATTTAATACCCATTAAACATTAGTTAAAACAGAAATGTTGTCAAAAGCTAACTCTTTCAACATACCAAAATCCCAAAATTTCTATATACTCAAACCATGATGTCACTTTGTCCTTATATCAGTCATGAGATCATTAATACTATCAAATATATAATTATCTCCTTATCCTTTCATTATGTTCATATCATGTACTTTCCAAAAATAATTCAATCACTTTTCATGGTTTCCAGTACCATATTCTTATAGAAAACCACAATGGACCAATACATATATTTTTCAATATACCATAAAAGTACCTCAACAACATTATTCTTGAATTCCAATTCATAAGCCCTTCAGTCCATCCTCTTCAATGATTGGCATGGAATATGTCCGTGCTCGATTTATAAGTAACCTCTTAGGTCAGGCCATTGAGTTGGGTAATTCCCATGTTCTCCACAGATAAGGCATTGAACTCCATAACAATCTGTCACTCTATGCCCCTTTTACCCACACAGATAACATCTTTCCCCCTCTATTTGAGGTATTCCTAAAGTTTCTTCTTCCCTTCTTCTTGATATTTAGAAATATTAATCTTCCTTCCACTATGTTCCTCACCATTAGAACATGCATAAAAGTCCATATTCTTCTTATTTGATAACTTAGTAATATAACTAAAGTTCACCTTGTTAATCATATATCGCGATGACTGGTTCGACATAATCCTAATATCTTTCTCTCTATGAATTAAAATTTTTTGGTGATCATAGTAACCAATTTTTCCATTGGAATCAATGTTAATTTAATTCCTTCTTGTTACCTCCATTGATTAAAACTAGAAACCATAGTGTAAGAAACAGTTAAAATAACGAGGAACCACATAATCATAAAAAAGTCACTTATGGGATGTCTAACATATAAAACATTCTTTAATACATGACACCTTAGGTTCACCCTAGTTTATTCATGATCATCAAAATAATTCTAGTACTGTAACCTATAGTTATACTAAGTCTTAGGGACATACCTAGACATACCTTAGAAATATCTCTATGGATCTCACAAAATTTTGTCATCCTAGTTTCCAAAGATAAACTAAATCTTTCCTCTGATACCAACTATAGAGACCCAAGATTGATGTACATGGGCATTACATTACTTTTGAGTAATAGTTAATACATAACAAAAACAGACACCCAAAGACCTTAATAGTTTAGTGTATTTGGAAACTCAGAACATAATCTTCTAATCATGATGAAAGATCTTCAACATCTCCGATAAAGATATTCCCCTTTTTATTTATTAACTAAATCCTATCATTATATCCTAGGGAAAATAAAACATATAAAGGGTGAGTTCAAATTCTCAGTATGGGTAAGCATGGAGAAAATAAAACAATTCATATACATTTGAACTTAAAAACATGAACATAAAGTTTAAACATCAAAATCGCGAGTTGGGAAATAAATCTTGGAAGTACATAAAGTGTAGATCATAAAAGAACATTAATAATGGTAAAATAGCATGGTAATAAAACATGTAATTGTGGAAAACCATTAATCACATGATATTATTTCCATAGTAGCCAAAGCATTTCTGCCAAGACTATCATAGTGGATGAAGTCTATTACTGAACCCGGTTCACTTGCCATTCAAGCCCTGTATTACTGAACTAGATTCACATGGAATTACAGCCAGGTTCATCTCATGAGATATAAATATTTACCCAATTCATTAGAGGGAGATATAGGTCCCACCCATTTGATATTGAAATAATTCTTATATGTGCCACAAAACAATCATAAATCATTTATCATAACCTAAAGAATAAAATGGGTTTCATAAACATCATCACATCATAACATAATCCATATAAAACAAATGGATATCATTTCATCATAAGAAAAATAAAACCATGTAAATAATATAGACATTATACTTGAAACATAATTATACAAAATAATGTCATCTTATATGGAAAATAGTTTTGATATAACACTTGAAATAAATTCTTGAGTAAAATATCCTTTCTTCTTCCAAATCATTTTATTTTCACTAAATGCCATGAAATTTTAAAAGAAAAGTATTTTGTTGAAAATAGTTATTAAATATTGTAGAGGAAGCTTCATGAAAATAAGGCTTTATGATACTGTAAAAATTTGTTCATGGAATATAAGTTAGAAAACATTATCCTCATACTTTTGCTCTAAAAGTGAAAAAGTACCTCCTATGGTAAACAAAAGAAATATTCCTTCCATACCTTGTCGTAAAAGTCATAAAAGGGTCAAAATGAATTTAAACATTCATAAAATAATAGTAAATATTTTATTAAAACATTTTGAGAAAACATGGACATGGATTATAAACATAACCCTAGTAAATACTTACGAATAAACAACCTCAGATTATAATGAGATTGGAATAATTATCCCTTACCTTAGGTCCAATTTCTTCCATATGTGTTCGAAAATCTCGTATAGTGGGTTTAAACATATTATTAACTTGTAACACAACTATAATAATATTTCTGATATCATATATGATTCAATTATGACTTTATATTACCCGTTCTTTTGTTAATTCTATGTTAAATAAGCGTTTTGGGTAAAATCGTTTCATTTATCGTGTGTGTTTTGACTTGTAATTTTTTCATATTATTACTTAAATCGTGATTAGTTACTTCCAGAAGGTAAAAAATGATTTATATATCATATATATTCAATATATTAATATATATAATCGATCAATAAAAGGAATGGAATACACCGTTCATGGAGATGGTAGGTCGTACGTACGCATGAACGTTGTTTTCATTTCCTTGTTAAACTGAATGGAAGTAAATGAAATATATATATATATAAATATGGTAGCATTATTATGTCCTATATTTCATGATTAATTATTATATATACTTTATAATCATTCTTGAATGGTTAATATAGATAATGAATCTCATCACATCACGGAGACGATAATCTGTACGTACGCATGAGCGATGATATCGTTCCCATAATTATTGAATGGAATTGTAGTGGATGATATAATATATAAGGGTAATTATTATTTTATAATAATAATATATAGTTATTATTTCCACCATTATACACATCCAAGTAAGGTGGCAGTGAAAAAACATATTACACCACGACGTGTAGATAGTAAGTCGTATGTAAGCATACCCGGTGATTTCGTTTTTCATAGGATGGATAAAAGGTGATATTGGTTCGTTTCATATTTATAATAACATATCAGTATATTAGTTATACTGATGTTATTAATTTATAATGAAACAAATAAATAATAGTAAGTATATTAAGAAATAAATTTGAAAGAATTGGTAGAAGATATTACCACTTCTTTGAAGTGTCTCCTTTAAACTTCCTCTTAGGGAACTAAAGTTGGTCTTTTGAGAAGACCAGAACCTCTATAATGTAACTAGAAAGGTTGATAAAAGTAATGGGCAGGGTTTGGCCGAGCTTGAGGACTCAAAATTGAGTGAAGAGAAGAGGTAGGTTGTGCCCTTTTATAATGACTAGTTCATAATAATATTATAACAATATATCGTTGTTTTGTGAAAGATGGTATTGCATACAACACACGCTATTGAGGAATGTTGCTCTTGCATACAACACGCTATTGGTGTAGTATACAACACAAGACATCAAAGAAATTAAAAAGAATATTTCTCATAAAATCTTGGGGTGTTACAATGTTTCCATTATATGAATCCATACCACCCTAAATTGCTTCATGATGTAGATCATTGGGTAGTAGGGACTCCATCATGTAAAATTTCCATTCATATCATAGTACTCTGCGTAAGCACCTACACAATTCCTATAATTTCTTAGTCAATAATTTTTCATTATTTAATATTTATAATGGTCCAATCATGGTGTTAATAACAATTTTTAGTAATATAAAACCTTTTAGATCAGAACTTTTATCTTGAATACATATTATTTGTACATTATTGATTAAATAAGCTAAAAATTTACCCTATAATATATTCAAATCCCAATATCTAATAACTATTGGATTCAATATATTCATTTTCTTAAATATTATAGTAGGAGAGGATCCTTAAAAAATCTCTTCACTCTCCAATATATACTAACATTATTACATAGAGAGACTGAAGGGAGGAATTTGGATGACCAATTTTATTAATGAATAGATCCTTCATTAATTTAGTGGAGTATCATATCATAGAAGTATTGATCTAGGACATATTCAAGTATTTTACTCCAAAATTAAACTAATATATCAATGTATAATTATTTTGTTATAATTTTAGTTAAGTCAACCCACCCCTATAATTAGCATTCTAAAATAGGAGTCACCCTCAACTATCGATAACGAGTTCCTTGTTCTATGGTTTCATCTATATTAAGTAATGGAGGAATTTTAAGGATTAATATTACATTTATATATTTTATAATTTATTTATTCATTAATGAAATTTGATTCCATTAATCTAGGATTTTAATTAAACTATATATTCACCTTCAAAAAATAAAACACGTATAAATATAAATCATTCATCATTTACTTATTATTTTTTAATTATTATTAATTATCCAACATATCCATATATAAACCTTGCATTCAAATAAAAATTAACCTAGAATGATAAAAATAAATAGATAATGATCTAATCATGAGTTATATTCTATCAATTTATCCTTCGGTCGGATGATAGATCAACCAATAACTTAGGGAAACATTATCAGATATATACCAAATTGAGTTAAAACACCCATATTTATCTCTTGTATTTTTATTGGTTTGATTTATTGTAAGAATTTGTATCAAAACAACTCAATAAAATAAAATTCATTGTTTACAATTCATACTCACATGTCTACGAGAGTATATTGGGATTTGGGAATAAATTTTACAACCTAAATATGAATATTTAAAAGATTATACAATTGAAGTATGGAGAGATGAATCACATATCATCAACTAATATAATTTTATAATTAATTTTTATGAAAAAATAATATTATAATTATTAAAAATAAATCACACTAAACTAATAATATAGAGATATGTTTCATCTCATGATTAGTTAACTTACAAAACCCTTGCAAAAAATAGTAAATGAAGAATAGATTAAATTTAAGAGATTTTAATGCATTAAAGTTGTGTTAAAACATTTTAAATTCACTATTTATACATCCCATGGATCCAAAAACAATTTTATTAAATTTCATATACTGTAGAATAATTTTCATTTTTTGAATTGTTTGATCTGTTTGGACCTAAAAGAAGAAATTAGAGGCTTTATTAAGATTGGGTATGAGATATGGGTCTAGGAGAGTCGGTTAGGGCTTGACACAACCTACCTTGGGTGGATAAATTGGACGGGCAACCCAAAAACTAGTTTAGTGAAACACATAACATTATTTGAAAAAATTACATTTACCTATTCTACACATTGGTCTGAAGATCAAAACTTATGCGCATTACCATTGGGTATCAGAAATGAGGTATAAATGTGACTTTTAAAAAAGAGTTATTTATTTATTATTATTATTATCTATAAAAATAAATAAATTAATGTATGGTGTGTTATAGTTCGTTTCCTATGGGTGCGCAAGTGGGTAGGTTAGTTTGATATGAAGATAAATCACACCCGACCTAAATTAGGTGTCTTAAAAAATTATTGATCCCACCTTCAAAAATTTAATTAGAAGTGTTTTTTAGAACTAAATATGAATGATTTTGGTAGTTTTAAGGGTGAGCCAATTTAATTTGGAAAAAATTATTATAATTTAGAAAATTTATAAAAAAAATTAATTCAAAAGAAAAAATAATGTTTTAACTTTAATACCTCTATAAAATATCATATTACACAAATAATAATTTCTAATAACCCCATATATAACTCTAATTGTTCGATAAAATATTATCTTCATTGTTTAAAATAAATAATTCGTAATAATTTTTTATAAACAAGATTAAAAATGAGAATAATAAATACTCTTATAAATATGGATGGTGGGTCAGGTCAACCTTACTGAAGGGGTATCTTTACCACCTAACTTGATGAAAAGGGAAAAGGTGAACTACCATATCTGAGGCAGTTTCTTGATTTTATGAGTGTTTTGGATTTTATTGGGTTGGTTTTATAGTTTTTTCACACCCTTAACCCCCGCTAATTCATTATATATACACATGACCCCTCGCTTCCTCTACTAATCAACTTGCCAATATTAGATGGTTATATTTCACCCATTTAACCATTGATTAATAGACAATTAATAGAATTGGGACTATATCAAATTCCTATACTCTAATTTAATAAACATTAATTTAAATTTTCAACTTAAATTTTTTATGAATGCATTTATAACACTTGAAAGAAACATGAGTAAAATCATGAATATCATACCAGTGTTATCATGAATTGTTTCTACGAGATTTATTTAATGATAAAAAAATCTAGTATATCGATCACCAAGATATCCCATGAATCAGGAATGATGGATTTTACTATGATGATAATAGAAAATAAAAAATAATGAAAATTTCACAGAATGAAATGATTCCAATACTATTTTATCATCGCTATATTATCTTAACTAAAAGGATCCAACCCTAATCCCCTATAGATCGTCTATATGTATACGCTTGTTTAAAATTATATGACCTTCATTTGATATCACCAGACACTAATGTTTTTAACCACACCCATATGATTTCATAAAGAACGTGAACTCTTTTAGAGAAAGAATGATCCATAAAATATTTTTTTTCCTATGGATAACAGTAACTATACATAATTTATGTGATATATTTCTATTGATTCTATTGTAATTTTTAATGTTTTTGGGTATGGCTTGTCTAACAATGCAAGAGTCCCATCTAAACCCTAAACATAGTCGATTTTGGGTCCAAAGGTTATCTCATAGCTAGAACATAGTTTGTATAACCAGGAAAAATTTCCCATTTATTCACATAATTTGGATTTTAATGGGTAGAAATGACCACATTGGTAGCGCATAGTTTTTCCAACATTATGACCTATACAGATTTAAAAAAAAGGAAATTGTCCCCAATAACCTTTCAATTTTAATCCCAAATCCCGCCTAATCTTTAACTAATGCAATCCATCCATTTCATTCACTCAAAAAGGTTCCCCTTTGCTCCTATGGTGAGTCTCTCTTGGTCTTGGAGGATCAATTTGAGGAATATTTTGATTTTAACCAATTTTATACTCCACTTTCAAGATATCACCTCAATATCTCTTCTCCTTAGTGTGTTGAAACTCTTAAGGGCCATGATGACTAAATCTAGTTGTTTTAATGGGGAATTAATGATGTTTCTTATTTATTGTTGATTATATGTACCATATTAAAATGTTTGATTTATTCTTTATGAGTAATTTTTTCTATAAATAATTATTTTTTGGGTTATAAAATGGGTTTAAAGAGTTTTTTCATTAAAAAAAGTTTACACACTTCATGTGTTCAATAAAATTCATCAAAGATTGTTATAAATCTAAAATGGTCTCTCAAGAATGGGAATAGTAATTCTTTCAATATATAAATATTTTACTAAATTTTTGTCATGTTTTACTAGAATATTTGGAAAAAATATTTCAAATCTGATCCTTGGGTGTACTGAGTTATGGATATATGAAAACCATAGTGACTGAGGTACCACTAGCAGTTATGGTTGTGATACAGATAGACTATGGGAGGACTCAGTATCATTTGGATTCATTTTTCACGAGTTAGTGTTCCTTTCATGTCATAGTTATATATTTCCATAGGCTATATCCCATTTATTCTAGGTTTCATTCGTGATAATGATGTTTCATGCTTTTATATTCACATTTTTATCTGATGATTATTCATGCATGTTTTTTACCATTATACTATATTTATCATTCATGAAATTTTTTCATAGTCATGGTTCATTTTAAGATGATATGTTTTAAATGGAAAAAAATGGTTTTTTTAAAAAGTAGTTTTAAATGAAATTTATTTATGAAACCCGTTCAATATGAAGTCTAAAACGAAAAAATTCATTATGATAGAAATTGTATAGATTTATAGTTTGATAATACTGAGAATTTAAAACACACCCTAAAAATAAATTTTTTTGATCGATATTTTGTTTTGTATCATATAGGTAAAGGTATTGGTGTCATATATCTTGATGGATTATCTTTGTTTATGTCTCTCTCATGGTGGGTTTGGAGGATAGTGAAAGAGGGTGCCATATAGCCTTGGTTTTGGTTAATTTTTAGGTATAGCCTTCTATATTTATTTTTTATGTCTCATATTTATGTACTGCTTATTCCATGATGTACTCTGATAATTTATCTTCTCTTTTTATAAATGATACATTTTGTAATTTTATTTCAGGGTGAAATTGTTCCCATGGTTGTGTGTGTCAATACCAAGGTTCTTTTCACCTTGTTATGGTGATTGAGAACATGGATTAGGTCATGTTGAGAAAAAATCATGGGTGATGTGTTAAGTCGAACCAGGTTGGTTAATTTAAAAAATGTTATAAAATATTTATTTTTATTGGGTTTTTTAGAAGACTAGAGTTTGAACCATTAAAACTCATATGGTAAGTGAGAATGGGTGCCTAGCTCGTTTAATTTTGTATCTAACATGGGTTACCATGGGTGCTCATGGATTTTTCCTCAAGTCATTGATATTGATTTTTGGTTTTATTCAGATGAGTCTTGTATTTTTTTCTATTGGTTTTTGATGAATATAATATGGATTCTTGAAGTATATATTTTTATTTAGATATGTATTACTCAGTTAACCTAGTTTCCTCTATTATTTTAAATAAATTATGCCACTCTAAAGGATCTCTTGTAATCAAAAGGAATGACCTATAGGGAAATTTCCACTTGAAAACTATATAGTCAACCCTTATTTGGTGGAAATATTGATCTGGACTATCAAATCCCTTGGTCAAGTAGGTGATGGAAACCTGGAATAGACGAAGGACCATGCTTTGGAGTTTACTAAAAAATCCACCAATCATCATTGGTGAATGTAGAACCCAAGATCCCAAGGAATTTTTTCAGATAATATAAATGATTTTCTACTTTTTGAATCATTTGGTGGACTTTAAGTTGTTCTTTTACCATTATATTTGTAAAGTACCTTGTAATATTTAGTGGTATTCTATCATGTAAGATAAATAAGATGGGGACCTCACTTAGAACACACTCATTAATGACTTCAATTATTAGTTCTATAAGAGACATTTTGTATAGAAAAATACTAGGAATTTGTGACCTTGGATCAGTTAGATAGTTTCGTAATGGAGTATTTTACTTATTTATATGAGTTGGTTTATTAATCTCAAGAACCTGTCACTATTTACTACATTAAGGCTAGACATTTTGAGAAGGGTAAAAATCCCAAATTTTGATCTATGCTTATTCTCATGTTCCTTTTAACCTTTATTAAGGTAGTTGATAAAGAGGTTAAGGTTAAGGCATAATTAATTGGGAATATAATAAATAGTAGAGCTTCTAATGAAGTTAGCGGTATCTATGGTGTGTTATTTGGCTTGAACATGATGTGTATTAAGGGAGATTATTTTATATAAAGATCAGTTACATCAGCTTCTTTGGGAAAACAAGATATTTTTAAATTCCAATTTAGAATACATATCAATAATAAGAATTACTATGTGTCATCAACCATGATTTTTCATTATTCTGTATATTCTGATCAGCTTAATTTTTTTTTGAAGAAAACGATCTTAGGAAATTAGAGATAGATCCACCCTTACCAGAGGCTCCCTAGCTCAGTTATATGCATCAAAAAGTTTTTGACCAAATTCAAATTTAAATAAGGACACTCATAAAATGATGTGGTCTTAGGGAGGGGTTGAGGTTAGATGCATTTAGAGAAAAAACTATGAACTAGAAAAATATGAAGTGTGACTAGATACTATCAAATGTATAATATTTATTTCAACCTCTATAGCCTATGACATCTTTAATACTAAATAATATCATTCTTTTATATTTTCAAAGTCAAATGGTAGGTTGGGCCTTCACCCAGATCATATTCTATTTTTAATGGATTTTTTCACTCCCTTGGGAAGGGGAAGGGATATGATTTTAAATGATCTATATTATGGATTATGATTTCCGACTATGATATCATATTATATTTATTAGTCCTTGAGAGTGGGGAATTTTTTCTTGTGGTTGAAATGATATCTTTCCAATTTTGAGAGATGATTCTTGACACCATGAACTAGTAATTAAGTGGTATTCTTCCTACTGTAGTGAGTGAGTCACCATACGGTATTTGGTAATGTTTTTTTCTTTATTACCTTCCTGGAGGTATGTCAAGTTTTCAAATAGATTTATCTCAGGGATGTGTCCCACAAGTTTTCCATGATATCACATGAAACGTAATTATTTGAAGGAACTTAATGTTCCATTTAAGGGTCATGAGGCTAAGGGATTTATTCCTTTTATAATGTCACCTTGGGCTTCACTAGTTGTCTTTTCAAATAAGTAAATTAGAATTCTATATATTTATATTGATTATAAAAAACATAATTAAGTTATTTACAAGAAAAATTATCATTTTCCTCGGATTGATGATATATTCAACCAACTCAGGGGATCCCAATAGATTTAAAAGATTAATCCATGGTCAAGATATCATCAACTAGGAGTCCAAGAGTGGGATATTCCAAATACAACATTTAGGAGTTGTTATGGATATTATGAGTATTTGGTAATTCCATCCAATTTTACTAATTATCTTTTCGTGTAATTATCTTTGATGAATCATATATTTTATCAGTTATTAGGATCTTTTGAGGCTATTTTTGTAGATGTTATTTTTTTTATTCCAAAAATGAGGTAATTACACAAGGATCATCATGATTTAGTTACGAGAACAATGAAGGAACATTATATGTATAGAAAAAATTCCAAATATCAATTTTGGATCCAATAAGTGATGTTTTTATGCCATGTTATATCTAAGAAAGGAATATAAAAATAATAGGATTTATACATATATTTTTTTCATAGAAACCCAATAATGTGTTTAAGATGTATAGTTTCTTGGGTTTGGCTTTTTATTACATGCATTTGTTCCAGATTTTTCAAAATATTGAATCTTATATAATTAAGTGGACCAGTGAGGGTGTTATGTTTGAATGGAATGATAATCCCAAAAGATACTTTAAGGATATTATTGTTAGGTTGACATTGAATGTAGTTCTTATTCTTTTAAATATTGTTTTGGGTAATATTATTTTTTATTTTTCCTCAGGTGCTTGATTAGGACGTGTTCTAGGGTAATGGAAATGTGTGGTGGATTATGTACCTCCTCAGTTGTTCCCTTAAGAAAATTGTTATCCCAACCATGATATATTGTATGTGGGGATGAATTCTTTCAAGTATTTTTGACACTCTCTTTTTCAAATCATGTTTACTATATATTTGGATCATAATATCTTGATGTATATATTTATTCAATGGGATCTTGACATATGACAAAGAAATTGGAAGGAGTGTATTTAGAATTTTGATTTCTATATTTCATATAAGCCTAGAAAATAATATGTGTATTTTTTCATTAGAATAAAATGTATTGACTCAATACATGAAGGAATCATTGGAAGAATGGTCTTTAATGAGATTGTTCACTAATATGCACTTGGATGTATAATATATTGTATGGAAGGTGATCTTACCTTGAGTGAAAGCTAAGTCGTTATTTAATGATTTTGTTCATCTTTTAAAAGTTAAAAAATATATTTACTAGTGATTTATTGAAATATTTTATACTGTGGAGATCTCAGGTGATTGGTCTCGGTCAACTGATGGTGTCTTCTGTTTCAAAAGAAGATTGGTCATTATGATAACTCTGATACAAGAGTTGATGGATAGTCGAAATTATTAAATTTGGTCCATACACCTTAGAAAAAACAATATGTATCATGATTTGTTACATTTTTATTAGCGGCATGGGTTATGGGGGTTGATTTCATACTCCATATCATAATTTCTTACCTTCTGGGAATTTTTTGAAATGTAGGAGAGACCTAATAATTTGTTGAAGCATTTACCAATTCTGGTTGGGAAGTGTAATGATAAATCCATTGGATTTTTTTTAGTTTACCATAGATTTAAAGGGGAAAATTTGATTTTGGTTATCATTAATGGACTCATTAAATCAGATGAATTTCTAGATATTAAAGATATAATGAATTTGGAAGAGCTTAGGAAACTATATGTTTGAGATGTTATGAATCTCCATGGAGTGTCTTCTACTATTGTTTCTGATAGAGATTTAGGATTTTAATTACAACTATGGAAAATTTTACAAATATATATGGGTACCATGATGAAGTTAATCATGACATGCCAACCTAGATGGATAGATAAAATAAGTGATGAATTCAAATTCTTGAGGACATGCTTCATGTATGTGTTCTTGATTTTAGTGGTTCATGGGAAAATCATTTTCCCATGGTATATTTTTCCTATAATAAAAGTTATCAATATTTGGTTAAAATAAGACTTTTAAGTGTTTTATGGGATGATATATATTTACTATTTATATTTGGTGACTTGGGAGAGTGGTATTTTGTTGGACTGAGTCTCGTTCCAGAGATGATAGATAAGGCTCAGTTGATCTGAATGTTTCTAGTAGTAGATCACAGTCACCAGAAATCCTAGGTGGATTATTATCATTACTCATTGGTGTTTTAGGTAGGTGATCATGATTTTCTCAAGGTTTAACCTTGTTCATGGAATCATAATATGAGAATACATTGTTGTTGGAATGTAGGTTTATTATCCCTTTACAGATCATTTATTATCTTGGAAATTTGGTATACCTGATGGAATTATCATCTCTCTTGACTTTTATTCATGGTTATTTTCATGTTTCTTGATATAGTATGTATCTAATAGACCCATATCATGTGATATAATGAAATGATATAATGAAATATGCCTTAAAAACAAATTATATCATTAGTTTTAACAATATTTCCCAAGAAACTCACATTCAGGATCACAAGGACTAGTTTCTTCGGAAAATTATAAATGTAAATACAATATATAAAGCATAAAAACAAGGTCATTATTTAAAAATAAAATGGTAATAATAATATCATATTTCCTATAAAACTACTAGGGATATCCTATAGAAAAAATACATAAAGGAAAGGGTGATGTATGAAACTAATTAAGGGAACAATCAATGTAAATTATGAAGCATCAAATTGGTTTGGAGGTATAATATGATACCATAAGTAGGAAAATCATATGCATGGAAACATGGAATAAAGGAATGAAATCATAATTTTATCAAATCATAACCATGCAGAAACATAATTAACATGAAATCATAAACATATATAAAGTATAACCAAATTAAAACATATCTTATGTTAAACACCATTATAATCATTGTATTCTCAAGAGAACCATGACCATAACATAGTGTTCTGAGGTCAACCACCATCATAAAATAGTATTCCTAGGACTACAGCACGATCACCATAAATTGTATCTCATTAGATATTATCAATACCCAATTCCATGTAGGGTTATAATAAATTCACCCATCACATCATAATATATACCCGCATATTCATTCTATAAGTCATAATGTACACATTCTTAAATAATAAGCATGATATGACCTAGAATAAGTAAGTGGGTTTCAAAATATTTTTTTAAGAAAAATATCATATAGATTAAAAGTGAAACTATGAAATAAATAATTTTGTAAATTCATTGTTTTTTAAACATAGTCTTTGAAAATGGAGTTCCACTGATAGAAAAAATCATAATATAAATGGATTAGTAAGAATAAAAACATTCCAATTAGGTGAATCTTTTTAAAATGGGAAAAGATCATTAAAGATATATTTAATTATTTTAAAGAACATGATTTTAGATAAAATTATTTTTATATGATAAATAGGGATTTTATAAAATATTTATGATAAGAAAAAATAAATATTGGGAGACACTTGCATTAAATTTAGGCATAGATATTTTCCCAAAAATATGGTTCACTTAGAATCATAAATTTTAAAAAGAACATTAAAATATACTTCCTAAAAGAATAAAGGTAAATTAAACTTAGTATATATGTAAATAGACTATATATATAATATGGAAGATATAATATATGATCATATAAATAAAAATGGATAAAAAGAAATTGAATTTACAACCAAAAGGTAATCAAGGTGGTTCATAGGATCCCTTACATCATGTCTGAAAGGACTTTTCACATGATATTATCATAAAAAATAATTAAATTAATATAATTAAATATATAAACATGAAACATATTTATATTTATTTAATTTTAAAAATTCATTTTATTATCACTTATTATATATTTTTAATGAAATTTTTGATTACGATGGTTACTTCAAGTTGTTCAGTTATTCTCTTTGTAAAACCTTTTCTTGGTAGATCATTTTCAAAGGTTCTTTAAAATGACTTAAATATATTTAAAATTATCTATTTTTCTCATTTATAATTCAATTATGGAAATTCTTATACAGTTTCAAATGTTATACTTAAAAAATCCAAATTGAGAAAGGTTCCATGATAAGTCAATTTAAGGCGGTTAAGATTAATTTAAATATTATTTTATTATTTATATATTATAACATATTATCATTATATAATATTAATAGTATAAAAATTTTAATTTTTATATAGTAAATACATTTATAATGTCTTCTATTTTAGGTGTTCATGAAAAACGAAACATGTCATTCAAGGAGGCGGTAATCCGCACACACGCAAGATGACGTTTTTTTTTCTTAAAAATGATTTTGGATGAAGTTATAAAATTGATATTCAACTTGTAAAATATAATTTAATAATAGTAAAATTACAGGTGTTATCATACCATCATGTATATATGAAACGTGTTGGGCATTGAAGATGAAAAGAACTTAGGAAAGTTGGGTTGAGAGTATTACCTTTACTTTGGAAGTCCCCCCTTGGGTAACTCTATAAAAACTATTAATTTTGGTCCTTTAGTGAGAATAAGGATTAAAAGTTAAAGGTATTGTGTAATATATATACTATGGTATAATTTTTATTTATTCAATTCCTTCCAATGGGTAGATAAATGGGGAGGAGGTGGTCTCTTTTTCTATTATGAGAATAGATAACTTTGGAAAAAAATCATTATTTCTCAATAACATCACAACATTATTCAAGGGAAAATAATAAATATATATCAAATAATTGTGTTTGTTAATATATAATAATGATATTCTATCCACCATCAAATATCAAACATGTTTTTCACATGTTTTATGAATTTTTCACTTTTTAAACTGCTTTTACCCTAAATTTCCCATACCTTGGTAACACTATTTTCCCCCAAGGAAACTAATTTTAATGGAAGAAATTAAAATTAAAATTATTTTCTAATTTGAACATTCTCATTTTAAATATTATAATTATTTTAAAAATGTAAATTTAATTAGAGAAATATACAAAAAATAATTTTCATAAAATGTTATTTGATTTCCTAAAATGAAATTAATGAATTTTATAAAGTGAATAAGGATTATTTAAATAGTTTTTTTATTTATATATATTTATATTGTATAACATATTGTTTTTAAAAAATTATATTTCTTATAATAATGAAGGTGTTAACCAAAATCAAAATTTTCACTAATCCTCTAAAACATCATTTATTTTTGAAGAATCCCATAAATAATCCAAAGTTCATTTACACATAATGAATCCAAAAATGAAAGTAAATTTATTATATTAAAATTATATATTTTCTAAAAAAATAGTTACATATATATGTTTTTAAAACACTATATGAACTATTTTTTTGAAAATATATATTAAAACATAAAATATATTTATAGTATTAACATACATCAAGTTATATTTTTTATCCTAGAGGTAATATTATTAACATATTATATTTAAAATTAATTATAAGTTGATATTATTTATTATCATATATATTACATTGTACGACTCTCACACACACACTGATATATATATATATATACAAAAGATGAATTTCTATATATAAATTCTTCATCATTACATTCTCTATCCCTTAAGAAATTTCCATATAGAAATTTCATTCCACACATCTTGTTGAAAATAAGAGAGGGTACTTTTGATTCATTGTAAATTATGGTTCCCATGTTTTACCATCAAACATATGGTTTCTCCAAATCCCTTTGGCAAGAAGAGTGGTCTTGTTTCAAAAAACGTTGTCTCTATGGTTTAAGATCTTCACCGACTACTCCTCATAAGAGATATCATTCGACAACTATAATTTCTTGGGATTAAGTACATGTAAGGGATATAGTATATACTTTATTAATATAGATTCATGGAACACATCATGGAATTTATACAAGTTTGGTAGAACTGATAGTCGATAAGAAAAACTCCCAAAAGATTAAGGATCTCAAAGGGTCCAATGTATATGGGGTATAACATTTGATTATTTCGAAAACTCACAACTATTTTCTAGGGATATATATAAAGAATCGCTTTATTAAAGCCTTAAAACTCTATTTCTTACTAAAATTTATCAACAAAACTCTTCTATGAATGTTGAATTTTTATGATGTGTTTCTGAATAATCATGAACTTTTTTACCATTTCTTCAACTATCTCAGGTCCAACCTAATTTCCTTCATAACCTTCATCCTAAATTTTTTTTATATATTTTTCAATATAGGGATTTATATGGTTATATTTGAATGCTCGAGTAGAAATTTTTGTTGTATAAGTACTCGACCAAAAGAAGATATTGATCCCAACCTCCCTTGAGGTTCACAGAGAAAACTCTAAATATATCCTAAAGTGTCTAGATAGTTATTTCTGGTTGGACTCAGTCTAGGGATGATAGCACATAGTGATGTTTAACTATGTGTTTAGAGCCCGATGAAGAATCTTTCTGAACATTTAGTTGATCTCAAGATCTTGATCATATATAATTAACAGTGGTGTTCTATGAAGCCTTACCACTATAATAATATGTATCCTTTTAATTAGACTAATTGAAAAGCACTATAAAATTAAAATTAATTGAGATTTCTTTATTATATGGTTGACCACAACCAATATAATATTTTTTACCTTTTGATATATTTTTAACACCCTTGAAAAAAAATATAATGATATTTTCCATTTCAATTAGGTATGGTTAATGTTTTATCACTCTTTATTTTTTTGTCTCAGCCTTAACCTAATGAAATACTAGGAACATTGATTTATATTTCACAAGATATTTCTTTCATAGTCTCCCACCAATTTTTTTCTGGAATATATTTTTACAAATTCTTGTTTCTTGGGTGGATGGAGAATGTTGATCTATGAGAATCATTAAAAAATCCTTCTTTATCTTCATTTAAAATATAACACATAGTTTTTCTTAATTCTCACCACTCATTCATCATATATTCTAAACCCTATGGATTTTCCATTTCTCACCACATTCACATACATCTCTATCTTCACAACATTCCTTTGGCCTTTCTTAATTTTATCCAAAATAGGCAGTTAGATAAATATTTAAAAAAGGTATGATGGTGATTCCTCCGTTATTACTCTCATGTACATCCTTTTAAAGTCAATGAAGATTTCATCATTATCAATTCTCGTCATATATAAACTTATCAGTTTACTTCTTATTTTCGCCTCATCTGTATTATTGTTCATCCTGAGATGACAGTGGATTAAGAAATTATTATCTTTGATCAGCTTCAATCATCTTCATTAATAAATTTCTTTCTCCTTAGACGTGATTATATATTTTAGGATTCTATGATACTTATATAATTCAAACATCTCCCCATATATATAATTCCACCAACTCCTCAAAAAAATATTATTGCATCCAACTCTAAACCATGTGTTGGATAGTTCTGTTCGAGAACCTTTAATTACATTAAGGAATAATGTATTACATTATCATTTCTAAGTTACAAAACCTAAACCCTTCATTAACGCTTCACTATAAATCAAAAATCCTTATCCACATGATGGTAATGTGAGTACAGGTGTTGTGATTAACCACTTATTCTACTCCTTGAATATTTCCTCACATTCATTATTCTTATTACACTTCAATCAACTATGATTTATCTTACTTAGTGGGTTTGAAAATCATGATGAATTCTTAAAAAATCATTAATAATACCAATATAATATGATTAAAATACATATTTATATAACCAATGTTTTTCTAGTTCATTCTTAGATTACCTTTATTTTTGATAAATTTAAAGATATCCATTCACGTGTAATAATATTCCCTAAGAATTTACTTTCTCAATATAAAAATCAAATTTACTATAATTTGAGTATAACTACATCTTCTATATTTTCTTTTGTATAATATTCAAATGCTCCTCTTGTCCATATTTTATTTTATAGTATATAAGAATATTATCTATAAATAAGACAAAATATTTGTCAATGTAGTCTCTAAAGACACTATTAATTATTCCTATAATGGTTTTTGGTTTTTTGTAAATCTGAATGGCATGACTATAAAACCATAGTTACAATACCTTGTATGAAAGGATGTCTTGGGAATTTTCTCCTACCTCACCATTAATTAGTGATAACCTTATCGACGTTCAACATTATAGAAGTATAGATTCCCATGTAACTAATCAAACAATTCATCAATATGTGGAAATGGATACTTGTTATTGAATGTTATTTTTTTGAGCTCATGATAATAGATATAAAGATTAAACAACCTATCCTTTTTCTTGAAAAAGATAACTGGTGAACCCCATGATGAAGAAATTGGGATTTTAATCCCATATCTAGATTCCATTACAGTTCTCTCTTTAATTCTTCAACTTTAGTGAGGTATATTCTATATAGGGTCTTGTATATCGATAATGAACTAGTTATAAGTTCAATAATTTAACCTATCAGTCAGGATGAATTCTATAAAACTCTTCAGGAAATACATCATCAGATTCTCTTACAATGGGAATTTAGGATATAGTCTTCAATGATTTGGTTTCAATCATCTGACCTAGATATGTATGCTAATAGGGCCAAAATATCTAAAATTTTGATAAAAAATCAAAAGGGGATTCAAGTTTTTCCTCATTACGCTTGTAAATAATTAAAGGATAATTTAGAACATGAATGGTTTTTTCCTTCTCCCATCAATTAATGTAGGATCTATATAAATTCAACTATTTTGTACACTATAAAACATTGAATTCCAATATAGTAATTATGAATACATTTTTTGATATATTGATCCCCCATATATTAAATAGGGAAGAATAGTTTACTTAGGATAAAAAATTTCTATATTATTAATTTTCAGTAATAACATAAACTACATTGTTTGTGGTGGGTATTAAATAGTTCTAATAAACATACATGATATGAAAGATTATGTAGAGCTAGAACCAAATAATACATTCACTATTTTTGGATGAATAACTAGCATACAAATTACCACATCATTGTCTTGATCCACCTTAGTGGTAGTGATATAATAAGCCTACCCTTTCTCTCTTGGAATTTTTTGTTATTATCTTTGGTTTCCATTGAAAACCCTTATATCAGGGTTCCGGTCTATATAGTCTCAATGTTTCTCACAATTGACACATTAGACCATCATCTAAGAATTAACTAGAAACTTCTTTTCAACATCAAATTATAGGAAATATTCATCTGGATTTGAAATTTATTAGCTTTATGTCCTTCCACTCCACAAATTAAGCACTTTATTGTCCCCTTGAGTAAGTATTCTGAATTATTCTTCCTATAACTATCACATATGGTTATTAGGATTTTTATTCCCTCATGAGATCTATATAATGATACTATAGATTTAAACTCCATTTTCCTACCCTTATCACCAATTTCCATCTAAAATTTGAGGGAATATTTGACAAAAACCTCATAAGTATTAAATTCATGAAATTCCAAATATTCTCAAATATTTTTATTTAAATCCATAAAGAAGAGATCAATTTATCCATTAGAATTAATGAAAAATTTAGAATCATACCAAGTAATCCTTGTAATTTTTCCCTCATATAACCTCACTAATTATTCCCCCCTTTATTGAGTTCATCGAATTCCATTCTATATTTTTATGAAAAATGTGAGAATAAGATTTATTGAGAAATATATTCCCAAATTCTATCCATTACATAGATTCAATTTCTTCCACGGGATTTTTATAGTTTATTAGTGCACCCCACTGATCATATTCACCATCAAGATGATGGCCATCAAAGTAATATTATATCTTTATCTCTCTATGAGAATTGGATTACAGAGAGTATCTTCTCAATGGTGTTAATATATTACTTTAAGATAAGAGAATTAGAAGATCTACTAAATTTAGGAGTTTTATAACACTGAAAGGACTCCACCGAAAAATTTTCTCTCTTAAGAGTAGGTGGTGATTCTACATGATTAAATTTATTTACCAAAACTTAAGTAATTTTTTCTAGTATAAATATTATATTCTTGACTCTAGCTCCCATAATGTTAAGAATTTAAGTAGGGTAATCCTCACACTACCTAAGAAATATAACATTTACAAAATTCCTCATATTTCATACCATTTTATATAATAAAAGGATAATAAGGGTGAGAATCATAGAATTAATAAACATGTAAAATAAAACTATGATCATCACAAAGATAATTCAAAATTATCATTAATACCCTATGTTTTTAATTTCTATACTTTGGTCTATGTTATCTATGGTTACTTTGGTATTAGTTTCTCACCATCATTTTAATTACTAACACCATCAAATCCTTTGCAATTTTTTTTAAATACCATGTTAATTATCCAAAGCATATCCCTTAAGATTGTATGGATAAGCGTGCAGTTATGCCTCTTTATCATGAAATAATTCATGGTTATGTTAATACCCAAGATTCCCTCTTAAGGTTGTTACCCCTAGATACAATTGTGCCAAAGCCTACATCCACTTTCTATTTTCCATATGGGGATGTATTTTCTAGGAAAACCACACAATTTCTTATTTAAAAAAAATTAGGATGTTATCCTATGCTTAGGACTATCCTTATGGTTTTCAATATTTTTATCTCATTCTAATCTACAAAAAATTATTCTTTCCTTTGAAACCAACTATAGTAACCCAATTCATAAATGTATATTATTTAAACATTATTACTTTTATTTCCCAATAAATACATTACAAAGATCAAGAATACTTTTGTTCTATGAAAATTAAATACATAAAAAAAATATCTTTAAAATAAACAAAAATAATTTATTTAAACTCTAAATTGTCCTCAAATTCCCATAATTCCACTAAAACCATGTAGGATATCCTATGGGAAAAATAAAAAAAAGAAGTGGGTGACAAAAAAATCCTAGAAATGGAAAAATAAGGGTAAATAATTAAGGAATAAATGAGGTAAGTTGTATAAAATGATAGTATAAGGAGGATATTGATAAGAATGGTGACAAGGCCTAAATAAATGAAATTATAATGTCATGGAATCACTAGAATGTGGAGACATCATAATGTATGGAATCTTGAGAATATGTCAAGGTTAAAATCCAAGGCTGTAAAAACCCAGAGTTTATAAATGATATTCTTTTCCTAAAATAAATGAGTGTTATATTTTACAATATAATATTACACACATACCATAAATAAAGAAACTAAAAAAATCATTTGATAAATAAAGATCATTACACTAATTAGAGACTAAACCCATCAAAATTATAAACATTATAGTGTGAAAAAATTAAAAATTAAAAAATCTACAATGAGAAAATTTAGAAATTTTTAATATGCTAAAATCATTTCCCCACCTACCAAAACTATAGAAAATAAACATAATATTAGTAAACAGATAAAAATTATAGAAACATAAAATTTAGAACCTTTAGAGTAATTCAAGTGAATAATGTATAATGTAAATAAGTAATAGTTATAAGAGAAAATGTAAATATTGAAATTTTAATATGACAATTGGAATAGTAACATGGTCATTGGGAATAGTAAACAGACCATTGGGAATATAAAAATGACCATTAGAATTGTAATTTGACATAAAAGTATTAAAATGTAATCTTAATAATATTTATCATGAATAATAATTTAATTATAAATATTGTACTATCATAAAATAAATAACATGATTAAAAGAGAAAAAGAAAACAGAAACTCAATTTTAATAAACATCATTTTATGTTATTTTATAAAAATCATAATTTTTATATTAAAAATTATAATAACCTATATTAAAAGATAATTGTGATAAAATGATTTTCATTTTATAAATCTGGACATCAAAATTTGTTAATGGTGATATTTATTATTTTTTTGAATTAGTTTATTTTTTGTGGGAAATGTGAAATTAGAGTTTTTTTCATAACTGATGTCTTTTAAATTAAATAATTCATGATGTAATAATTACCAAATAAATTATTGAAAATTTGTATCGACTAATAATATATTATATTTTATAAATGAGAAATTTAAATATGATAAAAATGTTTTCCAAGTATAAAAAATTATTTTCCAAAGCATAAAGTCTAAAGTATTCCATTAAAATAAAAAAATGTCATCCTTTCGACATTCCATTTTAATAAGTAATTAATTTTGATTTGTAATGGGATTTAAAGAGCTAAAATCATTATATTAAATTTATATAAGATTCATTGTGTTCAAAATATTACTATTAGCTGGTTTACATTGGATATAATATCTTATTCAAAATTTTAACTCAAAAGTACCCCTTTCCTCAAGTACAAATAACCTCTCTCCCTTACCTTAAAAAATCACATCACATCCACTATACAAAGAAAAATATATTCCCAAATACACTATCTAAATCCTCTTATAATACATTGAGTTGTTATATAGTGACAAAATTTAAGCATCAAGGAATTTTAGAGCTATACAAAAGTGTTAACACCGAAAAGAGGGTATGCTTCCATCAACTCTTCATTGTGGTTTCCCTTTGTCCTAATCATTTTCTCAATAAATTTAATAAAAAAATAATATAAGATTAATTATATATTATGTAACCCCCAAGCTTCCACGGTACGCTTCTCTTTGAATTATACAATAGCGTGTGTTGTACGCAACTTCGAGTTCAAACACACCACAACCAATCAAACCAGCTGTTATGAATATTAATACCCACTTTTTTAAATTTTATCAATTTTATCTTTTAAAATGGACTTCATTTATCGGTTCAGAATTTCGAAATTATCTTAGGGTGAATTTTTGGTATTTTTCTAAAAACATTCAATTTTTTGATGAATAGTGAAATACACTGAGTTATTGTTTAAAATGAACTTTTAATTTAAATAATTATTTATTTTATTTAAATTTATTTTAGGTGAAAATAGGTACATAATACCTATATAAGTTCCATATAATTCATTGTAGTCAGTTTATTATAATTTTAGATATATAAAAATTTCATTGAACTTTTTATCGTCTTTTACCCACCTCCAAGTAGCATTTTCAAATTTATATAAACATAATTTTACCACTTCTTTGAGTTTAATATAAAAAATATAAGATAAATGGTTTATATCATTAAGTAAAATGTGGTTCAAAAAGACGAAAATAATTTTTGGTGAATAGCAACTTTTTACTTTTATTTACCTTGGTTAAAAGTAAATAGGGTAATTAAGGGTAAAAATGATATTATTATTATTACCCTAACACATGTCCTAATTCTATTGGATAAGTGTAATTAGACCAAAAACAACCTTAGGAATAAAATATGATCCTTTAGGTCCACTTGGATTATATTAGGACATTTATTATTATTTAATTCAAAGAAGAGTTAAAAGTGTTAAAATCAAAGTTTAATAACTGAAACATTTTTAATATAGGGTTATACATAAGATAAATTCGACTATAAATATTAATCAGAAATCTAAAATGATTTACTACATAATGGTTATTTATTTATAATTTTTAGACATTAAATAAGTTAATTTATTTATGACACAATGATGATGCAGTAATTACCATATTAATGTAATATTAAAATAATTGATATTATAAATACCAAAAAAAATGTAACTTGAGACTTTTTATGAATTACACTAATTTTATAGATTACTATGACATATTAGGGTTGATTCAATGAATTTTTCATGAATTAATAATGCTGTTATGAATTTAGAAAAAACAAAATACCAAATAGTGTCAAAATTGACATAAAAGAGTTAATAAAAAAAATATATTATATTATTAATAGGTATTTTATTCCTAAAACACTAAGGTTAGTCCAAAGGGGTTAAATACTATTATATATGCCATTAATTAACTACTTGGGGTTCTCTTGGATGTTTATAGTAAGTTTATTAATGATATAAAATAAAAATACAAAGAGACATTGTAAATGTCAAACTATTTAACTAAGAGTTAAATCTAAAAGATAAAGTTAATATAGTGACCCAAACCTGTCTAAATACTATTAGTTGAGTGGTTTTTGACCCCTCCAAAACTTATCCTTTAAATAATTTATTTTTGAGCCATTATAAATAGAAAATGATTTTATTATAAAATAATATTTCAGTCTTTTTCTAAGGTGCCCCTCAGCCCTCTTATAAAAGGGAGCTTCCCCTTCTCTTAAATTCATACCTTAAAATCAATTTGACTCAACCTAAACCTGACCAAATATCCTTCCAACTATCCTCCCTTCATCTTAGAGGCCTTATTTTGATCAAAAAGCCAACATAAGGATCCCTTTTTATCAAATCGAAATGAAGAACCCGAAGAAGAGGTAAATATCTCACCACCTCTTTCAAGTTATTTTCTTCTTCCACTTCCTCTATCTTTTTTATTTCCATTATAAAATAATAACTCCAGTATATTCTATAAACATTGATGTTATTATAAAAATGGTACAACCATATTCATTATGTTATCCATCTTATGAATAACATGTCACCATATGTGTGTATGTACGCCTTACCATCTCCACGTCATGGTATAGTTGTTATTCAATAAATTATTATTTGGATGGGTATAATAATGATGTATAAATGATTTAAATAATATAAATAACATGTTAATTATTCTGTATATATGATATAACATCTATTTACATATGATTTTAATTATAAAAGAATGATATTGTCGCTCGTGCATACGTACTGATTACTGTCTCCACGAACGCGATGAGATTCATTCCCCATCGTAATCATTAAGGAAAAATTTTCATGTGATGATTAAAAATAATATTTAAAAAAATTAATATCATTATTTATATGAATCAATTACACTCTATCCATAACAATCATGGCTTACGAAACTAATCATATAAAGGAAAATGAATCAGTTAAAAACTGAAACAATGATACTACTAAAATATCATTAACAAATCAGTATTGGAAGATCTTATATGATATAATATTAATGTATATGGTTCTTGTATAATTTAATAACAATTATTTCACCATTATATAGGAGTTTAACCTACCCTTGACCAAGGAAAAGTACAAGTTAAGGATTAATTCTACATCCTCTTCATTATTCAAGGTTGTTTATATGTAATTATCTACTGGGACCTCTTTATCATCCACTTCCATGTTTTCCAAAAAATTTATTCCAAATTTTTTTTACTACTTACTATAATATAGGTTAAATTCATTTATACCCCTATTTGACCTTATACATTTGGAAAGGAATCTTTTCTTCATTCTCCAAACAAGTTACTTTATGACCATTTTGATAAAATTATGCTAAGAATGTTTTTTAAATTTCTATAGAGGGTGTGGCTATATTCCACTGTTACAAAATCATAGAAGCTTCCCTTGCGATCTTATAAGAATATTTTCAAAATAAATGTATTCATTTATAATTATATAACTTTAAATTATTTCAAAAAAAAGAATGAGATATTTCTCTCAAATAGTTTGATTTCATCTATGTCAACATACATTATTGGATTTTAATCTTGTTTGAAGTTGATTTATCATGATACAAATCTTCCATTTTGTATTGAAGGTTTTGTGATATGTTTGACTATAAATGTGTTATTTTTCTACCATTAATGGTTTATGGATAAAGTATTGATATTTCGTATGCTAGTGTTAATACGAATGTTTATGTTATGTTTAAAACTCTTCATATGTGGAATGCATTGGACTTAATATGTGATGGGTGGAGCCTTCTATAGCTCCTCGATGCATCAGTAGGTCTCATGAGACAAACTAGTGTCTTGGCACAAGGCTTTGACAAAATCTTATTTACAGTCTTGGAATAAGGCCTTAATAATGTGGTTATGAAGTATGGCATTATGAATTCCATAATTATGAAAGTGGATATTGATATTACATGTGATTATTTGACTAGTAGAGTATCCATGTGTGCAAGTAAATGGCATTATTTTTATTTATATTTTCCATTTTATGATGAATTTTATGTTGAAAAGTATTTTTTTTAGTTTTATACATTGGCTTAAATGTTTGTGCTTATTTATGAAAGTTTTGGCTATATTATTATCCTTACTGAGCATCTGAGATCACCCCTTTCTATGAAATATTTTTCCCAGGATGTGAATAAGTATATTATGACTGTCCTGTAGGGATTGTCTATGGGATCTCAGTTTTTTCCATGGAAACAATGTTGTTTTATTATTCCATTTTATGATGTAATGTAAAAATTATGAATGTATCTAGTACTTCCAAGGCTACTAAACTAATCGTTATTTTGAGACTTGATCTTTTGTGATCATGCTAATTTTATGTAATAATGCACTGAATATGGGCTTTTGGGGTAGGGGCATTATAGTTGGTATCAGAGGAAGTTTAGTACAAACCTTGGAAGCTAGATTTAGAAAAAATATGATTAGAGAAAATTATCCTAAGATAGACTTTGAAAATTATTATATAATAACTTCCTAGAATTTTGGTACTGTAGAGCTTTTGTGAGTTTTCCAAGAAATACATCCCTGTCTAGATATGTGCTGGTAGGGGTGGCACTAGCACAGATGCACCTAGGGGTAAAACCCTTAGACACCGCTTTGAGCTAGACTCGAACGGGAACTAGTGCACGACAACGGGCCTTGCTGCACTCTTGGTTACGACACTCCCTAGGGATATGCTTAGGATAATTAACATTTTCGTTACAAACAATAATGTAGGATTTATGAGTGTATAGATCCCCAGAGAAAATGTTTTTTTATGATTATGAATTATATCCCTAAAATTTTCAATTTATGTTAAGTATGTTATAAGTTTGGAATTATGTATTGCGATTCATAAACTAATCTAGTGTATGCCATTATTTTGAAATGGCTCCTAGTGGAAGAAATGGAAACCATATCAATGCACGCACTCCATGTAAGTATTTCCCTCCTGCTCAAGATAATTATAGTGGTTCTAGTGATAAAACTGGTGTTGATCAGCTTATCACCATACTGGGACAACTTGCTCAAGTTATGAATAATAACCATACCCATATTGAGCACCCTGATCCAAAACGTGGAGGATCAATGTTAGAATTCTTCATGAGTAAACAAACACCAACATTCAATGGGTTTACAAATCCATTAGTAGCTGATTAAGGGATAAATTCCTTTGAGAAAATATTTCATGCTTTGGGGAGTAGTGAAAGGGAAAAAGTTGTCATGGCAATTTATTGCCTCACGAGAGATGCAGATCAATGGTGGTAATTGATTCAAAAAAAGGAAGATAATGAAGTATCAAATATGGAATGGCGGGAGTTTAAAGAGCTTTTATTAGAAAAAATACTTTCCTCAGGACCATCGAGTGGATATGGAAAGACAATTTCTGAGTCTGAGGCAAAAGGAGGATGAGAATGTCGCAAAGTATGGAGCCAAATTTACAAGGTTAGCGAGGCATGTTGTTGATTATATACGTAACCCAATAAGTAAGATTGATCATTTCTTTGATGGGTTAAAACTATTTCTCCATCAAGCATTAGTCTCACAATCCTTCTTGCCATACGAAGATATCATCTCATGTGCTATAAATACTAAAAAAAGATTTCTATAAGTATTAAGACTTTAAATAAAAACAAGAGAAGAAAAGATATATTGAACACATTGGAAATAGGAATAAGAGGAAGAAGGGAAAATTTGAATATCCATCCTATAGTAAATGTGGGAAGAAACACCCTGGTATTTGTCTGAAGGGAATGAGAGTCTGTTACAAGTGTGGTGAAAAATGCCACCAAGCATGTGATTACAAGGGGAATAAAGAGGTTGTTAATGTTTAATGCTATAATTTTAGAGAAAGGGGACATTATGAAAATGAATTTCCTAAGAATCAAGAGAACATAACTCAAAAAATGCCCAGGGATCAAGGAAAAGCTTATATTATCAATACTGCTGAGGTTGAAGCTCCAAAAGACATAGTGGCTGGTAATTTAAGAGTTTCTTCATGTTTAGACAATGCTTTATTTGATTCTGGATCATCACATTTTTTCACATCTTCCCAGTTTGCTAAGAAAATTAGATATTTCCAATTTGATTTAACAAGGGAGTTGTTAGTAAAAACTCATAAGGGAAGTATCATTACAACAATGTTTTGTGAATCAGTCCCAATTAGGGCATATAAATTTTCTTTATCTGTTGATCTCATCATCAAACCCATGATTTAATTTGATATAATCCTCGGTTTGCATTGTATTTAGGACCATTATGTGAAAATTTATTGTAAGAAGAAGGAGGTTACAATTCTCAATGATGATAAAGAGTACTTTATATTTAGAGAAGAAATGTCACCAGCTAATTCTTATCTAGATCCACCCCCAGTAGCTCAACTAAATTCAATTATTTGGGAGGAAGAGAATCAAATAACTATGGGTGAGGAAAATAATGTTCAAATAGAGTATGTACATATTGTTCTAGAATATATTGATGTGTTTCCATAAGATTTACCTGGACATCCTCTAAAACGAGAAATTTAGTTTTCCATTGACTTAATTCCTGGTTCAAGGCCCATATTGAAGGCCCATTATAGAATATACACTATGGAATTAGTGGAACTAAAGAAACAACTAGAGGAATTGAGTAATAATGGATTTATTCACCCTAGTGTTTTTCCATGGGGAGACCCTGTTGTTTTTGTTAAGAACAAAGGTAGATCTATGAGGTTGTGCGTTGAATACAGTGATATCAATGCTATAACAATAAAGAAAAAGTATCCCCTACCTTGCATTGATGATTTATTCGACCAACTTCATGGAGCTCAATAATTATCAAAGATTGACCTTAGATATAGATATCATCAGTTGTGTGTGAAGAAGGAAGACATTCTGAATAAAGCATTTTGAACTAGGTACGAGCATTACGAGTTTTCAATAATGGATTTTGGATTGAGTAATGATCCCTCTTTCTTCATAGATCTAATGCATAAAGTTTTCAAGGAATATCTTGATTACTTTGTAGTGGTATTTATTTATGATATTTTGGTATACTCCAAAAGCTACAAAGATCATTAAAATCATGTTCACATTATTATAAATACTCTTAGAAGACATGAAATATATGGGAAGTTTAGGAAGTGAGAATTATAGATTTAGGAGATTTATTTTCTCAGCCATATTGTCTCTTAGGATGGAATCTTTATTGATCCTTCTAAGACCAAGGCAATCCAAGAATGGCCAGCACCAACGAGTATAAAAAATGTATATAGTTTTATTGGTTTAGTGGGTTATTATTGGTGTTTCGTCCATAATTTTTCCCAACTAGCTAACCCAATAACAAAGCTCACACGTAAAGGGGATAATTTTTTTTGGACAGATGAGTGTGAAGAATGTTTTGATTAATTGAAGAGAATATTGGTCAATGATCTTATTTTGATTCTACCATTGAGGAATGATGGGTTTGTTATTTATAGTGATGCATCAAAGAAAGGACTTGGTTGTGTCCTTATATAGAATGATAGGGTTATTTTCTATGCATCATGACAGCTAAAAATTCATGAGAAAAACTATACTACATGTGATCTTGAGTTAGCAGCTGTAATATTTTCTTTGAAGATATGGAGATATTATCTCTATGGTGAAAAATGTGAGATATATACCGATCACAAGAGTTTGAATTATATTTTATCACAAAAAGAACTCAACATGAGGCAAAGGAGATGGCTTGAACTACACAAGGATTATGATTTCACCATACACTACCACCTAGGGAAGGTAAATAAGGTAGCAGATGCTTTGAGAAGAAAGGATCATAGAGTTCTGAACAAGATGAGAGTTGAAAGGGATATTATATACAAGGATATACTAAAGCTGGACATGGGGATAACCATGGAAGGTGGAACATTAAAATTGTTTCAAATGGTTTTCAAACCATATTTACTAGAAAGGATAAAGATTTCTCATACTTATGATGAAGAGATTCAAAAGAAGATTAAAGCTGTGAATGATGGGAGATTGAGTGACTTTATGTATGAAGATGTAATTTTCAAATTTGGGAAGAGACTTTGTATTACTAATATTCCATATATAAAAGGGAATTGTTGGATTATTATCATATTTAAAATTTCTCTATACGCTTTGGTATCACTAAGATATATAGATATTTCAAGGAACATTTTTGGTGGGAGAGATTGCTGATTTTGTGTCAAGATGTATGGTTTGTCTACAAGTGAAAGCTAGAAGGCAACATCTAGGAGGATTCATGCAGCCTATTCCCATACCTGAGTGGAAATGGGATAATTTTAGGATGGACTTTGTCCTATGACTACCAAATACTCCTAGAAGGAACGATTCAATATGGTTCATTGTTTAATGTCTTACCAAGTCAGCACGTTCTCTTGCTATAAGAGAAGATTTACCACTTGAACGTCTAGAAAGACTATATATTAATGAAGTTGTGAGACTCTATGGTGTACCCCTATCGATTATTTATGATTGTGATCTTTGTTTTAAATCATGATTCTAGAAAAGTCTTTAGAAAGACCTGGATACTGAACTTCGTTTGAGCACTACCTACCACCCCCAAACTGATTGAAAATCAGAACAAACTATTCAAACCTTAAAGGACATGTTGAAATCATGCTCACTTGACTTTCAAGGTATGTGGGATCAATATTTACCTCTAGTAGAATTTTCTTATAACACTATCTTCCATTCAAGTATTCAGATGGCACCATATGAAGCGTTATATGGCAAGAGATGTCACACACCAACCTGTTGGGATGATGTTGGTGCAAGAAAACTCGTTGGCCCAAAACATGTGGAGAAAATTATGGAAAAGTTGAATGTAATCCAAACCCACATCAAATCAGCTCAAATTAGGAAGAAGAGTTATGTCGATAACCGAAGGATTTTGAATTTTAGGAAGGAGATCATGTTTTCTTGAAGGTATCTCCATGGAAGGGTGTTATATTTTTCGGTAAGAAGGTAAAATTCAGTCCCACGTACATCAGACCTATTAAAATTCTAGAACTAATTGGGGTTGTTGCTTACCATTTTGCAATGCCCCCAAGTCTCTCCAAAGTTCATGATTTGTTCCACATATCACAGTTGAGAAAATACATGCCTGACCCAACGCATGTACTCATCTACGAGGAATTAGAACTGGAACCCGATCTATCTTATTGAGAAGATCCTATCAAGGTTCTCGATATAAGAGGACAAGTTCTTAGAAACTAGATGACTCATCTAGTAAAATTTCTATGGAGAAATCATAAGATGGAAGAGGCAACATGGGAACCTGGGGAACTTATGATGAAGAACCACCCAAGTCTTTTTATGTAGTAATATTCTAGAAATTTCAAGGGAAAAATTATTTTAAGGACAGTGGAATGTTACACCCCAATCATCCACTGTACGTTTCTCTTTGAATAATACAATTGCGTGTGTTGTACGAAACTTCGAGTTCAAACACACCACAACCAATCAAACTAGCTGTTATGAATAGTAATACCCACTTTTTTAAATTTTTTAAATTTTATCTTTCAAAATTGACTTTATTTTTGGGTTTGGAAGATCGAAATTAGCTTAGGCTGAATTTTTGGTATTTTTCTGAAAACTTTTAATTTTTGATGAATACTGAAAAACACTAAGTTATTGTATAAAACCAAGTTTTCATTTAAATAATTATTTATTTTATTTAAATTTATTTTAGGTGAAATTAGATACATAATACCTATATAATTTCAATGTAATTCATTGGAGTCAGTTTATACTAATTTTAGATATATAAAAATTTAATTAACTTTTTATCGTCGTTTACCCACCTCCAAGAAGCATTTGCAGATTTGTATAAAACATAGTTTTACCACTTCTATGAGTTGAATTTCAAAAATTTGAGAGAAACAGTTGATATCAGTAAGTAAAATGTGGTTTAATATGATTAAAATATTATTTGGTGAATAGTAACTTTTATTTTTATTTACCACGGTTAAAAGTAAATAGGGTAATTAAGGGTAAAAATGATATTATTATTACCCAAACACATGTCCTAATTCTATTGGATAAGTGTAATTCGACCAAAAACAACCATAGTAATAAAATATTATCCTTTAAGTCCACTTGGATTATATTTGGACATTTGTTATTATTTAATTCTAAGAAGAGTTAGAAGTGTTAAAATCAATGTTTAATAACTAAGACATTTTTAATATAGAGTTATACATAAGATAAATTCAAATATAAATATTAATTAGAAATATAAAATATTTCATACATAATGGTATTTTATTTATAATTTTTATACATTATATAATTTAATTTATTTATGACACAATGATGATGCAGTAATTACCTTATTAATGAGATATTAAAATAATTGATATTATAAATACCGAAATAAATGTAACTTGAGACTTTTTATGAATTCCACTTATTTTATAGGTTAATATTACATTTTAGGGTTTCTTAAATAAAATTTTCTCAAAGTAATAACGCTGTTATGAATTTAGAAAAAACAAAATACCAAATAGTGTCAAAATTGACATAAAAGAGTTTTTAAAACAAATATTATATTTTTAATTGGTATTTTATTCCTAAAAACCTAAGGCTCGGCCAAAGGGATTAAATACTATTATATATGTCATTAATGAACCACTTGGGGTTCACTTGGATGTTTATAGCAAGTTTATTAACTATATAATATAAAAATACAATGGGACATGGTAAATCTCAAACTATTTAACTAAGAGTTAAATCTAAAAGATAAGTTTAATGTAGTGACCCAAACCTATCTAAAACCTATTGGTTGAGTGGATCTCAACCGATACCCACCTTATACTTTAAATAATTTATTTTTGATCCATTATAAACTGAAAATGGTTTTATTATAAAATAATATTTCAATCTTTTCCTAAGGCGCCCCTCACCTATCTTATAAAAGGGAACTTCCCCTTCTCTCATATTCACACCTTCAAAGCCATTTGTATCGACCAAAACCTGCCCATATATCCTCCCAAATATACTCTCTTCATCCTAGAGTCCCTATTTTGATAATAAATCCAACCTAAGGAGCCCTTTTGATCAAATCAAAAGGAAGAACCCGAAGAAGAGGTAAATATCTCACCCCCTCTTTCAATTTATTTTCTTCTTCCACTTCCTCTTTATTTGTAGTTTCAATTATAAAATAATAACTCTATTATCATCTATATAATTTGATTTTATTATAAAAATGGTGCATCCATATTCATTATGTTATCCATCCTATGAATAACATGTCACCAAACGTGCGTACGTATAGCTTACTGTCTCCACGTCGCGGTGTAGTTGTTATTCAATACATTATAATTTAGATGGGTATAATAATGATGTATAATTGATTTAAATAATAGATATAAAATGTTAAAGATTTTTTATATATGATATACCATCCATTTACTTATGATTTTAATTACAAAAAATTATATTGTCACTCGTGCGTACGTACAGATTACCGTCTCCACGAACACGATGAGATTCATTCCACATCGTAATCATTCCAGATTAATTTTAATGTGATGATTAAGAATAATATTTAAATAACATAATATCATTATGGATATGAATCAAATACACTCAATCCATCACAACATACGTAACCAAGTATATAAAGGAAAATGAATTAGTTAACAACCAAAACGATGATACTACTAAAATATCATCAAAAATTCAACA
The DNA here is from genome assembly GCA_963277665.1 of Viscum album. Taxonomy (NCBI): domain Eukaryota; kingdom Viridiplantae; phylum Streptophyta; class Magnoliopsida; order Santalales; family Viscaceae; genus Viscum; species Viscum album. Next base: position 1,203,517,248 of record OY728138.1, read on the forward strand.
TTAGAAGATCATATATGATATCATATTAATGTATATGGTTCTTTAATAATTTAGTAACAATTATTTCACCATTATACAGGTAGTTAACCTACCCTTGACCATGGAAAAAGTACATGGTAAAGTTTAATTCTACAACCTTTTCATTATTCAATGTTGTTTGTATGTAATTATCTACTGGGACCTCCTTATCATCCACATCCGTGTTTTCCTAAAAATGTTTTTCAAAACATTTTTACTACTAACTAGAATATGGGTTAAAGTCATTTATACCATTATTTGACCATATTCATTTTTAAAGGAATCTTTTCGCCATTCTCCAAACAAGTTACTTTATGACCTTTTCGACAAAATTAAGGTAAGAATGTTTTTTAACTTATACAGTAGGTGTGGCTATATTCCGCCATTATAACATCATCGAAGCTACCCTTACAAGCTTATATAAATATTTTCAATATAATTTTTTTCTTTTAAAATTATGTAACTTTAAATTATTTAAAAAAAATAATGAGATATTTCTCTCAAACAGTTTGATTTCATCTATGTCAACATCCTTTAACGGATTTTAATCTTGTTTTAAGTTTATTTATTATGAAACACGTCTTTCATTTTGTATTGAAGGTTTTTTGATATGTTTGACTTTGAATGTTTTATTTTTCTACCATTCATGGTTTGTGGATAAATTATTGACATTTCTTATGCTAGTTTTAATATAAATGTTTTTGATATGTTTAAATCTTTTCATATGAGGAATGCATTGGACTTAGTAAGTAACGAGTGGAGCCCGCTATAGTTCCTTGATGCATTGGTAGGTCTCATGAGACAAACTAGTTCCTTGGCACAAGTCCTTGACAAAATATTATTTTTACTCTTGGCACAAGGCCTTGACTATGTGCTTATGAAGTCTGGCATTATGGATACCATCATTATGAAAGTGGCTATTGATATTACATGTGATTATTCGACTAGTAGAATATCCATTTGAGTAATTAAATGACATTATTTTTATTTATATTTCCCATATTATGATGTTTTTTATATTGAAAAGGCTTTGGTTTTAGTTTTATACATTGTTTTAAATTTTTTATTCTTATTTATGAAAGTTTCCACTATATTTTTATCCTTACTGAGCATATGAGCTCACCCCTTTCTATGTTTTATTTTTCCCCGAATGCGAAGAAGTATATTATGACTGAACCAAAGGGATAGTCTATGGGATCTCAGTGTTGTCTATGGAAACAATGTTTTTGTAGTTTTTCATTTTATGATGTAATGTAAACCTTATGAATGTATCTAGTACTTCCAAGGATACTAAACTAATCGGGCTTTCGAGACTTGATATTTTGTGATTAGTCCAATGTTTTATAATAATGCACTAACTCTGAGCTTATGGGGTCAGGGTGCTACATGGTATGTAAAAATGATATTAATTATTTCAGAATAATATAAAAGTTATAATTTTAAATATTTATATTTCATATGTCTCTTTCATCCACCTTCGAAAATGTCTAGTTAATGGCTTGTTAACCAAAAACAAGGAAATTGCCAATTATTTCATTTTAACCGAACATATGGTAGGTTATAATAAATTATTTATGATATATAATTGTTTTCAAATATTTATTTTAATCTTATGTTATTAATTATACTAACATATAAATTTACTTGAAAAAAATAAAGAAATCGAAGAAAAAAATAAAGTTTATAAGTAAAACATGATACCAACACATTTTTCTTTTTAGGAATAGAATTATAAAATATAATCCAATGATTATAGTTGAAAATCAGTGACAAAAATTAATATAATTCACTTATATATTAAAGTTTTAAAAAAACTATTTTTTATTCAGGATTAAAAAAATAGATGAAATAATGTGCGGTTTAAGGTAACGAGATTCTCATACCCAAACTTTTTATTTTGAGTTATCTCATATATAACAATAATTTCAGTGTAAATGTTCCTCTAATATCGAAAATATTTTATTTCAATATTATTTATATTTTATTATAAGAATATATATGTTTTTAACCTTCAAAAAATAGTCACAAATCCATTTACAAATATTTTTTTTTAAAATGACATGAATTTAAAAAAAATGTGTTGATTTATCTTGAGTAGCTTCACATTTTGAAGAAAAAAAATGAAATTTTTTCAAATTTATGATCTCAACTATTCATTTTGTAATCCTAAAGTTCATTTCATAAAGTATTATATGTAAAATATTTTAAGTAACCCATTCATTTACATTGTGTATTTCATGACAACAATTGTTATCCTTCTATGTGGAAGACATGATTATGAGAATTTTATGATGTAATGGGCAGGACCAAGATTATATATCTCTCCAATAAATTTTCTAATGTAATATATATCCTAAGATAATGTTTATTATGTTTGAAAATGATGATATCATTGTTCCTATTTATGATGTTATGATTTATGTACATATGTTCTGTGTAAACATGTTTTTGTATTTTTTCACGTTTATGTGGGGAATTAGGATAGTATGTTTTGATGTTTCATTTTTAGGAATATTCCACATTCCATTATTTTATGAATTTTTTTTGTCATTATTATGATGTGGATCCTATTATTTTATTATGATTATGTTGAATATGGTCACCCCTTTACAAATTTATTTATGTCTCTTATTCCACCGCACATTGAGAATTTAGATAACACATTTCTTTGATGTATATAATCAAGAGAATACATGTAATAATAATATTGAGAGGGATTTATATGTATAATGAAAAACATTAAATAATGTCTAAATTTTATTATGTTTAATTAACGTATGCACCTAATTTCCCTAAGATACCAAACCTTTGGATCCTGTATTTTTATTAATATTTTGTTGTTTATCTTAAAATGGGTGTAATATTCATGTAAGAAAAGTTTGAATTTATAAAGTTGGTATCAGATCATAGTTTAATTAATTTAGGAATTAGGATTATTAAATGTTTATAAAAACCATAAGAATAAGTTTAGTATAGGTAAACAACCTAGAATAATATTTTTATGAAAAAAGTTTAAATATTGGGATCCCATTAGATTTGCCTTTAGAGATAATTAGTCTATATGAATAAAGTATTAATTCATTATTTTCTAACTTATGTTTCATTCAAAACATTTCAATTTTATAAAATGGTAGGAACCATGAAAAATTAGGCACAAAAACTGTGTGAGGGATAATATAATGATTTTCTAAATGAAATTACAAATTCCATAAGAGGGGGATTTCAAAAAATTATATTAATTATTACCCTATTGTCTTAGGGTATGAAAAATAAAGTGAACAATGTGGAAAACCCACCTTCACCTAAGAAGTATCAATAGGCTATCAATTATTCTATGCAGAAAAGACCACCAACATTCATTGGATATTGTGATCCACTTTTCTCTAAAAAGTGGGTTAAATAAATGGATAGGATATTTTTATGCAATAATATTGAAAGATGGATAAGGTGATGCTAGTTTTCTATCATTTTGATAGAGTGTCTAATTAATGGTGGGATTTGATAGATAATATAAATCTAAAGAATGAAATAGAATATATTAATTGGAAATTATTTAAGAAAATATTTCTAAGTATTTTTTTCCATCGAATTCCTTAAACAAATATGGATGTAAAATTTTGAGATCTTATGGAAAATATGGGTGAATCAGTCAGATATTATCATTAACCATCCTGGATACCCTGGTACCCTGATACCCGAGCCGACACAGACATAACCTGAAGGATAGTCTTGATTTCCATTGTTTGGCGACTAGCACCTGAGATCATATGTGAACAAAAATGGAATTGATTTGACAAAAAAAATATTGGGTGATAATTATACAAGTCAATATTCCCAGTAATCAAAAAAGGAGAAAGTACCCGAAATAGATAGGTATAAAAAAAGACAAAGAAGAATTATAAACCTTCAAATGAAACTAAAATTTCAAAAAAAAAGTCTCAGAATTCATATGTAAAAAGTGGAAAATAGACCTACCTATCACCATCACCATTCCACAGTCCAAATGATCAATAACATAATCCACCTCCAAGTGATGCATTCCCTTTTCTCATAACTAGTATAAGAAAGTCTAAAAATTCTCGAAGTCAAAGGTATGGTGTGAGATATAAATCCTATTAGGGTATCACTAAGTGTTCCCTAAAAGAAATGAATCCCAAGAAATTATAGGAGTTTTTGAGTCCCTCTTGTAGAATATTATTCTCATGAAGAAGGTTTGAGATATAGTTTTTGGGATATAACCTCTCACCACTCCCCAAGACTGTGTGTTCTTGTAGAAAATATAGCCTCATGATTGCATTATCCCAACTGTCGATGCTACACCTAAACTCACCCTTGTTCTCTATAAGGAACTTTCCCCTCCATCTCATCATGTGGGATCCACCAAGGAATTTTCAATATTCCCCTGAGTTCATTTTTGAAGGAATGGTTCGGTTGGTATCTTGACTCCCATTCAGGTAGCCATCCCTCGCGACCCAGGCCCCTCTAATTTGATGATATCAATGCTACCTTCCTTTAATAGTAAATCATAATTTGTTCATTAGGGATTGGATTTCTTAGAACATATTTATTCTAATAAAGAACATTTGGAATATGAAAAATATAAATACACCCATGGATCTCCCCAATGTAACAAGGTCACTATATCCAGTGCTTCTAGGAGAGATAATCAGCATGTGTAGGTTTCTACAATTGATACAGAGGTGTTACCCTGACAAATGAAAAAGGAAATAAATCACAGTCATCCATTACACTCATGTTTGACATAGATAGCTAAATTTCTTACTCAATCAAAATCCAATCTAGAATAATCACAAGAGTCATTGAAATCAAAGAAAATTTTTAACCCTTTAACATGGGGCTCCAACTCAATACATATTCCCACACTATGTTAAAATTCCTAATATGGAACTCTCATGGTTCTAGTGCACAAGTAAAAACATATTTCATCTCAAAAGAAATTCAAAGAAACTATCTTTGGGTATGGATCATTATTATGTTTATTTTTTTATGCACAATGCTATGTTTTAGTAATGTAAATTATTTAGAAATGCCTCAAAAGGTTTGATCTATGATCTTATTTATGGTTTATGGGATGTGACTTCAAAGTAGTGTTAAACCCTTCAGAAGAGAAATGGGTGGAAAATTTTTCCAGAATTTGAGCTAGTATTTTTTCTATTTTGGAACTCCAAATTGATTAAAAGACATGGGATACATTAGTGACAAATACACCTAGTGAAATTAACAAAAAGGTACCAAGGGAACTTTGTTCTATTTAAATTATTAATTTTCTAACATGGAATTATATTATAGTTTATTATAGAGAATATGTAACTCACCTAGTCCATGTGCTATCAGAACACTCCCCAATTCATGTTAATCGTGAATCCAAAGATGTCATGGGTGAAGCAATTTTTCTTCTCTAGCAGTTGAGATACTTACCCAAAATCCAAAAAGTAGGTTCTTGTCTCATGGAATAAACCAATACTAGGACAGAATTTGATATAACTACTCTATAAATTGAAATATATAATGATGGATATGAACTTATGGAGCAATAGGAACAACTTGTTGTAACAAGAGTTGGATATATTTAAGAATTAAATTGATAGGTGTTAATCAAGGCTTGAAAAAAATGGATTAAGATGCTTTTATTATCCTTCCTCAAAAGAAGAGAACTTTGGAAGGAATGCTACCTGATCCAGAGCATCTATTTCATGAGAATTACAAATCAATGTGGACAAGGGAAGGAGAAAACAAAACTGTGTTTTTGGATTCATGTATAAAATAAATGAAGTGTTTCAGTAAACCAAAAATCCTCCTCAATGTAAAGTCCTATTCAGATGAAAATAATGTGGTTGGAGGTATAGATGAAACCATTTTTCATTCTCTACTTGTATGACCAAATTCCTTTATGAAGGATGTGTATCAAAGAGGACAATCTCTAATTTTTGACTCTATTCCAAGAGTGGTGACTACAATGAAAAACCATATTCTTAAATCCATGTCTAGTGAATGAGAAATATGAGAAACAATTTGAGGTCTCAATCCAGAGAGGTCCAGATGGTTTTCCTGACTCCTTCAATGGGGCATGATGAAGAATTTTGAAGAAATATCTTATTGAGTTTATTCAAAATTTATTTCGTGGTGTAAATCATCTGTGAGTCGATACTACAACCACCCTAATTCTGATTCTATAGGTTATAGTCCCATTTTAACAATTTCAATATTGGAATGTAAGTATGTGAAACTTCACATATAACTTTTTAAGCTAGTGTGATGGATAAAAGGTCAGAAAATTTTCTCCTAGTTTGGGTATCATAAGAACGTCATGGATTTGTTAGGGAAAGATCCATCTAGGGTGCTATTGGGGATGCCCTATAGATGATCGAGGATATCAATAATAAATCTCAAGGTTTTAAAATCATTACCAAGGAGGATATAGAAAAATAATATGATAGGTTCAGGTGGTGATTTATCTTAAAAGGTTTGAACTGCCTGGGCCTTTCACTTCGGTCAATGGAACTTCTTTTTTTGATGTTTTGGTTCTCCAAGGTTTACTATCTACTTCATGAGAATAAGGAAATAATTTTCCAAGTCTTTTTGAGGATTGATACAAGGTGTCCCATTGTCCCTATATTTTTTAATCTTGGCTCATGATATTTTAAGTCGATTTATATATGTAATGATGCTGGAAGGGTTTATCTGCCCCTTATTCTATAGACCCAGTTTCAAGGTTTATCCTAGTTATTTTTTTCTAATTACATGGTCATATTTCTCAACAACATATCTAAATCTATTCATGACATTAATAAATATCTCACAGAGTACTAAAAAAGATGTAGAAAAATTATAAATCATGAAAAAAGAAGCCTTTATATATTGAGATTCTACTCAGAGAGCTATGTAAATATATTATAATACTTAAATGGAATTTGGAAAAAAATATTCCAATAGAATACTTAGGAACTCCAATCATTACTGGAAGATAGAGCATCAAACACCTAGAAAAGGTGGTGGGGAATATCACCTCTAAGATCAACAACTGGTAGAATAATTTCCTATATTATAGAGGAATGATCACCCTCATGAATGATCTTCTATACTCTATTACCATGAACATATTTTAATTTATTAAATTTCCAAAGATATTAATTAAAAATATTGAGAACATATTAACCACTTTTATCTAGTACTATCATTCAGAAGGTATTTTCTATAGGGAATCCTAATAAAGATTGGAATTACCTACTTAAGATGGTGGTATTAGCTTGTCTAGTGTATCTAGAATGATGCATGGTCTTCTAGGTAGACTATCTTGTGAGGTAGATGAAAGTCTCATTTTGTTGGAAAATATTACCCCAAATAGATAAAGGGATAACCTAATGTTTCCAAATAGAAATGTATCTACATTATATAGAACCATTCAAATTCATTTTTCTTGTATCAAGCAGCATGAAAGCTGGATCATAGGGTGGGGATACATTATATATTGTAATGATAATTGGGAGGAGGGTAAAATTAGTTTTCTAGAATGTCTAATTAGGGATATCTTGTTTCCTCAAGCTAGAGAACACCATGATTTCATTTAATCTATTCTTGATAAAGAACAACATGATATTTTCAATATGGTCAAACTAACTAATTAGAATAACATATATTCCTTCAAGTCCTCTTCTATAGGATCCATCTTGATAAATGCTTATAGAATGATGCTTTAAAATTATCAGGTTTGGCATTCATGGGGCCATTCCCTTTGGTGGAAATAGATATATCTAAAGTACCAAATTCTTATTTGGAATTTGCTGAACCATGAGGTACCTACAGATGCAGAGGTGAGCTTAAAATAAGAAAATCTAGCTTCAAAACACCTTATTTTTTAGAACCCGTGCATAGAGTCGACTATACAAGTTTTCTTTTAGTTTGAGCGGTCTTTCATAGTGAGGAAATAAGTGGCTGATTTTATAGTCTTGTCTTACCATTATATCAATGATGATGAGTTTATACAATGGTGGTTATTTGGGGTGGGATGGAGTAGTGTTGAGAAGAAGTTAATAGTTTTTATCTTTCTTACATGATTCTCGGGCATTTGGGAGGCCAGGAATAGAGCCCAAGATGAGAGAATTTCATTCTTTAGTATGGAGTTTGTTGCCAAAAAAGGTGGTTAATCAATAATTTAGGAAAACATATCAAAAATTATGAAGATTCTCTTTTTATTGGGAACTTACTAGAACATAAAAAATTGAATCCAATTGGCCCTAGAATTAACTTTTAAAATATATGGATTTGTTGGAACCCCCAACTGATAGGATGAAACTCAAAACTGATGGTTATCTCATGATGGGAATAACGAGGGTGTAGAAATTGTTCAGGACTCAAAAGGATACACTGTTGCATCATTGTTTTCTAATGTTTGGTGAGGGGTCTCTCTTTAGTAAGAGTAATGGGATATTCTTAAAGGTATTAAGTTCTATAACACCAGGATTATTATTCTTATAGAAATAGACATGGATACCAAAATCTATTCTAGATATCTAAATAACCACATCACAATTCCATTGTCCATTTATTATGATACCCAGAGATGTAAATCTCTTATTGATTGCAGGACTTTCTCAAACCACACATAGTGTAAAGGTAAAAAGGTTGAAGTTTTTCTCATGTTGAGGAACACTCATGATGATGACATTGTTCCACTATAAAATGTGTATTCCATCCCCCCAGGTTGTGTGAACATATTTCAAGGAGACTCTCTTGGTCTCCATTATTTTATACCCCCTTGAACCATTCTATATTTTTTATCTATTTAATAAAAATAAAAAAAAGAGAAATACAGATTAGAGGAAAACTCATAAGAGGATATCCACAAACCCAAAAAGTCAAACCACAACAACCATGATGATCAATTCTCAAACGAATGATTTATAAGGATCATAGATCACTAGAATCTCATAGGAAAGGCTATATGTTGAGATAGGAAGGATGCATGATCGAATGAAAAAGAAATCACTCATAAAAAATGCCAATAACTAGAACTCATGATAATTACATGACGTTTAATCCTATTACAAATTGCGTAATCCATTAATGATGAAAACATTAAGAAATGAATCATATTTTTACTAAAAAACATGTTTTATTCTTATACATCCCGAATTACCAGTACACCGAGTGTAACCTTTCAAAAAAAATTAAATCCTGAGGACATGTTCCTAGAACAAACACACATCATTTAAACCAAATACATGGCATGTAATCACACAACAAAAAATAGTAAACCCATTTTTTTATGAAAACACCAAATACCCCTTGAAATTATCTAATTTTTGGGAGAACCCCATAAATACTTTATCAAATTTATACTCAGAGTCTATTAATGAAAAAAAAACATACATCCTTTAACTTTAGGTTATTTTCCCAAGGAAAAGGCTCTCCATCACTGAGAAGCCGAAATACACAACCAAATTAATAAGAAACATAGACAGAGGAGTAATTGAAAATCATAAAGGTATGTTACAACCTCCCCATGATAAAAAATTCCTATCCCCATAAATCTAAGAAATAAATTTTTATATCAAAAAGATGATCCCAATTCTCTCTCATCATTACCTCTTGCTCCCATGTCTCATGATATTTAGAACCATGTTGTCATAGGTCACAGACTAAAGGTATCATCCACCCAAGAAGTACCATTATATTAGAAAAAAATCCCAACTCAATTATCAATCATTGATAAATCTATCTAAACATCAAGATCCCCCTTACTCAAGACATGATATGGATCAGAAATATTCTTTTGAAGCTATGATACAGGGAACACATCATTTATCAACATTAACTATAGTGGATATGCTAAAGGGTATGCCACTTTCCCCACCTTCTCAATGGTTTCAAAAGGCCCCACAAAATAAGTTTCTAGATCCCACTAATTTCTAAGTCATTGATGACCCAAAAAAGGTGAAACCCTCAAGAACACTAAATTCCAACTAAGAAATACAACTTTTATCAATGATTATCTACATTAGATTTATGCTGGAACTATGTCATTATCATTCTATAACGAATCAACTGAATCCTAGTTATTTTTTCTTAGGACAAATATAGTCCAACAAAGGAATATTTTCTTATATTTGAATAACACAATAAAGATTAATATATTCATCTATACAATGCCTCAAATGGATCTATACTAACATATTACTAGAAAATTGTTATAAGAAAACTCAGCCATTTCAAATTTTTTATCCCAAACTCCACCAAAATATAGAAAGAAAACATAGAGCATGGGTTCCAAATTATATATATTCCATTCTATATTGCCATCCATTTATATATTTTATTCTATTTTAAAGCTCACATGAGATCCTATTTTATTCTCGAGTCCTCTCTAGAAAAAAGAAGTAAACTAGGGATCCCTATCCGAGCCTATCAAAGATGGAACACCATCCAACCAGAAAACCACTTGTATATATAGGCTTCCCAAGTCCATAACATTAGTAAAATCACAGATTTGTATAAAATGGGCTAATTTTTTCATCCAATCAATCATGATGAATATTGGGTTATTCTTCCATGGGGTACAAGGAAAACTGACCATGAAGTCCAAAGAAACTTCATCCAAATTCAAAGATAGAACTAGATTGTGATGAAGAAAACATGAAGGTATCTTCTGCTCATCCTTGAACTTTTGGAGAGAATAGAAATGTAAAAGAAAATCCAAAATTTCTAACCTCATACGTATCCACCGGAATCATCACCTTATATTATAAAAAATTATCATGGTACTAATGTTCACTACCCATTGGGAATTATCAAAATATTATATCAAATCATTTAATACAGGAAAAGGTATAACAAACCAATTAAAAATAATAGGATGCCATCAAAATATAATTACCATATACTAGTGGTATCCCCACCATAAAGAAAGTCCTTATTTCCATCAAATTCATCCTCATGAATTTTCTCCTAAATAATAATCTTGATAAGAGAAGAGGCTAACTGAGAATTGTTCAGAGTAACCTCAACCACTTTTTCATAGACTAACAATGCTACTGATAAACAAGATATATCATGTTCTAATCTTCTAAGGATTTATTCATAGACTAGGTTTAAAGTTTCCAACCCAGAGCATCATCAATTACATTCCCCTTCCTTGTGGTCTAAGAAATTTTGATGTCAACATATTATAGGTACTCCACCCAAAACCTCTTTTGATGTTTCAAATATTTTTGAGAGGATATAACTCAAGATTTTGTTCTTAGAAAAAATGGTAAACCTTTTTTATAAAAGTTAATGATACTAAATCTTATGTTCATGAATCATGGATACTAGTTCAAGGTCATGGGTCAAGTAATTCTTCTCATGTGTCCTATGTTGTTGAGAAACATAGGATACCATGTGACCACTCTACATAAGTATACAACCCAAACCTGAAACTCATGCATCAAAAAAGATAACATAGCCCTTCTCAGCCTCTGGAAGAGTCAACAATGGAAAAAATGTCAAATAATATTTCATCTCATAAAAAAAATCTTACATTTATCATCCTAATTGGACTACACCACTTTTCGAGTGAGTGAATTCATAAAATAAGTCGACTTTCAAAAATATCAGGAAAGCCTATAGTAATTACCTAAAAACCCCAATAAAATTAAAAATATTGAAAAAATTCAATGGTTTCTCCCATTTTATAAAATCATTGTCCTTATCATGATCAATTGAGACACTGCAATCTGACACCTTGTGTCCTAAGAAAATTACTCCCCAATTCAAAAAAACAAATTTTAATAGCTTGGAATAGGGTCAATGATTTTTTAATATTTACATAATTGGTCTCAGATGACACACATGATAGAATAATATTTCACTGTGATTTAATTTACAATGACCACCAAGAATGTATCAAGGTACTCATTGAATATTCTATTAATAAATGTCAAAATGGCAGTAAGATCATTGGTAATACCAAACGACATTACTTGGTACTCAATGTGACCAGGACTATGCTTAATGGAAGTCTTATTATTGTCAGATTATTTTATTCTCAATTCGTGATAACCAAATCAAAGATCAATATTTGAGAACCACTTCTCCAATTTTAGATGGTCAAATAGATAATAAATTAGTGGAAATGGATACTTGTTCTTTATCTGAACATGGTTTAGTTTCTATTACAGAATATAAAGGATAAGTATTCTATTAAATTTCTTATCAATGGAAAAATGCACACCCTGAGTTGACATACTAATAAATATAAATATTTTCTCTATAATTTCATCAAATAAGTCTTCAACTATTTTAGTTTAGCTGGTTCCATATCATAAGTTAAAATATATACTGGTTGAGTTCTAAAAACTAAACAAATACACAAATATACCTCTCTTTCCAATGGTGACCTATAGAAATTAGAAGTAAACACATTGGGAAACTCAAAACCTTTTGGGCATAGATCATTACATAAATTCTCTCACTCCATGTCAAAAATAAACAATAATATTAAACTATAAAAACCAAGAAAAAAAATTCCATATATTCTCTATCTCAATTCCCATTTTCCCTAAAAGATTTGAAACACCCCATCAGGAATGGTAAAGGAGCCTGGTTGATTAAAATAGTAAATCTATGACTGATGAGTGATCAACCAATCCATTTTAATAATGATTTTAGGAGATTTGATATCATGAACTAGAAAATACCATGTAATCTCAATATTTGATAAAGAGAAATAAAAAGCAAAACATTGAAGGCCCAGCCATCTCTTCATTCCAAGGAAACAAGTAATATCTTAACCATAATATAACATCTTCATATGAAGGGTTTTAAAAATCAACAAAATGGGTTGATATGAACGAGTGAGATACAAAAGTATCCAATAAAGAAATGACTATTGATGAATCTATAGTGATGGTCCCTCTCAGAGCCACTGGACCTAAATCAAATTCCTCTAGATAATCATCCACTATGTGAAGAATATACTTTCTAGATTCTTTTGGATAGAACCCCTTTCTTCTAGAAGTATCTGATTTCACCCCAGTAATTTTAGGTGTTCATGATACCATTATTCTATTTGATGCTGAAAAACTACAATTGAATTTCTATATGTGACCTGATCGTTGGTAGGAAATTTAGATCTTGGGAACCTCAATACAAACCCATTTTTAATTCCCAACAATTCCCTAATGTATGAAATACATAGAACCTCTGATAGTAACATTAAGAGGTCTAGAAGAACCCTACTATTGATATCAAACACGAAACTCATCCCCCTTCCTATTTCCTTTAAAGGAACACTCTAAATTTCTACTGGGAGAAAAAGGAACTCCCGCCTACCTTAGGTTACCAGCTAGATCAAGATCAACCATCAATTCCTTACCTAGAATATTCATATATGAAGAGAGATTCAGAACAAAAACCTGAGAATGAATATTTGGTTCAAGATCTATCTCGACCCATTGACTCTTTATCTTCTCATTTAATACAATCTTAGGTTAAAACTGCATAATCTTGGAAAAAAAATATAATATACTCTGTCACGGACTTCTCGTCCTACTAGAGGATGAAAAACATTATTACCTTAGCCAGCAGTACAAATTCTAGATAGAACTATCCATTGAAACAAACTCCAGAGTCCTTCTAATCCAATCCATCTTACTTCTTTGTTATCACCATCAAATCTCAATATATCAAACTAGGTCATTCCATCTTGAAGGAAGCACACTTTACAATAATCGAGTCTGGAATTTCCAAGAATTAAAAAAATAAGCTCTATATTTCTCAGTGAATACTCAACATATTAAGTATCATTAGATCCTTGGAACACCAATGGATTATATAAAATAAAATCTTGAGATTGATTCTGAGATTCATCCATCTGACATTCCCCAGTTGGAGACTAAATGAGAATTGGTTCCTATCCAAAAGCATGGAAAAGATGTAAAACAATATCAAGAGTATAATGGTCCATGGTAGAATCTTCTCACTATATTCCACCATCAACTTCCCCTGGGGGCCTATTCAAATTCCTTCGTAGTGGAATGATGCTAAAAAATATTAGAAGGAAACATTTAGGTCATTAGAAAGGATGCACCGATCAAAAACATAAACAACAGGTATTAGAATCTCAAATACATCGAGAAGAAATATATTATTGATATTTCATCATTCTCAAAACAAAATAAAGTAAAATACTATAATTAGAAATAATAATTATTCAAATACCCTTTTCTTAAACACCCATGGTGAATAAATCCTCATTAAGGTGGCATATTCTTGGGAAATCACTCTCAACTACCCCTTAATTCCCATCAATAAATCCCAAACTACTTACTAAAAACAATGAAATATGCTTAACATACACATCTGATGCAACTGTCTCATAAGCCAGACTAGATACCCCAGTACCTTAATACTCTATCTAACATAGACATGTCCAGAAGGGCTTTCCAAATCACCATAGGTTAGCGACTAACACCTGGAATCATACATGAATTATTTTTTTTTTAAAAGAATATAAAGATACAAGTTATTGTGATAAATAGTATAAAATGGATAAGGTACCAAAAATTGATAGGTATAAACACCCCAATTAAGATTGATAGATATCCCAAAGAAAAATACACCATCAAATAGAAAAATGTATTAGAATTCCTACGTTCTAACTAGAAAACATATCCAATGGTCACCATCACCACTATTCATTCCAAAGGATCAAGAACATCCACCACCTCTAATTGGTGCATACTCATTTCTCATACCTAAAATAATAAAGTCTAAAAATATCTACAAAAAATTTAGGGTGTGAGCTATATGGCTTAATAGGGTCTCAACAAGTGTTACATAAAAGATTCCATTGAAATAAACTAATAATTCTTTAAATTTATATAAAATATGGAATAGAATAAAATATCATTTTTATATTTAAATCAAAACTTGATATCTTTTCAAAATATAGAAAAAAGTTCACACTTGGATTAAATAAAAAAAAATTATAAAAGATTTTATACATATCATTCTCCGTGAGTATAACAATATTATAATAAATAGATTATTTAATCAAATCATACACAACCAGAACCATGGTCATCTTCCCTAATTTACTTTAGTTTCAAGCTATAGGATCCCCTCATTTCTCAAATTAGTGATCATGGATTACCAAGTGTGAACACATCCCTCAGTCTTAGGCCAAATAGGACTCATCAACATCTCATGAGGGACAATCATATTAAATTTTGTTTTTGTTAGAGTTTTCATCATCAATCCATTACTAAGGTATCAATATCCTAGAATGATTATAAAAAATAACCCACTTATTACCCAGGATCACATGTTCCCAATAAATCAGTATATTAGTGGGAAATCATATCATTTCAAATCAACCATAATTTATAATTCAATTTAAACTTTTTATTTTCTATAAGAAAATTCAATTTTGAAACAAAAACATATTTTTTTTATCATCTCATAACCTTTCAATCCAAAACAAATCATTGTTTTTACATTAAAATTTATGATATTTTCTCAAATCAAATATAAAATAGTTTATTCAATCCCATCATTTTCTAAACTCATCCCACAATTCCAATTCCATTGAAATTTTTGTTTTTCTCAAAATCCATTCAGTTTTATGTTTTACAATTAGATCAATCAAAATCAAGTTTTTTTTAAAACAATTGAAACATATTTCAAAAAAATAAATAAAATCAAGGTTTCAATTACATAGAAAATATCAAATGAAATCAACTATCTTTAAATAAAATTTTTAGAACCAAAAAATGAAATGTGACTTTCCAATGAGGAACAAATATGTGAAATTTTTAGGAAAACAAATTAGAACCATGATCCAGTGAAAAGGATTTTATATACAGATATTTTATGATGATCTATCAAAATCCATGGAGAACAGACTTATATATTGGAAGAAAACTCATAGGTGGAAATCCACTTACCTGAAAATATGAACCACAATAATAATGATGATCAATCTCTGAAAGAATGACCTGTATGGATCATAGATCTCTTAAATTAACTAGGGAAGTATCTAGGTCGATATAGAAATTATTCATAATAAAATGGAAAAAAACTTGTATGGAACCCTAAAAACCGTAACTCAAGAGAATTAAAAACTGTGTAATCCCATTACACATCCTGTAATCTCTGAAGGCTGAAAATTTTGAGAAATGTATCACATTTTTATTATGACCCTATATTTTTCCTTACACGTCGTGAATTACAATTACATGGTTTGTAACCATTCATTCCATTTAAATATCCATGAAATGTTTCTGGATACAAATACACTTTTTTAAAACCAAATTCACCACGTGTAATTTCCCAGCAGAAAGTAGCGAACCTAGTTTTTAATAAAAAACACTAAATCACCCCTGAAATTATGAGAATAAGGGGAAATATGCATCTATCCATTATCCCATTTATACATTGAATCCATTAATTAAAAAAACATACACCCCTAAACATTAGTTCATTTCCCCTTTAACGACTCTTCATCCCTGAGAATCCTATAAAGGCACCAAAACATGTTTAAAAAAAATTAAGAAAGGAGTACCTGAAAATCATAACAGTATGTCATGTATATTATGATGAAAATTTCACATGGATTTCAAGATACCCCTTAGGTTTTTTTATCAATAAAATTATATAAAAATAGATAGACTCTTTAGTGGTTTAAAACCATACCTTCAGAAGTCTCTAGCTATATTAGACATTTGATATCAAGAAGAAGTATTTTTTTTGTTCTCTAAAAGTAGATATGGAGATTGGTAAATAATCCCTTAGTTATGCAGATAAGAATATAAGAATAGAGTTTCAAGAGGGTGGGTCAAATGAATAATGTAGAAAGAGTATCCATCTACCCACATATCAAAAATGTGGGAAAGAGAATCATGTGAATTACCTCAAAGGGATAGATAAATTCTTTAAGTGTGTGCTAGATTGGCATCAAGCTCATGAATGTCGAAAAGACATGAAGAATCAGTTCAATATGATAGGGGAAAATAAGGCACATCATAATACACCACCCACGGTTTAATACTTAATCTCTATCAATAAAGGGAACTATACAAGCTATTGCACTAAATGATAGGTCCATGTGGGTAATTAGCATTAGTCCCTACAAAATCCAAAGGTGAAAGGTAAAACCTATACCATCACTATTATTGAAGTGGAGTGTGAAAATGAAGTCATACATGGTATACTTCAAATTAATTGAATAATTAAGAATTGTAAATATGATAATGGTTTAAAACATGCCTTTATATCCTAAAATTGTGGTATAATTACTGAATCAAATCCCTGATACATTGGAGTAGATATATCTATAAAAAATCATAGTTGTGAGATCAATGCTACCTAAGTGTTGAAATCTTATCCAATCACAATTTGTGGAAATATTCTTCCTTAGAATCGTACCATCATTCCCTTGGTGGAATTTTACAATTTACTAGGCATGGATAGGAACTCATTACATGGAGCACAAATCAACTTTCAGAAAAAAAAAGAAATATATTTTCATATTCTGAACCATCATATTCTCTAGTATAAACACATGTAAGATCATCAATATCCTTTTAAAAATACATCAATGATGTGGGTGTTGATACCCTATTAAGAATAATAACTTTCCCAAATAGTTTAGTTAGAGGAAGGTATAAACCTAGGGGAAATTAATATTGTGAGGGAATACACTGATGTATTTCCTGAAGAGTTACCCAGAATTCCTCAAACCAGGAGGAGTAGTTATCAATAGATCTAATACCCAGAGCCACTATTATCTCTAAATGACCCTATAGGATGTCCCTTATTGAATTATTGGATTTAAAAAGGTTTTTTTAAGAAAATTTAGACAAAGGGTTCATACGCCATAGTTTATCACCTTTGGGTACACTATTTCACTTTGCAAAGAGAAAGGATGGATAAATGTTGCTGTGAATAGATTACTGGGAGCTCAATAAGGTCAACATAAATAACATGTATCACCTTCCTATGATAGATAACATGTTAAATCCACTATTATGAGATTAGTACATCTCCAAGTTGGATCTATATTCTACATATCATCGATTGAAGGTAGGGAAGAAATATATTTAGGAGTAAGCTTTCTTTATAAGGAATGGTCCCTATGAGTTCATTGTAATGCCATTCAAGAATACTAATTCCCCTAAAATAGTTATGGGTATGATGAATAGATACTTTAAAGACTACCTTAACCATTATGTTTTAGTCTTTATGAATGATATTCTCATTTACTTCAAGAGAATGGAAGAACATTAAGAGCATATAATAATTTTATTTGTAACATTATGAAGGACTGAATGTACAATAAATTAAGAAAGTGTGAAATTTGGATGCATCAACTCACATTCTTGGGGAACGTGATCACAAGTGTGAGAATTTATATAGCCCCCTAAAAGATATATAAAGTTTATAAATGGCCCAACCCCACCTGTATAATGGATATACAAAGATTTTCTTCACTTATGAGGGTACTATTGATGTTTTATTTTGAGAAATTTCTCATACTCTTATAGCTTGAAAAATATGTTAACATGGAAATGGTAAAGTATTTATGGATAGAATAATGTGAGTAAATAATTAATGAGATAAATAAAAGGATAATAACTCTTCTTATACTCAAACAACCATCAAGTGGAGAAGGTTTTGTGACATACAGTGATGATTTAAATAATGGCTTGGGTTTTATACTCATGTAGAAATAAAAATTGATAGCCATTGTCTCCTGATAAATGAAGATACATTTGAATAAAAACCCAATGCATTATTATGAGAGAGATTATAAGAGATTCTCAATGATTATTTGGTGGCACTACCACTATGGAGAGAAGTGTAACATATATATCATTTGCAAGAGTCTGAAGTATTTATTCACATAGAAGGAGGTCAACATGCATCAAAGAAGGAGGTTAGAGTTGATCAAGGACAACTATTTCTCTATTCACAACCATCAAGAAAAGGATAACAATGTAACATATTCTCTTAGTAAAAAATAACCTGATACACTATCAATGATATAGATTGAGAAAGACCCTATCATAATAGATATGAAAATGTTGAATCTAGACATCATAAAGATTGTGAATACATCATACCTTTCCCAAATTAGTTACCAACTATATATAAGATAAAGAAGACACAAATAAATGATCTAGAGCTTCAAAAAAGTGTGAAGGTCATAAAATAAGGGAATCCTTATGAATTCCATATCAACGATGATGGTGGGATTCAGTTTGGAACTAGAATTTTCCAAGATTCATCACCTAAGTTAAGGAATTATCTATTGGATAATGAACATATATCATCTTTATATATACATCCTATAAGAATGAAAATGCATCGTGATCGTGAAGAGAACTTCTGGTGGGACAACATGAGGAAATATATCATTGAGTACACATCAAAGTTTTTAGTATGTCATCAAGTTAAATAAAAATGATAGAAGTCAAAGTGGATTATGTAACTATTTTCTATACCCACATGTTAGTGGGAAATCATCACCACAGAATTTTTACTAGTCTCCTCAAGACATCAAAATAAAATAATCTGATATGGGTTTTCTTGGATTGAATCACCAATACTACACACTTCATCACTATTCATGAATATTTCTCCCTTGAACAACTTTATAAGATATACATAATGTTTTAAGGATGTATGGAAACCACATTTGATTTACTATGATCATAATACATGGTTCACATCTAAAATTTGGTGAAGTATTCAACATGATTTGAATACTGAATTGAATTTCAGTTTGACCTATCATACTCAAACTCATGAGAAATCTGCAAGGACTATTCAGACTCTTTATAACATAATAAGAGACTTTTCAATGGAAATCAAATGTGTATGGGATCAATATCTCGCATTAGTTGAGTTCTCATACAAAAATACTTTCCACTAAAGTATTCAAATGGATCCAAATTAAGATACTTATTAGATGTGATGTTGATTTATAACTTGTTGGGTTGATGTTGGTGAATGAAAACTACTTTGACATGATCTTATGTAGGTAATGAAGGAGAAGTTTCAATCTATCCAGAAACATATAAAATCCTAATATATTTTGAAGAAAACTATACTTAAACCCATATAAAGGAATTATATTTTGAGGTTGTAGAAAAACATTTCCTTCAAATATCACTATGGAAGAGAGGCATACAGTTTGGAGTGAATGAAAAGATACTCCCTATGTATATTAGATCCTTTTAGATCCTTGGTCAGATAGAAGTAGTGTCCTAACATCTTTCAAAACCACCAAGTATGTACCAAGTTCATGATGTATTACATATATCTATCCCAAAAATTTATATAAACAGTAAATCGCATATGTGGAATATGGATGTGGTATAACTAGAGAATGAAATCTCAGATGAGGTGAATCCAGTGAAAATCATGGACTGTGAAGACAAATTTCGACACCACAAGACAACTCTCTTTATTATGGTGTTTTCGAGGCACCAAAAATAAGAAGTGGAAAAGTGAGAACTATAGGTAACAATGAATAAGAAATTACCTCACCTATTTTATATTTATAATATGAGTTTAAATTCCATTAATGACATTTTTTAGTAGGGGAATAATATAACAACCCATATTTTACAAATTATATTTGTTTCTTGAAATAAATGTGTGTTATATTATATTTTATATACATAAAGAAACCAAAAAAATTTATTTCATTAGTAAATATTGTTACAGTAACTAAAACCATTAAAAATTTTGATATATTTTGAAAATTATAATTATGAAGTATTCATATTTCATACATCTCTTTCACCCCCTTCACACAATTTCCCTTTAAGGGCCAGTTAAACTTGAATGAGACTTTTTCTAATTAATTACTTATATCCAACCTTATGGATTTTTGTAATAAAATATTTTTTATATATAAATTTATAAATATTTTTATTTTAAGCTTCTATAGTTATTTCTATTAATATATCGACAAACATTATAAAAACGAATGAAATTAAGAAAAAGAAAAAAAATTTAAGGGAAACATGATATCGAAATGTCTTCCTTTTAACCTAGATAATTAGGAAATGTTATCTAAATATTATAATTGAGAAATATTGATAAAAATATAAAAATCCATTTATTTATAAATATCTTAAAAAACATAAGTTTATTATTCATGTGGTGGAAAAATGCTGAAATAAAGTGGGATTTAAGGTAAAGGGATTCTAAAACCCAAACTATATCTTTTGGTTATATAATATTTCATATTAATTTTAGTATTAATTTTCCTATAATATACAAAATATTTCCTTTCAATTTTATTTATCTTTAACTTCTAGGATATATATGTTTCTAACATTCCAAAACTTTATCGAATCCATTAACAATTCTTTTCCAAAAAGACATCAATTTCCAAAACATCTCTTGAATCATTATAAGTTTTTTCTAATTTAAAAGAATTAAATTATACTTTATGAAAATTTTGGATCTCCTTTATTTGTTTTTGAAACCAATAATTCATTTCACGATGTATGATATATGAAATATATTAATAAAACCATTCCTTTCCATGGGTTATTTCATGAATATGATTGTTATCCTTCCATGTTCGATGTATTATTAGAAGAATTTTATGATGTGATGGGTTGGATTATAATTATATATCCCTATAATACTAGGGTAAGGTTATATATCTACTGATATAATGTATATTATGTGTGAATATTATTTCATCTTTGTTCAAAGTTATGATAATATGATTTTTGCGCATGTGTAATGTGTGAATATGATGTTAGGTTTATTCTAAACTATGTGTGATATTTTAACACTATGTTATGATGATTTTTTATTATTAATATGACACATTAAATGACTTTATCAAAATTTTCCCTCATGATTATGATGATGATCTTATGCTTATGATATATTGATGTCTACTATGCTCATGGATGTACTATTGATTAATGTCTCTTATTCCTCCCCTTATAGAGATTTTTGATATCCTCATTATTTAATTTATAACACCAGGTTAATCCATATAAAAATGAAAAAAATTTACCTTTATAATTATAGAGAATAATAATTTAAATAATATATAATTTTTTATTTTATTTAAATGATGCATGAGCCTAATTTTCCAAAGACGCTAAACATTTAGATCTTGGATTTGTATTACTATTATGGTGTTTATCTAAAAAGTGATTTAATAGTAATGTAAGAAACTTTTGGTCCCTATAATAAAAATATATCATATTATAACTTCCATTATAATCATTTTATGCTCAAGCTAGTCACCATTATAACATAGTGTGCTTCAACAAAATGCCATCATAACATAGAATACATAAGTTAACTCACATTTTTTCACACATGGAATATTAGGAGGCATTAACATTACTTAATGAATTGGATATATATAAAGGACCCACCCTTTATATCATAATATGTGCTGATATATGTGTTCCAAAAGAGCATAATAATACATTTATAAACCATATGCATGATATAACCAATAATAAGTAATTGGGATTCAAAACCTAAAACTAATACATAAATAAAGGTTCTATCATATATATTCCCAACGAAAGTAGGAAATATTTAATTGTTACGTTATTTATAAAACACATTCGTTCTACATGGATCTCCATTTAAGGAAACATTGATAAAAAATGGAGTAGTAATAATAAAAGATTACCACTTAGGTGAAGTTTTCGAAATGAGAAATGGTTCGTTAAAGATATTTTATTCACTTTATAAAAACATATTTTAACCAAAAATTGTTTTAAAAACATAATAAGGTATTTTAGAAAACATAATTTGTCGGAAAAAACATGTGATTGGGAGAAAATTATCAAGGAATTAAGTATATTGAAATTTTCTTAATCCTAGTTTAATTTTAAAAAAAATTAGGGAACATAAAAATGTACTTTACTATAAAAATAATGGTAAATACAACTATTTATATATGTAAATAAAACATATATATAGAGTAATAATGAAATAATTTAGGATAAGATAATGTACAATAGAAAAAAATAGAACATGAACCCAAAAAAATCGAGGGTGGTTTGGAGGATCCCAGACCTGAGGTCTGAAATTTCTCTTCACGTGCACTTAACATCCAAATTAATTAAATTCTGTTCATTAAATATATGTGAAATAAACATATTTATCTATATTTAATTGTATAAGGACAATTTATCATCATTTGTTATTTATTTTTAATATATTTTCTTATTATGTAGGTTACTCGGGGTTATTCGATTTTTTTCTCATAACACCTTCAATTTGTAGACCATGGTCAAAGGTGTTGTAATATAATTCAATTATATCGAAAATTTTGGTGGTTTATTTCCATTATTATTCCATTAGTGAAGTACTAATATAGTTTTAATGTTTTCCAAAAAAGATCCAAATTAAGAAAGGTGGCTTGATAAATCCATTTAAGGTAGTTAAAGTTACTATTACCATTTATTACTTTTATTACATATATATTTTATATATTATCATTAAGAATATTTATATTTTTAAAAATATGAATTTTAAATTATATAAATATTTTTTAGTCCTCTATATTAGGTGTTTATGGAAAGTAAAACATTTTGTTCGGGGATTTTATGATCCGCGCACACGCATGCCAAAATTTTCATTTTTCTCAATGACTTTTGAGGAAGGTATTAAATGGATATTCCATTAGTATAATGAATCATCAGAATATTAAAATTGATTTTATTATAGTACCATCCTATATATAGAGTTCTTTAAGTGTATAGAAGAAGAAAAGAACTTCAAAAAGTTGGTTTATAATATTACTTTTCCCTTGGATGATATCCCTTAGGTAACAGATTAAGACTCTTTAGCTTAGTCATTTTGGGAGACCAATGATTCAAATTTGTGGGGAGGGTTTTGATGAGATCATATGGAATATTTTTTAAGTAAATACTTTGGAATGGGTGAATAAATGGGGAGGAGGTTCTCTCTTATTATAAGTGATGAAAATTTCACTTATACAAAAACTCATTATTCCCAATATTATCACTCAATTATTCAAGGGAAAAAAGATAAAAATGGATATTAATAGTGTTTATAAATATATAATTCCAATCATAAATCTACCATCCATTATAAAAAAAATTCATATGGTTCAACATTTTCCACTATGTTAAACCACTTTTACCCTAATTGTTTTCTATGGTTACTCGACTTTCACCCTTGGGAACTCATTTTAATGGCCAAAATTAAAATTAAATTATATAAAAGTTTTATAATTCTGACTTTATAGATGTAAATAATTATATAAAAATAAATTTCTATGACGGATAGAAATTAATATTTGTATTAGTGAACATAATATGCCAAAAACCGTTTGTTTTTAAAGTATATGTTTAACATAAAGGTTTTATATTGAAAAAAAATATAAACGTTATTAACTATAATAATTTAAATTATATTTTTATTATATAAATAAGTGTTATATGGAATTAAAATAAATCCTAATATTTTATGTATAAATTTAATTAATGAAACAAATGAAAAATAGTTTTCACGAAATATTTCTTTTTTTTTTCATAAGTAATTTTCATGGATTTTATAAATTGAAAATTTTATTTTTAAATCCATTATTTAAAAGTATAAATATATATTTTATATACATAATAAATTTTTCATAAACTTATAATAAATTTAAAAGTGACGGTATTGTCGAAAATTAGTTTTTCACTATTCAGATAAATAGTCAATTATTATAGAAAAATACGAAAAATTAATTATAAGATCATTTTCACATGATGATTCAAAAAATGAAATGAAATTTATTTTATTAGACTTATATATTTTATATAATAATATTTTTTATATAAGTTTTTAAAACACAATAAAAACAATATTCTTGAAAATCTATTTTAAAAAATGAAATTTATCTATTTTACGACTATAATACAAGTTTTATTTTTATCCCATAGGTAATATTATAAATATATTATTTTAAAAATTAATTAAAATTTTATTTTAAATCTTAAAATCTAAATTTCCTTATATCAAATATGTATATATTTATAAAAGAACGTTATATAAAAAATTCAAGGTCATTATAGGAGATATTGATATTGAGCCCGACACCTCAATGGTTGAGCCACCAGTTATAGTTATGGAACATTAAAACAAGGTGATATACAGTAAAAATAATTATCTTAGTCTTTTTACTATGATATTAAAGATGGTATAGCCATGAGATATGGGAGTGTGACACACTGATGATGAAGGTGTGGCCTTATCCCGCTTAGAGTCTAGAATCCTGAGTAATATTTTCGGATATAAACTCACTTACTAGGGATATTTATGAAACCCTCTAGGTCAGATGTATGTTTTATTTTGTACCTTTCATTTCTCTTGAGGTCATTAAGGTTTTTAGAAATTAGGGGTTGATATTTTCAAATTTTTGGAGAAATAGGAAAAACATATGGTTTTCACAATAATAATAGAAACAATGCGATATGGATGTATTGATTATAGTGGTGTTTTAAGGTTTTTATAAAAAAGTGTCCTTTCAATAAATAGGTATTATATCTTAATAGATGAATATTAAATAATTTTTTCAATTACATTACCTAGGACCATAAAATTTTAGTGTATTTGGAGACTTGATAAATAAAATTCTTATTTTAAAAAATATATTCAACATCTCCCCCAAATTTCATCCCATTTACTATTATTTATAGACATACCCAACATAAAATTTTATTCATAACCTAGGGGAAAGGAAACAAAAGAAAGGGTGAACATTTAAGATATCATTTGATGATCATATGAAAGCATATGATAAATATATAGGTATGAAACAAAAATTGAGTTTTTCATTACTATATGAGAGAGAGAAGTCCCCTAGGAATGAAACAAAATTAAGATGTCCTCAAATAGTTAAGCCAGAGAGAATCACTATGGATAATGTTGACACCCTGCTAGGTATGGATCCCTCTCTGTAGAAGAAGGTGAAAAGGAAAACTAGTGTAGACTTGGTGGCCAAGAAATCCACTACATTGTTCCATTTAATCCACGTATGCATGATATTAGTAGATTCATTTATACGTCTCTTACACTTGTGAATTTCGAAGGATATGGCCCAATGAATTCTATAATTCTTATGTTGGGAGTTATACACAGTGAGTGAGTCTGTCTCCACCATAGCTAAACTGAGACTCATGGCATTGTAAATCTCCATCCCCATTAATAGAACATTGAATTTAGCTCTAAGAGAATCACAAAAACTAAAGGGGTCTGAGAAATCAACGATAAAAGATCCTATTATACGATGCACTAAACCACCACTATGCATAACACCCTTGGACTATGAACCATCACTATTCAGTTTGAGATAGTTTTTGTGAGTAATCTATATGATCCAATGATCTGGGGAAGGGGTGGCAGATATGGAGACGTGATTCCTTGAATTATACAAAATTCATAGGGAAAGGGAATCAATTCCAATCTTGGTAATCCTACCTAAATTAAATAGTAGACTCCAAGTTTTCAACACCATACCCATGTTTAGGCACAATTTCCCCTCTATCCAAGATGTGTTACTCTCTTACCAAATATTCTAGAATCCATCCACCATAATGTATTCCATTACATTCATCTCTTGGTTATTATTCCTCTCTCCATGGTGCCATATATCAATAAAGTCACTACTTGGGATGATCTAGGAAGAAAGACACATGAAGCATCCAAAAAAATCCAAACACTCTTCACCCATTGGTTCTCAAGGAAAATATATTACACAGTTTTGGAGGTCATATCACTTGAACACAAACACCAATATTCTCTCTAAATTCCAATTCATTTAATATTATCATCATTGTGGATACCTTGGTGTCTGATGTTCCAGAAAAAGAAATTTTACATGATTGTAATGTTTTATCTGCAAAGAATCTCAACCTATCTGTCGGGCTCGCCCAATGACTGTATCATTTTGAGATAGTCCATAACAATTATGTATTTTGATGAAGAACTAGTGAAGACACAATTATCAGGGTCCCTATTTAAAGTGATAATGTCAAAGACCTCACATTTTTTTATTTATTAAAATATTGTAAATGAGTTTTGGATAAGATCCAGAATGCCTAAAAGAAATTTCTAGAGTATGAAATCCTACGAAAACCAACCGGATACCTACCAAGATACAATTCCAAAAATGAATATCATCCTTACCAATAATCCACTATTCACGTTGGTGAAGAAAAGGAAAATTAATTTTAATAGAGCACCACCAAACTGATCCCTTACCTCTACATGATCCCATGTTTTTACCATACTTGTTTCTGGGAAACTTTCTCCATAATGATATACCCTCTATTATGTTCCAATACGCTTCCAATGAAAATCATTCATTGTGTCTTTATTTCTCTTGATGTTGATTCCACCCCATCTTTTTGATTTTATAAGCCCAACCCATGATGCCCAATGGTACTTACCCTTTGATCGTGAATCCCAGATGAATGGTTCCAATATCTTCTCAATACCAGAGATAGTGGAGTTCTAGGATTTGAGAATCGACAAAACTTTTATGGGTATGGAAGCTGAAATTCTATTCACCAAGATTATCCTTGATCCAAAAGATAAAAGATGGATCTTCTAGTTTGTGATGTGGTTGGTAACTCTCTCGACTAACTTGTTAAAATGATGAATGTGGAGCCTCCTATGGGATATTAGTGCACCTTGGTACTCCATCCAAAAGGATTTTTGTGATATTCCTAGATCGAAGTACACTACTCTAGCACTTATACTCTAGAACCTACTAGAAATATAAACACTATTATCTTCTTAGTTCACGGGCTATCCACTCAACTAGTTGTAATCACTTATAATCCAATTGTAACCATGAATTGATATCTTTATTCCACTAATGAAGATGAACATATAAACTAAAATATTAAATGATAGATATCATTGAAGTGAGGTCTGTATCTGTAGGGGAGAACCATGCTATCATGAATAGTGTGGTTAATGTACCTAATGATTGTATCATTCTTAATGATGAAGAGGCTTGGATAAAGTGGGTATCCTTTTAATGGACCCCTAACTGACTTGAAGAACCAATTATTATTTCCCATGAATGATATGGGGATCCATACTGATAGATAAATTATAATAGATTTTCAATACCCTGAGAAGAGAACCCCATACATACCAAAACATTGAGAATGAAATACCATTTTGAGATGATCATAAGATTTATTCATATCCAACTTGATGTCAATATTTGAACTGATGGCCTATTGGTAAAGATCATTTATCATCTTCTGTTCTAGTCATATGGCCCCATGGATTGTCCTCCACTTAACAAACATGTTTTTCTCATCCAATACCCATTATGGAATATACTGTGATAGTTTTCTAATTATTATTGAAGCTATGACCTTAAAAGAAAAGTTACATGGACTATTAGGTCTGAATTACTTCAGGGAATATGGGTTGTTGATTTTTGGAATAAGTATCAGATTTTTAGCACTCACCACTAGTGGGATTTATCCCCCATTAAAGAAATCATGCACCATAGTCACCAAAATTCATTTAATAAGATCATTTAAATCAATTTAAATGGAACATGTGAAGCCATCAGGGACAGGAGCACTTTCGGGGTCCAATGAAAAAATATCCTCATGAACCTCCTTCTCATATAGAACTGATTTCATATATAAGTTGTTGTTGAAAAAAACCACTCACAAAATGGTTTAAAAGTTATTATTATGTCTACTAGGGTAAATTTATTACATTCAATAATTTTCTACCACAAGAATAGTTTTTAAAAATGTTTCATCCTTGACAACAACTTCATCTTAGTCATTTGAGAATGTACCATCCTCCCGATGAATGTTTGGTATCACAACCTATCACTTATTTTTAATAAAATCATGGATATAAGATGTGTTTCTATATCATTTAAAAATACACTTAACTCTTTAATCCTTTCACACATCACATTCAAGGTTAATGATCCTCTCCACTAAGAAGTTATTATTGTTAACAAGATCATTGAAAAAAGTCTTATCCATTCTGTTCTCCAACATGAACTCATGGAAATCAATGTCTAACTAAATCTTGTACAGATCATATATTTTAGGTTTATAGTTCCTTAACCAATCATAGATGTCATTTTTGGGATGTCTCAGTCGATTTTTAGGTTATTCTATAGACTTCTATGGGAAGGTTTGTGCCATGAAATTTCCACCACCTTTTTAAATTCTAGTATGGAGGCCCATCATACAGAATAATGGAAGAGACTGCCTATTCATTTCCTAAATGATATCTTAAAAATAACTAGAGATTATTTATTAAGGGCTTAAGAAAGGTGTAAAAATTCATCATCCACAAAAAAGAATATGGATTTTAAATTAGCAAGACTCCGATCCAACCTACACCATATAAGATCTCTTCTTTTTGGTTCTGACACCAACTGAAGAGGTTCTCTGTGAATACCATTTCCAGGAGCACCTAATTGAAATAAAACTAGAAAATTCTTGTCATTCCTTTCATTTATAATAACCTACTCCCTTATTCTCTAAGGGATCACATTAATGTTACCAACCACTAACCATAATATATCCTTGAGGTCGAAATATAGAGGATCATGTCACTGGGAAACACTATCACACACTTCATATTTAGCATAAAAAATTTAATAAGTTTTAAATGAATTCTAGAATTGATCTTAGAAGAAAGTAAATTGAGAAGACCCTTCCATAAGATTCACAGAGACACTTGAGTTCCAAAAAATACAAATATGTGGTTGATAGGATTAGTATGCAAGTGGTTGTGTACCTTTATTCTATGGGTGAAAAATGCATCATTCAAGGAATATTTCTTTGGTTCCAGAATATATAAAATTTAAAACACTGTGTTCAATATATCATGGGATAATTAGTTGGTTTTAACCCATGCATTAATGCTACAATCATTCCATATGATGAAGGGCATCCTTAATGGAAGATAAGTTTTTGTATGACACCTCCCACTAAAGAAGTACTTATTTCCCATTTCATAATAGATCAAGAATCATTACCTATTTATCAATGTGGATCAATCACATAAACATGTTTCTTATAGAATATCATGCACATTATCTTATTTCCCATAATTTCTTCAAGAAATATAAAAATTCACCAAATGAACTTAAGGGAGATATAGGTTCCACCTATCATATTATATATATATTTGTGTTCAAAATATTTTAAAAACATTCATCATATCATAGCCCATATAATGTAAATAGTTCTCATAAAAATTTAATTATAGTATAACCATTATAAAGGAAATGGGTTTCCTAATAATCTCATCAATTTATCAAAGCTAAACCCATGGAAAAGGAATGGGTTTCATTAAAATATATTCACCATAATCATAAACAGTCTAGAAAAATGATAAAATATGTTATCCTTCGATCAAATCCCCATCAAATCTTAAGTAATATCAAAGCATTCCATTATATATGGAAACAAATTTCAATGATCACATGGAACATTTATTGAGTAAAATAACTATTCCACTTTTAAAATCACATTTTCTTTTATAGAATAGAAATTAAAAAAATAGGGAATATATTTCATTGAAAATATCATTGAAAATTTATAAAGGAATATTTAAATCATTGACTGAATATGATGGAAATAAATATCATTCATGTTTTCCATGTTAATGAAAATATTCATTAAATATTTTTGATAAAAAGTAAAAAAGGGTAGTTAATTAATAAAAAACAAAAGGATTCATTTTAAACAACATTTTGAAAATAAAATGATCATTAAAATTACATTAAACAATATTATAATATTATTAAAATATATTCTTGAAAATATTTTTAGATAACATCATTATAGAAGAAAAAGGATTTTTGATCTAAGAGATAATATATTTGGTTTTCCTTTAAAACATTCTTTTGGTATATTGATTATATAAAGGGAGTAAAATGAAGGGAACAAGTGTTTTCTCAAGAAATAACTAGAGGGGAATAAAATTTATGTGTTTATTGAGAGATAGATCATAATATTTTCACCATTGGAAACTTATTCATAAACAATTTGATAAGCAATATGATTCTAACATAAAACCTTTACCACTTTATTATCTTTTGAATCACAATCACCATGAAATTAAGAAAATTAGATGGAAATTTATATACCATAATTTCATTATGATAATAATAAAATAACTTCATGGTAAGTATGTACACCAAAAAAATGAAACAAGTGGTGTATAAGGCATGTCTCCTATAGAAATAAATGTAACACAAAAATACATTACAAACTTTGGTAACTTTTGAATCGTAAGACTCCTGATAGAATAAAATTAAATGAAAATATAAATATCATCATAACAAATACATTTATCATGTAACATTTCATATAGATTAAATATATACCTCAAAAAACAAGATAGGTGCATAACATAACATATGTCCAAAATAAGACAATTCGAAACAAAATCCCTTACCTTAAGTCTCAAATTCCATCATAAAAAATTAAAAATACTATAAAATAAATATAATTTTATTATAACTATTTTAAATATAAATTATAATATGTATAATTTTATATATTACTTATAAAATTTTATTATCTGTCTATTAACAATTCTTTGATAAAATCATGTTTATAGTAATAACTGCTTTGTTTTTCATGTATACTTTTGGTTTTGTATTTTTTTCATTTTACTTTGATAATGGTTATTTAATATTTATAATTTTTACTTGGATATTAATATCACATTTATTCATTATATATATTTTTAGTGTAATCCAATAAATTTAGAGATATAAAATTAATTACACCATTCATGGAGATGGTAGGTTGTACATACGCATGAACATTGTTTCCATTTTCTCGTTGGATGAAACTAAATAAAGGTAAATAATATATTACTTTTAAAAGTAATTTTTATTTATTATAAATACAATATGTTAATTAAAACAATTATTATTTCCTTCCATGTTAATCACATGTGAATAATGAATCACATCGCTTAATGAGGTGGTGGTATGTCGTACTCACAAGCGGTGTCACTGTATTCCCAGAGAATGAAAATTATAAAGTTATATGTTATATTATGACTAAAAAAGTATATTTATTAAATAAATATAATATAAATATGTTAAATTTATCAATATATCTAGCTGTTGTAGGAGGTTATAGAAAGAAAATTACACCATAACATGATTTTGTAGTCCTTCGTACACACGATCGACGATTTTGTTTCCCACTTAATAGATATGGAGATAGATACAAGTCATTATGCTAACATAATAGAATCTTATAATATGGGATATAATTATTTTATTATTTAAAAATGGTTTAATGATATCTTAATGAGTTATAGGAAGAAAATAAATTAGAAACGATCAGTTGAAAAAAATCATCTTTTTTGGATTAACTCCATAGGTTTACAATATAAGCCTCACTAGGTTATATTACTGGGCAAAATAGTTAATCTAGAATGGAAAGAGGAAATTATGGAAATTATTTAGTTAGGGATTGGATGAATCAAGAGTTTTATAAGAGTTTAGAGTAGAGGAGAGGTGGTTCCCTTTATAAGTGGGGAGAGGGAAATCGTATTTTTTTTAAAAGAATAAAGTGTACTCATGTTTTTTAAAATATCCATGAATTATTAGAGGTATATAATTTTTTACAATTATTATTTAAATACATTTTATATGGTTAATGATATTTTTTAAGTGTTTATGGGGAGTATCTGAGGTTTCCTAGGGGTTTTGGACATGAATGTGGGGATAAGTGGCCATTCAATGCATGTTACACTATTGGAACATTGTTAGTAATAACCATGGGCCCTAATTATGCTTTCCCGGAGGAGGGGTGCAAGGTTTATGAAATCTTGAAAGTATGGAATCCAAATTGTATGATCTTGTAAAGTTCCATTCAACATGGACATGACATGTTTTTTTTCCAAACCTTGCAGGCTCCCAAGAAAACAATGTGACATGGACCCCTATTGGATAAAGGGTGGTGCACAATTACTATACATCTTGAACAATTGTGAGTTCAATCCACATATCCCTTTATGTAACACCCCAAGATTGCATAGTGTGTTTTTTCTTCAAAATAATTCAATAACTTGCACTACACGCAACACCGAGTTCAAGCGCACCGTGATTTACCAAACAAGCCGTTAAAAAGAGGTTATGAATAGTATTAACTAAATTTTAAACTTTATATAATACCTATAATTTTAGAATCCAAATTATGAGTTTCTTAGACATAATGTAAGAACAAATTCATTTTCAGTATTGCACTTTTACCAACTTTAATAGTGAACCCTTTTTAAATCCAATATTTTAAACTTTTATATATTCAATTTGACTAAATAAATTTATTTAGAGTGGGGACATAAAAAAATCTACAATGTAACACCCCAAGATTCCATGATACGCTTCTCTTTGAATAATACAGTAGTGTGTGTTGTACGCAACTTTGAGTTCTAACACACACCACAACCAATCAAACTAGCCGTTATGAATAGTAATACCAAAATTTTGAAATTTTATAAATTATATCTCTAAAAATGGACTTCATTTTTGGATTCGGAATATCTAAATTATCCTAGGGTGAAATTTTGGTACTTTTTGGATAACTTTTATATTTTGATGAATAGTGAAAATTACTAAATTTTAATTAAAAACAACTTTTTTAATCAAAATAATTAATATTGATAAATTATGAATTTGAGTGGTTTTAAAGTATATTTAGAATATAGTTTTACCATTTAATTCAATGTTTGTCATTGGACATAATGTCACAGTTAAACCAGACATAAACAAGTGTCAATCTTTTGATAATTATTATCTCTTAAAAACACGCTTTTTGTTTTAACAACGGGAATTAATTTTAAATTAATTTCTGCCACTTCTATATTTTGAATTTAGAAAAATGGATTCCATATTTGGAATCAGTATGTTCATATTGTGTAAATAGGTAACTTTTATTTTTAACTATTTTGAATAATTACTGCGGTAAATATTTTATTTACCATGGTTAAGGGTAAATCCGGTAAATAAGGGTTAAAAAATAATATTATAATAATACTAAATTACCCTAAAACGTGTCCAAACCTTATTGGTGGATACATGTCCGACCATGGGCATCGTTGGGTCGTTTTCGGGACCCCATGGTGCCACTTGTAGGTGATAGAGACACTTTATTTTAATTAAGTTAAAATAAGTACAAAAATGACACAAGCTTATATCTTTTAGAAAAACAATTTTTACATAGGGTTATATATGTTGGATTTTAGATTTTAAATATTAATTAGAAAGATAAAAATATTTCCTACATAATTATATTTTATTTATAATTTTTAGACATTAAATAATTTAATTTATTTATGACACAATGATGATGCAGTAATTACCATAATAGTGAACAATTAAAATAATTGATATTGTAAATACCGAAATAAATATAATTTGAGACTTTTATTGAATTAAAATAATTTTATAGTTTAATATGACATATTTTTATGGATTTAATGGACCTTTTTTGTTGTAATCATTCTGTTATAAGTTTCACAAAAATCAACTATTGAATAGTGTCAAAATTGACATAAAAGAGTTTTCAAAACAAATATTATATTATTAATTGATATTAAATTCCTAAAAATCTAATGTTCGGCCAAAAGACTTATATCATGATAGGTGTATCATTAATGGACCACTTGGGGGTCTCTTGGATGTATATAGTAAGTTTATTAACTATATAATATAAAAATAAAAAGTTACATGGTAAATGTCAAACTAATTAACTAAGAGTTAAAACTAAAATATAAGGTTAATATAGTAACCCAAACCTGTCTAAATTCTATTGGTTGAATGGTTTTAGACCTATCCCCAGCTTAACCATCGAATAATAAACTTTGGAGACATTATATACCTAATATGAATTTATTATAAATTAATATTTCTAGCTTTTCCAAAGGTCCCCCTCACCCCTCTTATAAAAGGGCACACCTCCTTATCCTTTATTCACACCTTCAAAGCCTTTTGGTTCGGACAAACCCTGACCAAATACTCTCTCAACTTCCCTCTCTACAACCTAGAGGCCTTAGTTTGATCAGAAATACAACCTAAGGAGCCTTTTGATCAAATCAAAAGGAAGAACCCGAAGAAGAGGTAATGTTTTCACCACCCCTTTTCAAGTTCCTTTCTTCTTCCACTTCTTCTTTCTTTGTTATTACCATTCTAAAATAATAAATCCAGTATTTTATATATACTATGATGTTACTATAACTATTTTACAACCATATTCAGTATTATATCCACCCTTTGAATAACATGTCACCATACGTGCGTACGTACGGATTACCGTCTCCACGTCGTGGTGTAATTATTATTCAATAAATTATTATTTGGATGGGTATAATAATGATGTGTAATTCATGTAAATAATAAATGTAATGTGATAATTATTCTGTACATATTATATACTATCCATTTATATATTATTTTAATATCAAAATAAAGATATTGTCACTCGTGCGTACGTACGGACTACCGTCTCCACGAACGCGATGAGATTCATTCTCCATCGTATCCATTCAAGTATAATTATCATTTGATGATCTAAAAATAATGTTGAAGGACTTGATATCATTCTATATATGAATAATATACAACCTATCCATGAAAAACATGGCTTACGTAACAAACCATATAAAAGAAAACGAGTAAGTTAACACCCGAAACAACGATAATACTAAGATATTATTAACAAATCAATGTTAAAAGATCATATATGATATCATATTAATATATATGATTCCTCTATAATTTAATAACAATTATTTCACCATTATACAGGAGGTTAACCTAACCTATCTAAGGAAAAGTACAAGGTAAGGGTTTACTTCACAATCTCTACATTATCCGGGGTTGTTTATACGTAATAATCTACTGGGACATCTTTATCATCCACATCCATGTTTCTTAAAAATGTATTTCAAAACATTTTTACTATTTAAAAGAATATGGGTTAAAGTCATTTATACCCTTGCTTGACTTTTTATAAGAGTTTTATAAAGGAATCTTTCCGTTATTTTCCAAACAAGGTTCTTTTTAACCTTTTCGACAGAATTAAGGTAAGAATGTTTTTTTAAAATTATACGGTGGGTGCGGTTATTTTCTGCCGTTATAAAATCGTCAAAGCTTCCCTTACAAGATTATAAGAATATTTTCAAAGAAAATGTTTTATTTTATAAATATATGACTCTTAAATTATTTCAAAATATAAAGATATATTTCTCTAAAATGAGTTTTGATTTCATCTATGTCAACATCCTTTGATGGATTTTACTCTTATTTGAAGTTGATTTATTATGATACAAAACATATATATTTTATTGAAGGTTTTGTGATAGGTTTTACTGTGGATGTTATATTTTTATACCATTCATAGTTTATGGTGAAAGTATTGACATTTTGTATGCTAGTTTTAATACGAATGTTTATGTTATGTTTAAACCTTTTCATATGGGAATGCATCGGACTTAATATGTGACGGGTGGAGCCCGCTATAGATCCTCGATGCATCGGTAGGTCTCATGAGACAAACTAGTGTCTTGGCATAAGGCCTTGGCAAAATATTATTCGTAGTCTTGGCACGAGGCCTTGGCTATGTGGTTATGATAGTCTGGCATTATGCATTCCATCATTATGAAAGTGGTTATTGATATTGCATGTGATTATTCGATTAGTAGAATATCCATGTGAATAAGTAAATGGAATTATTTCATTTTATTTTTGCCATACTATGTCGAAGTTCAAGTTTAAAAGGCTTTTTTTTAGTTATACATTGCCTTAAATGTTTATTCTTATTTATAAAAGTTTCCGCTATATTGTTATCCTTACTGGGAATTTGAGCTCACCCCTTTTCTATGTTTTATTTTTCCCAGGGTATGAAGAAGTAAATTATTAATGACCTGCGGGAATAGTATGAGGGGATATGAGTGTGGAATATGAAGAAAAGATGTTGTTGTAGTTTTCATTTTTATGATGTAATGTAAGACTTATGAATATATCTTTTGTTTCAAAGGCTACTAAACCAATCGGTCTTTTGAGATTTTATCCTTCTTGTGATCATGGAAATGTTATGTAATAATGCACTGACTCTAGGAAACTGGGGTCGGGGCGTTATAGTTGGTATCAGAGGAAGTTTAGTACAAACCTTGGAAGCTATATTTAGAGAAACTCTGATTAGAGCACGTATACCTAAGATGAACTTTGAGGATTACTATAGAAGAACTTCCTAGAATTTTGGTATTGTATAGATTTTGTGAGTTTTCCGAGCAATACATCCCTGTCTGGATACGATCAGGTAGAGGCGGCTCTGGCACAAATGTACCTAGGGGTAAAACCCGAAAACACCACTTTGAGCTAGACTCGAACGGGAACTGGTGCATGAAAATGGTCCTTGTTGCACTCTTGGTTAAGATACTCCCAGGGGATATGCTTAGGATAACTCTCATTTTCTTTAAAATCATTATGAAGGGTTTATGAGTATATACATCCTCAAAGAAAACATTTTTATGATTATGGATTATATCCATAAAATATTTAATTTATGTTATGTGTTTTACAAGTTTGGGATTATGTATTGTTATTCATAAACTAATCTAGTGTATGCCATTGTTTAGAAATGGCACCCAGTAGAAGGAATGAGAACTTCAGCATTGAACATAATCCAAAGAGAAAAAAGGATCATATCTTTCATTGTCTTAATCCAGAATTTATAAGAGAAATAGTCTCCCATGTATTATCATCATATGAAGAAATAATATCATGTGTTGATAAGATAAGTAAAGAGTTTACTGAGTCCTATGGCTTTAATGGGAATCAAGAGAAGAAAAGGATGGAAGAGAGAAAGATGGGTAAAGGGAAGAGGGAAAAGAAGAATTTTCCCATATGTGATAACTGTGGGAAGAGACACCCTGGAACTTGCCTGAAAGGAATGGTAGTTAGTTATAAGTGTAGAGGAAAAGGGCACAAAGTACGTGACTGCAAGTTTAAGAAAATGGTTTCAAATGTATAATGCTTCATTTGCAAGGAGTTTGGACACTACGCAAACCTATTTCCCAGTAATCAGACTATGCCGCAAATGATGCTATTGGATAATAATCAAGTTATGATACTACCATAGATGAAAAGGAATGATTAGAGTTCTTATGTTTATTATGTCATTTGAGTGTTGTATCAACAATGCACTTGTTATAATAATTATGGAGTATATAAGGATTGTACTGCAGTACTATTTCATTAAGGACTTGAGATTTTGTGGAACAAATAAAAGTGACTCAATAACAGGATAAATTTTTTGAAAATATATGGTTGAGAGAATGATGAACCATAATATAGTTCTGATACCGAGGTAGTGATTTTTGAATAATACATGATTGATTTGGATAAATTATATTGGATATTCTTGACTACCATAAAACAGATTAATGATTTGTATATTCCATTATTTTTGGGGTTTAAAAACATGGCTTACTTAACAAAACATATAAAAGAAAATGAGTAAGTTAACACCCGAAACAATGATAATACTAAGATATTATTAACAAATCAATGTTAAAAGATCATATATGATATCATATTAATATATATGATTCCTATATAATTTAATAACAATTATTTCACCATTATACATGAGGTTCACCTACCATAAACAAGGAAAAGTACAAGGTAAGGGTTTACTTCACAATCTCTTCATTATCCGAGGTTTTTTATACGTAATAATCTACTAGGACATCCTTATCATCCACATCCATGTTTCTTAAAAATGTATTTCAAAACATTTTTACTATTTAAAATAATATGGGTTAAAGTAATTTATACCCTTTTTTTAATTTTTATAAGAGTTTTATAAAGGAATCTTTCCATCATTTTCCAAATAAGGTGCTTTTTAACCTTTTCGACAGAATTGAGGTAAGAATGTTTTTTTAACTTATACGGAAGGTGCCATTATTTTCCACCATTATAAAATCATCGAAGCTTCCCTTACAAGATTATAAGAATATTTTAAAATAAAATGTTTTATTTTATAAATATATGAATCTTAAATTATTTCAAAATAGAAAGAGATATTTCTCTAAAAAGAGTTTTGATTTCATCTATGTCAACATCCTTTGATGGATTTTACGCTTATTTGAAGTTGATTTATTATGAACAAAACTTCTATATTGTATTGAAGGTTTTGTGATATTTTTGACTGTGGATGTTCTATTTTTATACCATTAATAGTTTATAGTGAAAGTATTGACATTTCGTATGCTAGTTTTAATACGAATGTTTATGTTATGTTTAAACCTTTTCATATGGGAATGCATTGGACTTAATATGTGACGGGTGTAGCCCGCTATAGCTCCTCGATGCATCGGTGGGTCTCATGAGACAAACTAGTGTCTTGGCACAAGGCCTTGGCAAAATCTTATTTGTAGTCTTGGCACGAGGCCTTGTCTATGTGGTTATGATAGTCTGGAATTATGCATTCCATCATTATGAAAGTGGTTATTGATATTGCATGTGATTATTAGATTAGTAGAATATCCATGTGAATAATTAAATGGAATTATTTCATTTTATTTTTTCCATACTATGTCGATGTTCAAGTTTAAAAGGCTTTTGTTTTTGTTATACATTGCCTTAAATGTTTATTCTTATTTATAAATGTTTCTGCTATATTGTTATCCTCACTAGGCATTTGAGCTCACCCCTTTTCTATGTTTTATTTTTCCCAGGGTATGAAGAAGTAAATTATGAATGACCTGAAGGGATAGTATGTGGGGATATGAGTGTGGAATATGAAGAAAATATGTTGTTGTAGTTTTCATTTTTATGATGTAATGTAAGACTTATGAATATATCTTGTGTTTCCAAGGCTACTAAACCAATCGGTCTTTCGAGATTTGATCCTTCTTGTGATCATGCCAATTTTATGTAATAATGCACCGACTCTAGGTAACTAGGGTCGGGGCATTACACTTTAAAAGTTGGTTTTTACCATTTTACCTCTTAGGACATAAGTGATATAACCTATGAATTTCCTCTATTATTTTCCCAACATTTTTAGTGATGAACTAAATTTATCTAGAATTCCCAGGGATCAATTTACCTCATTTCTAAGCCACTCAGAGTGTCTTTGGTTGGGAATTGAAGATCCATGTGAGTAAAACACTTTAATTTATTATATTATGGATTTGGTCCAGTGTAGTTGTTATTATTCTTCCAAATACATTAACACCTATTTTTCTAAGAGATCATAGGTTAGGGAATCGAAGGGAGATCGAATCCAAATCAAAGTTAAAAATTAAGTGAGCATTCATCATTGTAGTCGAGGTAGGTGGTATAAAATTTATATCAAATTTTCTTGATTTTTTTTATGTGTATGTCGTTATTCTATAGGTTCTTTATTATCATGATTTTTATTTACGTGGTGAGAAATGATAAATTGGTTGAATATTTATTGAATTGAATCCCTCATGATCCATGTGGGATTCATTGAGGATTGATAGACTAAGAAGGAGGTTATCCATGGAGTGTTCCATATTCATGACCATGGGTTTGAATATGTGAATGGTAATTTTAAGGTATTATAAGATAAAAACAATGATAGTTATGGTTAATAGGTTAACACTAGTTTATGGATGAGAATCTATGAGATTTTTATTTTGTTTGTTAAAATTAATTGTGAAATGAAATTTATGTCATTGTGTATAATTATAAATAAGTAATAAATGTGAATTTGTTATAATGTTAATGTGTTAATGAGTCATTAATTTTAAATGGTAAATGGGGTAATTGATTTAAGGGATAAATATGAGGAATGTGTGAAATAATTACGGTTTACATTGGTAAATTTGATATGGTTAAAGAAGCATGCGAACATGGATTGGTGGTATGTGGGGTATCGACTAGAGGTTCTTTTTCCATGGTTTTTTTTGGACTAAGTCTCTAAATGCCACAGCTAAAATTAATGGGTTATGGATTTAGATTTAGGACCTATTCCCCTAACAGTTTCATTTGATGAGACTTCCAAGTCTCATGATCCATGGTTATTGTGATGGAACTAACTATGAAATGTTTTCCCATGAATGTTATGGAACTTAACTGAACCCCTTATGCATTATTATTGGATGGTATAGGTCATTGTGTAATATATGAAGTTTCTAACCGAAGGAATACATGATGAAAATAGTTTAACTGAATATTGTTAATTAATGTCACCAAATTTACCTTTTGTTTATGTTTTATTTATTTAGTACTTTCATAGAATATCTTTTTATAATGGATTTTTTTTTAAATTGTTGGTGGTAGCCTACTGAGTTGTGCTCAAACATTGTTCGGGTCACCCTTGGGCACCCGAGTAGACTTCATCAATACATGTTAGGGAAAGGGAAAGGACCATGTGCTAGATGGTTAATTTTTTCAGGCAATGCATATGGTTGAGGGATAAGTGCTTGTATTTTTGACACATTTTGGGGATTCCTTTGTTTGTATTTATTTTGGGTTATCTTTACATTGGACCTTATACGGGATGACATTGAATATTTACCATTTTTTGTGGTATAGTACCATTTTTTGGGAATTATTTGATAATTCATGTTCATTATTTTGGATTATTTTTTACATCATTTCACACTTTATCTGTTATATCATACTTTGATGAAGTGGTTATAGTCTCCCCACATGTTTTATAAGACCCTTGATACTATTTGATAGCCTATGGAATATTGGGAAGCATGGATGAGGGTATCTTGTAACCTGGATCAGGGCACTGGTTTAGTGACCTTTAGGGTGGGGAAGTTACGATGTGGTATTAGAGAAGGTTCTTTTCTTTTTTTTCTTTCTATTTGGGAATGGTAGATGAGAGACTAGGATATGTTGGGACTTGAAAATGAGCTTGTGGATGGTAATATCTAACCCATGTATGAGGGAGAACCCAAGTACCTAGGGTGGGTTTTTTGTTTTTGATGTGTGTTGTTATTGTTGAATGGTATTTCACTATTGGGTGGTTCACTTATTGGGTGATGTGACTATTTTTTGATGTTTTTTTCATGGATGAAATGGTATGAGGTTATGAATTCATGAATCATTTTAGGCTCCTAGGGATATATGTGGCTTCAATCCTGGAAGGAACACATGGTGAAGATGTGTGGTACATGAAAAAAAGAATGCATTTGATTTTCAATGTAAATATGAAATAAGTGGTGTCTAATAAGGATTAATAAAATTGGTAATTATAAGAAATGTGAGGGCATGGTTAAAGAATTATGCTTAATGGAAGTTTAAAAAATGGTTAAAAATTATGGTTGTAATAAGTGTCAAAGATGGGGATATTCTTAAAAGAGAAATATTTATGTTTGAAAGTGAAAATTATTAAAAACAATTTTTAATGAAAAGGGATATGGTTGTGTG
Source organism: Viscum album (assembly GCA_963277665.1). Taxonomy (NCBI): domain Eukaryota; kingdom Viridiplantae; phylum Streptophyta; class Magnoliopsida; order Santalales; family Viscaceae; genus Viscum; species Viscum album. The sequence continues at coordinate 1,203,559,723 of OY728138.1, forward strand.
GGAAATTTTACCCAATGTGGACCCAGGGTCGTGTTAGGGATGTATAAGGGTAGTGATAGAGGCACAACTCCATTCATTGAGATAATTTTTAAAGGATGAGTTATTTATTGAAAGCAGAGAGCTTTACTTTGGGTGAAAAATTAATTTTTTATTTTATGTTTTCTAATATGAGTGTTGGGAGTTGTAGAGAGATTCCACCACAAAAAATGTATTCCAATTTGTAGATAAGGGTATAACACTGAAAATTCTCCCATAGAAGTTGAGAAAGAAACCTTTTTGATACAGAGAAATAGAGTAGATGATCAATTATATGAGAAATTTTATCTTTTTATGCAGATGATTGAAGAAGATGCAGGGTGGGTGGTGCTGAGCATGTTTTAGATAACTATAGAGTTTCTATTGTACCATCAACTGGATTTTTTTTAGGGAGAGTGGGATTTAGGTAGCGGAGTTTAGGATACATTTGATCTAGATGGTTCTTGATCACTAAGAGACTCCTCTTGAGAATAGGTTAATGTAGGTGGAATACAAGTTGTGAGGACCAGAAAAGAGCTGGTTGGATATATTAGTTCACATTGAGCAGGAAGAGGGTATATTGTTGAAGGTTTTCTAGGAAAAGTTTCCAAAACAATTATATCTAGAGACCTTGAGGTAGTGTAAGGGTGTAAATTTTATGAGTTTGAATCGAGGGACTATGATGTTTACGGATTGTGATGGACGTTTCATTGACTTTCAATGCATTATTTCAAAAAAAAATTGGGATGAGGTGGTTATGTTGAGAAATTTATTGTAACAACTTAGACATAAGATGATGTCCTATGCAAATATCTTATTTTTAAAGAGGTTTGTTGAGGTAATGGACTAGAACCTTATTTCGTAAGGAAATATCAAGGAGAATTTTGGTGTTGGACATGTGGTTCTAGTTGGGTGATCAAGTGGGGTAAATTCCAATATTAGTAGGCATCTCTTTGAGAGTTTTCATTAGGGAGTTAGTGGAAATAATAGTTAGAAAAGAGAACCAGTCTCTTTGGGTAGTGATTGAGTCTTCTGTTATCAGTATAGTAGGTCAGGACACATGAGAGGTCAGGGTCCTCGACCACTAGTTGAGTGAATATCATGTGGTATAATGGGGAATGTGAAAAGGGTTTTTATGAAATCATTATAGTTGGGTGAAGATGGAGGACCATTTCTAGTACAAACTGTAGACAGGGGGTTTCTTACACCATATTAGGTAGGTAGTTGGAGCTCAATTGACAGTACCAGTCGGGGTTGTGTACATGGTACTCTAGAACAAGAACATCCTTATCTATTGAGTAGTGCAGAACCAGGAACACATACTAGATCCTTGGTTATAGGTTCATGTTAGCTTCATTCATTTCAACTAGCCATAGAGGTGGTGAGCCTAGGAAATCAACAGTTTGAGGTACAATCCTTGTATCTTCGATACTGGATATTTCTTTATTTGATATAGGTGTCTCACATTATTTTTTATCATCTAAATTCATGAGTGTATTGGGCATAGAAATTGAGCATATATGCAGTTTTATGTGTACTGATACACCTTTAGGGGTATTAGTAGAAAATATCGGGCAACATAAGGAGTTTTCCCATGAGGTTAGTGGGTACCATTTTCCATGGGACTTGTTTGTGCTCGAAATGTCATGTTTTGGTTTTATATTGGGGATAGATTGGATAGTATTTTACCATTCGCATATGAGATCTACCACCATACGGTAACAATAACTTCCCTTGGGGGAATACATATATTCACTATGAAGAATCAGATATCCAAGAAGGTCGTACGAGGCTAGTCTATCAGCAGCTTGGTGAACTCACAACCCAATTGGCTTGTCTTATGCTTAATAATGGGGGAGTAGACCAGATTTTATTTACTCCAATGATGGATCAATTTTAAAATGTGTTTTCTGTAGACTTCTCGAGGCTGTCTCCCAAGAGGGATGTTAAGTTCATGATAGAGTTTCTACTGGGAGAAGAACCACTTTCTATTTCTCTATATAAAATGGTTGTAACGACCCAATAGTTTTTTTTAAAGAAAACTACTTTCTTATAAATATATCATAATCACATTAACTAATAAGTTCTATGAGACCCTTAAAACCTAAGTTTGTCACTTCTTTGATGTGAATTTCAAAAATTCGACATACATAGTCGCGATCAGAAATTTATTTAGAGTCTAATAAGAAAAACTTAATTTTTGGTGAATAGTAACCTACCCTTCTGAATTGTAACAGACCCTTATGAATAGTGATATACCCAAATGAATAGTAACCATACCTATGATAATATATAAATAATATTCAAGTTGAAAGTATGATATAACTATATTTTAGAATAAGTTAATGAATGTTCTAGAACTGGTTTTTGATAATAAATTATGATTTTAATTAAATATTAAGTTAATAATATTTTGAAAATTATTTTTGAAAAATGGAATTCAATTTTAGATTCTACACGTTGAAAAATAGTTAGGGTTAATTTTTGGGATTTTTCTGAAATACTTTATTTTTTGATTAATAGTAAAATACAGTAATTTACCGTATATATACATGATAAGATAAATAGACTATTCCTAGCATCATTTCTGATGTCACCACCCTTAATATGAATTCACATGATAAACTTAATATTCTTGGTAATGGAATACTTACTATTAATTGTCTTGTGAAGAAATAATAAACTAATGAGTTTTATATTAAGAAATCCCATCTCTCCTCCACTATAAAAACCCCCTCTCACCACCTCTTCCAATCACTCATCTCAAAACTTTTGCCTTCTCCAAATTCTGGCCAAATACCCTCCCAACCTCCTCTCACACTTCCAGCAATCTTTGGTCTCATTAAAAGACCAAAACCCTCCCTTAAGGAGGTTCTCAAGGAAGTTTGGTTCAAGAGGTAAATTCCTCTTTTCAATTCTTTGTCTTTCCTTTCAAGTTCATTTGTTTTCTTTTTCTATTACCTCTATTTATCAAAATTTTGTGATGACTCCATTACCTTATATGTACTGTAATGTTGTCATGAAAGTAGAATAAGTATACTGGGACAACTTACTCAGGTTTTGAATAATAACCATACCCGTATGGAGCATCTAGATTCACCACGTAGAGGAGCTATGCTAGATCTCTTTATGAGACAACAACCTCCATCATTCAACTGGACTACAAACCCTTTTGTAGCAGGGTAGTGGATATGTTCCCTTAAGAAGATATTTATTTCTTTGGGATATAATGAAAGAGAGAAGGTTTTCAAGGAATTATATCGTCTATCGGGAGATGTGGATCAATGGTGGTCATTAATCCAAAACATAAAGGAGCAGGAAGAAATAGAAGAGATGGAATGGAGGGATTTTAAGGAAATATTCTTAGAAAAATATTTCCATCATGTACAAAGAGTAGATATGGAGGGTAAATTCTTAAATATGAGGTAAAAGGAAGATGAAAATATTTCCAAGTATGAAGCCAACATTACAAGGCTGGCAAGACATGCTGTGGATTACATACAAAACCCAAGGAGAAAAATCGATCGATTCTTCAATGGCCTAAATCCATTCCTCTGGTGGGAACTGGTCTCCCAAAGTATTTCATCATATGAGGATATAGTTTCATGTTCTATCAAGATAGAAAAATAATTTTCTAAGTCTTATGACTTTAAGGGAAAGCAGGAAAAGAAGAGGGCTATTGAAAACCCTAGGAAAGGAAATAACAAAACAGGGAAGAAGGGAAGAGTTGAATTTCCACCATGTGACAATTGTCGAAGGAAACACCCTGGTGTGTGCTTAAAATTAAAAGGAGTATGCTACAAATGTGGTCAGAAAGGCCGTCTTGCTGGTGATTGCAAAGAAAATAAGGAAGACAATGATGTTCAATGATATAATTGTTAGGATATGGGGAACTATGCTAATGATTTTTCATAACATCAAATAAATATGAAACAGAAGAGGCCAAGGGAGCAAGGACAAGCATTTGCAATCAAAACTGTAGAGGTTGAAGTTCTGCGTGATGTGGTGGTCGGTACTTTGATCATTTCACCTAGCTTAGCCAATGCTTTATTTGATTCTGGATTATTACATTGTTTCATATCTTCCCAGTTTGCTAAGAAAATTAGATATTTCCAATTTGATTTAAGAAGGGAGTTATCAGTCAAAACTCCTAAGGGAATCATCACCAACTGATTCTTATCTAGATCCACCCCCATTAGCCCAACTAAATTAAATTATTGGGGAGGAAGATAATAAAATAACTGTGGGTGAGGAAAGGAATTTTCAAATAGAGGATATACCTATTGTGAGAGAATATGTTGATGTGTTTCCAAAATATTTACCTGGACATCCTCTAGAACGAGAAATTGAGTTTTCCATTGATTTAGTTCCTCATTCAAGGCCCATATCAAAGTCCCCTTATAGAATTTCCACTATGGAATTAGTGGTACTAAAGAAACAACTAGAGGGATTGAGTAATAAGCGATTTATTTTCCCTAGTTTTTCTCCATGGGGAGCCCCTGTCCTTTTTGTTAAGAAAAAAGATTGATCTATGAGGTTATGAATCAACTACAGGGAGATCAATGCTATAACAATAAAGAACAAGTATCCCCTACCTCACATTAATGAATTATTTGACCAGCTGCATGGAGCTCAATACTTTTCAAATATTTACCTTTGATCTGGATATCATCAGTTGAGTGTGAAGAAGGATGACATTCCAAAAACAACATTTTGAACCAGGTACGGGCATTACAAGTTTACAGTAATGCCTTTTGGACTAACTAATGCACCATCTATTTTTATGGATCTGATGAATAGAGTCTTCAAGGAATATCTTGATGAATTTTTGGTGGTGTTTATTGATGATATCCTGGTGTACTCTAGAAGTTATGAGGAACATGAAAATCACTTGCGCATTATTTTGAAGGCTCTGAGAATAAATGAATTATATGGGAAGTTCAGCAAATGTTATTTTTGGACCCAATTATTTTCCTTTCTGAGCCACATTATCCCTAAGGATGGAATATCTGTAGATCCTACAAAGACAAAGGTTGTGCAAGAATGTCCTACTCCAATGAATGTAACTGAGCTACGTAGTTTTATTGGTCTAGCAGGTTATTATCGGCGTTTCGTTCAGAACTTTCCCCGTTTAGCCAACCCAAGGACCAAGCTCACATGAAAAGGGGATAAGTTCATATGGACCATGTAATGTGAAGAGTTTTTTGAAGAATTGAAGAGGAGTTTAGTGAATGCTCTGATCCTAACCCTACCATAAGGGAATTATGGGTTTGTTATCTATGGTGATGCATCAAAGAAAGGACTTGGTTGAGTCCTTATGCAGAATGATCGGGTGATTGCCTATGCATCTAGGAAACTAAAAATTCATGATAAAATCCATCCAACCCATGATCTTGAGATACCTGTTGTAATATTTTCTTTGAATATATGGAGACATTATCTCTATGGTGGAAAATTTGAGATTTATACTAATCACAAGAGTTTGAAGTATATTTTCTCACAGAAAGAACTCAACATGAGGAAAAGGAGATGGCATGAAATACTTGAAAATTATGATTGCACGATACAGTACCACCCGAGGAAGGAAAATAAGGTGGAATATGCGTTGATCAGAAAGGATCATGGAGTTTTGAACAAGATAAGAGTTGAAAGGGGTCCTATTTTCATGGATCTAGTAAATATGGATATGGGAATAACCATGGAAGGTGAAACATCAATGATTTTTCAAATGGTTTCCAAACCATCTTTACAAGAAAGGATAAAAATTTCATAGGCTGATGATGAGTAATTTCAAAAGAATATTAAAGCTGTGAATGATGGGAGATTGAGTGACTTCTCATATGAAGATGGCATTTTGAAATTCAGGAAGAGGCTTTGTGTTCCCGCTATTCCTGAGCTAAAGAGATAACTGTTGGATGATGCTCATAGCTCTAATTTCTCTATACATCCTGGTAGTACAAAGATGGATCGAGATCTCCAAGAGAACTTTTGGTGGGACAATATGAAAAGGGAGATTTCTAAATATACGTCAAAGTGCCTGGTATGTCAACAAGTGAAGGCTGGGAGGAAAAATTCAAAGGCGATGATGCAACCACTACCCATACCATCATGGAAGTGGGAGAACATTACCATGGACTTTGTCACTGGACTCCCAAGGACATCTAGAGGAAACAATGCTATATGGGTCATTTCGATCGTCTTACATAGACAGCTCACTTCATAGCTATTCGAGAGGACTTCTTATTGGGTCAACTTTCATGGATTTACATCAAAGAAGTGGTAAGGTTTCATGGAGTACCACTCTCTATTGTATCCGACAGTGATCCAAGATTCACCTCGAAGTTCTGGAAAAGTATCCAACATGCTTTAAGAACTGAACTGAACTCCAGTACGTCCTATCATCCTCAAACTGATGGCCAATCTGAGCAGACTATTCAGACACTGGAAGACATGTTGAGGGAATGTTTTATGGAATTCAAAAAAGGATGGTACCAACATCTTACACTAGTTGAATTCTCCTACAATAAAATTTTCCACTCGAGCATCTGTATGGAACCATATAAATCTGTTTATGGTAAAAGGTGTTGAACACCAACGTGTTGGGATGAAGTCGGTGAGAGAAAGATGTTAGGACTAGAATTGGTTAAGGAAATGGCGGAGAAGGTGAAAACCATTCAACATCATATCAAGGCAGCCCAAAGTCGACAAAAGTGTTATGTGGATAACTATTGACGAGACCTGGAGTTCAAAGTAGGAGACCTTGTATTTCTATGTATATCTCCATGGAAGAAGGTCATGCGGTTTGGGAAGAAAGGAAAGCTAAGTCCTAGGTATATCAGCCCCTTCGAGATCCTTGATCGAGTCGGAGTTGTGGCATATCGACTGGCACTTCCACCATCCTTGTTGAAGGTAGATTGTGTCTTTAATGTATCCCTCTTAAGGAAGTACATATGAGACCCTTCACATATGCTCTCTTCAGAGGTTGTACAGTTGGAGAATGATCTTTCCTATGAGGATCAGCTGATGAAAATTTTGGATCGTAGAGACAAATTTCTACGCAACAAGACTACTCATCTGGTCAAGGTAATATGGAGAAACCATAAGTACGAAGAGGCAACTTGGGAACTGAAGGAATCAATAAAGGAGAAGTACCCCCACCTTTTCTTGGCCAAGATTGTAAAAGAAATTTCGAGGGTGAAATTTTTGTAAGGAGGGGAGAATGTAATGACCCAAAAGTTTTTTTGAAAAGGAAATTGCTTTATTATAAATATATCATAATCACATAACTACTAAGTGCAATGAGACCCTTAAAATATAAGTTTTTCACTTCTGTGATGTGAATTTCAAAAATCTGACATACACAGTCACGATCAGTAAGTTATTTATAGTCCAATAAGAAAAAAATTTTTTTTGGTGAATAGTAACCTACCCTTATGAATAGTAACATAACCTTATGAATAGTGATATACCCTAATGAATAGTAACCTGCCCTATGATAATATATAAATAATATTCAAGTTGAAAGTACGATATACCTATATTTTAGAATAAGTTAATGAATGTTTTAAAACTGGTTTTTGATAATAAATTATGATTTTAATTAAATATTAAGTTAATAATATTTAGAAAATTATTTTTTAAAAATGGACTTCATTTTTTGATTCTAGACATTGAAAAATGGTTCGGGAGAATTTTTGGTATTTTTCTGAAATACTTTATTTTTTAATGAATAGTAAAATACTGTAATTTACCATATATATACATTACAAGCTAAATAGACTATTCCTAGCATAATTGATGATGTCACCACCCTTAATCATAATTGACATGATAAAATTACTATACTTGGTCATGGAATTCTTATTATTACTTGTCGTGTGAAGAAATAATAAACAAATGAGTTTTATATTAAGAAATCCCCTCTCTCCTCCACTATAAAAACCCCCTCTCACCCCTCTTCCAATCACTCCTCTCAAGCCATGTTCCATCACCAAATTCAGGCCAAATACCCTCCCAACCTCCTCTCACACGACCAGAATGCTTTGGTCTCATTAAAAGACCAAAACATCTCACTTAAGGAGGTTCTCAACGAAGTTTGGTTCAAGAGGTAAATTCCTCTTTTCAATTCTTTGTCTTTCCTTTCATGTTCATTTGTTTTCTTTTTTTATTACATCTATTTATCAAAATTTTGTGATGACTCCAGTACCTTATATGTACTATAATTTTTTCATGATAGTGGAATAAGTTATCATCATCTCCCCCTTTTTACCTTCTTTTATACTAGTAGCAAGAACACCATCCGATATGTGTCAATTTTACACATTCAAGGACGATGGAATTTTGATTTCTTTTATCATTATAAATTCTGGTCATGAAACCATTCTTGTTATAGTTGAAAAAGATTATTATATATAATATAACCTATTTAAGATTTTTTAATCCCTTTTTTCAAGTGGTGTTATATTATAAAGAAAAATGGGTTCGTTGTAATCAAAACCCAAAAATTAACAGAAACAATTATCATTAAAGTTCTATATGATAATTCATCCTCATTCCATGAAACCAAGTTATATAAATGAAAAATAACACCTCTGTATGTTCATAAATAATATATAATTTCAATTCTAGAGATTTACATTCATTGCACATACTTAAAAACAAGTGAACCGTAGATGAAAATAAATAAAATGAACACTCTGAAGCAACAGAATTCAATACAATAACATATCAATAAGAACATAAATGAACTAAACTGAATTATTATAAACTAAAGACATGTATAATAGGTTCTGAAATAATTTATTAATAAGTGTAATTTCATATTCTAGGAGCTTAAGTACAAGAGCGGAACACGTTCGAAGTTAAGGTAAGGGTTTCTTCATCTCACTTCCAATTTTGTGAGATTTCCCATATTCACTAGTAATACTTTTGTATGGTGTATGTATACTGACCATTGATGTCACATATCATGAATATATTTATCTTCAGGGTATTAAATCTATCATTTTTATGTTATTAATTTTGGGGCATACAAATCATTTGATTACAAAGTGTAAGGGTTTTCCACCCAAACTTCAATTTTCATTTGGTATACTTTCATTGTCAAATTACCTCAATGAAATTCTTATGTATTGTTATGTACTCATCATATATTCTATGTGAGTATCATATATATGTTTAAAAACCATAACTTTCCTTATTTTATGAATCATTACATGTTTTTAAAAGAAACATTCAAAACTGTTTCCAAAATATAAGCCGGATTCAAGGAAATTTCTCAAATTCTTACCTACTTTCAAAGAAAATCTATAATATATTTTTTGAAAACATTATCATTATAAAATAACTCATTTTATTAAGAAAATACTATCTTACTTCACTTCTAGATTTATTCAAAGATCTTTCCAAAAGAACTATTCTTTTCAAAATAAAAGAGTTTTTATCTCCAGAATTTTTTAATGATTTTATAAGTGTGTTCATCTAATTCAACACTCTTGTTGATTCCATGGTATTATTGTGTTTTAATCATTTATGAATTCATCTACCACATTTGATATAATTGTTTATGACTAACTCTATTGTGTATAATCTATCCTAAAACCATTAACCATATTATTCTTAATGGTTAGTGTTTTATGTTTAATTATTGGATAAAGATAGTTACATTTCATATGATAGTTTCAATATTAATGTATATGTTGTTTATTTTTATCCCCACTCATATGAGGAATGCATTGGACTTATTATGTTATGGGTGGGGCCCACTATATCCCCTCGATGCATCGGTAGGTCTCATGAGACAAATAGATGTGGAATTGGCCAAGGCCTTTCCCAACGTGTTATGGATTTTGGCTGAGGCATTAGTCATTAGATGTCTTGGTCGAGGCCTTGACAAAATGTTTCAGAATGTCTAACATTATGCATTCCTTCATTATGAGTTCAGCTATTGATATTCCATGTGGTTATTCGATTAGTAGAATACCCATGATTATGTTTTATTATGGAATTATTTACTCAGCTCATTTTCCTGCCATAATGTGTTCACATTTATTATTAAAGGCATGTGTTTTCAATTATTCACCATGTCTAATGTTTATATTATCTTCTGTTGTATTGCTTACTCTTTCTGAGCATTTAAGATCAACCTTTATTATGTTTCATTTTCTCAGGGCAGGAGGAATTCAATTATGAATGACATGCTGAAATAACCTTGGAGTTATGGAAGTTTTCTAAGGAGTTTCTATGTTGTTTTTCATTTCAAGTTGTAATAATGAACATATGTATGTATCTTGTTTCCAATAATACTAAACTACTTGGTCCTTTGGGATTCACATTCCATGCATGTATGCCAACGTAATCAATCAAGGCACCGGCTCCGGGCAACTGGGGTCGGGTCTTTACAGTTGGTATCAGAGGAAGTTTAGTAGAATACTTGGAAACTAGATTTAGAAAATGTAGAATTAGGGAAGAGTCCCTAAGTTATTCTTTGAGGATATACATATAATAACATCCTGGTATTTTGGTAAGGAATATAATATGTGGATCTTTCAATAAATACATCCATGTCTGGATACCAGCAAGTAGAGGCAGCTCTGGGACAGATATATCTAAGGGTAAAACCTGAAAACCCCGCTTTGAGATAGACTCGAACGGGAACTAGTGCACGACAACGGGCCTTTCTTCACTCTTGGTTACGATACTTCTAGGGGATATGCTTAGGATAATTCACATTTTCTTTACAATCCATTATGAAGAAGTTTAAAGTAAATATTCCTCAAAGAATCCATTTTTGTGAATATGGGATTATCCATGTGTAGGATCTCAATTTTTCTAAGTAATTTTAAGTTAAGATTATACATTGTGATTCATAACCTAATATAGTGTATGCCATAATCCAGATATGGCGCCTAGTGGATGGAATGGAAATCGCATGAATGTATGTTTCCCCTGTAGGGATTTTCCTCCGACTCAAGACAATGTTGTTGGCTCTGGTGCTGTGACTGGTACTGAGCAACTCATAACTATACAAGGACAACTTACTCAGGTTATGAATAATAACCTTACCCATATGAAGCTTCCTGATCCACCACGTGGAGGATCCATGCTCGATCGCTTTATGCGACAACAGCCTCCATCATTCAATGGGACTACAAACCCTTTTGTAGCAGAGTAGTGGATATGATACCTCAAGAATATATTTCCCTCTTTGGTATGTAATGAAAGAGAGAATGTTGTCATGGTAGTATATCTTCTATCAGAAGATACAGATCAATGGTGGTCATTGATCCAAAACACAAAGGAGGATGAAGAAATATAAGAGATGGAACGGAGGGATTTTAAGGAAATCTTCTTAGAAAAATATTTCCCTTGTGAACAAAGAGCATATATGGAGAGTCAATTCTTGAATCTAAGGAAAAAGAAGGATGAAAATCTTTCCAAGTATGAATCCAACTTTAAAATTCTGGAAAAGACATGTTGGGGACTATATATGAAATCCAAGGAGCAAAATCAATCGATTATTTGATGGCCTCAAGACATTCCTCTGGTAGGCACTGGTCTCCCAAAGTTTTTCATTATATGAGGATATAGTTTCATGTGATACCAATACCGAAAAAGAAATATCTAAGTCTTATGACTTTAAGGGAAATCAAGAAAATAAGAGGGCTGCTGAAAACCCTGAGAAAGAAATAAGGAAACAGGGAAGAAGGGAAGAGTTGAATTTCAACCATGTGACAATTGTGTAAGGAAACACCCCGGTGCATGATTAAAAGGAAAAGGAGTATGCTACAAATGTGGTTTGAAAGGACATATTTCTGGTGATTGTAAAGGAAAGAAGGAATCCAATGATGTTCGATGCTCTAATTTTCAGGAGATGGGAAATTATGCTAATGATTTTCCAAAACATCAAAGAAATATGCAACAGAAGAGGCCAAGGGAGGAAGGACAAGCATTTGTGATCACAACTACAGAGGTTGATGTTCTGCGTGACGTGGTGGTAGGTAGTTTGATCGTTTCATCAAGCTTAGCCAATGATTTTTTTAATTCTGGATGATCATATTGTTTCATATCTTCCCATTTTGCTAAGAAAATTAGATATTTTCAATTTGATTTAACAAGGGAGTTGTCAGTCAGAACTCTTAAGGGAAGTATCATTACTACAAAGTTCTGTCAATCTGTTCCCATTAGGGCATACAAATGTTCTTTATCTGCTGATCTCATCATCATACCCATGATTGAATTTGATATAATCCTCGGTATGGATAGGCTTTCGGATCATGATGCAAAAATTTATTATAAGAAGAATGAGGTTACAATTTTTGATGACGATGATAAAGAACACCTTATCTTTAGAGTAGAATCGTCACCACCTGATTCTTATCTAGATCCACCCCCAGTAGCTCAACTAAATTCAATTATTGGGGAGGAAGAGAATGAAATAACTGCGGGTGAGGAAAGGAATGTTCAAATAGAGGATGTACCTATTGTGAGAGAATATGTTGATGTGTTTCCAGAAGATTTACCTAGACATCCTCTAGAATGAGAAATTGAGTTTTATATTGATTTAATTCTTAGTTCAAGGCCCATATCGAAGACCCCTTATAGAATGACCATTGTGGAATTAGTGGATCTAACGATAAAACTAGAGGAATTGAGTAATAAAGGATTTATTCGCCCTAGTGTTTCTCCATGGGGATCCCCTGCCCTTTTTGTTAAGAAGAAAGATGGATCGATGAGGATATGCAAGACTACAAGGAGATTAATGCTATAATAATAAAGAACAAGTATCCCCTACCTCGCATTGATGATTTATTTGACCAACTGCAAGGAGCTCAATACTTTTCAAAGATTAACCTTCGATCTGGATATCATCAGGTGAGTGTGAAGAAGGAAGACATTCCGAAAATAGAGTTTCAAACCAGGTACGGGAATTACATATTTACAGTAATTCCTTTTGGAATAACTAATACACAATGTGTTTTTATGGATATGATGAATAAATTCTTCAAGGAATATCTTGATGACTTTGTGGTGGTGTTTATTGATGATATCATGGTGTACTCTAGAAGCTATGAGGATGGAATATCTGTAGATCCTACAAAGACAAAGGCTCCAATCAGTTTCCTTTCTAGGACACATTGTCTCTAAGGATGGAATATCTGTAGATCCTACAAATACAAAGGTTGTGCAAGAATGGCCTACTCTAATGAATGTAACTGAGATATGTAGTTTTATTGGTCTAGAAGGTTATTGTCAGCGTTTCATTCAGAACTTCACCCATTTAGCCAACCCAATGACCAAGCTCACACGAAAAGCGGTTAAGTTCATATGGACCACGAAATTTGAAGAGTTTTTTGAAGAATTTAAGAGGAGGTTAGTGAATGCTCTGATCCTAACCCTACCATAGGGGAATGATGGGTTTGTTATCTATAGTGATGCATTAAAGAAATGACTTGGTTGTGTCCTTATGCAGAATGATCGAGTGATTGCCTATGCATCTAGGAAACTAAAAATTCAGGATCAAAACAATCCAACCCATGATCTTGAGTTAGCTTCTGTTATATTTTCTTTGAAGATATGGAGACATTATCTCTATAGTGGAAAATGTGAGATATATACTGATCACAAGAGTTTGAAGTATATTGTATCACAAAAAGAAATCAACATGAGGCAAAGGATATGGATTGAACTACTCAAGGATTATGATTGCATGATACACTACCACCAAGGGAAGGAAAATAAGGTGGAAGATGCTTTGAGCAGAAAGGATCATGGAGTTTTGAACAAGATGAGAGTTGAAAGGGATCCTATTTTCATGGATCTAGTTAAGATGGAAATGGGAATAACCATGGAAGGTGAAACAACAATGCTTTTTCAAATGGTTTTAAAACCATATTTACTAGAAAGGATAAAAAGTTCTCAGGCTGATGATGAGGAGTTTCAAAAGAAGATTAAAGTTGTGAATGATGGGAGATTGAGTGAATTCTCATATGAAGATGGCATTTTGAAATTTGAGAAGGGGATTTGTGTTCCCACTATTTCTGAGCTAAAGAGAGAACTGTTGGATGATGCTCATAGCTCTAATTTCTCTATAAATCCTAGTAGCACAAAGATGTATCGAGATCTCCAAGAGAACTTTTAATGGGACAATATGAAAAGGGATATTGCTTAATATACATCAATGTTCCTGGTATGTCAACAAGTGAAGGCTGAGAGGAAAAAGTCTAAGGGGATGATACAACCACTACCCATACCATCATGGAAGTGGGAGAACATTACCATGGACCTTTTCACTGGACTCCCAAGAAAATCTAGAGGAAACAATGCTATATGGGTCATTGTGGATTGTATTACAAAGACAACTCACTTCATAGCGATTTGAGAGGACTTCTCATTGAATCAAATTTCACGGATTTACATCAAAGAAGTGGTAAGGTTGCATGGAGTACCACTCTCTATTGTATCTGACCGTGATCCTAGATTCACCTTTAAGTTTTGGAAAATTCTCCAGCATGCTTTAAGAACTGAACTAAACTTCAGTATGGCCTATCATCCTCAAACTGATGGCCAATCCGAGCGGGCTATTCAGACACTGGAAGACATTTTGAGGGTATGTTCTATGGAATTCAATGTAGCATGGGACCAAAATCTTCCACTAGTTGAATTCTCTTACAACAATAGTTTCCACTCAAGCATCCGTATGGCACCATATGAAGACCTTTATGGAAAAAGGTGTAGAACACTGGCGTGTTGGGATGAAGTCATTGAGATAAAGCTGCTAGGACCTGAATTGGTTGAGGAAATGGGGGAGAAGGTAAAGACCATTCAGCAGCATATCAAGGCAGCCCAAAGTCGACAGAAGAGTTATGCGGATAACAGTCGATGAGACCTGGAGGTCAAAGTAGGAGACCGGGTATTTCTATGCATATCTCTATGGAATAAGGTCATGCGGTTTGGGAAGATTGTAAGGATATGTCCCTGGTATATCGGCCCCTTTGAGGTCCTTGATCGAGTCGGAGCTGTGGCATATCGACTGGAACTTCCAACAACCTTATTGAAGGTACATGGTGTCTTTCATGTATCCCTCTTAAAGTAGAACATACCAGACACTTCACATGTACTCTCTTTAGAGGTGGTACAGTTGGAGGATAATCTTTCCTATGAGAAGCAGCCGGTGAAAATTTTGGATCATAGAGACAAAGTTCTACACAACAAGACTACTCATCTGGTCAAGGTACTATGGAGAAACCATAAGTACGAAGAGGAAACTTGGTAACTGGAGGAATCAATGAAGGAGAAGTACCCCCACCTGTTCTTGGCCTAGATTGTAAATGAAATTTCGAGGGCGAAATTTTTGTAAGGAGGGGAGAATGTAATGACCCAATAGTTTTTTAAAGGAAAATACTTTCTTATAAATATATCACAATCACATTAACTACTAAGTGCTATGAAACCCTTAAAACATAATTTAGTCACTTCTGTGATGTGAATTTCAAAAATCTGACATACACAGTCGCGATCAGTAAGTTATTTAGAGTCCAATAATAAAAAACATAATTTTTGGTGAATAGTAACCTACCCTTATGAATAGTAACACAACCTTATGTATAGTGATATACCCTAATGAATAGTATCCTTGCCTATGATAATATATAAATAATATTCAAGTTGAATGTACAATATACCTATATTTTAGAATAAGTTAATGAATGTTTTAAAACTGGTTTTTTATAATAAATTATGATTTTAATTAAATATTAAGTTAATAATATTTAGAAAATTAATTTTGAAAAATGGACTTCATTTTTGGATTCTACACGTCGAAAAATGGTTACGGTTAATTTTTTGGATTTTTCTGAAACGCTTTATTTTTTGATGAATACTAAAATACGGTAATTTGTTGTATATATACTTTATAAGATAAATAGACTATTCCTAGAATCATGGTTGATGTCACCACCCTTAATCCGAATTCACATGATAAATTTACTATTCTTCATCATGGAATACTTACTATTACTTGTCTTCTGAAGAAATAATAAACTAATGAGTTTTATATTAATAAATCCCCTCTCTCCTCCACTATAAAAACCCCCTCTCACCCCCTCTTCCAATCACTCCTCTCAAGCCTTGTGCCTTCTCCAAATTCTGTACAAATACTATCCCAACTTCCTCTCACACGTCCAAAAAGCTTTTGTCTCATTAAAAGACCAAAACCTCTCCCTTAAGGAGGTTCTCATGGATGTTTGGTTCAAGAGGTAAATTCCTCTTTTCAATTCTTTGTCTTTCCTTTCATGTTCATTTGTTTTATTTTTCTATTACCTCTATTTATCAAAATTTTGTGATGAATCTAGTAACTTATATGTACTAGAATGTTTTCATGATAGTGAAATAATTTATCATCATCTCCCCCTTTTTACCTTCTTTTATACTAGTAGCAAGAACACTATCCGAGATGTGTCACTTTTTCACATTCAAGGACGACGGAATTTCGATTTATTTTATCATTATAAATTGTGGTCATGAAACCATTATTGTTATGGTTTAATGAGATTATTATATATATTATAACCTATTTAATATTCTCTAATCCCTTTGTTCAAATGGTGTTAGGTTATAAAGAAAAATGGGTTCGTTGTAATCAAAACCAACAAACTAACCGAAACAATTACCATTAAAGTTATATATGATAATTAATCCTCTTTCCACGTAACCAAGTTATATAAATGACCAATAACACCTATTTATGTTTTTAATAATATATAATTTCAATTCTGGAGATTTACATTCATTCCAAATACTTAAAAACAAGTGAATTGTAGATAAAAATAAAGAAAATGAACACTCTGAAGCAACAGAATTCAACACAATAACTTATCAATAAGAACATAAATGAACTAAAATGAATTATGATCAAATAAATACATGTATAACAGGTTATGAAATAAGTTATTAATAAGTATAATTTCATATTCCATGAGCTTAATTACAAGATCGTAACACGTTCGGAGTTAAGGTAAGTGTTTTTCATCTCACATCCTTTTTCATGAGATTTTCCATATTCACTAGTAATACTTTTGTATAGTATATGTGTACTGACCATTGATGTAACATATCATGAATATCTTTATCTTCATGTTATTAACTCTATAATTTTTTTTATTAATTTTGGGGCATATTAATCATTTGATTACAAAGTGTAAGGGTTTTCCGCCCGAACTTCAATTTTCATTCGGGATACTTTCATTGTCTAATTACCTCAATGAAATTCTTATGTATTGTTATATACTCATCATATATTCTGTGTGAGTATCATATATATGTTTACAAACCAGAACCTTTCCTTAATTTATGAATCTTTACATGTTTTTAAAATAACCTTTCAAAACTGCTTCCAAAATACAAGCCGGATTCAAGGGAATTTCTCAAATTCTTACCTACATTCAAGGGCACTCTATAATCGGTTTTGGGAAACCATTATCATTATAAAATCACTCATTTCATTATTAAAATACTATATTACTTCACTTATGGTTTTATACAAATATTTTTCCAAAATAAATATTCTTTTCAAAATAAAAGAGTATTTATCTTTAGAATTGCTTAATGATTTTATAAGAGTGTCTTCATCTAATTCAACAATCTTGTTGATTCCATGGTATTATTGAGTTTTAATCATTTATGAAGTCATCTACCATATTTGAATTAATGGTTTATGACTAACTCTATTTTGGATAATCTATCCTAAAACCATTCACCATATTATTCCGAATGGTTAGTGTTTTATGTTTAATGATTGGGGAAAGATAGTTACATTTCATATGATAGTTTCAATATGAATGTATATGTTGTTTATGTTTATCCATGGTCATATGAGGAATTCATTGGACTTATTATGTGATGGGTGGGGCCCATTATAGTCCCTCTATGCATCGGTAGGTCTCATGAGACAAATAGTCGTGGAATTGGCCGAGGCCTTTCCCAATGTGATATGGATTTTGGCCGAGGCCTTAATCATTAGAAATCTTGGTCAAGGCCTTGAAAAAATGTTTCAGAATGTCTGACATTATGCATTGCATCATTATGAGTTCGGCTATAGATATTCTATGTGGTTATTCTATTAGTAGAATACCCATGATTATGTTTTATTATGGCATTATTTACTCAGCTCATTTTCCTACCATAATGTGTTCATGTTTATTATTAAAGGCATGTGTTTTCAATTATTCACCATGTCTAATGTTTATATTATCTTCTGCTATATTGCTTACTATTACTGAGTTTTTGAGCTCACCCTTTATTATGTTTCATTTTCTCAGGGAAATAGGAATTCAATTATGAATGACATGCTGAAATAACCTAGGAGTTATAGAAGTTGTCTTAGGAGTTTATATGTTGTTTTTCATTTCAAGTTGTAATGATGAACTTATGTATGTATCTTATCTCCAATAATACTAAACTTCTCGGTCCTTCGGGATTCGCATTCCTTTCATGTATGCCAATGTAATCAAATAAGGCACCGGCTCCAGGCAACTGGAGTCGGGTCTTTACAATGGCACTTCCAGATCTCTAGGAACGTAAAACCCAGTTAGAGGAAATGGAGAATAAAGGGTTTATTTGTCCAAGTACGACCCCATAAGAATCTCCAGTGTTTTTTAAAATAATTATAAAATATATTTTAATTTGTGTGTTGATTATAGGAATATGAATCGAATGAAATTTATGAACTGGTACCCTCTTCCATGAATCTGTGACCTTTTTCTCTAGATAAGGGGTGCTTCTGGGTTCTATAAGATTTATTTAAGATCAGGTTATCATTGTATGATAGATAGGATCTGTGATATACCACTAACTAACTTCAATAATAAATATCTTTTTTTTTGAGTTTTCAGGATTCTATTAGGGTAGAATAATATTCCAATAGTTTTTATGGCCTCGATAAACTTAATATTCCACCCGTACCTAGATAAGTTTGTATTTTTATTTTTGTATGACATCTTGGTGTACTCCAAGACTCTCGAAAATCATCCTAAACATCTTGAAATCTTTCTGAGTATAGTATGAGGGTACAGTCCATACACCAAGATATCTAAATTTAATTTAGGTATTGAAAAGGCTCATTTCTTGGGTCACTTATCTTTGAGGGAGTTTCATCCATAGACCTAAAGAAAGTGGAATATGTTGTGTCTAGAAAGAAGAAAAATAATATTTTCGATGTCTAAAGTTTTCTAGGTTTGGAAGGCTATTATAGGAGGCTGATCAAAGACTTCCACCTTTTCAAAGAACCACTATTAGGCTTATAAAAGAAGAATATAATGGTTTATTGGTACAAAGAATGTGATAATTACTTCCTAAAGTTAAATAAGTAATTGAATTATACACCCATTTTGATCCCACCTAATCCAGGTAAGAAGTATACCATGTTTTTAGGTGATTTCGGTATTAGGCTTGGGAAAATGTTGATGCAGGATGATCGGGTTATTGAATATAGGTCACGACAGTTGATGCCTTATGATTGAAATTACACCCACACACGATCATGAACTGGATGTAGTGGTTTATGACTTAATGTGTTAGTGGAATTACTTGTTCAAAGAATGGTTTACTATTTATAATGATCATAAAATTTTTAAGTACATCTTCTCCGAGCATGATAGGAACCATCAACGGTGATGATGTGTTGAGTACATGTGTTCCTTGGATTTTGAGCTGGTGTACATGTAGGAAAGGGGAATAGTGTTTTGGATGGTTTGGGGTGGCAGACTCAAAACTTGGTTGTTTAGGAATATTGTTTTTAGTTGTTGGTGATGGAATTGGTTGTTGAGATGTATCTAGTAGAATAGAATGGTCAAGGTAAAATGACCCTTGCATATTTGGCAGTTGAGTCCACACTTCTGGGTAAGACCAAGGATAGGCAGTATGAGGATCTGAAGTTTTTGGATTTGATTTAATGTCATGAAGGTGGGGATCCACCATCCAATTATAATTTTAGTGGGTATGATATCATTTATGTCTGTGGCTCTATGGTCCTGCCAACTTGTATACCTGAAGATTCGATGCGTGAGTTCCATGATTCAAAGTGGGCAATGAATTCTGGTCACTACCACAAAACTGGGCAAGGCCAGCGCCACCCCTTTATCAGCGCTAACGAAAAAGAACTCATGGGGGGGGGGGGCTTTATCAGTGCTAAAAAAAGCACTGACAAAATTCCCCCTTTATCAGCGCTTTTTTAGCGATGATAAAGTCCCCCCCTTTATCAGCGCTTTTTTTAGTGCTGATAAAGGGACCCCCTTTATCCACGCTTGTTTAGTAGCGCTGATAAAGGGGGGGCCTTTATCAGCGGTTTTAAAAAAAAGGGCTGGTAAAGGGTCAAATTCAAAAAAAATTAAAAAATATATTAATATATAAATATAGTTATGTAGTTATATTGATATAAATATAATATATAATTTTTAAATATATTTTAGATAAGTATAAATGTACATTTACACTTAATATACTTAATATATAAGATATTTAGTGAAAAAGGATTCTTAAAAAATTAAAAAAAATATTTTTAATTAATAATTTGATAATTATTATGGATTAATAGTAATTTAATAACCATTGGAAGAACACAAAAATTAAAAAAAATAAAAAAAGATCCAAATATGTTGAAAACACAACTCAAACTTCAAACGGACGTAACTTTTGATCCGTGTGTCCGTTTGAGCTCTACCACATATCAAATCGAATCCTGCGATGAGCTCTACGTTACTGTGACCGTAAAAACCCCATTCAAAATTTTTTCGAAGCCAAAAGAGGCCCATAAGGCCTCCAAAACTGAGTTTTTAGTCGGGGTACCCCGTTTTTTTAACATTTTGTGGATTTCCAACCTCATTTAAGGGGGTATTATTGGATTTTTTTGGTGGGGACTGAATTTATTCCAATGTATTACATTCATATTGATATTATGTCTTTGAAATTTTACCATTTTTTATAATGCACTGCTATTTATAATCAAATTTATAACTATATGTACATATTTTTTATATATTCACACCTAAAAATTAATTTTTTTAAATAAATAATTAAACATATTTACATATAAAATATACTAGATTTATCTAAATAATAACTAATATCCATTTTATTTAAAATCCAAATATATGAATATTTATATAACTACTATATATAAATATAACTATATATATATAAATATAACTATATATATATTAATATAACTATATATATTAATATAAATATATATTACTGTATGAATAAATATAACAATATATATATATATATAAATAAATAGATGTATCATGAATAAGAGAAAAAATCAATATAGGGTAGTGGAAAAGGCTTTAGGTGCGCATGTGGGAGGTCTTGAGATCAAATCCGGGTGGAGGAAAGGGCGCACGCGCAAGGGTGATTTAAAGGGCTAGTGCTGATAAAGGGTGTAGGCGGTGCGGGCGGTGTTGGATGTGCGGGAAAGAGCTGATAAAGGGGGGCTCAAGCACTGTAAAAATCCCCCCCTCCCCCCATGAGATTGGTAGTATTTTTTTTATTTTATTTTTTATTTTTTTTTACTTTTATCAGCGCTAAAAAAATCACTGATAAAGGGGAACCCACCCCCCTTTATCTTCGCCAGCATTATCAGCGCTTTTTTAGCGCTGTTAATGGCCATTTTTAGCGCTGATAAAAGCCATATTTGTAGTAGTGGGTATAATCAAGATGTATCATGATCTTCATAGAATGTAGTGGTGGATAGAGATGAAGAAAGAGGTCATAGGTTTTGTAACATGATTTTATACATGCTAGTATGTGAAGTCCAAGAAACATCGACATGGTGGTTTGATAGAGCCTTTGCCTCTCCCAAAATGGAAATGTGATGATGTGATGATCGATTTTTTGGTTGGTCTTATGAGGATTTCTTAGAAGAATAATGCAATCTAGGTAACTGCTTATCAATTGACCAATGTGTACCATTTCTTAAAAAATTTAGAGACCTTAATTGTTTAATAGTTAGGAAAGTTGTACATTCAAGAGATAGTACAGTTTCACAGGGTTCCATGAAATATAGTTTTAGATCAGGATCCTTATTTTAATTTGCACTTGTGGATGGGATTTTTTGAAGGCTCTTGGTATGTAGTTGTTTTTTATTATGGATTTCCACCTGAAGATGAATGGGAAATCATAGAATATTATCCATCTATTAGAGGTCATATTGAGGGCATGTGTCCAAGACATTGGTAGATCGTGGGAGAAGCACTTAACACTGGTTGAGTTTTCCTACATCAATAGTGGCCAATATACCATATAGAAGGCTCTGTATGATGATCTCTATGGGAGGACATATAGATCACCATTATATTTTATGTAGGCTAGGTAATTTTAGTAATTGGGAT
The DNA here is from genome assembly GCA_963277665.1 of Viscum album. Lineage (NCBI taxonomy): Eukaryota > Viridiplantae > Streptophyta > Magnoliopsida > Santalales > Viscaceae > Viscum > Viscum album. The sequence goes on from OY728138.1 coordinate 1,203,582,126, forward strand.
TAATTTTCATACAAGAGACATTAGAACAAGTTTATTTTATTTCTAAGCATACGACTATGGATTATAGTAGGAAAAAATCTTATACTGATTGGTGTTGTCAACCTATAGAATTTTTGTTGGGTGATTGGGTGTTTCTTTGTTTTTCATCATGGTTTAGTCACCGTTATATTCAGAAATAGGGTAAGTTGGCTCTTAACTACATCAGGCTGTTTGAGATTGTGGAGTGGATCAAAGTAGTTGTGTAAAGACCCGACCCAGTTGCTCGAAGTCGGTGCCCTATTACAATACATTGGCCTGATTAAAAGAAATTTGTATCCTGAATGAAATGATAGTTTAGTAGATTTTGGAAATAAGATAATATATATATTTAAACATTACATCAATAAAGGAAATACAGATGTAATTAATTCTATTAGGAACATCTTTTCCTCCTAGATTATGCTTGCAAGTCACTCATAACTTACTTATTCGTATCCTGGGTAAATTAAACATAAGAAAGGGGTGAGATAAAAATCTCAGTAAGAGTAATAAATACATAGTAAGATAACTTAAACATAAAAATTAGCCATGGTGAATAATTGAAAACGCGTGCCTTTACAAATAATATACTTGAACACATTATGACCGGAGTATGAACTGAGTAAATAATGTCATAATAAAACATAATCATGGGTATTATTCTAGTCGAATAACCATATTAACATTCAATTACTAAATTCATAATGAGAAAAGTTCATATGCTGGACATTTTTGAACATACCCTAAAGGCCTCACCAATGATGTCTAAAAATGATAATGGCCTCAGCCAAAACTGTATCTCAAAACGAGCAAGGATTCAACCAAGTCCACATCTATTTGTCTCATAAGAAATATCGATGCATCGGGGGGGCTATAGTGGGCCCCAACCATTAAATAATACATCCAATTATTTACTCATATGAGCTGGAAAAAACAAAAACAACATATACATTCATATTGAAACTAATATATGAAATGTAAATAATTTTCCCCGAACATTAAGCATCAACACTAACCATTCAGAGTAAATTGGTGAATGGTTTTAGGATAGAACATTCACAATAAAACTAGTCATGAACCATCAAATTAAAAATTATAGATGACATCCTAAAATAATTATCCCAATATTACATAATAATCAACAATAATGTTGAATCATATGAAAATACTTTTAAAAAATCATTGAGTAATTCTTGAGATAAATACTCTTTTGTTTTGAAAAGAAGAGTTATTTTGGAAAAGTCTTTGTAAACAACCAAAACCTAAGTATATAGTATTTTTATAAAAAAATTATTGATTTTATTAAGATAATGGTTTCAAAAAAATAGATTATATTTTTCTCTTGAAAATTGGTAAAAATTTGAGAAATTCCATTGAATAGGGCTTGTATTTCAGAATGAATCTTGAAAGTTACTTTTAAAATGTGAAAATCTCCAAAAAAAAATAAGGATGGATTATAGTTGGTAATTATATATATAACACTCACATAGAATACATGAGGAGTACATAATAATACAAATGAATTTCATTATGGTAATTAGACAATAAATGTAACCCAAATGAAAATGGGGGTACAGGTGAAAAAACCCTTACCTTAAGTCCAAATGTTCTCCTCTCTTGAACTTATGGCCATAGAATATGAAATAATTATTATTAATAAATTAATTCAGAACTTATTAAACTTTTATTTATTTTATCATGATTTTATTAAGTCTATTATATCCTTATTGATTGGTTATAATATTAAATTTTGTTGTTCCAGAGGGTTCATTTTCTTGATTTTTATAACTAGTTCACTTAATTTTAAGTAATGGAGTTCATTTGGAATGGATTTAAATATTCTAGATTTAATTTTCACATTAATTATGAAAATAAATAGGTTTTAATGGTCATTTTTATTTATTTATTAAAAAAGTTTTCCTTATGACTTTTCCATTCCTTCATCCTTTGAAAATCACAAACACCTTATCTTAAGACAAATTTTATTTTCCCTAACAATTATCTTAATAAGGAAAATTTTCCATCCCCAAGGAAATTTTATCCGTACCTATTTTTTCATTGTTTATTCTATATTTTATCAATTTCTGACTTTTTCTCTAAGGTCTATCAATCAGTTTCACATCTAAAACCTCAGAATCCTATAAATCCTTTGTTTTAGAGTGTTCTGTTTTTAGATTCATATTTTAGGGTTTGAATTCAGATTCCAAATTTTCTAAAATCTAGACTCCAAATTCTCTAAAATTTAGACTCAAAATTCTATAAAATTCGGACTCTGAATTCTATAAAATTTAGATTCCAAATTCTCAAAATTCAGACTCCGAATTCTTGGAAATTCATATTTCGAATTCTCTGAAATTCAGACTCCGAATTCTTAGAAATTATGACTCTGAATTCTTCATAATTCTGGATCTGAATTACTCAGAATTTAGATTCCTAATTTATTAGAATTAAGAATATGAATTCTTTAGAATTCAGAATATGAGTTCCTCAGAATTCAAACCCCGAATTCCTTATAATTCATACTCGAAATACCAAAAAATCAGACTCTGAATTCTAAATTCCTCTTAATTTAGTTTCTGAATTCCTTACAATTAGGACTCTGAATTCCTTAGAATTACGAATCTCAATTCCTTATAATTCAGACTCTGAATTCTTTAGAATTTGGACCCTAAATTCAATAGAAATTAGACTCCTAGTTTTATAAAATTCAGGTTCCAAATTCCTTGAAAAACATAATCCTAATTTTTATGATTTATAGTCTCCAAGTGTTTATTTTCTTATACTCTGAACAATATTTTTCTTTAGACTCAGGAAAATTGGTTTTGGTCCAACAACCATATTTTTTTACCCCTGTTATAGTTATGAAACAATTTCGTACAATCTCTTTCTAACTAACCATTGTTTAACTAACACGTGTACAGGTCCCTCAAAGATTCATGGAAAAATATGACCGCTGGAGGAGGGAGACGACTATTGATGAAATACCTATAAATAGGAGCTCATTTGAATGAGCTAATAACAATTGAGAACTAATCCATCAATCTAGAGATTACATGTTGCTGAAGTAATTTCTTTAGAGAGATACTCTCATACCTTGTGTGTATTGAATATCTTGTTCAGCTTGCTTTGTAAGACTCTAATTGTTGTTGCGTACAATCAAGGACTTCCAAAGATAAGAAGATGGAGGTGAAGACTACTTTAAAGTTTGATTACTTCCGTGGATAAGAAAACAGATGGTATGACTACATTAATGTTTGAGGGTTTTTATGGATAACAAGACAGATTCCGATATTTCATTCGAGGGCTTACCCTGGTGTGGGTAAAACAGAATTTATTGAAAGGATAAATCAAGGGAACTTTAACCACGGTTTTTGGATACCCAACTATTTGGGTTAAAGATTTCATACTTGTTACTTGTTTTATTTCAAGTTTATTTTCTGTTGTATTTTGATAAAGGAAGAAAATATAACCTTCTTATACTTTCTGGTTTTTTATGTACTCTAATTAATAAGATTGTATGCGCTTTATGGTTGAATTTTTTACTTGTAAACTTTTATTAAGTTTCGTTTCCGGAACCATATTTTTGAAACCTAAAATGTTTGTAGAACTAAAAGTGGTCTTGTGAATTTAACTTGTTTAACATTGTTAATCCTATTTTTACTTAAGGTTAAAAATGAAAGTTTTTAAACCTAAAATTCACCCCCTCTTGTAATTGAGCATCTATATTCATATTTTGATTCTAAAATTTCTATCATAGGAGGTATCTGAAATACTTATATTCACATATAAGTTTTCTTACTCATGTTTTCATTTTTCTAAATATATTAATCTTACTTAGGTTTTTTATCTTTGTTTACAAACTTTTACTATTAACAGGTTTTTGGGTAAAAATATTTTCTTTTAGATAGTAAGAATGAATGTTGGTTTGATTGATAATATAAATCCTACTAGACCACCTATATTTAATGGGAATGATTATGAATATTAGAGAAATCGTATGAAGACTTTTTTTATTAATACTAGAGTGGACAACTTCGTTATGCTTAATTGAGATTACAGGATTCCTGATAAGGAAGTCGGAACTTTTACTAATCAAGAAAAGTCAGAATATCTACTAAACTACAAGGTACTCAATACTCTATTGTGTTCCATGACCAAAAAAAATATATATTCATATTTCTTCTTGTGAAGCTGCAAATTGTATTTGGAAGAATCTATAGGTTACTAAATTTGGTACATCCAAGGTTATAGAAACTAAAAGAACTGTGCCTAGAGTAGAATATCATGGATTTAAATTTCCGTATGGAGAACTAGTGTGCAAGGTACAACAAAGGTTTATGACTATTTTTAACATTTTACAATCCATGGGTGAGAAAGTTTAAGATAATGATGCACTTTTATATAGGATTATAGATATCATGCATCATGATTAGGAATCTAAGAGAACAGTTATTGAGGAGAATTGGAAAGTATCTCAAATTACTCTTGATGAGATTTTTGGAACTCAACTTCAACATGAGAAAATAATGAAAATAGATTCTCATTTAAATGAGAAGAACAATAAAAATGGAGGTGTAACCTTAACTACTACTAAATTCAAGACTCCTAAAAGGGTTACAAGATCCAAGTCAAAGAAAGTCACTATTTTATCTGAATCTGGAAAAAATGAACATTCTGAGAATGAGTTAGCTAATCTTGATCAAAGGATGAACATGATAGTTTGAAAGAAAGACATTCATAATAGATTTAAGAAGAAATAACGAAAAGAAAAGAAAGACTCTGAAGTCACATGTTATGAATGTAAAAGAGGAGGGCATATAAGGCTAGATTGTCCTACGCTTAAGAGAAAGGATAGAAAGGAAAATAATTCTAAGAGAAATAGAAAGAAGTATTACCAGAATAAAGATAAGAATTTTTTGAAATCTAATGACACATGGAGTGCCAGTGGTGGAGACTCTTATGATGAAACCTCAGAGTATGAATCTTCTAGTCAGAAGAATCTTGGTTTACTAGCCATATTACCCATTGAAAATCATTGTCTAATGGATAAGGTACACAATGCTGAATCTATAAACATTATTTCCTTAAATTTTAATTATAGTGATAATAATATTATGAATCTTCAGATGAAGAATAATCTTCTGATGAAGATAATACATTACCTACTTAAGAAGAAGTTTCTAGGTTTTCTAAGCTTCTTCTAAACTCAAGAAAAAACTTGATAAGGAAAATTATACAATTTCTATTCTTACTAAAGAAGTATTAGATCTTTCTAAAAATCTTGATATGAAAATTTATAATTTTGAAAGTATTTCAAAAAACCTTGAGGAATTTAATTCTGATAAGGCTAAACTTTCTAAGGATCTTGAAAAATTAATTTCTAAAAAAATATTTTAGAGACTAACTCTAGTGAACAAACTAATGTTTTGATGATAAAAACTTAGTTATTAAACTAAAGTCAGAAATATTTTCCTTGAGAATGTTTTTGTCAAACTTTACTTTAGGTAAGGAAGACATTGATAAGATGTATTCCCAAATTCATCCTCTAAGGAATAATTCTAGATTTGGTTATACTCATTCTAAACTAGTTTTTAGAAATAACTATTTTGTTTCTCAAAGTGCTCCTTTCTGAACTAAATGTTATTGTGGTGTACATTGAGTAAAAAATTTTTCTTTAAATAAAACTCAGTCTTTAGGTTTTCATAAAGCCTATTTTTCTAAAAACATATCGATACCTAAAATCTTGCTTTCTGAAGTTTCTGGATCCAAGAAAGTTTGAATTCCAAAAGTCTAACACTCTTATCTTTGTGAAAATAAAGAAATTACCTACTAAAATACATAGTACATGCATAGTAGATGTTCCCAGCATATGACTGGTAAAAATACTTCTTTCAAAGATTATCAAGATGAAAGGAGGAAAAGTATATTTCAGAGATATTTCTAAGGGGTAAATTATTGGTATAGGTAACATTGTTCTTCTTGGAAAAACTTTGATTTCAATTTTTTTATTTCTTAAGGGTCTTAATCACAACCTTATTAGCATAAGTCAGTTTGTGATGAATGTTACCTTGTGAATTTTAGGAATAATGAATGTTTAATACACAATTACAAGGAAGAGTTTATTCTTTCAGATAATAGGCAAGAGAATGTATACACACTAAACATATAAGACCTTAGGAGACAATACCTACCTTGTTTTAGTGTAATGTAATATCATTATTAGTTATGGTATAGAAGATTAGGACACTGTAACCTTATTAACCTTTGATAACTCTCTAAGAAAAGACTATTTAAAGATCTACCAAAACTTAGATTTGATTCTTCAAAAGTTTTTGATCCTTATCAATTTAGAAAGCAACATAAATCATGTTTTAAGTTAGTCAGTAAAGTCTCAACTGCTGATGCAATACAGTTGGTGCATATGGATCTTTTTGGTCCAACACAAACTATAATAATTGGAGGCAAATATTATGTATTTGTTTTAGTTTATGATTACACTAGATTTACGTGGGTCTATTTTCTAACAAAGAAATATAAATCTTTATATTATTTCAAAATCCTTATAGCCCAAGTTAAAAATAAGAAAACCCTTCCATTGATAACTATTCATAGTTATCAAGGAGGAGAATTTCAAAATTCTGATTTAGAAACATTTTTTAGTATAAAAGGAATTGTTTATAACTTCTCAGCACCAAGAACCCCTCAATAAAATAGTGTTGTTAAAAGAAGAAACTGAATTCTTCAAGAGATAACAAGAACCATGTTGAGTGGATATTTGGTAGCCAAACATTTTTGGGTTGAAGCTGTAAGTAATGATTGTTATACTATAAATCAGGTATTAATTAGACCTTTTCTTAATAAAACCTCTTATGAGTTATGGAATGGTAGAAAACCTAGACTTTCCTACTTCAATGTATTTGGATGCAAAGTATTAATTCGGAATAATAAAGACAATTTACATAAATTCACACCCAAATATGATGAAATAATTTTATTGGGCTACTCCAGAACTTCTAAGGCTTATAGAGTTTTCAATAAAAACACTTGTACCATTGAAGAAATAGTACATGTTAAATTTGATGAAAATAATATGTTTGTTTTTAAACACCCTCAACCTATATCTACAGATGGGTTTTCAAAAACTGATTATCAACCCTTGATATAAGATCCTTATGAGTAAAATGTTCAAGAAACTTCTTCTGAATCCTTTACCCTAGAATATTTCCTACCATATGTTGATGAACAGGTTTTACAAAACCCAAATCAGTTGTTTTTTAAGAATCATCTCAGTGATATCATCATTGGTGATCTAAATCAACCTGTAAGGACTATAAGTTCTTTAAGGAATAAAGTAGAACATCTGGGTTTATTTTCTCAATTAGAAACAAAAATCACTGATGAATCTTTAGGTGATGATGATTGGATAAAAGCCATGCAAGATTTGCTAAATGAATTTGAAATGAATAATGTCTAGACCTTGGTTGGAATACCTATGGAAACATATGTTATTAGAGTAAAATGGGTCTTCAAAAATAAGTGTTATGAAAATTGAATCATAGTAATAAATAAAGATAGATTAGTTGTTAAGGGCTATAATCAATAAGAAATAATGGACTATAAAGAATCCTATGCTCTAGTATCTAGAATTGAATCTATTCGTATTTTACTTGCCTTTGATGCATTTGTTAATTTCATAATTTTTTAAATGGATATTAAATGTGCTTTCCTTAATGGTTATGTTCAATAGGAATTTTTTGTTGAACAACCTCTAGGTTTTGAAGATAAAAAACATCATGAACATGTTTTCAATCTTACCAAAGCCTTATATGGACTTAAACAAGCTCGTATAGCCTATTATGATAGACTTACCTGATTTTTATTACAAAATAATTATTTTAAGGGAAATGCGGATCCAACCCTCTTTATTAAGAAAGATAAGAAAAATGTTTTTATTCTTTAAATTTATGTTGATGACATTATATTTGGTTCAACTTAGCAATATTTAACTGATTCATTTGAGAATCTAATGAAATATGAGTTCGAAATGAGAATGATGGGTGAGTTGACATGTTTCCCTAGTTTTCAAATTTCTCAAAAACTAGAAGGGATTTATATATCCCAACATAAGTATATTTAATATATTCTTAAAAAGTGTGGATATGACAACACTAAGAGTATAAGTACTCCCATTGGTACCTCAAATTCACTTGATCTTGATGAAGCTAGGAAACCAGTGGATCAAACATAATTTTGAGGTATAATAGGAAGTCTACTATATTTGAAAACTATTCATCCAAACTTAATATTTTAAGTATTCTTATGTTCCAGATATCAATCCAATCCTAAGGTATCTCATTCAAAGGCAGTGAAAAGAAATTTTCACTACTTAAAGGGAACCATTGAGTTATGACGCTCTTATACTTCTGGAAATGATTTTGTTCTAAAAAGATTTTTTCGATGCTGACTTTGGTGGATGTAGAATTGATAGGAGAAGTACATCAGGAACTTGTCATATCTTAGGAGATTTATTAGTTTCTTGGTCATGAAAAAAGAAACACTCAGCAGAACATTCCACTACTGAAGCTGAATATGTAGTAGCTGGAAGTTGTTGGGCTCAAGTGTTGGGGATGCAACCCACACTCATAGACTATGGTATGAGTTTTACCAAAACAAAAATATTGTGTGATAATACTAGTGTCATTTCCTTATGTAAAAACCTTGAACATCACTCTCATACACAACTCATAGATATTAGGCATCAATTTCTTAGGGATCATACACAAAAAGAAGATATCATTCTTCAATTTATCAGAATGCAAGATCAACTTGAAGATATTTTCAAAAAATCCTTACCCTCCTATAGATTTGAATATATTGAACAAAAGTTGTGAATAATAACCATAAGGTAATATTATATATTAACTTTTTTTTGAAACTCATCTCCTTATAGTAAGAAACTCATTTTCATAGGGGGGGTACATTTTTATATTAGCAATATTTTCGAATTCAATTTTTTTCATTGTCAAAATTTTTGTTAGTAAAAAAAATTTCGTAGTCAAAATTTTTGTAATCAAATTTTTCGTAATCTTTTTTTTATTTAAAATTTTCCGGAATCTAAAGTTCTTCAAGAAGTATATTCCTCATTGTGAATAATCTTTCTAGAAATATAAAAGATATGTTTCCTTTCTTAAATCTTTGGAATAATATTTTTACTTGTTGGTATTTCTATTTTGTTTAATTATTTTTTTTCAGATTCACTTTTTCTTAAATATGAATGTTTAACATAAAAACCTCAAAAGATCAGAATCTACTTTCGTCTTGGATCCTAATGAAGAAAAATATCTAATGATAAAGGCTAATGAAAATCTTCAAAATAATGAAAAATAAAATAAGCAAAGGAAGAAGATGTATGAGGATGAGATAGTTCAATCTCTTTTCAATGCTGCTGAGAAAGTTTCTGAACAACTTCAAGTACTAGAATCATTTTTGAATGAATCACTTACTGAGACTCTAGAAAAAAAGGTGGTGATTTCTAATCTAGAACAAGAAGAAGAAATTGTTCAGGAAGAGGAAGAGGAAATAGAAGAAGAAGAACATGATAAAGAAGGGTATGACACAGATGATGTCATAAACCAAGTTAAATATTACCATGAGAAAGAAATTCCCTCTATAAAATTATCAATCTGGACTTCTCAAGATGAATCCTAAAAACTTGTTACTTTTAGGAAAGAAGATGAGGTTCAGGAAGAAGTAAACAAACCTTCTGAAGAAGAAAGCAGTAATCATGATTTCATTCATCTGGACGATCTAGAGGCTGATGCTAAGAAAGGGGAAGTTAAGGAAGATAAAATAGTCCAGTTATCTGATAGTGATTAGGAATCACCCAAACTAGAATAGATCATTTAGATAGATGATAAGGTAAACAAGGTTTTTGTCCATACACCCAGTAAGTCTTTAGTAAAAAAGAAGGATGTTGGTACTTTATCGAAGAGGAAATCTGAAGAGTTAGAAAAGGAATATTCACAAACCAAACACTCAGATTTGGAATCATCCTCCCTTGGATATGATTTTGTGGTACAATATTTAAGAGTTGGTTGGTACTATTCCTTTGTTTCAGAATATTGAATCAAGATTCCAGTTGCTTCAGCATTTGTTCAATCAGAAATTAGATTCAATTTCTATGCTTATGGAAAGTTTGTAGATCTTGAGGCAGATTTCAAATCTTTTCTCATTGGTTATGAGGCTCATAAAAATCTTGAAAAAAGATAAAAGTTGGTCAAGGAAGACAGTTGAAGACCTGAGAGCTTTTGATGTATTTCAAGATAATTTCAAAGATGCCTTTGACATCGAAGATGGCATGATTAATGATCTTACTAAGATATTTGAGGAAAAGATGACTCTCGAATAGATAAATCAGAAGTAAGAAGTCAAGGACTTAAATGGAAAGATTAATTATGTGGCCATGAATTGGAAGAGGGAAAATGATCTCAAAATTGAATTTGAAGAGAACCTTTTTAAGCAAGTGTTTAATGCTCAAAAAGAATTTCTTAATGATCAGGAAGAAAAAATTAGAGCCTTTGAGAATAAAAGTGAAGATCGGGATCTGTTTCTTAAGCGTATAGAGGAAAAAGAGATAATGAATATAAAAACAATTGTCAAGAAGCTGATGCCGAAAGAGAAAGAAGGATAATTTTTCCAATTCCGGTCTTTTTTTGTATTTATTCCTTGTACAAATTATTTCAATCTTAATGATATTTTGGTTGTTCTCTATATATTTTCATGTTTAATACTAATTTTTTAGGTACCATTTTTTCCATTCCCTCTATTCCTTTTTGAAAATCACAAAGGGGGAGAAAGGAATGATAAAAAGAATACTAAGAAAGAAGATATTTTCCTAAGTAAGGGGGAGTTTATCTAAGGGTAAGTTCTTATTAAAAAAATGTTTTCATATGCAAAGAAAATTTAAAATCTCATTTAGGAAATCAAGAATAAGATCCTTATTGATTTCAAAGCTTAAGGGGGAGTTAGTCATATTCAATTTGATCCATAAGTAATGGGAGATACATTTTTATTTTCAAAGTCCTTATATTCTTTTTCATAAGTATATTTGTGATTTCCAAAAAGGTGGAGATTGTTGAGTCGGTAAGGTTTCCATATGAATTTTCCCTTCCTTCAAATTTTGTCAATCAAAAACACCTTATCTTAAGACCAATTTAATTTTCCCTAAAAATTATCTAAAAAATGAAATTTTTCTTTCCCCGCAAAAATTTTATCCTTACCTATGTTTTTATTGTTCATTCTATAGTTTCTCTATTTCTAAATTTTTTCTATAAAGTCTAAAAATCGGTTTCACATCTAAAATTTTGTAATCCTATAAATCCTTTGTTTTAGAGTATTCTGTTTTTAGATTCTAATTTTAGGGTCCGAATTCAAATTCTGATTTCTCTGAAATTCAGTCTCTGAATTCTCTGAAATTCAAACTTTTAATTCTCTGAAATTCAGAATTTTAATTCTCTGATATTAAGACTCCAAATTATTTAAATTTCTTATTCTGAATTCTATGAAATTCAGAATTTGAATTATCTGAAATTCAGACTTCAAATTCAAAAGAATTTAGACATTTAATTCTTTAGAATTAAGATTCCAAATTCCTCAGAATTCCAGTTCCAAAATCTTTAGAGTTCCGATTCGGAACTCCTCAAAATTAAGACTCTGAATTACTTAGAATTCAAACTCAGAATTCCTCATAATTCAGACTCTTAATTCCTCAGAATTCAGGTTCTGAATTCCTTAGAATCAGGACTCTAAATTCTTTAGAATTAAGACACCAAATTCCTTATAATTCAGACTCCAATTTCCTTAGAATTCTGACTTCAAATTCATTGTAATTAAGACTCTGAAATCTATAGAATTCAGGTTCTGAATTCCTTGAAAAACAGAATCCAGATTTTTATGATTTATATTCTCCATGTGTTTGTTTTATTAGACTACAAAAAAAATCCTTAGACTCCGGAAAATTGGTTTTGGTTAAGAAACCATATTTCTCTTACCCCTGTCATAGTTATGAAATGATGTCAAACAATTTGTTTCTAACTAACCGTTATTTGAGTAACATGTGTACAGGTCCCTCTGAGATTCAAGAAAAAATATGAACATTGGATGAGTGAGCTGACCATTATATAAATGCCTATGAATAGGAGCTCATTTGAACAAGCTCATAACAAATGAGAACTAATCCATCAATATAGAGATTACATGCTGCTGATGTAATTTCTAGAGAGAGAGAGACTCTCATGCCTTATGTGTACTGAACATCTTGTTCAGATTTCTTTGTGTGACTCTGATTGTTGCTCTGTACAATCGAGGACTTCCGAGGATAGGAAGACATAGGTGTCAACTACCTTAAAGTTCGAGTAATTTCGTGGATATAAATACATAGGTTCTGACTACCTTAAAGTTTGAGGGCTTGCGAGGAAAGCAAGACAGATTCTGATATTCCTATCGAGGGCTTACCCAGGTGTGGGTAAGACAATCTTTATTGAATGTATAAATCAAGGGACCTTTATCCATGGTTTTCGGATACACTACTCTTTGGGTTAAAGGATTTCATACTTGTTACTTATTTTGTTTCAAGTTTATTTTCCACTATATTTTGATAAAGAAAGAAAGTATAACCTTCTTATACTTTCTTGTTCTTTTATGTACTCTAATTAATAAGATTCTATACGATTTAAGGTAGAATATTTTCCTTGTAAAGTTTTATTAAAGTTTCATTTTTGGAACCATATTTTTGGAACCTATCATGTTTGTAGAACTAAAGAGGTCTTGTGAATTAACCTTGTTTAACTTTTTTAAACATATTTTTCCTTTAGGTTATAAATGAAAGTTTTTAAACATAAAATTCACGCCCTCTTGTAATTGAGAATATACATTCATATTTTGATCCTAAAATATCAACTGGTTACCTAGAATGAGGATGAATCATTAGATGAAATATGAATGACCTTCATTTAGATTATTTTAGTGGTATTTTGATTATTAGGAACTAGTTTGGTCATGTGATTTAATAATATGTATGTATACTGGTTCTTGAATATTAAGTAGGTTATAATACATATATTTTAGTCGGGTTCAACCATAAAAATAGTTTCATGACATGTAATGAAAGAGAAATTGAATAACAAAACTTCTTCGTTCATAAAGGTTGTAAATTGGAACCTCACAGACGATGATTTCGTTTGTACAATAAAAGAGAGAGAGATATAGAGTATGATATTGATTATGGTTATTATATTCACATGATATAACTCCAGTATATAGATTATACTGGATTCATCATGGTAATTTTTACATAGGAGTTGAGTAGAGGATAACAAAGAAAGATAAATTTAAATGAAACTAAATGAAAAGGAAAGAGGATGTACCTCTTGAAATAACCTCCTTGCGAACCTCCTTAAGGGAAGGGGTCTTGGTCTTTTGGAAAGACCAAGAGATCAAAAAAATGGGGAGTGGATAAGTAAGGGTATTTGGGTGGAGATTAGACAAGGAAAAATGATTGAGAGGAGCGAAGATAATAGGAAGTGAGGGAATTTCTATAGTGGAGGAGAGGAGTGGATTTTGAATATTTCATTTATTATTTAATTAATTCCCTCAAGACCACCAATAGTGTTGTTTCATGTGACCCCTAATAGTTATAAGTGCATGTGAGTTCAAACCTATTAGCATTACATCATCCTTAAATCATGTATGACCCAATAAATCATGTATTTACCATTTATCGTAAATTATCGTATTTTACTATTCACCCAAAATTCTTGTATTTTAAAAAAATACTTAAAATTCAGGCTAACCATTTTTCAACATGTACAGTTCCAAAATGAAATAGATTTTTGGAAAATAAATTTCTTAATTTTTTTAATTTAATTTCCAAATAAATCCATACTTTATTAAAAAAACAAATTTAATACTATAACTCGTTTTATAACACCTTTATAAATTAATCAAGTCCCATAAAATTATCTTATAACCATAAGACAATAAAGTGAAAATTTATGATTTAATTTTATGAAAATAAATTTCAATTTTAAATTAATAAATTAATCATAAAATTGTAATAAAATTATTTAGAACATACAAAAATACCAATACTTATACAATGATCATTTTTTTTACTTCAAAGATGTCAAGATTGTATTTACACATTCATGGGTGAAGTTTCTATTTTTTTGTCTGATTTTCTATTAATTACTATTCATATCTATTTTTAAGGGTATGTTACTATACATAAGGGTATGTTAGTATTCCCTGGAAAATAATATTGTCTTATTAGACAAAAAATATCTTACGAAATGCAATTGTGTATGTCAATTTTACGAAATTCAAATCACAGAGGTGAAAAAATTATGTTTATTGGATATGTCATAAAAAATGTGTGTTTTGTAGGGACTTAGTGTTTCATGCATTCAATTTTTATTTTCAAAACCTTGAGGTGTTACATTTGCTCCTCCTTTAAAAAATTTCCTCATCGAAATTCACCTAATGTTACCTCAAAAAAGATTTGGGTGGGTCTTCACCATAAAATCCTCAGGCTCCCATGTTTGCCTCCTTGAGTTTATGATTCCTTGAAAGTGTCTTTAACAAACAAGTATTCTGATTCCTCAACACTTGTTTTTTAGTTTCCAGAATCTGGATAGGCTCTACATAGTAAGATAGGTTAGGATCCAACAATATTCCATCAGAAGTGAGGACATGCATTGGGTCTGGAATGTACTTTCTCAGTAATGATACATAGAAAACATTGGTTACTTTAGACAGGCTAGGTGGAATAGCCAAATGATATGCAATAGCTCTAATTATCTCTAGAATTTCAAAAGGCCCAATGTACCTAGGGATCAGTTTCCACATCATTCCAAATCTTATAACACCCTTCCATGGAGATATTTTTATGAAAACATGATCTCCCACTTGAAACATCAAATTCTTCCTTCGATTATCATCATAGATATATTTTATACTTTGATCAACATTAATATGGCCTTAAATAGTGTTTACCTTCAATATTGTTTCCTCCAAAATCTCTGGTCCCACAAGCCTCCTTTCTCCAACTTCATCCCAACAAGTTGGTGTATGAAATCTCTTCCAATACAATACTTCATATGGTGTCATTTGAATACTTGAATTGAAACTATTATTGTACAAAAACTCCATTGAAGGTAATTTTTTATCCCACATACCATGTAATCCAAGTGAAATTGATCTCAACATGTCATTTAAGGTTTGGATGATTCTCTCTGATTGCCCACCAGTTTTTTGGTGGTAAGCAGTACTCAATCAAAGTTCAGTATCCAAATCTTTTTGAAGAATTTTCCGGAATTTTGATGTAAATCATGGGTCCGATAAGACACAATTGAGATATTTTCTCCATAAAGTCTCAAAACATCATTGTTATAGAGTCTTTCTTGGCACGCTAGTGGAAAATCCTTCCTTATTACGAGGGAATGGGTAGATTTTAAAAGTCGGTCCACAATTACCCATATCACATCATTATTCCTTGGAGTTTTGGGTAATCTAGTGAAAAAATACATGGTGATGTCATCCCATTTCCATGTAGTAATAGGTATAGGTTACATGACTCCTTTTGTATTTTTCCTTTTAGTATTCACTAGTTGAAAGACTAAATATCTTGATACATAATCCACAATTTCCCCCTATTATGTTATCCCACCAAAAATGTTCCTTAAAATATCAATACATATTAGTGATACCATATGTATAGAGAAATTATAACTATGGGAATCATCCAATAACTCCATTTTTTAGCTCGGGTATAGCCAGAACAAAAATCCTCTTCTTAAATTTTAGAACACCATCTTCACACACAAATTCGAAAATCGTTCCTCATTCACAACCATAATTTTCTTTTGAACATTCACTTTATCAAGCTGTGAAGCATTAATTCTTTTTAATAAGAATTTTTGGTCAACCAAATGAATAAGTAGCAAGGTTTCACCTTCTTTGACCATTCCCTTATCCATCCTCACTAGATCCATGTACAAATCATTTTGTTGAGAACTCCATGATCCTTCCCCCTCAATACATCATCTACCTTGTTTTCCTTTACTGGCTGGTAGTGTATAGTACAATAATAATCCTTGAGTAGTTCAAGTAATCTTTATTGCCTCGTGTTGAGTTCTTTCTGGGAGAAGATATACATTAGACTCTTGTTATCCGTATATATCTCGCATTTTTCTCCATAGAGATAATGTATCCATATCTTCAGAGAAATTATTACCACAGCTAACTCAATATCTTGTGTGGTATAGTTTTATCATGAAATTTTAACTACCTCAATAATAGGTAATAACTCTATCTTTATGCATAAGGAAACAACCAAGTCCTTTATTTAGTGCATCACAGTAGATTACAAACCCATCATTCCCCAATGGCTAGGTTAGGATCGTATAATTCACTAATCTCCTCTTAAACTCTTCAAAACAGTCCTCACATTCATTTTCCCATACAAACGTAACCCCTTTATAGGTAATTTTGGTCATTATGTTGGCTAAATGGGTGAATTTCTGAAAGAAATGCTGATAATAACTTGTTAAACAAATAAAACTACATACCTCAGTTTTGTTCATTGGAGTAGACCATTATTGCACAGCCTTTGTCTTCACAGGATCAACAAATATTCCATCTTTTGACATAATGTGTTCCATAAAGGAAACTAATTGAAGCCAAAATTCTCAGTATCTAAACATCCCATATAATTTATTTCTTCTAAGAGTCTTCAGAATAGTGTGCAAGTGATTTTCATGATCTTCATAGCTTTTGGATAATACCAATATATCATTAATAAATACCACCAAAAATCCATCAATATATTCCATGAAAACTCTATTCATTAGATCCATGTAAACAAATGGTGCATTAGTCAGTTCAAAAGGCATTATTATAATCTTGTAATTCCCATACCTGGTTCAAAATGTTGTTTTTTGAATGTCTTTCTTCCTCACAAGAAACAGATGATATCTAGATCAAAGATAAATCTTCAAAAAATATTGGGCTCCATGAAGTTGATCAAATAAGTCATAAATGTGATGTAGGGGAAACATGTTCTTTATTTTTATCGCATTGATCTCTCTATAGTCAATGCACAACCTCATAGACCCATCTTTCTTCTTAATGAAAAGAATAGGGGCTCTCCATAGAGAAACACTATGGAGAATAAATCATTTATCCCTAAATTTCTCTAGTTGTTTCTTCAGTTCCACTAACTCTATAGTTTCCATTCAATATGGGGTCTTGGATATGGGCCTTGAACTAGGAATTAAGTTAATGAAAAATTGAATTTCCCACTCTAGAGTATGTCTAAGTAAATCCACTAGAAAGACATCAACATATTCTTACACAACAGGTACATCATCTATTTGAACATTCTTATCCTCACCTATAGTTATTTAATTCCCTTCCTCCCAAATAGTTCGATTTATTAGAGATACTAGCGGTGGATCTAGATGATAATAAGATGGTGGTGTTTCTTCCCTAAAGATAAGGTATTCCACAATGTCCTCAAAAATTATAACCACCTTCTTCGTACAATAAATTTTCGCATCATGGTTCAAAAGAAAATGCACACCAACGATTATATTAAATTGCATCATGGATTTGATAATAAAATCAGAAGATAAAGCATGTTTATATGCCATAATGGGGACTTCCTAACACAACTTTCTTTCAATGATACTTCCCTAGTGAGTTTTTACTTTCAACTTCTTTATTAAATCAAATTCAAAATATCTAATATTCTTGGAAAACTGGGAAGATATAAAATAATGAAATGATCCAAAATCAAATAAATCCATGGCTAAGTTTGAGGAAATGATTAAAGTACCTACCATCACATTATTAAGAACTTTAATATCAGTAGTTGTGATCGCATAAGCTTGTCCCAACTCCTTTTTCCTATTCTATTTCATGTTTCCTTGACGCTTGGGAAAATCATTATCATAGTCTTCCATATACCATCAATTATAGAATTGAACATTAATGGATTTTTTACTCCCCTTACAATCACCATCAAGATGGTCTTTCTCTATATATTTGTAGCATACTCCTTTTCATTTAAATTAGGCATTAGGGTGTTTCTTTCCATAATTTTCACAAGGTGGAAATTCAAATCTTCCCTTCTTCCCTATTTCCTTACATCCTTTTAGAAAGTTTTCAGAAACCATATTCTTCTATTTCTTTCCCATAAAGTCCTATGACTGAAGAAAATACTTTTCTATCTTGATAGAATATGAAAATATCTCCTCATATGATGAAAAACTTTGGGAGACCAATTCCCATCGGAGTAATGGCATTAGGCCATGAAATAATTGATCAATCTTACTCCTTGTATTTTTCTTATAGTACAAAACCTGCCTTGTTATCCTTGTGAAGTTATATTAATACTTTTCAACATTCTTATCTTCCTTTTGGTTCAAATTCAGAAACTACCTTTCTATATCCACTTTCTGTTCACAAGGATCGTATTTCTCTAGGAATATTTCCTTAAAGTCCCTCCATTCCATCTCTTTCTCCACCTTTGTGTTTTGGATTAATGACCACCACTAATCTGAATCTTCTGATAGACGATAAACTTCCATGAACACCTTATCTATTTCATTACATCCCAAAGAGAGAAATATATTCTCTAGGGAACTTATCCACGTCTCAATAACAAATGGGGTTTTAGTCTCTTTGAATGATGGAGTTTGTTATTGCATAAAGAGATCTAATAAAGATCCTACATGTAGTTGATCTGAATGCTTCATATGGGTAATATTATTGTTCATAACCAGAGTAAGTTTTCCCAGTATAGTTATATGTTTCTCCTCACCAGTCGTAGCACCAGATCCAACATCATTATCTTGCATCGTTGGGAAATCCCTACTTGGGATATGCACTTTTATATTTTTTCCATTCCTTCCACTAGGTGACATTTATAAATAATGGAATACACTAGATTAGATTATGAATCATAATGTACAATCTTAAGATAGAAATATACTTATCATAAATTGAAATCCCATGAATAGGTAATCCCATAATCATAAACAAGGTTTCTTTGAAGAAAATTTACATTTAAATCCTTCCGAATGGATTGTAAGGAAAATGTGAATTACCCTTAAAATATCCCCTAGGATTTCCAAACCAGGTGTGCAGTAAGGCTCGTTGTCATATACTAGGATACCCCGGGTCAAGACATAAACTCCTTGTCAGAGATTCCACTCCTTATTACATCTGTTCCAGAACCACGTCATCTTGTAGTATGTAGACATGGATTTATTTTCAAGAAATATCTACATAATCTACTCCTTACCAAAATAGTGATATGTTCTTGTGTGATTATCTTCAAATACTATATTAGGGATCTGTTCCCTAATCTAAGTTTTTTAAATCTAGTTTCCATGTTTTCTATTAAACTTCCTATGATACTAACTGTAAAGACCCAACCCCAGTTGCCTAGAGTTGGTTCCTTATTACATTACATTGGCATGATTAAATGAAATTTGTATCCCGAAGTAACAAATATTTTAGTAGATTTTGGAAGAATGATACATATATATAAGTTCAAAATTACATCAAGAAGGGAAACAAAACACTAATTAATTCCTTTATAAAACATCCATTACTCCAATATTATGCCTACAAGTCACTCATAACTTACTTCTAAATATCCCAAGTAAATGAAAAATAAGATTGGGATTATCTAAAATGATCAGTAAGAGTAAGAAATACAATGGAACATAACATAAACATAATCATTATCCTTGGTGAGTAATTTAAAATACATTTCGTTACAAATATAAAACATGAACACATTGTGAAAGAAATATGAGCTGAGTAAATAATGGCATAATAAAACATAATCATGGGTATTCTACTATTCAAATAACCACGTGAACTTTTAAATACTAGCTTCATAATGAGGTAATTTTATATGATGTATATTATAAATCATATCGCCAAGGCATTTTCCAAGAAGTCTAAAAATGATTAAGGCCTCATCCAAAATCGTATCTCAAAATGGGAAAGGCCTCAGCTAAGTCCATGTCTATTTGTCTCAGGATACCAACTGATGCATCGAAGGCCTATAGTGGGCCCCACCTGTCACATAATAAGTCCAATGCATTATTCATATGAGGAGTGAAAAACATAAACAAAAAATACCTTCATATTGAAACTAACATATGAAATGTAAATATCTTTCCCCGAACTTTAAGCTTAAACACTGACCATTCAGAGTAAATTGGTGAATGGTTTTAGGATAGCACATCCAAAATCAAACTAGTCATGAACCATATAATTAAATATGGTAGATTTTATAATAAAATAATAATCCCAATAATATTTAATAATCAACAATATTTTTGAAACAGATGAAAATACTCTTATAAAATCATCGAGCAATTCTTGAGATAAATACTCTTTTATTTTGAAAAGAAGAGTTTTTTTTGGAAAATTATTTATAGAAAAACAAAGCTGAAGTATATAGTATTTTAAAAATAAAATTATTTATTTTATAAAGATATTGGTTCTAAAAATAGATTATAGTGTTATCTTGAAAATCAGTAAGAATTTGAGAAATTCCCTATAATCGGGCTTGTATTTCAGAAAGAATTTTGAAAGTTCTTTTTAAAACATATGAATATACATAAAATAAGGAAAGATTATGGTTGGTAATAGAATATTTAACACTCACAAAAAATTAATGAGGAGTAAATAATAATACATAATAATTTAATTAAGGTAATTAGACAATAAAAGTAACCTGAATGAAAATGGAGGTTCAGTTGAAAAACCCTTACCTTAAGTTTGAATGTGTTTCTCCCTAGAACATAAGGTCTTATAATATTAAATTATATTTATTAATAACTTAATTAAGAAAATATTATACATTTATGTAAATTATCATGATTTTATTAAGTCCATTTTTTCATTATTGATTAGTTATAAGATTGAATTCTGTTGTTCCGGAGTGTTTGTTTTCTTGATTTTCATAACTGGTTCGCTTGTTATTAAGTAATGGAGTTCATGTGGATTGGATGTGAACTTATATAGTTGAATTTACACATTAATTATGAAAAATAAATAGGTTTTAATGGTCAATTATATCAATTGGTTACAATGAATGAGGATGAATCATTAGATGAAATATTAATGACATTCACTTAGATTATTTTAGCAGTATTTTGATTATTAGGAACTAGTTTGGTCATGTTATTTAATAATATGTTTGTATACAAGTTCGTAAATATTAATTAGGTAATATTACATATATTATTGTCTTTTTAAACCATAAAAATGTTTTCATGACCAATAATTATGGATAAATTGGTGAACAAATTTCATCATCTAAGAAGTTTGTAAATTGGAGCCTCATGTATGACGATTTTGTTTATAAAATAAAAGAGAGAGGGAGTAAGTATATTGATGATGGTTCTTAAATTAACATTATATAACTCATATATATATATAATACTGGATTTATCCTTGTAATTTTGACATAGGAGGTGAGTAGAGGACAAAAAGAAGACAAATCGAAATGAAACTAAATGAAAAAGAAAGATGATTTACCTCGTGAAATAACCTCCTTGAAAACCTCCTTAAGGAAATGGGTTTTGGTCTTTTAGAAAGACCAAGTGGTCTTGGATGTGGGGAGGGACTAATGAAGGGTATTTGGGTAGATCATAGACAAGGCACATGTCTTAATAGGATTGAAGATAAGAGGAAGTAGGTGGGTTTTATAGAGGAGGAGAGAAGTGAATTTTGAATATTTTATTTATTATTTTGTTAATTTTCGTAAGACCGCCAATGGAATTGTTTCATGTGACCCCTAATAGTAATAGGTGAATGTTATTTAGAACCTTGTGGTATTCTAAAATCTTTATATCACTTATGACCCACTAAATCATATATTTAGTATTTATTGTAAATTATCATATTTTAGTATTCACCCAAAATTTATGTATTTTAGAAAAAACCCAAAAATTATCCCTAACAATTTTTTGACGTGTAGAATTAAAAAATAAAATAAATTTTTAGAAAATAATTTTTTAAATATTTTTAATTTATTTTTTAAATGAAGTGATAATTTATTAAAAAAACTACTTTAAAACTATTACACGTTTTATAACACCTTGAGAAATTAATCAAGGTCCCATAAAATTATATTATAACCATAAGATAAAAAAGTGATAATTTATGATTTCATTTTATGAAAAAACATTTCCATTAGTTATTATTAAAAAAATATAAAAATTGTAATTAAAATATTTATTACATAAAAAAATACCAATACTTATACTATGATCATTTTTTCAGTTTTAAGATTTCTAAATTGTATTTATACATTCATGGGAAAAGTTTCTATTTTTTTCTGATTTAGTATTCATTACTATTCATAAGGGTATGTTACTATTCACCAAAAAATATGTTTGTCTTATTAAACTCTAAATATCTTACTGAACGCAACCTTGTGTGTTGGTTTTTTGAAATTCAAATCACAGAGCTGGAAAAATTATGTTTATTGGCTAGGTTATAACAAAGTGGTGTTTTGTAGAGACTTAGTGTTTCATGAATTCAATTTTTATTTTCAATACCCTGGTGCGTTACAAGTGGTGTACATATTGGCTCTTCTATAGAGGTAAAATGGAATACCTGATGTTTTTAATTTGTTACAGCTTTGGTAGTATCACCTTGACACTTCTCATGTGATTGATGTTGGTGATGTTGGGCTTGAGGCTAATGCATCTTTTAAGTTGCAATCCTTTCCTATTGTGGATTGTAGTGAGAAATAATTTTGGGAAAAGGTCATGACTTTGGTTCAAGTGTCATGGAATAAAGGTAATGTTCATGATGAAATATGAGAGAGAGATAAAGATATGTGATCCAATTGGTATGATCCCTTAACCTCAAAAAATCAGTGCTACTTGGGAGAGAGGCTTGAGGATAATCCATTATAAGGTGGGAGTTTTGTAAGATCTTGGTCTTATTTGAGTTATGTTTTTGTTTGAAATTTTGGTTTAAATACCTTTATTATGGTTAATGAAATGTTTTCAAGTTGTATGAGGAGTCTTGGGGGTGTCGCAGGAGTTCATGACACAAATGGGGGAGATAGGCTATTTATTTTATGTTGTGAGGTTGGAACACAATGAGTAGTAACTATGCACCAAAAACATGTCTGCCCAGAGGAGGGGTGCATAGTTTAAAATATATTGCTATCAGGGAAGCCAAACCATTTATTCTTAGATAGATCCATTCCACATGGTAAACATATGGTTTTCTAAATCGCGATGGATCCATAGGAAGTTGTGAGAATTGGACCCCTTTTAGACCGAGAGTGTTGAATGGTTGGTGCATAATTTGGCTTACCGTACACCCCTTCAAAAGTGCATTTTTACCATTTTTACCTACTACTACTTATTTGATCTAACTCAGTATTTAAGTGAGTGTTCATCTTTATAATCGAGGTAGGTTGTCTTCATTTTATATCATATAGTTTGTACGTAGGTTTATGTGTATTTGGTTGTGCTATTGGTTCATTCTTGTCATTTTATTGATATCCATATTGGGAAATGATAAATTGGTAGATTATCAAATGAATTGAACCCCATATGTTCCCCATGGGATGCATTGAGGATGGATAGATCAGGAAAGGGGCCACCCATTCGGTGTGCATATTTGGGAACCTAGGTTTGGGAAAGTGAATATGAATTTGAAGGGTTTATAAGATAAAACTGATGATTGTTATGTTTAATAGTTTAACATGGGTTGGTCAAAGAGAATCTATGATATTTTTATTTTGTTTGTTAACATTAATTGTTAAATGAAACTGACTTAATTATGTGTAATTGACAACATGGCATAAGGGGTAGTTTATTATATTTTTAATGTGTTAATGATTCAATAATTTTAAATGGTATATTGGTTAATTGGGTTAAGTCATATAAATTAAGAAAGTTTTAAAAATTTATGGTTTATGGTCGTAAATGTGATATGGTTAAAGGAGAATATGTACATATATTGGTGTTATATGGGGTATTGTCATGAGGTTCTACACCCACGTGTGGGGTTAGAGTGACGGTCTAAACACCACCCCTAGAATTCATGGTTTAGGGAGTCAGATTGAGGCTCTATGCCCCAAATAGTTGTGTTTCACGAGACTACCTGGGATGAGGCTCCAAGGTCAATGTGGTGAAACGGATTGTGAAGTTTTTTAAATAATGAGAAAGAGAACTTGACATATCTCTATATTAATAGTAGTTTACAAGAATAGGACAATTTTTAATAGATAAAGTTCCTCAAGCATGGAAAAAATGATGAAAATGTCTAAAGTGACCATTTTTTAACTAATGACACCTAGTATACCTTTTTTTATCTTGTTGTTTATCTAGTACATGCATAAACTATATATTTAGACTAGATATTTTGTACATATCATTTGTGGTGGCCTACTGATTTTTACTTATACCCTACTCAGGCTGCCCCTAATTACATGAGCAGACTTTATTCATGTAGTTCTGGACAAGGGAAATGGCCCTATACTAGAAAAATGATTTAGTCATGGGGGAGTGCATAGATGGGGGATCTGAATATGGAGTCAGAAAAAGTTTAGGGTATTCCATTATTTTTATTTATTTTGGGTTTATTTACACTTGAAAATTTATGACATGGAATAGCATATTTTCGGGTTTTTAGTGGTCTTGTACCCAGTTTTGGGAATTAGTTGATAATGCATGTTCATTGTTTATTGCTAATTGTTTCCATTATTTTTCACTTTATATATTGTAGGATAATTTTATGAAGAATATATAATCTCCCCACATTTTTTATTAGACCCTAGTGGCTAGTTTAAAGCCTATAGGTTATGGAAAGGCACACCTAAGATCATGTGGCGACCCAAATTGAGGGACTGGTTTAGCACCCTTCGGGTTGGAGATATTGCATTTTTCACATTCCATAAGGATCCAAAATTGATCATTCTCAGGACTTATATGATATAAGATATATATATTTTCATTAAATAGTAGTCGTATAAGTTTTTATATCATTTCAATCCTTACCATTTTAGTTTAACCCTAGAAGGCTCGTTATAATCTTAACTGTGGTAATTAATTTTTACAATTTTTACTATTCATTTTGACCAAAAATTATAGTGAACATATTATATATATTTTAATGAATCGAATTCAAAATATGTAATCCATTTTCCAAATTCCATTCATATAAGGATAAAATTATAATTTAAAAATAAACCCACAAATGCAATTTAATAGTGGTTTTCCAAATAAAACATTTTCATATGTATAAAATGTTTTAATATAAAAATTAAACATGGATTTGATTCGAATGACCTAAATTTTCTTAATAATAAAATAATTATAAAATGTTTTATTTTAAAACGTATTTAAACTAGATGGAAGTTTTTATATAATTTAAACCAAAAGGATGTTTTTAAAAGATATCAGTATTTTCACTATTTAGTAAAAAATTAATCATTTAAGGAAATTTGAAAAAATTTAGTCTAAGATAATTTTGAAATATTGATTTCAAAAATGAAGATATTTTTTTCATATAAATGTTTTAATAAATTTAATGATTAATTTTACATTTTTTTTTCAAAAATCAATACAATTTGTGTTTTGAGAAAAACAGAAATTTTGATCATCTAAAGTCTTTACTAAAAATTAAGTAATTATTTTTAAATAAATGTTATTTATAAAAACCATTTAAAATTAATTTTAAATTTTTTGGAATTTCTATTCATATCACACAATTTAATTTTGAGGATATTGCAGTCAATATTAATAGCAATAGAATACCATGGTCTGTTAAAACTCGATTTAGTGTGGGACCGTTTTTTCGTGAAACGTTTATTTGATAGTGATTTAATGAAGATTTTTAAGTATAGTCAAGACCATATGTAATCTCTCAAGGATCATTGGTGGTTTTATAGTGTGAATTTTTAATAATAAGAACAAAAGAGGGGGTTGTTTGAAAACAATTTTAAGAAAATTACTTGATTTAAAGAGTTTAATAGTTGATAAATAAAAGTGGTGTTTTAGAATTATGAGATAAGGAGATAATTTCAAGTTCACTACACATATTGGTGAGTTCATAATTCTGGTAAATACACATGGTTTAATGTAATCCTTTGGTTTAGGGTTGTTAAGATCTCAACTTCTCTCTAGCCTCTTAAACGATGATCAAAGAACCATCCCTTGACACAACAATCGTGTTGTCAAGGATTGGTTATCAATAATAGAGAATAAAGGCTACTAAATAAAACTAAAATATGATGTATGTGTGAGATAAATAGGGCTCTTTTATTCTCCTATTTGAACAACCCAATATACCCACATGAAATCTCAACCCAATCGGTGTTGAAAGAAAGGGGTTCACTTAATTATAACAACAGAAATGCAATCAGAGGAAAATCATGCCAGGATATGAAATAAGTGAAATATTTATAACACAAATTACAGAAACCATTAGAATAAAATGTTTTATAACTCCCTCCCAAGTGTGTGTAGCTCTCTCAAGATGATCGTCCACCGTTTAGCTCTACAACGGGGGGAGGAGGAAGCTCGGGTGGAACTTCTGCTTCATCCTTGATCCCCCTATGATGATAGGGGCCTACATAAATCCTTGGATTATGAGAGGAATCCTTTGGGTCTCCAAAATACTAGAGATTTTCCTCTTGGATGAACTTGAAAATGGGGATCCCAAGCTTCAATTTTATATGAAAAGTGGAAGGTGGTTTTTAGCATTCTGATTTCGAGAAACCACTTAGTTCATGGTTTTCTATGTCCAGACAGTCTTATCTCACTTTTGAAAAAACTAAAAATTTATATCCCCGCCTCCTAACTATCTCCACTAAATTTTTGGAACCATTTAGAAATCACAACTCGAGATATTGACATATTACAAAGTGCCATTTTTGACTTTGTGCACATTTGGTGGCTTGGAAAGATCAGCTTGGATGATCCCCTTTAGATGCTAAATCTGGATTGAGTTCCTTGACAGGAAATGTATCTTATTAAATAGTAGACCAGACCACAAAATTTCACCTCATTTGGATGTATGGTCTAATATAAATTTGTGGATTAATCCACTAGTGTTCCTGGATCCTACGTTGTTTGGCCCTTTTTTCTTGGACTTTATCATGGGTCCTCCAAATCGCCTCCACCTTCAATGAAAATATCAAAACAAGTAACATTCCCCTTTTTAATAGTGATAAACACAAAATAATTAAATCAAACTTGAAGTGAATTTTGTTATTATATTTGTAATTTACAATACAAATTTAGTTTAATACAACTGTGTACGAATAAAAATGATACAGTGAATCATGGTACGATCACACCACCACACCTAAACATTTCCACTCCTATGAAAAGTCATATTTCCAAAAATATGCATCTAGATATTTCCGACACCATAAATATTTAACATTGAATTAAAATTAATTCCTAATAGAAATGTGATCAAAGAAAATATCACACCGAGGAGTTATTCTCAACGATTATTGAAAAAGATGTCTCAAAAATTGTATCCAAATGAAATTCTAAGAGATGCATGATACTAATGAAAGAAAATAATTCAAAATTTAATCATGTCTCTAATTCTCCATGTGTGTGTGACAACCATCTAATGCTATTCTTTCCACTTTATTTTGAGTAAATATAAGTTATTTCAATAATTTTCTACTTACAAGATCATTTTCACCAAACAATCCCCATATCCTTTCCAATAAAATTTCAAGACCCGCTCACATAAGAATTCCCAGAAGTCAAGTCATAATCTCTCAACCTATATATCCCTATATGTTGTAAATTTCACCACTTCCCTCATTTATTATTTTTTTTCAAAAGTTTCACTTATAAAAAATCTTACACTCTTCTCCCAACCCATGTTTGATCTCCTCATCACACTAATTATAATAGTTATAACAAGGTCAAAGGTTGAGGTAGGGTAGTGTTTTGACCTTCCTAATATACAACCCTTTTTTATTTGTTTATTTTTTTTAAGGCACACAACAGTTGGATAACAGGTACAGACGCATTGGTCAATCTGGTACAGTAATGAAATAGATTGGATAAAGAATGAATGTATGGAAAAATGGTTTTGTAAAGTAGAGAAAACTAAAACTAACTTATATTTACCCTTTTATTATGTATAAAATTTAACACTTTCCATTTTGGTGCAAAGTTGTGTGGAGAAATTTAGTGACACAATTTTCCATTAAACTATTCAAAAAAAAAGAGAACCATTCTTCTCAAAGGTTTCAAAATGATACAACCATTTATATCATCGACAAAGAACTAAATTTCAAAATAAAGTCACACCACAATGTTGACTTTTTTTCTGAAATGCACATTGAATTTGATTTTTTTTAATACTAACACAACATGAAATACAGATATTGCATGTGCATTTTTAAAAACTTCCATTATTAAATGGGAATCATTTTCCATGATAATTTGGGCATAAAAATGTAATATTATAGCACAAAGGTTAGTGGGAGTAAAATAGGGTAATGTAACAATACTATTCATCAAGCTAAAAAGAGAAAAAGAAGAAATATGATGAAAATTCATAACTAACCCAGAAATATACCCATCCCCCAAAACCTAGAGTTTGCAGTGTCCTCACTATAATAAAATAAAATTTGGTAAGGAAGGATAAAACTTGGTGGCTGTTATTCATAGACATATTTTTGAACATGGAGTTCCTCCATTAGGGACTCTGGAAGGGCTTCGTTGAAGTGCTTCGTCTACTTCCCATTGACAGTAAAGGTTTTCTTGGTTTCTTTATTTTCAACCTAGGCAACACCAAATGGGGAGACGTTAGTAATAGTGTATGGTCCAAACTAGTAGGAACGAAGCTTACCTGGATGCACTTTCATCCTTGAATTGTATAGAAGGACCTTCTTCCAATGTGGAACTAACGATGAAGGATGAGACGATCGTGGGTAGCCATGGTTCTCTCCTTATAAATCCTAGAGTTCCCATATGAATCTATTCTCATTTCCTCCATCTTCTGAATCTATAATTTTATTCGAGAACATGTATGAGAATGATTAAAATTGCATTGTTTGATATCACAATAGGCCTGGTTCTCCATCTCAATAGGTAGGTGACAACTCTTTCCAAACACAATCCGGTAGGGTGACATTCGAATGGGAGTTTTGAAAGCACTATGGTAGGCCCATAATGAATCATCAAGTTGAAGAATCCAATATTTTTTATTGGTTTGAACCATATTTTCAAGAATCTATTTTACCTCTCTATTTCACACCTCGGTCGGACCATTGGTCTATGGGTGATATGTAGTAGACACTCTATGATTGACCCCATACCGACGCAAAATCGATTGCATTGTTCGGTTGAAAAAATGAAAACCCTGGTCACTGATGATGAACCTAGGTAATCCAAACCTACAAAAGATCTGATTTCTCAAAAATTCCACAACTGTTTGGGAATCATCCGTCCTTGTGGATTGGGACTCTACCCAATTTGACACATAATCGACCACCAGAATAATGTACAATTTTTGAATGGAATTGGGAAATGGACCCATAAAGTCAATTCCCCAAACATAAAAAATGTCCTGAAAAAGTAATGGTCGTTGTCACATTTTATTTCTTTAGGAGAAATTCCCCATTCTTTGACAACGAGGACAAGATTTGAAAAAATCATGGGAATCCTTAAAAAGTGTTGGCCAAAAGAGACCTTAATCAAGGACCATGTGAGCAGTCCATTGGGGGATAAAGTGGCCCCCACAAGCAAGAGTGTGGTAGAATCTAAGTACAGACTGAAACTCACTACCAGAAACACAACACATAAGGACTTGATCTCTACAGGTGAGCCAAAGGTAGAAGTCATCCCAAATGTACCAACGAGAGACATTCTTTAGATGGTCAACCTGGTTTTTGTTGAATCAATAGGAATGAAATATGTTAAAAAATAATTTACAATTTCAGCAGACCAAGGTATATCATATTGCACTCAGTACAATTTCTCATTGGGAAACATATCTTTAATTGGAATACAGGGGATGAGTCAAAGTTGGAGGATGGGGTAATCCTAATAATATGGTCAAACATCACATTATCTTCTCCTTTTTATCTCTAATTTATAGGTTAAATTCTTGAAGGTTTAGTATCCAACGAATGAGATGTGGTTTGGATTCTGGTTTCTTAAGGAGACACCAGAGGGCTACATGGTCTGAGAACACAATGACTTTGGACCCCAAAATGTATGACCTAATTTTTAGAAAAGGAAAACACAATGGAAATGAATTATTTTTTAGTTGTGGTTTATTTTTCTGGGGTAGGGTCCAAAGTACGTGAGGCATAGACAATGATATTTTGAGCTTGATCGACCCTTTGTGACAAGACTACCCCAACTACATAGTTAGAGTCATCACACATGAGCTCAAATGGTAATTCCCACCAAGGTGGTTGGATTACCGGGGGTGAAGTGAGACTCCATTTTAACTTATTAAAAGATTTCTCACATTATTTATCAAAAATAAATTATTTTTCTTTTTGGGGTAATTGGGAGAGTGGGATTCCAATATTACTAAAGTCATGAATGAAACAATGGTGAAAATCAAACATGACCTAGGAAATACCACACATCCCATGCGTTTTTGGGGAATGGTAAGGAAGAAATTAAATCCTCCTTTGATTTATCTACTTGGATACCATCCCTAGAAATGACATGCCCAAAAACTATACCTTGTCGCACCATGAAATGGTATTTCTCATAATTTAATAAAATATTACTTTTAATACAGTGTCATAGAACTAAACCAAGACTACTTAAATATTCATCAAAAGTGGAGCCATAAATAGAGAAATCATCCCTGAATAAATTTTCTAGGTAATATAAAAAAATACTAACCATGCATCATTGGAAATTACCCACAACATTGCACAGAACAAATGGCATCATGCTAAATGAAAATGTGCCCAAGGGAAAAGTGAAGGTTGTATTTTCCTAATCCTCAGGGGAAATATGGATTAAAAAATATCTAGAATACCCATCAAGAAAATAGTAATGGGACTTACCCACTAGAATCTATAGCATTTGGTCAATGAATGGAAATAGGAAATGGTCCTTCCTATTGTGTTTGTTTATACAATGATAGTCTATACAGACTTGTAAACTATTCTGCACATGATTTGGAACCAATTAATTGTTTTTATTTTTTATTACTGTAAGGCCACTTTTTTTAGGAACTACTTGAACTGAACTGACCCATTGGCTGTCAGAGATGGGGTAAATGATTCCAATAGCCAATAATTTTGTTTCCTCCTTTTTCACAACTTCTAGTAGGTTTGGGTTTAGTCAGCGATGTTCCTACCTCACTGGTCTAGAATCATTATTTAATAAAAAATGATGTGTGCAAATTGATGGGCTAATACTAGGAATGTCTAAAATAGTCCATCATAAATCTTGTTTATACTCCCTCAAAAGTTCAAGTAGTCACAATTCATTCTCAGGAGGAAGTGAACTAGAAATGATGATGGTAAACTTGTTTCCATTCTCAAGATATAAATATTTTAAATCTTGAGGCAGTTGTTTCAGTTCCAATTCAGGTGGATTTTTGATTGATGGAAGTTTTTGTGAAAGTGAGAGGTCACAAATCTCATCTAACTGCTCAATGGTATCATCCTTAGATGAGGAATAAGATTTTACAAGATTAGCAGTATCAACTATGGTCATTGGATCCTTAGTTTTCAATAAATTATCAATCAATAAACATGCATGACACTTTTATATACCACTACAATAATAAACGCATGATTCATTACCAAGAAATTCAATCAATGATAAAAACTCAGAAAGGATAACAGGGTAATGAAAAGAAGTATTTTCAGAAGAAGGGAGTATATCAATTGAAATTACTAAGAGAAAGGAATGTTCTGCTGAGGGGTGCTTCATGGAATCAAGGATATTGAAGTGGACAATGTCACCACTAAACTACATAGGTAATGTACCATTATGGACATTAATTATGGTTTTGTTAGTTTTCAAGAAGGGTCTCCCCAATATAATTGGGGCATGTCTATTCATCCTATCATCCTCCATTTTAAGCACATAAAAGGCAGCATGAAAAAATAAATTTTTAACCCTCACAAGAACATCCTCTAACACACCAGATGGGTGTGTGGTACTCTTGTTAGCAAGTTTAACAACAATTTTAATGAGATTCAATTGCCTGACCTAAAATATAGAGTAAATGGAGTGAGGAATCACATTTATAGAAGCACGTAAATCAATAATAGAATTACAAAAAGAATACTCCCCTATGGTGCATAGAATTAAGAATGTTCCAAGATCATTGCACTTGGTGGGAAGTGATGGCTCTATCAATGATGAAACATTCCTCCCCAATCTCACCTTCTCATATCCAAAAAATCACCTTTGTTGTGTACAAATCTCCTTCAAAAACATAGCATATATTGTAATTTGTTTCACATCTTCAATTAAGGGGATGTTTACCAACACATTTTTGAATGTTTCTAATATTTCATTACCTAGTTCAGTTTCATTTTGTTTCCTAGGTTGGGTGGCCCATTAGGGAAATAGAAGAGGAATGGTTGTGATAGGAGACTCACTGACAAAAACAATCTTTCCTTTGGAAGGGCTTCTCTCAAGACATGGTTTTTCAACATTTGAAACATTTTCAATGGTTGGGATGGAGGTTTCCTCAGGAGGGGATGATTGTAATGTAAGATTCATTTGATTTTTATGTTTTGTTCCACTTATAAGGGTGATGGAACTAACATTTTTTTATCCCTTGGGTTAAGTACTAGTTGAGAAGGTAGATTACCCGACCCATGACTTTGAATTTCCCCCACCGAGTTAGATAGTTAGCCTAATTAGGTTTTGTGGCCTTGTATGGCTTCTTGGGTGGTTTTTTGGAATTAGATATTGTTGGAAGCTATTTGTTTCGTCATATATTCTATGTTAACCTATGGTTCTTGATGGGGTGGTTAGAAAGACCTTTAGGGTGGTTGAGGATTTCTAAGTGGTGGTGGTGGATGGATACTCTACCCTTGTTGGTTCCATGGTTAAAGAGGCTGGTTTGAATACCTGGTTTCTTGTAGGATTGGTTTTCTTTCCACCCAAAGTTGGATGGATATTATGGTTCTCTCCTAAAGGGTTGGTTTTAGGGGCGCCCTGGGAAGATTTCCTCACAACTCTCAGAAGTTCCTCTCAATTGGGAGAATTGTACAGAATAATGGGTGTCAAAAGAGTATATTCCAAAATGGATGGGAGGAGGATATTGATATTTCCCTTGGGATAAAGTGAGTTTTCGTAAATGGGTACTTACCTATTCAAACATTATGTCCACCTTCTTCTCAAATTCAGTGCTTTGCACCTCATGGACACCTCGAATGGGTACACTGGACCTTGTACCAAATTTTTGAGTGTTCTGTTCCATGTTCCCAATCTGTGTTCTTGTAGCAATTGGGGTCTTATCCACTATCACACCACCTATAGTAGTGCTAATCATATTTTCATCAATAAGAATAAATCCTTCATAAAAATACTGAATTAAAAGTTGATCACTTATTTAGTTGGGAAGACAACTTGAAAAAAAATCTTTTAAATCTTCTCCAATATTCATGAAGTGTTTCCCCTTGAGATTTTCTTATCACACAAATTTCTTTTCTTGTAGTTGCAATTCAAGAGGTTGGGAAATAATTTTTTTAAAAGGTGTTTCATGTCTATCCAACCTCTTATTGGCGAAATAACATAGTGCAACCAATATTTCGCAGTTTCTTCCAAATAAAATGAGAATTCTCTAAGTATTACATGTTTCTCATCCACATTAGTAGTTTTTAATGTTGAAAAAATAGTATTAAATTCATTTAATTTCTTGTTTGGATCCTCTCCAGGAAGTCCATGGAATCATTTTAATAGTTGAATTAAAACATATTTTAGTTTATAATTGGGTGCCTATCCTTGTAATTGAATGTATGTGGGATAGATATT
Source organism: Viscum album (assembly GCA_963277665.1). Classification (NCBI taxonomy): domain Eukaryota; kingdom Viridiplantae; phylum Streptophyta; class Magnoliopsida; order Santalales; family Viscaceae; genus Viscum; species Viscum album. Next base: position 1,203,616,205 of record OY728138.1, read on the forward strand.
AAGATCATGTGAGGTTAGTTATTTTATTGTTATAATGTTTTCATCCATGTTATACAAGTTTATTTCAGTTTTGATGTCAGTTTCAGAAGATGATAAAGTGAGAGGAAGTGTTTCAATGTGTGGTGTGTCCTCCTTCAAATTGTTGTCAGGTGTGTCTCAGTGTCATTGACGTAGGTTCCTCTCCAGTTCAGGTTCAAATGATGCTAAATCTCCCAGAGTAGAATGTGTCATGAACCAACCCTACACAATAAATATATCAGAACAAAAAGTGATTTAAAAGGTATAAGTGAAAGAAAATAAATATTCACCAAAATTAAAAAAAATCATTATAAAAAACACGTACTAAAAACCAAGGAGCTCACCAGAAACTGCACCAAAATTTGACCACATTGTCACAAAACATCAAATTGATAGTGATTTAAAGAATATTTGGTAGTATATGGAAGACCCTGGGTCGTCTCTCATGGTGCGTTGGTGGTTTTATAGTGTGAATTTTTAAAAATAAGAAAAAATATGGGGAAGTTTGAAAATAGTTTTTCAGCAAATGGATTGATTTAAAGAGTTTAATATTTGATAAATAAAAGTAGTATTTTAGAATTATGAGATAAGGATATCATTTCAAGTTCACTACACATCTTGGTAAGTTCATCATAAATTGAAATACACATGGTTTAATGGAATCCTTTGGTTGAGGGTTGTTAAGATCTCAACTTCCCTCTTTCCTCTTAAAAAACGATCAATGAACCACCCCTTGACACAAAAATTGTGTTGTCAAGGATTGGGTATCATAAATAGAGAAGAAAGGATGAAAAATAATACGTAAATCTTATGTATGTGTGAGATAAATATAACTCTTGACTTGTCCAATCGGAACAACCCAAGATTACCACTTGAAATCTCAACCCAATCAGTGTTGAAATAAAAAGAGTTTCACTTAATTATAACAATAGAAATGAAATCATAGGAGAATAATGTTAGGATAAAAAATAAGTGAAATATTTAGCACAAAAATTACACAAGACCATTAGAAGAACAAGTTCTGTAACTCCCTCCCAATTGTGTGTATCTCCCTCAAAATGACCATCCACTGTTTAGCTCGACATCAGGAGGAGGAGGAAGCTCGGGTGGAACTTTTCCTTCATCCTTGAACCCCCTATGAGTATAGGGGCCTCGAGAACTCCTTGGATAATGAGAGGACTCCTTTGGGTCTCCAAAATAAAAATACTTTTCCTCCTAGCCGAATATACAAATGGGGATCCCGAGAATCAATTTTATAGGAAAAGTGGAAGGTGGTTTTGAGCATCCTGATTTCGAGAAACCAATTAGTTCATAGTTTTCGATGTCCAGAAAGTCTTATATCACTTTTTACAAAACTAAAAAGTTGTAGCCCCACCTTCTGAATATATCCAGTAAATGTTACGTGCCCTTTTGACAATCAAATCTAAAGATATTGACATATAACCGAATGAAATATTTGACACTTTTCATATTCGGTGGCTTGGACAGGTCATTTCAGATGGGCCCCGTAGAAGCCAAATCGAGATTGAGTTCCTTGAGATGAAATATATCCTATTAAATATTAGACCATCCCAAACTATTCCAGCCCATTTTAGGGCATGTTATAATATAATTGTACGGATTAATCCACTGGCGTGCTTGGATCCTACGCAGTTTGTCCCATTTTTCTTGGGCTTCATCATGGGTCCCCCAAATCACCTTCACCTTCGTTGAAAATATCAAAATAAGTAACATTGCCCATTTTAACAGTGATAAACACAAAATAATTTAATCAAACATGAAGTGAATTTTGTTATTATATTTTGAATTTACATTACAAATTCAGTTTAACACAATGGTGTAAGGTTGAAAATGACACAGTGAATCATGGTACGATCAGCGTTTAACTAAAGTTCTGGCTGAAATTAAATTTAGTAAAAAATCAAAAAAATCATTAAATATTAAGGTGTTACTTTATTCCCCTATTGAAACTAATTTATTCTTTAAAATTAATCACTTCGATTCAAAAATATGAAGGTAATTCTACCTCATCAAATCCTCAAGTACCATGTAGATTTTTCAAATTGGTTGTTTATCCAGAAAACATTTCCCTGGTGAGTGGTCTTATTTGGTAGGATTTTATCTCTATGACGTAGAATCTCAACCGATTATTCCTCGTATAAAATATATTTCATAAGAATTATGGCCTATAAATTCATTACATGTGACAAATCATATATGTATTTCCTCAGGAGATATAAATGGAACACATTGGGAACATAAGAGATGTTCGGTGGATTCACCAAGTAACATGATATGGTACCGATACGATCAGGAATTACAAAGGGACCAATATATTGAGGGATTATTTTTACCTTCTTTGAAAATCTGATAACATTATTTCATAGAGAAATTCATTGAAACACCTTCTCGCTGACTTCGAATTGCATATCACATTGAAGATTATCAACAAAATGTTTCTTTTGACATTGTGCCTCCCTTATGTGTTTCTAAATGTATTTTACATTATTTTCTAATTATTTAGCTATCTCAGTTCTTAATATAAATCATTATGTAACTTAATATCAATATATTGGAGTTGTACTATTATTTCCATAGAGGGATTCATAAGTAGCCATATGAATGATCGAGTGAAATCTATTGTGGTATAAAAACTATACTAGAGTAATTTGTTGATCCCAATCAGCTTTAAAATCCAAAGAGCAATATATCGGTATATAATATAGTGTTTTAATTCTTTTCAAAGACTAACCATATATCTTTGGATGATCTACAGTTCTAAAACATAAAATTATATGTAGGTCCTTCTGAATACTTCACCATAAAATCAAGGTAATCCTTGGATACCAATCAAATACATCAGAATGTGGTACTCTAAAAAACCTTTCAACTTCCTTAATATATATTCTGGAAAGATTGTAACAACCTAAAACTCTACCATTGAAATTTCCTAGATTATTTTTTATTCACTATAGTATAGATCACATAAAATCACTTAGATAACATAATACAAACATTATAAATGAAGAAAGGATGAAATAATTGGTATTTCTAGAAGTTAAGGAACCTATACCGATAAAATAGTGATCTGAACCTATGAATAGTAATATGACACTTATGAATAGTAAATCAGAATACGGAATAGAAACATCAACCATTAATTTATAAATAAAATTTAGGCACCTTATAAATGTGATTATCATGTAACTATATCATCGTACAAGTAAATTATTATTTTAAAAATTATTAAATTGCATAATGGTATTTCTTTAAGTCATAAATACTTAATTACAATTTTATAATAAAGAAAAATATTTAAACGAAGTTATATTTGAAAAAATATATTCATAAATTAAAATTTTGTTTTTTTATGATCGTAGGATAATTTTACGAGGCCTTAGTTATTTTTTGAAAGTGTTATAAAATTAGTTACAGATTTAAAATCTATATTTTTTGAGAAAATGATGGATTTAATTATAATTTAAATTTATAATATTTAGAAAATTATTTTCATAAAATGGAGCTAATTTTTTAATTCTACTCATAAAAAATGGTTATGGTGAATTTTTGGTATTTTTCTAAAATAATTGAATTTCTGATGAATAGTAAAATACGATAATTTATGTTAAAAGATAAATACGTGATTTATTGTGGAATAGGTGATGTGTAGATGATTTGAGAACACTAGGTTCAAAATCACATACAATTATTACTGTATTTAGTCACAAGAATCATCACTATTGCTTGTATTTAGAAAAATAATAAAATAATGAGGAATCACCCCTCTCCTCCACTATAAATATGACTTGTCACCACCCCTTCTCCCCACAGCATCCAAGATTTAGGCCCTATCAAATTTATACCTAATACTATTCTCATGCCTCCCCCTCATTTCTAGGACCTATTGGTCTCAATAAATGTCCAAAACCAATCCATTTAAGGAGGATCTCAAGGGGGTATTCAAGAGGTAAAATCCTCTTCCTTTTCCTTTTAGTTTCTTTTCAAGTTGTTTTATTTTATTATTATCTCCTCACCAACTCTGTCGAAACGATCATGATAACTACAATATAATATATATACTAGAATGATATAATTTTAATGTAATATCCTTACTCAATCTTCATTCACTCACACTTTTATTTTAAAATAAAATCATTGTCTGAGAGGATCCAACATACAACCATTATGGATGACAGATTTTTGTTGTTCAATTTCTCCTTTAAATATGGTAATATAACCATTTTAATTGTTAAAATAGACTATAATATATTTATTATAAGATTTTTTATGTTATTTAAGAAACATATTTACATAATACTAAATGATAATACAAAATAAGTTTTTTATGATCAATAATCGCCGTAATAATGAAAACGATTGTCACTGAATTTATTTACTAATGATCCATACTCATATCATATAACCATATAAAATATATAATAATTTATACTCTTTATGTTAATTAATATAATATAAATTTAATTCTTGATAATTATACTCTTTCCATAGGAACTTCTAAACTTGTATACAAGTATACCGACTATGAAAACCAAGGAAATGAATGATCATTAGAAATAAAATTGTGTCTTATAACTCATTTAAAATCCTTAAGTGAACTTAATAAATTTATAATAAATCAAATTCACATATATAAAGTTCTTAATTAATTAATTAATTAATTAAGGGATTTAATTTTATTATCTAGGACGTTAATGTTAAGTGCAGAACACATTCGAACATAAGGGAAGGTTTTTCTTAATGAACATTCATTTTCATTCAGGATATTTTTTATTCCTCTATAAACCAATGTATTCATTAATTATTTTTATATTCATCTTATAAATTATATTTATACATTTAAAACTCATCATTTCCCCTTTATTTTTTGATAAATACATGTTTTTTCAAGGTTTCATTTTCAATTCTTCCCGATAAGCAAGGATGATAAAATGGATCGTCTTGATTTCTTACCCAATTTCAAGTCCCATCCATAATATATTTTAAGAAACCATTATTTTTATAAAATCATTAATTTTTTCCATAAATACTATATTTTTTCATCACTGGTTTTGTACAATCAATTATGACAAATAAAAATGTTTTTTCCTAAAGAACTCTTCTTTGCAAAGTAAAAGCGGTATTTCTCTCAAGAATTCCTTGATGATTTTATTATATTATTTTAATCATTTCAACACATCTATTAAATTTTATGCTTTATTGATATTTATATATTATTATTGTTTTCAACCATATATTATTAAATGGTTTATTACTAGTCAGACTATGCCATTCACCATGCTACTCAGATTGATTAATGATTATGATTATAGATTGTGGAAAACTATTTACATTTTTTATGTTCATATTGTTTATAATTAACCCAACTCATATTAATAATGCATTGGACTTTCCAAGTTATGGTATATGTCTACTATATCCTTTTGATGCATTGGTATGTCTCATGAGAGAAAACAAAATTGGGTTTTGGCTGAGGCCTTACCCGAGTACTTTCATATGTCTTGGACGAGGCCTTAAAGATATGTTTCAGATGTCTAGAATTATACATTACCTTATAATGATATTATTAATTGATAAAAAATTTGATATTTGACTATTATAATATCCATTACTATGTTTTATTCGCTTATTATTAGTTATATGGATTTATTTACACAGCTTTCATTCCTATCATATCATGCTCAAGTTTATTTTAAGTGCATGTGTTGTTAGTTATTCACCATTCCAAATGTTTATGTTTATGATAAATTCTACTATATTAATTACCCTTAATGAGAAAATTATATCACCCATTTCTTATGTTTTATTTTCCCCCATGATGTAAAGATGAATATTATGAATGAATTGCAGGGATAGTCTAGGATTTGTGGATGTTTCCAATGGAATTACTATATTGTATTTCCTTCCAATTTTTCATCTAAATCTTATGCTTGTATTTAGTTTTACAAAACTACTAAACTATTAAGTCCCTTGGGTTATGACTTCTTTATAATCATACCAATGTAATAAAGTAAGGCACTGGCTCTGATATACTAGGGTCAGTGTTTTTACAGTTGGTATTAGATAAAGTCTAGTAGAAACCTTAGAAAATAGATTCAGAAAACATAGATCGGGGAACATAACCATAAGATAAAAATTGGGGGTAATAATAGAAGAACATTCTAGAATTTTTTTAAGGTTGAGATTACAATAAAGTTTCGAGAAATAAATCATTTTTTGGATACAATAAGTGGACGTGGTTTTGACATAGATGTACCTAGGGGTAATAACTCTAAAAAAGTGTCTCATGTCTGACTCGAGGTAACCCGGTGCATGAAAATAGTCCTTACTATGCACATGGTTTGATAGTCTCATGGGGTATTCTTACGATAAGTTATATTTTCTATAAAAACAATTATAAATGATTTAAAAGTAAATAAGTTCCCAAAAAACCAAATTTATGATTATGAGATTAGCAATGCATAAAACATCAATTTATTTTAAGTGTTTTTCTTGTTTGAGATTATACATTAAAATTCATAATATAATCTAGTGTATTACATTATATAGAAATGGTGCCTATAGAAGGAATGAAAAGCTTATCAACACACATATCCCATGTAAGGATTACCCTCATATGCAAGATAATGATGTTAGTATTGGATCTATGATTGGTTCTGAGAAACTTATAAATATACTGTGATATTTGAATTTGGTTATGAACAATAACCTTACCCATATGGAGCATCTATATCCACAAAATTGAGGAGAAATTTTAGACCTCTTTATCCTATAAAAACCTCTATCATTCAATGGGACTAGAAACCCATTTCTAGCTGAGAAGTGAATAAGTTATTTGAGAAGGTATTTCTCTTTTTGGGAAGTAATGAAAGGGAGAAAGTTGTTGTGGTAGTTTATCATCTATCAGTAGATGTGGATCAATCTTGGTCACTAATAAAAAACCAAAAGGATGATGAAGAAATTATAAATATATAATGTAGGTATTTAAAAAAAATCCTAGAAAAGTATTATCCTCACAAACAATGAGGAGATATGGAAATAAAATTATTGAATTTGAGGCTAAAGGAGGATGAGAATATTTCCATGTATGAATCCAGCTTTACAAGGATAGAAAGGCATGCCAAAAACTACATACATAATCCAAGGAGCTGTATTGTTTCATTATTTTATGGTTTAAAACCATTCCTCGAAAGGGAACTAGAGTCCCCAACATTCTCATCATACGAAGATATAGTATCATGTTCTATCAAGATAGAGAAGGAATTATCTATGTTTATCAATTAAAGGGAAATAAATAAAATGAGAGGGTGGTAGAAGAAATAATGGATAAAAGGAAGAATTAAAAAGGGAGTTTTCTAACATGGGATACTTTTGGATGGAAACACCCTAGAACCTACTTAAAAGGAAAATGAGTGTCATAAAAGTGTCGTGAAAAAGGCCACCAATCCCGTGATTTCAAGTGAAAGGAAGAACCTTCTAATGTTCAATTCTACAATTTAAAATAAATGGGACATTATGAAAATTATTTTTCTATGCGTCAAGGAAACATTCCCTAGAAAATGCCATGAGAGAAAGTCCAAGCTTATCTGATCATAAATGCTAAGGTGGAAGTTCATAATGATGTGGTGGAGGGTTCTTTAATAATTTAATAAAACATAACCAATTATTTATTTGATTTTGGATCATCAAATTCTTTTATATCTTCCCATTTTCCAAGAAAATTATACATTTCCCTTTTGATTTAATAATGGAGTTTTTATTCAAAACTCATAAGGAAATTAAAATTGCAACAAATATGTGTTGATATGTCCCCTTAATGAAACATAAACATTCTTTAATTGTTGACCATATCATCATACCCATTATTTATTTTGATATAATAATTGTTATGAATTGTCTTAAAATTATGATACGAAAATATATTGCAAGAAGAAGGAAGTTATATTTTTTGGGAATGATGTAGAGACACTTATCTTTAGATAAAAAACCTATCCATATTATTCTTATTTATATCCAGCCCTTGTAGCTCTACTGAATTAAATTTTTGGGTAGGAAGAGAATATATTATCGATGCCTGAGAAAAGAAATATTAATTTTGAGGATGTACCTATTATGAAGGAATAAAAAACTAGAGGAGTTGAGTAGTAAGGGTTTTATTCACCTTAGTGTTTCTCCTTGGGGAATTCATGTTCATTTTTTTTAGAAGAAATATGGATCTCTGAGACTGTGTATTGACTACATAGATATCAATGTTATTACGATAAATAACATGTATCCACAACCTCACATTTATGATTTATTTGATCAACTTCATGGAGACAACTATTTTTGAAAGATTTATCTCTGATCTAGATATCATTAGTTGTGTCTGAGGAAGGAATATATTCCAAAGACAACATTTTGAACTCATTAAAGACATTACAAGTTAATAGTAATGAAATTTGTACTAACTAATGCACCAGGAATTTTCCTAGATATAATAAATAGAGTTTTCAAGAATATATTGATGACTTTTTGTTGTATTTATTGATGATATCTTAGAGTACTCTAAAATCTAAAAATACCATGAGGATCACTTGAGGATTTTTTATGGATCTTAGAAGAAATGAATTATGTGAGTAGTTTTATATTTATAAATTCTATCTTAAATTAGTTTCTTTTCTTGTCCATATTGTCTCAAAGGATGGAATCTTAGTTGTTCTTTCAAAGACAAAAGCGATTCAAGAATGGACTACCAAAACCAATATAACTGAGGAATGTATTTTTATTATTTTGGCATGTTATTATTGATGTTTCTCTAACAAATTCAACTAATTAGCTAACCCGTTAACCAAGATTACTCTTAAAGGGGTTATGTTTGTATAGAAAAAATAATGCAAAGAATGTTTTGAATAATTGAATAGGATATTAGTTAATACTCCAATATAGACTCTACCATTGGGAAATTGTGGATTTGTGATTTATAGTGATGCCACTACTACAAATATGGCTTATAATAGCGCTAAAAACCACCTTTAACAGTGATAAAAAAGCACTGCTAATCTCGGCGAAGATAAAGGGGGGTCCCCATTATCATCGCTAAAAATAGAACTGATAAAGGGGGAATTTTATTAGTGCTAAAAAAAGCACTGATAAAAGTGCACCTTTATCTACACTAAGAAAGCACTGATAAAGGTAGTCTTTATCAGCGCTATTTTTAGTGCTGATAAATGTATAATATATCAGCACTAAAAATAGCATTGATAAACACTACCTTTATCGGCGTTATTTTGAGCACTGATAAACACTACCTTTATTAGCACTCAAAATAGCGCTGATATATTATCCATTTATCAGATCTTTACTAGCGCTGATAAAGGCCAAAGATCCTGTGAAAAATCAGAACCTTCATAGAACCTTCCCAACACCTGCACACATTACAGCACCTGCACAGAGCACCAACAACACCTGCACACAACACAAACAACACCCACACACAAAGCACATAATAACAAACATGATACATACATTTACTTGAAATCATGAATACAAAACAAAACACTGTTATATACATTTCAAACAATGTTTAATTTGGTTACAATTACATTTATCCAACAAATAGTTAAAAACAATGATGTTCCATCCTTTTTTCATCCATTTGCTCTAAAAAATTGTCGTCCATGGCATTGGTTTCTGAACAAATCAATTGAACTGAGGAAAAATATTTCACCTACATAATAAAACAAATATTATGCTATTAATACAATAATGAAATAAAGATTGGGGTTGCTAAATGGAATTATACTAGTGAGGCACAAAACATAAAATAACCAATTAACAAAGAGACACAATAAAAGAATATTGATTAATGAATGAGTTTTCAAAGATCGATTATCAAACATAATTTGAAAAAATGAGATATAATTATGATAGTACCAACAACCAAACTCAAGTCCAAATAATTTTTTTTCTAATCACATTTATTTACCATTTCATGTTAGTATAAGTTTAAATTTCTATTCTATTTTCCCTTTAATTATTTAGAAAATAAAATAAATCCAAATTCATCAGTTTTTCATAAAATAATACTAAAAAAATTATTTTAGGTTAATTATATTATGTAAATACAGAAGATGAGAATCTACTCAAGTGATATGACCTCGGTCAACCTCTTTGCTACATTAGGGGAAAAAATTATTTTTCCATGACCTATGACTGGCTTGCATCATGGATTTTGATACTATAAAACAAAAAGAACATTTTTAATACCTTGGAACATAGGAAAATGGATGGGATAAATCATGTCTTTAAATTCCTCAATCAGAGAATGGAGACTAACTAGAATACAATAACCATTAGTAATGGCGGAAAACTAATTCCCTACCCAGTCAATGAATACTGATGGGAGTAGGATTTCTATTACCACACTCATTTTCGGGATAACACATGGGGTTTAAGTGGACATTTATATAAGGGCCAAAACATACTTTACGGATTAATCCATATGCTTAGTGGAAAAATGTTATATTCACCATCAAATCATAAATGGTTTATTCCGATCAGTAAATAACTGCCAATAATTTTCATGTCTTAGATAGAACTAAGAGCTTTAATCAACACACAGTTGAGGGGATCCAAGAGGAGCATCCCGAATCAAGGACTTGGTTCATTCAGAAATAAAAAGGCATGGAGTAGGTTGTGTGGAAGAAGGGTGTTCAAAATATTTTGTAAAATTCCAAAACTATACCATCATGTGTCACACATTCTATTTGGGTAAGAGGATTAAACCCTAAATAAAAGAATGGTTCATTTATAACTCACGAGGAATGGGTTTTTAATTCAAGATATAAAAGGGGAATCTTGATTATTGATTATGATCATCTTTGAGTGACCTATCTAAGAATTTTATGGTTATGAAGGCTATAATATGAACCACAAAGTTTAAAGTTCATGTGTCTATGACCAACTGTTACATAGTTAAATGTTATGCATTAAAGACTTAATACTTGACCTATACCATGAAATTTAATGTCATACTGTGGGATGTTAGAATATTTAGTTTAAATTCATGTAGTCATAACATTTATGTCTTGAATATTAGGGTCATATGACTAGGACCAATAGTGAGAGAGGGATATATTCTCCATATATTAATAAAATATCAATGTGAATAGAGATCTTAGGGGTCAAAATCTAGCAAAGTCAGTCTCAACGAAGAGGAATAATTATTTATTGTACCTGAGATAGAGGGTCTAGGATTCACTATATATCCCATTAAATTTGGAATTAATCTATAAATAGTGCTTAAAGGGGTGCGGTTAGAGATCGATGCCCAATAGTTGTCCTCTTAGGTGAGGGATAGATCATCATGTAGTTTTCTATCATGTGATAGGGTCATGAACTGTGTAATTTAATATATTATGGAAATGATTTTTGATATACACTTTAAGGTATTATGGTAAATATGGGGAACCACACAATTTAACATCTTGTGAAAAATATTACTTTCTACAGTTAAATATCATGAAACTTGGATAAGTGCTCAGTAGCATAAATTCATACATATCAAACTATGGTGTAATTCAGGTTTGGGTAGTATAACTAAGGCCTTGGTGTCTTGAAGTTTAGGGTCATATAACTAGAACTAGTGGAAACATAACTCATCTATCATGTATATCATTTAGTGAAGTGATAACGAATCATATCCATGTGGCATGTATCTGAGGATTCTATAACTCAATTAGTCCATCCATGTTCTACTCTCTTCAGGAGCCAATATTTGAAGATGTTTAATTCCTTAATTATATGTCCCATAATTCGGTGGTATGGAAAATAATTTGGAAGATCATTCATTATTTACTCCTGGGGTCTCTAGATCTCTGGAAGATTAATAATGTGACACTCAAATGAATAAGTGAAGTATGTGGAAACAAGCTCACTCTAAAAGGAATATACATTTTTGTGCCTTTCATTGAGTAAGGGATAGTCCATGAATTTTGATATACTAAATGTGTTCTAGTTAGGGTGTCTGCATGGATGAACCATAAGCATGGGTATCATTGGATTCAATATACCATCATCTATCAATTTATGAATCCAATCCTTGAATAAAAATCACCTCCTGATTTAATGTCCTAAAAATTGATGGTAGCAGTAGTATTTTGGATGTTGTCACATATTTTTATCTCTCGGTCACTTAATCTATGAGAGATAACTCAAATAATTTTTTTTGACATTGGAAAAATACTCAGTAAATTTATTTGGTTGGAGGAAATACACGTTATTTTTCCCATATTCAAGAGATGGACAACAAAATTGTTTCTTTGTTCTATCAAAAAATGACTAGGTTAGTATGAACATGTTTCTGAATTTGATATTTGGTAGGAAATAACCTAATCTCAATCATTTTAGGGATAAAAGATAAAGAATTAGAGGCGCCATATGTGGATGTAGTCACCCCTATATTGGGGAATGTTGACTTTCCAAGAAGCTCTTTGGAAACTACTAAGTCTGAATAACATACAGAATTCACCTGATGGTGAGGTGGAAAATGTATAAATTCCCCCATCATAGTAGGTTGGGGGATTTTAAAATATAAAAATCCCATCATTCATGTGGGAAGGGGTGAGGTGGAACTAGGTTTAGAATTCACTCGATGAGGGGGGTGAAACTTTTGATGATAGCCCCGGCCCTATGGGATGGGGTACTTTAATGCAAGGAGTACCATTTTAAGAGGATGCCAATACTACATAATGAAAATATCCATTATGAATATTTATAATTACTTCCTGAAGATCCCAATTTTCATTCTCCAACTGAGTGATCTATTATTTAGAAAATATGTATCTATTATCCTCAAAGGGAAAAAATACAACAGAATTTTCTATACCCGATTTTCAATGGTAGGATGGGTGGATGATGATGAGCGTCACAATCCAGAACCTGAATATTGGATATTATATTTATATTGGGAATATATTCCATCAACCTTGCACTCAGAATCGCAAACATGGTTAATAAAACCTTCTATATTGGTATAAATGTTATCATTGAGCCCTTCTATAACAATTCTTAGAGTAGATGGTGAGAAAAAACCTATTAGGGATTAAAATATTGAAGGAATTTATAATCATACTCATCTCTAAAGTTCTCATCAGAACTAGTGGGAACATCTTTATACCCATATGATACCATGTTTATAGATATGTGGGTGAACTAGTGCTCTTATTTAGTAGAATATCCTATTTTTAAGGATGTTTTCTATAAGCTTGTCTGTTGGGATTGGGTATATTGGACCATTTTGTGGGTCATCTCCCATGATACCATTTTGTGGGATGGTTCTCATGATACTGTTATGGTGGGATAGTGCCCCTAACCATTCTTTGTCCTCATTGGGGAGAATGGATAAAACAAATGATACATATTACATGGAATTTTCCATTGTAATTTGACCCCTAACCATTCTGTACATTGTGTTATAGCTAAAAAATCTCAAAAATCACAAGGGTACTTCAATGGAAACCCATGTTTATCTTGGTCACATGTATTCATCGTCATCAAAGGGATTCTCAACGAAATGGAAACCCATGTTTAACTTCTTGTATTCCATGAGTTTATCATCCCACAAAGATAGAGGGTCATGATTTAATGTCTTACACAGATATAATGGGTGGATCAAAACACTTATAAAGGTAGATCAGGTAGGTACATCGCTAGGAGGGAGAACCTGGAATGTTTACATGATAGATGGATCAAAACGCCCAATGAGGTCTGACCCAGGTGTCATGTATCCCATAAAGGTAAGGTTTCTCATTTTGAAGACTTATTCAGACACCACTAAGGGAAAAATAGGAGGGAAAATAAGTGAAGGTGTACCCCAGTGAGGGGGTCACCATGGTTTACCATTGGCAGGGAGATAACATCATGGAGGCTTCCTACGTACCCTATTTAGAATACAAGGATCAAAACCCATATATTTAAAATAGGTATGGTGTGGGTATTACCCATGGTTAGCTTCTCTTCACACTAGGAATACTCTTGGTCGGATGAGTATTGATTTTGTGGGGCTTATGCATTGTCAGATTCCCAGGTTCTTCCAAGAGTAGCAATGGGATGAATAGGACATACATGCTAAGATGAACCATGTGAATGGAATGATCCTTGCAAAGAGGCATGAGGCACAAAAAACATGTGGAGATGTCTGTAAACATTATTTATGGTGGCCATGGGGATCATCAAACTTCCCATACCTTCCATACGCACTGCACACCATCATGCCTTACTTCAATATTGAGTTGTTCAAAGATCAATAATATGAATCCAGGGATAGAAAACATTGAGTAATAAATTATGATTTCAATACATTGGAGCATTCTCAATTCACCAAAAAAGGTTGGAGGATAATCAATGATCATATATAGATAACATAAGTTGTAGTAATTCACCTTTATCCTATTTTTGTACAATCTTCCATCAGGTATGTTGCCCATTCGTTTCTAAACACATGTATATCATCTTATGAATATGATTTTTTGCGACAGTCATGGTAGTACTGAAAAAATATAAATACACAAAGGATTAATAAATATTTTAAATGAACTCATAATTATTTTCAAAAATACCTCATTAGGGATGCTAGTTTGTTGATGAAATACATTCTATTTCATAAATTTACAAACATAATAACCACAGTCCTTTCCGTTTGTTTGTTTTGGACGCTGCAGAAACATCTACAACAATAAGTAATTTGTTTTGATATGTGTTTGGATAGTGCAATGTTATTATATATACCCGGATACTTTTCCAGTTGTAGATCTTGTAGGCTTTCTCATCCTTATGCCCTGGATTTATTCCATGCATTAGATGATATTGAGGCGCCGCCCTATCATAACATAATCCTAATTAAAACATAACATAAATTATATAACTATATGTTTAGTTTTAAAATGTTGGATCTAGTGTATTAAAAACTAACAAATGTCATCATGCGTGGTCGGTTTGTTGGATATCCATGCGTTGAATCCAGAAAATAAATCTTTAGAGTATCCAAATTGACTGCAATCAGCATCCAATGCAACCAAAAAATACAAAAAGGAATAAGTAAAGAAAGAAATGAAAATATAGTTGATATGATTAAATTGTAGAGTTTTACCCCTGCATCGTTGGTATTAAAAAGAGTCTGCCATCCGTAATTTTATTTTCAAATGATTTGAGCAGGGATACCAGTATTGCAACCTCTTTATCAGAATCTATTTTGTATTTTGAAGAGGTGGTATGAGGACTAACAAATCCATATTTTTTTTCAGGGGGAAATTCGTTCAATTTTTTTTCATATATACGTCTGTGAAAAATATAAAATGTATTTAGTCATAATTATCAGATTATATCATCTTTTGTAAAATCAAATCATGAAAACTTACCTCATGCATATATTTACAACTGAGGCGCCTAGACATTCATACTTGAGGAGTTCATTTACAATTTCAACACTAATGAAATCTGATGTTTCCTCTCCATACATATATTTTTTGAAATCAAATGTGTGAGTATTTTCGTATTTCAACTTTGTATCCACATGATCCTGCAATGATATTAACTGTGGATATAGAACGGGCGGGGTGAAGGTACTCTCAGTTGACTGTTTCAATCAGTTGGTTGATACTTAAGATATTTTTGAGCTGATATTTCATTTCACCCCATAGTCTTTGTCATTCTGTAATAACATTCATCGGTTCAGTCCTTTTTTATTAAATGTTAAAGGTCCAGCTTGAAAAATAAATTGGAAATGGATACCTTTTTGTCGATATGTTTTTTTACAAGAACTGTCAGCCATGCGATGAATGTTCCAACAGCTTGTTCAACCGTATGAATGTCGTCATTGTCATTTGGAACAGGTAGCTAGGTAATCGTCTCATTATCTACGTTAATTGACACTCTAAGATGATCTTTTGGAAGTTTTCTGTTGTGTAGCATGTCGTTTTGTGTATTGAACACCGTAGCCCTCACTACAAGGCGATAGGTGGGAGTTGATAAATATAAATCACAGTCATTTTCACCCTGTGGAATATTAGTACAGGAAAGGTATCAGTGTCTCTATAAATCGCATTTCACATAAAAAATTATTAAAACATTGATTACCTCATATAAGTCAGGTTTTTTAGGGTAATGGCTTGCCTCAAAGCTGGTGGGGGGTGGGGCGGGATCGTCACGCACGGGTTGTTGTTGAGTTTTTTCTTCTCTTTTCCTCTCCCAAATCAATTTTTCTATCATCGCTATATGGTATTGTAATTATTCTTAAAAAATAGATAACTTTTCTTGCAGATTTTCCATTTTTTCATTTTGATCCTCTGCTTGTTTTTTTTTGAAAATATGTTCGGGGTGTCACCCCAAAACCCGCACCTCTGATGCGGCCATACTTTTCTGGCTGCTTCAAGGCTGCTGAAAGTATGTCTACATCTGGTGTGGTTATTATTGATTCTTTTGAATATTTTAGATAGAAAATATAGAAAAATAATTAGTTATTGTAATGTAATTGTGATTTAAAGAAAATAAAATTTATATTATGTCATACTTACACATGTTTCCCACACTTTTTGTGTGTTTTCATCTATCAGTATCCCCTCTTTATTTACACGAGCCTCCTTCCATAGCACATGGCGTGTTATGGATATGGCTTTCGATTTCAATTCATCAATCTGCACATATAAAGAGAAAAATTGTTATGGTGTTGTTTTATGTCACATACTAGAAGTAGGGTATATTTAAAAGACGTACCAATTTTTTCTCAAGTTCAGCGTATCCCATCCTTGCTTTACGGTAAGGGTGCGCTGGTTCTGTTGCACATTTTTTATTTTCATCACTCAGTAGTTGTTTCATAAATAAAAAACTATCAATCAGAGTGATGAATATAAGAAAACGTCAAACAACGTATTACCCCACACAATGTACCTGAAAAGTTCTCTCCCCACGACAGTTGCTAAACGCATCCCATGCTCCTTGGGATATCAAGAGTGCGTAAAGAGAAGGTGGGTGCAGCTTGATTTTCCCTTATACATCTTTAAGATGATATTTCGTTAAAATTGTGCGGAAACCTTTATGAATCCTTCCTGTAACTCTTAATACATATTCCTTGTGCAAGGAAACTACTATAAATGCACTCTGCAATGGATGATGAAGAGTAAGTCAATGTTTTGCTATTTTATTTTATTTTAATAAATTAAAAAAATTATATCATAATGTTACCGTAATCTCTTCCCACATTAGTGTCTTCAGCCCGGTGACAACATGGTGCCACGACTGTACATAAATCGACATGTGTTGCTGAGTGATGATTCCAATGTAGCTACTAAGGATGGCTCTGTTGGGGTTAACATGTTGGCCTCACTTATTCCATCCCACCTCAAATTTGATGCCTTTTTCTTTTGCCTTAAAGATTTTGGCTAACACTGTCAAACTACAACGCTCTTGTTTTTTTTGCACTTTCAGGGTTTCATTTCCTACCATTTCCTCGAAAGTATCATAAATATATTCCCCCAGAGCGCTAGCATTGGCAATGGGACCAGCTACAACAGGTTGAGAAACCTGTTGTACCACAGCACTGGGACCAGCAACAACAGGTTGAGAAACTTTTTGTTGCTCTGCAGTGGGTCCACCAGTTGCTGGTTGAGAGACCTTTTGTGCCTTGAGATTGGGCGCATCAGCAGGTGTAGAAGTCATTATCTACATAATTGGTTTAATATTTAATTTAGATTACATAAAAACAGTAGTGAATAGATAATAACATAACGTAACACAATGTATGTTACAATAAACAAATAACCTGATTATTGTACTCTCTTTTTTTCCTTTAAAGGATGAAGAGATTTGACTCCTATATTGAATATGTAAATCCCTTCATTGTGGTCTCCTCTGACATAAAAAATGTTGTCTACATTGGTACCGCTGCGAAATTATTGTGAAGTTATTATAAAGTGGTCAACCTCCGTTGAACTTTCATCTAACCTTTCAGTTGTTTTTGTCGATAACAGAACAATTGACCAATTTCGGTTTTCGGGGTCTGGAACATAAAATACTTGTACTTCCTGTGATTCCATTATAAATGGTTCGTCTTTCTCCCCTTACTAAAATTAACTCTCACAAATCCTAATTCAGATATTTTAACAGCACTCTTGTTATCAACCCACTTGCATTGAAAAATCAGCATTTTGAATTTTGTATAATCCAACTCCCATATTCGTTTAATGATGCCAAATTATGACATATTCACATAAATTGGATTTTTGTCCTTAGCACCGGAAACATACATCGCCTCTTCCACAAGTGTAACCCCACTATTCTTCATGGTACTGTCTTCATCTTGTTCATTAGTATAGAATGTATAACCATTAACTGCATAAGTATTGTAAGATAATACGTACACACTTGCTCCTCCGGCTAGCCATCGAAGTCGTTCTGAAATTGAGTCTGGATTTTCATCTAACTGCTTAAAAATATGGTCTTAAAACAATCCTATAAACTATCGATTATGTGTATCTGATATCCATTTTTCAGCTCTATAAGGATTCAAACGCCTAAGAATTTCTTTGTGGGTTTGAACATATGGGTCAACATCAAAACTGTGATGCAAAACGTAAAGGTTGGCCTGCTCCTGATCTATAATATTGATTATGATAACCTCTCTTCCAGAAATTCCTTCATCCTCAAGCCGCTCAGTGTGACGAGATTTCGGTAGCCCAACAATTTCCACACCAGACAGGTATTCAGTACAAAATTCAACAGCTTCCTCAACAATATATTGCTCCGCAATAAAACCCTCTGGCTGACTTCGGTTTTTGACACACCCTTTCAAAATCTTCATATACCATTCAATGGGGTACATCCATATATAATGTACAGGACCACATAGTCAAATGTCTCTCACCAAATGAACCATTAAATGAACCATCATATCGAAAAATGTCGGCGTGAAGAACATTTCTAATTCACATAATATGATGGCAATTTCTCTTTCCATAGTTGGCAATTTCGCCAGGTCTATAACTTTGCTGCATATAGCTTTGAAGAAGAAACAGAGCTTTGTTAATGTATGGTGGACATTCTTGGGAAAAATAAAACGTAAAGCTATAGGAATTAGATCATGCATCAAAACATGGAAGTCATGTGATTTCAGAACCTTTAATTTTAAAACTCCCATTGACACAATGTTCTTGATATTTGATGAATACCCCTCTATAACCTTTAAGTCATTCAAGAAGTTGTAAAACTGATATCTCTCCTTCCTAGAAAGACTATAAGCAGTAGGAGGAAGAAATGTTCATTTTCCACCCTTCACGGGTGCCAACTCTTCTCGTATTCCCATCTCTACCATGTCCAATCTAGCCTTAATTCCATCCTTTGTTTTGCCGGGTGCATTTAGCAACATGCCGATGAAACTATCACATACATTTTTTTCAACATGCATAACATCAAGAAAATGTCTAACATACAGACAATTCTAGTATGGTAATTAAAAAAATGATTTCTTTTTCCAACCTGTTTTTGTAAGGTTTTTCAAAAATGGTTTACCAAAAAGTAGTTTCCAAATCTTTTACTTTCTCAAACAATTGATCAACTGTTAGTGGAGACAGTGTTGTACATTCTTATGAACTTCCATCAAATGATGTCGTCCAAGATCGGTAATTATGTGGTCCGGGTAGAAATCTGCGATGTCCTAGAAACACGGTTTTCAATGAATGTTTCAACCTAATTGACTGTGGGCCTTATTCACAAATGGGACACCCTTGAGATCCTTTAATGCAATATCCTAACAAATTTCCATAAGCAGGAAAGTAATTTATCATCCCGTACAACATGGATTTCAAAGTGAAATGTTCATTTTTGTAAGCATCATACAGTGTGACACCTGAATCCCACAATATTTTCAAATCCTCGATCAATGGGGCCAAATAAACATCAATATCATTACCCGGATCTTTTGGTCCAGATATAAGCATAGATAACATGATGTTTTTTCGTTTCATTCATAACCATGGTGGTAAGTTATAGTTTACCAACATAATCGGCCATGTACTGTGACTGCTTCTTTGAAAACCAAAAGGATTCACCCCATCTGTAGATAACGCCAGACGAAGGTTTCTCAGCTCATTCCAAAATTCAGGATACTCGTGATCAATTATCTTCCACTGAGGAGAGTCTATCGGGTGGCATAGTTTCTCATCTTTAATTACAGTATCTGCATGCCATGTCAATTGTCCTACAGTCTCCTCACTTCCATATAGGCTTCTAAACCTAGGAATGATTGGAATGTACCATACAAATTTCGTAGGACTAGAATCATCTTTCTTGTATTAGGAAGCACCACACTTTGGGAATTCTTTAAGTGATTTGTGGTCCTTGAGAAACAATATACAGTCATTCGAGAAAGCATGTATTCCTTCATAGATCATACCCATCAATTGTAGCATTCGTTTGGCATCGTATGTTTGGATTGGGTGTTCATTATCTTTCGGGATGATGTCATTCAGGAGAGCAAGTAGTTACGTAAAATTGGCTTCACTCCACCCGTTGCCTGCTTTCAAATTATATAGCTTAAATGTGGCTGACAATGCTGTATATTTAGTGCAACTAGCATAAAATAGAATTTTTGCACAACTCTTTAACTTCTCAAACAATTTTGGGAAATCACGAAGCTTATCTTCAACTGTCCTTGTCATTTCCTCGATACAATCTTTATCATCATTCACATCCGTAATCACATCCTCCATATGATGGTCTTTACTATTCATACTTCTAATCACATCAGATGATATATAAAATGTCGTGTTCTCTGAGTCACTACCTACATTTGTTTTTTCCCCATGTTTATTCCAACATGTATAACTTTGATCTATTCTGTGACAGATTAGATGTTCTTCCAACTCCTCTAGACTAATTTTTGTTGAATAAAAACAGCATAAACACGGAAAAAGGATTTGAGAAGGGTCACATGCATGATCTTCTAAAAACCTAATAAACTCTTTCACGCCATCTTCATACTCTTTTGTTAACCGATTGGCATTCATCCATTCTTTATTCATATTCATCGTCTTTATGGGTTCAATCTCAAAATTTCCTAATATTATGTTTTAATTAATCAGGTTTCATTGTTTGGGTTTTATAAAAAAAATCATGGTACAAATTCCTTTAAACACATGTGAAATCCATATACATGGTGTGTCCAGTATGGTGAACATCATGTATGTATAAGATACCTGATTTAATATGACATATATCAAATTTATTCAAAGTTAGTCTTACAAATACTGAATGATGCCTTTTATAATACATGACATTTAGAACAACTTGAGCTAAAGGCATGTACTTTAGATACATATTGAGTCACCTCACCAGCTATTCATCACATTTTTTGTGGAATACACGGTGTGTAGTCCTTACATGACCACTAGGGGTGTATAGTCTATACACATCTTGTCTCTATGGTATCTATACATAGTGTGAGTGAAGTAAAACACATGTCATATGGTTCTACCATTATTTCATGGCATGTACATGGTTTCTTGCTGAAGTATATGTCTTGGAGATACATTGTGTGTGACCTAGGTTCACATGACATGTAACATTTGAAATGAAACTTATTCCAAGTTTGAGTGAGAATATTAGTCATGTGGTGTAAATTTTGGAGATAAATGTTGTGTGGCATTAAAATCTATGTTAAATCCATGTATGGTGAAGCATGTTCCATGTATTTTAAAGTGTCTCATAGAGCCCTCTAGAAGTGGTTTTCTAGGATTCAGTGGAATTACACTAGTAACAAAGTGGTAGTTCCATTCAAATGGGTATAGTTTGGATTGATATTTAATGGTGGACGAACTACAACATAAAAAACAAATTCCATATCAGTCATTCCAACAACCGAAACACCATAAAAAATCAATCGTGATCACAATCGCAATACCATACAAACCAAACAATCAAAATTTTAGATTTTACAAAGCATCCCTTATTCAATTTTGTTTAGTAATTCAGGGGTTATCACAGAAGTCTTATCATTCTGGGGTGTCCATTCATAAGTCAAGTATACATAAATTACCAATTTATATATTCCAATGATCAACAAGAACCAAGCAACATTAAATTCATTTAGTGTGCAAACAAGGACCACCCACGGCCACAATTTTTAGCGGTGCATTTAGCCCGTACATTTCACATTATAACCATCAATATCAAATAGTAATAACATGAGAACAAGAGGAAACCAATGAGTAACAAGAGAAGACTCATCGTGAAGGTGTTGTTAATCACGCGACAGAGGTGCATATGTGGCAGAGGAGAGGCGCACAGTAGAGGAGATTTCCAACTGAAAAGAAAACATAAAATAGGGTAAACCAATGAGAATAAAATAATATAAAACTGACTACACCATTTACCACATCCCACAAACCCTAAAAGATAATGCATGCAAATAAATTTAAATTTATTGATATAAATCACTATCTGATCACTAATTTTTATCCAAACCATAGGTGCAAACAAATCCAAATAGGAATTAGAAGGATCACATAAGTCATGAAAAGAAATCCAACCATAATAGTGATCAAGCATAGAACAATGTGAACTAGATGGAACTTAGGATGGGGAGTAAGCCATCCTGTAATAACTCTAAGAAATTGGTGTGGTGAGAAAAGCCCAACATCCTATTAGTATTTGTGGTGTGATATGTTATACTCAACACCTGATGTAAGGGAGTGTGATTTTCTTATATTCTCAACAATTACCTTAAAATATTATGTTATCCTCTATAAAGGTGTATTTTAATTTTAACTAGAATGGGGAATTACCTCCCATCCATCAATTTAATTAGGACCATTTGTATAAGTAAGTCATTTTTCAAAATCATATTTATATTACAAAACATGAAGAAAAACATCTCCTATGAACGATTATCCATGTACACTTTCATTCAACGAAATGAAATACACAATTATCATTCTATATAACATGTAGTAGATGGTGTTCCCTTTCAACCCATTATAGATCATTTCAATTCATTTAATTAATTCATTAAATTAAAATAAATCCATCATGTAAAATTCATTCCTCATGATTATTACACATTCAATTTTACCAAGAATGGAAAATTCACTAATAAGGCTCAAAGGGTCTTCAAAATGAGCCATAATCAACATGGAAATTTTCTACATGGTAAATTCCATTAAGAATCTAGTCCAAACACCTATAATGTATCTTCAATTCCATTTATATACCCTTGTATCAAGGGAAACCAAATTTAAAAGCATTGACATAAGCTAAATAGGTGTTCAGGGCAATTAATAATTTGACATTAAAGGGATAATTTTACTTGGCACACTCAAGGGGTGTCCATAAAAGAGTTCAAGAACATATAACCCATGATATAAGATTCAATGGGTGTCTATTGAGGTTCATGGATAAAATAAAGAACTCAATAATATCAATAAACCATTTACTCTTGAAATAACACCTTAAATCATGATTTCACACGTTAAATTCAAGCGGTAGAAAAACATTTACCTAAAAATGAGTAATAATAATGGTAGTGGCGATGTTAGAGGCTGCGCCGGAGGTGGAGGTGGCAGCGGCGGAAAATGATGCAGCAGCGGTAGAGGCGGAGGTGGTGGTGGCGGTAGAGGCGGCGACAGTCGCGGCAGCGGGGGTGGAGGCGGCAGAGGGAGCGGGGGTCATGGTAGCGGGGTTGGGGCAGAGGCGGCAGCAGCGACGGAGAAGGAGGATGACAAGGAGGAAGGAGGAGGAGGACGAGGAGGACGAGGAGGACGAGGATGAGGTCACAGTGGTGAGGGGCCTGGTTCAACTTCCGCGAGAGCTTGACCGCGTGCGAGCGAGGATGCCCAGTTAGGGTTATTAAATAAAAACTGACAGAACCTTTATCAGCGCTCATTAAAAGCGCTGATAAATGTATGTTTTATTAGTGCTAAAATAAAATCACTGATAAAACATTCATTTATCAGCACTTTTTTATGGCTGATAAAGAGATACCTTTATCAACGATAAAAAAACGCTGATAAATGTTACTTTTTATCAGCGCTAAAAAAAAGTGCTGATAAAGGTGTACCCTATATCAGCACATATTTTAGCACTGATAAATGTAACATTTATCAGCGCTGATAAAGGAATACCCCTTTATCTGTGCTTTCTGTTTAGCACTGATAAAGGGAAGCGCTTCCCTTGCCTTGTTTTGTGGTAGTGTGCATCAAAGAAATGACTCAGCTGTGTCCTTATGCAGAATGATAGAGTTATTGCATATGCATAAAGGTAGTTAAAAATTCATGAATAGAACTATCCAAATCAGGATCTTGAGTTAGTGTCTATTATATTTTCTATAAAAATATGGAGACACTATCTCTATGATGAAATATGTGAGATATATACCAATCACAAGATTTTAAAATATATCTTCTCATAGAAAGAACTCAACGTGATGAAAAGGTGATGGCTTGGGTTGCTCATAGATTATGATTATTCAATACACTACCACCCTGGGATGTCTAATAAGGTAGTAGATGCATTGAGCGAGAAGGATCATGGTGTTATGAACAAAATGGGGATTAACAAGGACCCTTTGTACATGGATATAACCAAGATGGATATGGGAATTATCAAGGAAGGTGAAACATCATTACTTTTTACACTAGTTTCACATCCATATTTTTTGTATATAATTAAAATTTCTTAGTGTGATGATGAGAATCTTCAAAAGAAAATTAAATCTATTAATGATGGGAAGTTTCCAAACTCTGTTTGTGAGGATGGAATTCTGAAATTTTGGAGGAGGCTATGTGTTCCCTCTATACCTATGAAAAAAAGGGAGTTGAATGATGATTCCCAAAGCTCAAATTTCCTTATACACCCTAATAGTACTAAGATGTATAGAGATCTGATGGAATATTTCAGGTGGGATTATATGAAGTGGGAAATTACTGATTATGTATCAAGATGTGTAGTCTGTCAATAAGTGAAGGCTGAAAGATAAAATCCTAGAGGTGTCATGAAACCCATTCCTTTTCCTACATGGAAAATGGGATGATATCACTATGGATTTTGTCTCTATATTACAAAAAAAACTCCAATAAATAATGATGTATTATGGGTGATTGTTGATTGACTTACCAAATCTACAAATTTCTTCGCTATAAGGGAAACTTTTCCACTAGAGTGCCTTGAATGAATTTATATTAATGAAGATGTAAGAAATTATAGAGAACATATTTCTGTTATGTCCAATCGGGATCCATGATTTATATCTAAATTCTGGAAAAGTCTTCATAAGGATCTAGATAATGATCTTCGTTTGAGTACTGATTATCACCCTCAAAATGAGGGGAAATTTGAAAGGACCATTCTAACATTATAATGCATGTTGATATCATGCTCCCTTTCCATTCAAGGTATGTGAGATCAGTATTTTATTTTGGTACATTTTTTCAAAAATACTATATTCCGTTCAAGATTTTAAATGGCACCATATAAAGTGTTATAGGGAAAGAGATTTTATACACCAAGATGTTGGGGTGAAGTTGGTGAAAGGAATGGTGTAGGCCCATAGCTTATGAAGGAAAAAAAATAAAGGTAATGAATATTCAAACCCATATCAAAGTAGCTCAAAGTAGGAAAAATATCTATGTCGATAATCGAAGGAATTATTTGGAATTGAAAGTGGGAGATCCTGTTTTCGGGAAGGGTGTTATAAGATTTGGGGAAAAATAGAAACTAAGACCCAAGTACATTGGTCCTTTTGAAATTATGGAGAGAATAAAATCTTTGGATTATCATTTGGAAATGCCACTTATCCTTTCTAAGGTACAAAATATGTTCCACATCACATTGTTGTGAAAGTACATGTCATACCCAACACAGGTACTCACTTATTAAGGAATAGAATTAGAACCTGACATATCTTATTGTGAAAAGCCTATACAAATTTTGGGCACTAAAGATCAGGTGTTGAGGAATCAGATGACTCAACTGGAAAATGCACATTGGATAAATCATAAAATTAAAGAGGAACCATGGTATCCTAATGAGCTTATGATAAAGAGCTACCCAAATATTTTTGTGGGGTGACATTCTGGAAATTTTGAGGATGAATTTTTTGTAAGAGAGTAGAATGTAATGGCCTAGAAATGTATCAAGTAAATTTCCCTTCTTATCTTTATTCCATAGAGTATAGGTCACATAAAATCACTTAGATAACATAATATAAACACCATAAATTAAGAATGAATGAAAGAAATGGTATTTATAGAAGTTATAGAACCTATATCGATGAAATAGTAACTTGAACTAATGAATAATATCATCACCCATTAAGGTAAAAATAAAATTTATGCACCTTATAAATGAATCTATCATGTAAATACATCATAGTATAAGTAAATGAATATGTTAAAATTGTTAAATTGAGTGTCGGAATTTTTATAGGTCATAAATATTTAATTTAAATTATAAAATTAAACAAATTATATAAAAGAAAATATATAAATATAAAATATATTCATAAATTAACATTTTGTTGTCTTATAATTTTAATATAATTTTATGAGACCTTAGTTAATTTTTGAAAGTGTTATAAAATTTGTTATAGATTTAAATTTTGTATTTTTCAAGTAAATGATGGTTTTTATTAAAAATTAAATTTCACATATTTGGAAAATTATTTTCCTAAAATGGAGTTCATTTTTGAATTATACATGTTGGAAAATGGTTTGGGTGATATTTTTTGAAATTTCTAAAATGATTTAATTTTTTGTGGATAGTAAAATATGACAATTTACAATTAAATGGTAAATACCTGATTTATTGAGTCAAAGGTGATGTTTGGATGATGTAAAAACCCATGGTTCAAACTCAAACTCTCTTATTATTGTATTCAGTGATGAGAATCAACACTATTTCTTGTCTTGATCAAAATAATAAGACTTTGATAAACAACCCCTATCATCCACTGTAAATACAACCCCTCACCACCCCTTCTCCTCAAACCTTATAAGCTTTGAGACTTGAAAAGTTTCTATGAAATAATCTTCCCAGTAATTTACCCCATGTATAGGAACACTTGGTCTCATAAAAGTCCAAACAATACCCTTAAGGAGGTTCCCAAGGAGAAGTATTCAAGAGGTAAAATCCTCTTCCTTTTCCTTTTAGTTTCTCTTCAACTTCGTTTCTTTTATTATTCTATCCTCACCTCCAACATCCAAATGAAAATGATAAAAAAGTATCACAGATATACTGTAATTATATCATGTTAATTTAGTATACTTACTCAAACTTCTTTATCTCTCTATTTTATTTGAAAATTTTAATTATTGTCTAAGAGGTGCTAATTTACAACTTCGTGGATGAAGAATATTTGTTCCCCAATTTCTCCTTCAAGGCTGGTAATGATACCAATTTTATGGTTAAACCAGAATTTAATATATGTATTACAACCTTTCTTATTTTCTATAAGTTACATATTTACATAATACTAAATGATAAAACAAAATGTGTTCGTTATGAACAATAACCTCTTTAATAATGTAAACAATTATCACTAAATGTATTATATAGTGATTCAACATCATAAAAAATAAAAAAGTGATATATATATATATATATATATATATATATCTATTTACACTAATTTATTTTCATTATTATCATATAAATTCAATTCTAGAGAATTATACCCATCCCAGATGAACTTCCATACTCCTATACAAGTATACCGATCATGAAAACCAAAGAAACGAACACTCCTAAGAAATAAAATTTTATCTTATAACTCTTAAAAAATTCCATAAATAAATATTATAAAATCATAATTAATGAAATGAAAATATATAATGTTATGAATAAATTAATTAAAGGATTTAATTTTATTATCCAAGATAATAAGGTCAATTGAAGAGCACATTCATACATAAGGTAAGGGTTTTCTTTCTCGAACCTCCATTTTCATTCGGGTTATGCTTTATTCTTCTATATAGAAATGCAATTATTCATTAATTTTATATAATTCTTTTAAATTATATTTATACATTCAAATAGAACCATATCATATTTTTTTATAAGAAATATATTCCTTTTCAGGGTTCCCTTTTCAATTCTTTCTGATACGCAAGCCCGATTAAAGGGAAGGCCTCGATTTCTTACGCATTTTCAAGTACCATACATAATCTATTTTAAGACACCATTATTTTTCTAAAATCATAAATTTTATCATGAAGAACTATATTTTATAGTTACTAGTTTTATAAAAACAATTATGATAAATAAAAATGATTTTTTCCAAAGAAATATTCTTTGCAAAGTAAAAGGGGTATTTCTCTCAAGAATTACTCGATGATTTTATTAGAGTATTTTCATATCTTTCAACATCTATGTTGAATTTTGTGATTTATTTATATTGATATATTATTATTTTTCTTTACCATATATTATTAAACATTTTATGACAAGTTTGATTGTGGATGTGGTATCTTGATACCATTCACCATGCTACTCATATTGGTCAGTGATTATGATTACAGATTAGGGAAAGTTATTTACATTAAAAATGCTCATGATTTTTATCTTTATCCTCATTTTTTTGAGGAATGAATTAGACTTAGAAAGTGATGGTTGAGGCCTGTGATAACCCGTCGATGCATCAGAAGGTCTCAAGAGACAAAAAAATTGTGTTTTTAATGTGTTATTGCCCAAGTATTTTCAGACATCTTGGTGGAGGGCTTGATGACATGTTTCATATGTCTGAAATTTTGAATTCCTTCATTATGATATTAGTAATTTATAAAATAGGTGATATTTTACTATTATAATATCTATGAATAAGTTTTATTCTCTTATGATCATTTATATTGATGCATTTACATATCTTTAATTCCTTCAACATTATGCTAATGTTTATTTTAAAGGAATGTGTTTTTAGTTATTCACTTTACCTAATGTTTCTGTTTACATTCAATTCCACTATATTACATACACTTACAGAGAATCTCATATCACTCCTTTATTATGTTTTATTTTCCCCCACTACATAAAGATTAATATTATGAATGACATGTAGAGATAATCTAGGATGTATGGATTTTTTCAATGGAATTTCTATATTGTATTTCTTTTCAAGTTGTAATGTAAAAATTATGTTTGTATCTTATTTTAAAAAACTAATAAACTATCTAGTCCAATGGGATATGACATCCATGTAATCATACCAATTTAATAAACTAATGCATCGAATCCAAGCTACTGGGGTCGAGGTCTTTACAAAGATGATAATGAGATAATTCTTCACTAACAAGGATGAAGTTTACAGTCTTCATATGGCGATCAACTACAACCCATATAACACTATGCCCTTTATATGTTTTTGGGAGTCTATTGACAAAATACACGGTGATGTTTCCCCATTTCCATTTTATTGTGGGTAATGGTTTCAAAATCTAGTTAGACTTTTGTCTCTTAGCCTTAACATGCAGATATACCGAGCATCTAGATGTAGACTCTATGATATCTCTCTCCATATTATCCCACTAAAAATAATCTCTAAAATCCTTATACATATTTTTTACTTCCAGTACGAATAGAGAATAAATTAATATGATCCTATTTTAATATATCCTTATTTAAATTGGGTATTGATGAAACTAATACAAGGTTCATAAAACCTATCATTCCATTACAATCATTTTTAAAATCAGGAAGATTCATCACATTATTTTGAAACTATATACATTCATTTTTCGTCACTTTAATCATTACTTGTATCGATGTTTGACCGCTCATTTGAGGACGAAAATATGTATCCCCTTAATTTAGGACATCCAGATCTGATATTTTCAAATATATAAATAATGGTTATTTTTTTATTCGTATCATGGATAAGCTGGTGTGTGCCTTTCCAATCAAAGCATCATCTATATTTTTCACTTTCCTAGGTTTTTAAGGTATTGAGTAGTCATAATATTTAATCATCTATCACCATTTTCTCTAACACTTTTTCAAATACTGTGTGAATATATAATTTTAACTTTTTAGATCAGTAAATATATCACACTTTTCCCTATAAAAATAATCCCTCCACATCTTTAATGTAAAAACTACCACAACTAAATCCAAATCATGAGTTGGGGAATTTTTCTTACAAACCTTTAATTACCCAGGGGAATAAGCTATGATCACTTCATTATTCATGAGAACACATTCCAACCCCTTCTTGGATGCATCACTATAGATTAAAAACCCATATCTACTACAGGATAATGTATGCATAGGTGCACTAACTAGTCTTCTATTTAGTTCCTTGAAATTTTCCTCACATTCATCTTTCTAGGGGAATTTTGATCCATTGAAATTTAACTAGATTATTTTATTAGATATTTATGAGATATTCTTCAAAAATCATTGATAAAATTTAAAAAATTCATGAAAAATTAAAATATTTTTTACCATTGTTTTTCAAGGAAAACATTTAATATCCTCTATCTTTTTATAGATCCACCTATATACCCTACATTCGGATTATATTACCAAAACATGAAACCTTTTGTATCCAAAACCAAACTCTGAAATTTTTTATTAAAGTTTCTCCTTCCATAGGGTGTTCAGTATAATTATCAATTGATCTTTATAATCATCCATAATCTTTTAATATTTAAGAATATATTCTATAAGGACTACCACAAACTAATCAAGGAAATATATAAAGACTCTATTCATTAAATATATAAAGATACTAAGGGATTAGTAAGAAAAAATAGAAATAATTTATATTCATAGTGTCCAAAACTTTTTTTTATTAGGTATATTCTCTTTCATGACCCTGAATTGATGATATCTAGAATAAATGTTGGCCCTGGAAAATTTTTCAACTTCATTTAGTTTATTAAAAATTCATCATATATGGTTGTGGATGCTTGTTCTTGATTGGTAACTTTTTCAGTTCTTATTAATCAATGCAAAGTCACAATGATCCATATTTCTTATCATAAAAAATAATTGGTTCACCCCAAGATGACACACTTATCTAAATAAATATATTCTTAAGGTTCTCCTAGAATTTCTTTTTTAATTCTTGTAACTCGATCAAGGCCATTCTATGTGGTTTTTTTGTAATATGTGTGTCACTATGTATGAATTATATTGAGAACTATACTTTGTGTTTCAGGAGAATACTTGGATAATATTTTAGAAAGATATCAATAAGATCATGAAAAATAATAATATCATTTATGATGAGTTTCTCTCCAACTATATGAGATAAACACCCCTTTTGAAAATGAACTAAGGTCAATATAATGGATGTGATTTCTATTATAAGTTCTTATATATCTTTATATTGATAGATGCTTACAGGTTGGTTTGGAATATCGAATATAACTTCTGTTCCTCGTAAATTGATGTGGTATTTAGGTAATATAATATAATCCATGAGTAAGTTAACATCAAATTAAACCAAATTAAGAATGACATGACATTAAGGAAGCACATTCCCAAAAACTTCAACAGGAGAATAATCATAGTCATAAAATGTGATCACCATACCATTTTTTTCACTACTAATTCAACAAATAATCATTGGGGATAGAAATTAACATTATAAAATACATTTCATGACATAAGGGAATTATTATAACAAATATAGAATAATATACTTCAATATTTGTGCATACATATCACCACTCCAAATTTATTTCTATATATTCAATCCCCTTATAAAAAAATATGGTTGGGATAACCATAAGTCATAATTAATCAGAGTGATTAATCATGAAAAATCATTACTAGGATGTCCAAATATTCACACCTTATTTTAAATCTATGAAACATTAGTTTTATCCAAGGTCATTCATTTTCATTATGTACTCAAAAAGTTCATAATGTTTTGTAAAGAGTCAGTGAAATTCCATAGAATATCCTCTTGGAGTGTCAAACCAGGTGTCTATCAGGGCCCATTATCATGCACTAGGTAATGATTGAGTCCAACTCATTGTGACCTATTTAGAGTTATTATCTCTTGATACAAATATCCAAGAGCCACATACATGTATAGAATATATACATCGATATAAATTCTTAGAAACCACACACTCTATCCTTCACCAAAATTAAAAGAAATTTTCATATACTTTGAATTGATCATAGACATATCCATAGTGATATCACTAATGTTTTCTTATCCTAGTTTCTGAAAGGAAACTAGACTACTTCTCTAATACTAACTATAAAAACCTAGACTTTTAATTCATAGATATTATATATTAATTTATTATTATTCCATACATTTTACAAATACATACCTGAACACTATAAAAGTTTAGTGCCTTTGGATACTAGATACATAATCTTATTTTTTCATGAAATAACATAAACATATCCCAAAAAGGTCTTCCCATTTAGTACACTTCATAAACATACCCTACATAAACCTTTATTCATATCCTAGGGAAAGTAAAAACAATAATAAATGAGATGAAATGCTTAGTAAGGGTAAATATGGATGGTATCAGTCGATGATAATATGAAAACATAATATAATCATAACGATATGAGATTATGAACATAACTTCCAAAGTTCATACCCAATTTAACATGGTTCATAAACGTGATCCATGGTGTAAAACATTATGATTTCAAAATAAATGAACAATCAGAGTGATAAATTCTCATAAATCATTCATGAACCATTATTACATGATATATAATTATAGAACTATCATAAGTGTAGAAACCATTTCATATCTCAATGTTAAAATATGAGACCATCAAATCATAAAAGATCTGGAGTTAACTCTTGTGTACCATTTCATAACGGGTCAGGTATCATCTCTTATTCCCCATAGTGGATCAAGAATATTGTCTTGTTTCCCATAGAAAATCAAGCACATCGGCTTATTTACCATTATTACCTTATTCAATATAAATCTTTACTCAATGCATTGGAGAGAGATATTATTCCCACCCATCAAATAATCCATAAATATTTCTTCCATAAGATCCCAAAACATTCAACATATCAAACCCCATAGAAAAAAGGGGCCTCATAAAAATTTCCTCATAGTATAACCCATTAAAATGAAATGGGTTTCATAATCATCTCATCAATTAATCATAGAATAAATCATTGAAAATAATTGATTTCATAAATAATACCCATCAAAACCATAAACCATCCATATAAATAACATGGATGGTTTCCTTGGATCATATCGCTAATAAATCTTATGTAACATTAAAGTATGTTATTCTAAATGGAAACTAATTTTGAAAGATCACTTTGAGTATTTCTCGAGGAAAATAATCTTTACACATTAAAAATTATATCTTCTTTTAAAGATAGAAATTCCAAAAAAAATCATTTTATTTAAATACATATATTTTAAAATATCATTTTAAACTTATAAAAAAATTTGAGATCATTTATCTCTCATGATGATAGGATATACCATTCATTCTATAAAAGTTAAAAAAACATTCCATTTATATTTTTGTTAAAAATTCAAAAGTGTGCCCCGCTCAAAAAATGACTGGAATATTAATTTAAAAAAAATTTAAAAAAATAATTGGTAAAAAATGAATTTAAAAAATCATATAAGAATATTATGAAGAATTTTTGAAATTTTTTTTAGAAACCATGGATATGGAAGAAAAATGATATCCGATCGAAGTGAGAAATAAAGTCAGTTTTATTTAAAAAAATATTTTTCACTCTTCAGTTCATAAAGAGTGGAAAATTAAAGGAAAACATGTCTTATAAAAAATAATAGTAGTATAATAAAATTAAAAAATTTCTTGAGATATATATCGTAATATTTCGTCATAGGAAACTTAATCATAAAAAACCCCGATAAATAATGAGATTGTAACATAAAACCTTTACCAGTTTGATATCCAATGAATTGTAATACCCATGAATGAAAAAATTAGATGTATATTTACATCACATAATTTTATTATAATAAACATAATATACATTACTCGGTATTATATAAAATACATCAAACAAACAACTATTGTAAAAGGCATGTGTCCTAAAGAAATAAAAGTGAGACAAAAATACATTACATGCATTGCTATAGTTTGAATCCAAGATCAATGAAAGGATAAAATTAAATATTTATTTAAATGTAATTAGAATAAAAAAATTCATTATAAAACATGTCAATGGTTTTTTATACACAATTCATAAAATAAGACTGTTGTATAATATTAAATATTTCCCGAATAAGTCAATTTAAGATAAAATCCCTTACCTTGAGTCTTGTTTTACTTCATAAAGTTAAAATATCATGTATAATAAATATAATTTAATTATAAATATATTAAATAACTACACTAATTTTAATCATGACATATATTATTTACTTATGTCCTTCAATTACCCATTAATTAACAATTCCTTGTAAAAATTTGGTTTCTAGTAATAATTATTTAGTTTTTTCTTGTATGTTTGTGTTTGGTACTGGTAATTTTACTTTTATCAAGGTTACATCATCTAAAAAATTTAAACCATGATAAAAATATAATATATATTAATTATATATTTATTAAGAGTAATCCATTAATTTTAGTATAGAAAATGAATTACATAGTTCAAGGAGATGGTAGGAAATACATACGAATGAACATTGTTTCTAGGTTGTTTCATGGATCATCCTCGTTGGTCTTCTCTCAGCTAGGTAACGCCACATCATGCCCTAGTGGTAAGGTATTTCTTACCCTTCCCTGTGGATTCTAGGAATTATTTCGGGTTTTCTATTCGGTGGTGGGTGCAGTTCTTTCATTTGCGGTGTCTAGGTTCGTCGAGGGTTTGTGGGCTCGGTCATTTCATGGAGGCTCGGTGTGGTGTTCATGCCTTCTTTGGTCGGTTGGGTTTCTGCCTCGATCTATGTCTATTGGAGTTCTTTTTCTGGATTTCATTGAAATTCTTGAATGGTTTTGGTGGTGGTGATAGGCTCTGTAGGACTGGACTGGTTCGTTTTGTGGCGGGGTATCATCCTAGCATTGTCTGGTGTCTAAGAAGCCAACCTATCTAGTGATGGTTTGCTTCCCCTGAATTGATGACATCATGAATTGGATCGTTTTTTGGTTTTTATTTGTTTATTTGGAATGGTAGTAGGTTTTTTCTTGAATGGTTAGGTTTTCTAAGGTGTGAAGTTTGTGATCCGTACTCGACTACATGAATTGACACAAAATGAGGTTTTAGAGCTGGAAATTCATCTTTGGAGTGTTTTTTGGATTTGGTTGTTTGAGAGGGTATGGTGCAATCCATCAGATCGGGCCTGAGCTTTGACTCAGGACACTTGCTTGTCAAATTACCTTGCAACAGTGAAGAGCTTCTTCATGTTCAAATGCTAGGGAGGAGCAGTTCAGTGATGTCATCCTAGTTTTACTCTTTCTTCCTTCACATGTGATTGTATTATGTCCATGATGTCATTGGTTTTCTACCCCTTAATCGATTTAAAGGGGGATTTATCAAATAATAAAAAATGTGAAGGACTTCAATCTGTTGGATGGATAAAACGTAAGGGAAGAATGAATCACATCACTTCATGAAGCGGTTATCCACCGTACACAAGATTGATGTTATTGTATTCTCATAGAATGTAAAGTAAAAAAGTTGTATGTGATATTATTATTATATAAGTTAAATGAGTTAATAAATAACATATACATATGTTAAATTAATATTTATATCCACCCTTGACAGGTGATGACACAAAATGAATTACATCGGTTCATGAGGCGACGGTTCATCATACACATGATTGACAGTTTTGTTCTCCACTTGATTGAAGAGGAGATATATGTAGGTAATGAAATTATCATAACAAAGTATAAGTATAGTTTTAAAAAAAATTATATTATATCATCTTTTCATAATAATATTTTATGGTGTTATAAGAAGAAATAAAATTGAAACACTCGGCTGAGAATGAAACCTCTTACATGCATAACCTCCTTAGGTTTACAAAAAAATCATTCCTAGGTTAGATTTGTAATAAAAATGTTTATAAGATTAGATGATGGAATAAATGAAAATATTTGGGTAGGTATTGTCTAAACCAAGAGTTTTTATATGTTTTAAGAGGTGGGAAGAGGGGGTTCCCTTTTACAAGTAGGGGAGACGACACAAATGGAATTTTTGAAAAGAATAATGTATACCAACATTTTTCACATGTCAAAAGGATCCAAAATGTTTCATTCTCAAACTTTATAGGATCTAGTTTCCAAATATTTTCATAAAATGGTATTTGGACAATTTTTTAGTTATTTTTATTTTAACCACATAGTAAATACGTTTTAACCACACCGCGGTAATTAATTTTTTCAGTTTTTACTATTTATTTTGATAAAAAAAATAAGTTAAAATTATTATTTAATATACATTATTCTCACATAGAATAATTAAAATAATTTTACAAATTACATTCACATAAGTGTTAAAATTTAATATAAAATTAAACCTACCAATAGGGTGAAAAAGTTGTTTTTCAAATAGAAACTTTTCTTAAATATAAAACGTTTTCATGTACAGAATAAACATTTATTTGATTCCAATGACCTATATTGGTTTAATAATAACATGATTAAATTAATTTTACTTCAAAAATATTTTAAAACAATATATAACTTTTGAAATTAATTAATCTAAATTTACTTTTAAATATAAATAATTGTTTCCCATTATATACCAGAAAATTTATATTTTCAAAAAATTATAAAACATTTCACCAAAATAATTTTTACTTGTTGATTAAAAAAAGGAAGATTATTTTTTCAAATAATTTTTCTAAAAGATTCAATAATTATTTTTATTATTTTTCTAAAATAAGAAATGAACATCATTTTTTGATAGAAAGTAATTTTCAAAGAATATAAAAAATTTACTAAAAATTAAGCACTTATTTATAAATATATTTTCTTTATCTAAAAACATTATAATTAATTAAATTTTTTTATATTTAAATCTCCAAATTAAATTGCACGGTTTTAACTGTCAATAATAATAATAGTATATTGGGGTTTGTTAAAACTTTTTGTTGCATCTAATGCATGCTATAAAAGAAATTAAATATAATAAAAACATTATAAATTATCAAGGTGCTAAAATTTTATCATGGTTTGTATAACCATGTTAGAATCAGAGGAAATTTATCCACATGGTGGGATTTTGGTGCGAAGGCAATTTTATTGCTAGAGTAAAAAAAATTTAACAGTGTGTCTATTCCCAGGTAACCGTGCACATTTGTTTTAAAGGTTTCGTAGGGACTTCACAGTTAGCCCCCAGTTTTTCTATCCAAACAGCATAACCGTTCAACTTGTTTGACTTTATTAAAAAAAATTAATTAACCCAATAATCTTTCTTGATTTTTACCGAAATCACACCATAATGTATTATTCAATTAACCCAGCCATTCCCTGATGCTCATAAAGATTCTCCCTTTGGTCCTTTCATGATTCACCTTTGGTCTTGGTGGATCTCTTCAAGGTATATTTCAGTTTCCACTCATTTAATACTACTATTTCTATATATATTAATGTTTTATTTTCTCTTTCATGTGGTCAAACTAAGGTATATGATGAATATATCTAGAGTTTTATATAAAAGGATTGACTATGTTTCTTATGAATCTAGGCTTGTGAGGACCTTATCTCTTTTTTTATAATCACTATTTTTGAAGGAGACTATGTTTTATTCATGGGAGAGGTATGTGTCTCTATTAAATGATTCATTTTCATGGGACACATTATAGTTATTGTTCTGGTATCTGGTTTAATTTTTTATTTTATTTATTTAATGTATATGTGTGAATTTTTTGTGTAACCGCGTATTTATTGTTATAGAAAATGGTGTTGAAAGTTATTTTATTTAAAAATTGTTTTACACACATCATGTATTTGAAGAAATGTCTAAAATATGGGTTGAAATATATAATGGGTTTTCAAACATGAGTATAGTAATGAGTTTATTGTAGAAATATTTTAATAAATTTTGGGCATGGTTTACTTTAATGTTTTGAGAAAAAAATCATTTATTGGAAACTTGGGTTCATCTGATTATGGATATATGTTAACCTTAGTGAGTTTTGAACCACTAGGGGTTATGTTTATGATACTGATAAACTTTGGAAGACTTGGTATTGTTAGTATTTATATTAGTTTTGTCTAGTGTTCATTGTGTGACTTAGTTATGTATTTACATTAGTAGTAGCCCATTTATGCATGGTTTTAATCATGATGGTTATGTTTTGTACTTTGATTCTAACATGTTTATCTTATCACTTACCAAGTATGGTTTTGATAATTATCCTATATTTTTCTATTATGAAATTATTTCATATTCTAGGTTTATTTGAATATAATATTTTTTAAAAGGAAAGTGAATGATGTTTTATTGAGAATCTTCTTATATTAAAATTGATTTATAAATCATGTTTCACTTAAATGCTATAAATAATGTTTCCATAGTGACAGATATTTTATATATTTTTGGGAGGAATCTTACTTTGTATTTTTCTCACACCTTGAATTTGTATTTGGAAATATGATTAATGTTTTTGTAGGATAAATTTAAAGTGAAGGGTGCCACGTATCTTGACGACTTCTCCTAGTCGATGTCTCTCTCATTGTGGGTTGTGATGGTGGTTATAGATGTTCACATTGAGACTTGGTGTTGGTTTATTTTCAGGTTTATCGTTCTAGGTTTTTTTTACGTCTCATGGTTATGTACCACTTCTTCAGTGACATACTCTTATTTTTTTAATCTTATTCTGTTATATATGAGACATATTGTGTTGTGATCTAAAGGTGAAATCATACCCATGTTTTTTTGTGTTGATACCCAAGGTATTTTTTCCATCCAATAGTCAACAAGAACATTCTTGATTCTTGGGGGTGAGCCATATTGGGTGAAATTTTATCTTGCCCAAAGTTGTTCATTTGTAAAAATTAATTAAAATGACTTTATCTACTATTACTTGTTCTAAAATAAGTTTAAATAACGAGGTCATTATTTATTTATTTGTTTTTATCCATTAAAGAATGAAAACCTATTAAATTGAAATATTTATCCTCTAATGACTTTGTTAACCAATTTTAATTTTCATTAATAGGTCATGTCACTTTTTCAATGCTCTTAAATCTCTTGTGATGAAATTATGACCATTAACTTGGTATGTACATCCCAAATAAATTTACTAAACCTTGAATAAATAATATTCCTTTGAAAAATTAATATTCTATTATTCACTTTTTATAAATGAATAACATATAAAAAATTTGAGAAATAAATTCAATTATGATTATTAAAAACATGAATAACATATAATTAAATTTATTAAGTATTTACTTACAATCCTTAACATTAGAATGTCCAATAACCCATGTACATGGGTCCTTAATTATCCTAAAAATAAATTCATATGAATTGGTTGAACTTTCTAATACCCATTTTTTTCACACCATATGACCTTATATTGATATCAATGTTCCTAATTCATTTACCACTCTATAGAGATAATGATAAATCATAGCAATGATAACCATCTATAAACACTTACCGGGTAATAGAATATATTTTTCATATGATATTTCATAAATAGGGATGCAAACATTGGGTCACTTTCCTTTCATAGATTATATATATTTCTTGGACTATGTTAGATATACTTTCCTTCATCTACCACGACATTGGATCTATTCAAGTCACGAAAACCTAGTCAAAGGTCCAAATACATCTTCTCTCTTTACTCAGAAGTGGTAAATCCTGTCATGATCATTCAATCAATGTCATGTCAACCAAAACACTCCCAAAAGAATCAAAATCACCAAAAACATAAATATTCAGGGGTTTTTTTATGAATCAATCCTCATGACCACCTTTACCTGAGATCATAATGCATAAACTTCATAAAGATAAGCATGAATAATTTTATTATCCTAACACCTAATAGTTAGATATTATCTATTCCATATCAAAACGATGTATTTAGACTATATAAAACATATTTATGATTATTTGAAAAGTATCAAAATGATATCAATATCTAAACTCACTCCTAAAACCACTAAATATGGCATATTAAAAATTAAATTACCAAATATATTATATGAATATGTTGTGTTACTATCATCGTAAATATATATATCATTCATATCTTAGAAAATATGAATGACATGGTAATAAAAAATTTATGTTCGAGTCGAGAGAAATGAACTCACACCCAAAACACTCCCACTTACACTATAGTAAAAAACTAATTATTCTTAACTTATCAAATATCCCATAATGAATCATTCTTATATTGATTTTTGGATTTATTCATTAGTCCAAAAACCATTTCATTTATTTCTACTATGTGAACTTTGGGTTTACCTCTTTGACTAAAATACATGAAGATATGGTAAATCTAAAGTATACTACTATTATACTATGTGATATCCTAGAATGTTATCTATTTCCTTAATTGTAATATTATGTCAATATATATTATGAAAATACTTTTCTTTCTCAATAAAATTCTAGGACCTTGGAAAATGTATCATTTTATATTGATTATTTAATTGCATTAGGAGACACAACATACTCAGTCATTATGAAACATAGTATAATTATATTTATTTACTCATTTACCTATCCTTATAATCATACTAGATTAAATTAATTGATTTAATGGATAATATATTTCCTAATTGATATCTATATTTTTTCCTCTTCATGTTCTTGGGACATAATTATAACCACTACCTATTGCCAGTTCCCTTAATCTATTTAATATTTATCCACATTATTTATGAATATATGATATTAAAACAAGTATGTAACATTGATTGTATTTATAGATTTATTTAATTAAGAATATATAGTTATAATCATATAATTAATCACCACTTATGACTTAAACACGTCATCATGGAGATATTTATTCCATGTGACATAGGTAACAAATCCCTTATTAATTATTTTATATTCTATTTTTAAATACCATTTCAACATATGAACATTAACATAATCCAAGAAACCCATAGATAAATCTTAGTATATAATATTCCATATAACTTATGTTTCTAGTTCATGTCATTCATGGAAAAATATTTTTAGCTATTTATGAACTAACTAAATGACTAATATTCGTTTTCCATAAATTATAAACACATTTCACTTGTTAAATAATTTCACACCCACTAACATTTTATAGAAACATGGAAAAATAATAATTATATTTTTAAATGTCAATTTTAAACATTAAATGAATCCTTATAGTTAAGAAGTTATTTTTTCAAAATTTGATATCACAAACCCATCTTGTTATATCTAATACATGTTTTTAGAGGTATATTTTTTTCACTCAATCATAAAACATAATAATCATGGTATGATCCTATATAATTTATAATTATATTGTATTTGATAATTATTATTAGTTAAAGGGTTATTTTATAGCCACCCTATTGACTCATATTTAATATTTAATAGCTAATAGTTAATTATAGAAATTTTCCTCGCAACACATGTTTAGATAATACTCAATACCAATTTAAACCTGATAGGCTTTACATCAGCTAGATGTTTTTTCCAATTTTTGAATTAATTTCAGTACATGGAATCCACTTTTGAATTCTATAATATTTACCATTTTAGAATATTATTTTCTATTTACTTATTCCCTATAGGGTTATAGGTTAATTTTTTTCATTGAACAATATAATTTCTAACTTGGTGATTTTAAAACTAGATTTCTATAGTTTTTATGTTTCATAATATGTACATGTCAGTGGAACTGTACTTTTCCATGAATAGTAATAATACCTATTTCTACGCCACCTTTATCTTCATATCAGTCCTTGTTTTTATCAAATACCAACTAGCTTCTACTATACTAAAAAGATATGTGATCCATTTTTAAAATATATAGTCTTTTGCATCATTATTACTTTTCAATCCTAGGGATTTATATAATAAATTTTATAACTTAAAGATAATTGACACATATTCCCTTTGTGTTTATTGATGTAATTATGTTTCTATAATTATCCACCACAATTTTTTCACATACTAAAACCTAAATTTTTATCATAATGGATGTATTTCATATTATAACTCATATTAAAAACTATTATTCATTTTAATAGGTATATGATTAAGTGTTTATGTCTTTATTATCAATGAATGGATCAAAAAATGATAATGTAATACTTATAATACTCATCATCAATCTCACTATGAAAAAAAGTTTAATTCCTCCTTTTTCTATCACCATTAATTAGAATTTTATATTAATGTATGAGTTTAGGAATAATCTTAACTCAGTATTTAATGATTGATGAATTCTTGGTTGGGATATTCACCAAATCGAAGGACCAAAGAATATTTTGTTTTCTTTCCAATATCATTCTATGATTCACCTATATATTCCTTAAATATCATGTATAAATATCATGATGTATGATCATTTTATTCAAGATTCTACTAAAAAAATTTCTCATGTATCTTCATGAATAGATTCTAGAAGATTTATGGAATTATTACATTTAATAAAAAAGTTTTATTTATTATAATACCTAATAAGCATGTATTCCATGATACCTAAGAGAATTATCTCAAAAGAGTCTAAATATTGTTTTTTTTTGTATCTTTTAAATATTCTTATGGTATACATTATCTAAGAATAATATTTACAAAACTTGGTATTAATTGAGTAACTTATGTTAAATTCATGTTTGATTTTCGGTGTAAGACATATTCTATTCAAGTATAATTAAACTACTTCTCAAGTATGGTATATTTTAAAAAATTTACTTATAAACATAAAATAAATTTCAATTATATCTAAACTTGACATTGGGATAATGCTTTTGGTAATATATAATATATAATTAGATTTTCCAAATAGATGAACTTATTCAATAGGAAATGTGATGTTTTGAATATATCTAGATAATATAGGATTCCAACTTCATAAAAAAATAAGATCCAATTAAAATCTTTAATATTTTAAATATTAATTAATTCATATATTTAGATATAAATACTTTAGTCTCAAATTTTATCTTACAATCCAAAAGCGAAATAAAAATATTGCATGAAATAATGAATATATATATAAAGGAGAATATATTACTTCACTCTTATTAAATTAATTTAAATTACTTTTATAGTGTATTTATTCCAACATGTGAATATAATATCCCCTTAATCTATATTTCAACTCTTATATTTGGTCTTATAAAATATTGATGTTATAGTGCCATTAAAATTGTAGTTTCCATTCGCTTATTTCAATTTTTATTTCTTCATGTTCACTATAATGATTTAAAAAAATTATTTCTATATATATTTATCACCTAACATAATTTTACCTAAAAAACTTTTCATTTATTTAGTTGTATTTCTAATTTTAT
Organism: Viscum album; assembly: GCA_963277665.1. Classification (NCBI taxonomy): domain Eukaryota; kingdom Viridiplantae; phylum Streptophyta; class Magnoliopsida; order Santalales; family Viscaceae; genus Viscum; species Viscum album. Next base: position 1,203,659,654 of record OY728138.1, read on the forward strand.
ATTATTAAATGAAACTAGATAAACTAAGTGATAAAGAAGCATGTGTAATATGTATGGATATATCATTATTTTGCATGAATGTTAAATCATTCTATCAATTAAAGTACTCTATCATCTTGAGTACATAATGGATATCGAAGATTCCATCATCAATATTTTATTTATAAAATGTGTTGATAACCTCATTAATTTATTTCCTCACTTTCTCCCTATAAAATTAATTGAGATGTGACAATATGACATAACCATCCATGTATTCAGGATTATTTTTCAATTCATGGGATATTAATGATTTCATAATGATGTAAAAAATAAATTCATTATCCATGGGTCTCATATAAATATCCTTATAACCCTAAATTACTTCCTAAGGTGGATCATCTTGTAGTAGGGACTCCAACAAATAAAATTTCAATTCATATCATAGTATTATGCACAAGATTTTATTCCATTAAGGGTGTGTTCATTGATCATAGTGAGTCCATGGTATTAATTTAAATTTTCTAAAAAATAAAATTTAGCTTATTAGTACTTCTTTGTTGAATACAAATTATTTAAAGACTATTGATTTATTAATCTTAAATACCTCATTGTATTATATTCAAATCCCAATATCCCTAAACCATTAGATTTGTAATATTTAACTGATTAAATATTCTACTTGGAAAAGATACCTAAAATCTCACATTATAGTAAGAGAAATGGATAACCCACTATATAGAGAGTTATAAAGTAGGGATTTTTCTAGAAAACATAATTAACTATCAGTTTATTTATTTGTTCAATTGATTCCAGTGTCCTGTAAATTTTAGTCTTGGGTATACCCAACACTTTGACTCTAAAATTTAACTATGACAATTATAGTAACATTTTTATTCCAAATTTGGTTAATTACACCCTAAAATGTAATTAAAACTCTATAATAGAATGAGGCACACTAAATTTTTATTAGAAATCACCTAAAATTAATGATTTATTCTAACTTAATTTGCTGATTGAATTTATGAAAAAACATTACATTGAGGGATTTATCTTTTATTTTAATCATGAATGAAGTGTCAATATATTTATTTTTCTTGTTTTTTAAAATATGTGATAATTTTTAAAAAAATTAACCACACACAAATATAAATCATTTGTCATCTATTTATTTATTTTTATCATTACAAGTATATAAACTATCATATGTGATCATACACCATCCACACATTCATATAACAATAAACTATTATTGATAAAAATAAATAAAAAATGACATCATTTTGGTCTATATTCCACTAGTTGATTCATAATATCGATAATGGATCAATCAAGATCATATTAGAACACCTTTAGTTATATACCATCTCGAGTCAGATCACCCATAAATCTCTATTTTATTTTTACTTTTTGGTTTCATGGCCACTTCATCAGGAACTGCCTCATCGTGAATGCCTCTATTCTTTATAATGTATGCTCACAGACTAGAGGGTGGAACTATGGATTCCATAATATATTTTATAAGTTAAATGTTAACAGCTAGTTCCTTATACAATTAAATGATTAATGTGTGATTTTAAAATCATTAAATAATATGAGTTCAAAATAAATCATTAAAAAATAATACTTAATAAAATAATTAGAATAAAATAAATACTTAACCAATAATAAACATTGCAGTATAATCTTATGAACACTCAACATGTTTGAATTTATATTAAAATATTAAAAAAGGTAAAATAATATTTAAGGGTTTTTAATGCATTAAATTTTCTATAACACATTTTTAATTCACTACTGATATGTAAGAATACTTATTTAATTAATTTATTAAATAAAAATAATTTAAAATAATTTTTTTTATTTATCAGTGTTTCAGGCTGAAAATAATGCTTGGGAGGAATTTTTAATCCTAGGTAGAGGTTTCTTCGGTGAGTGGTTCAGGTATGGAATGTCCTAGGTAAGCTGACATAGTTTGATGGCCAGGTCAGTAGGGCGCGGTAGTATCCAATGAGGTTGCCTACATTATTAAAAATTGCATTGCATTAACTAGAATAACATGTAGGTTGTGAGGTTTTTTCTAACACTATTGACCATTGGGTGGTGGAATCTAGTGTATGTGTGGATTTTCCACCCACATATTTTAGTATTCTATTATATTTTTTTTCAAAAAAATACTAGAATGTTATGTCCCCCCAGGTATGCAATGAACATAATTTAATATTTAATAAGTGAGTTAGATCAGTAAACTCTAAAAATCACAAAATAAATGATATAAAAATTAATATAAGTATAACTCTACACTAACATTATCTTTGAATCTCACCATCATCTTCTCCAACATCTGAATAAATCAACGAAACTCCATGATAATGATCCATTATTCAATAAGAAATATATATAAATGAGATTAAATAGTTTTCATGCATCTCTTAATTTTTTAGAACCATATATTTATATATTTTCCTCCATATTTTATTACCACTGCAAATTTGTTAAATTTGTTTTTATAATCCATTTCAACCTCTAACTCTTCCCTAAATAGTTAAGAACAAATATCATAAATCTTATATTCATAGATCTTGTTAGGTGTAAAAAAAAATTTAATGTGGTAAAATCCATCCATTATAGTCATGAATATCTCAATATTTTTGAGACACATCATCCTTTATTTTGATCTTAAACAAATCACCAATATATTTTGTTTTTACCTATATCATGTCATGAAGCTCTACCATATAATATGATATATCAAACTTTTATAATATTTTTCAATGAAAACCCCAATAATGTCTTGGTACTATTAAACCACCAAATCCTCATAAATTCATGGTGTTATCACCAATTACTACTCACAAAATCAATAGATCAATATTTAATGATATTTACACAAGTGCATATGTAATTCTCTGACTTCATTCATTATGGTGTAATGAGTATATCTACTAAAAAATATATTTGGTAAAAAAATTTATATAATACCCTTATCATGGATAATAATACTCCTCTCAGAACAACATATTATTTTATTTCACGATCCAACCTTCAATAAAACCTCATATCAATGTTATAGGTCTAATTTACTAGTGTTTGTGTGATCCAATCAAACTATGCTTCGAGAGCCTCATGATATTTTCATACAGTCATCATCCTTTCACAACCTCCAATTACATTATGAAAAAATCTATAATTTTATAATTATTCCTTCATTACTTAATCATTAGGATCTTGGGTTTACTTTTAGGATATATTCATGGCATGTCCATAACATGTTACAATGTGATTTTGTGTCTTTCATTAAAATCACATTCAAGAATTCATTTCATTCTTCCTTACATACCCACTCCTTTTAAAATTCCACAATACACTATAATAAGAAATTTTTTCATCATTATTCCAACTATAAATTATATATCAATCCAAATATCTACAAGTAATATCCAACTCTTCACTCTTTCTAGTTTTTCTATGCTAGACCACTTTCACTTTGTCATGGCTCTAAGTAGTCTTTGGGTGACTTCATTGATTCCACCTATGATCTTTCATATTAACCCTAATTATCTTACAACATATACATAATTTCTAAGAGCCCATATCTATGTATGGTTTCCATGCATAGAAAACCATCTTCAAATTCATTTATTCATCATTTTTCTCCAATATCTTCTCACTTAACAGATACTCTTGATTTACAAAATGCTTTTCTCCATGATCATCCATAATTTCTCCTTCAGGTTTATTTTTGGATCCCCATTTAGGTATTTTTCATTCACATTAAAATAAAAAAATTATATATTTTATATAATATTTACCCTTTTCATCATTGATAACCATCCACAATATCCCAAAAATTCACCATTAATTAATAATAAAATCCATATAATTACTATTGTAGTAATATTATTCCTTTTTATTTTTTTCAAAATTTAACCATAAATACATCTCTATTTCATTTCTTGGTGTAAGAGAAAAATATCTTCCTTTATCAATAAATATATAACACTTTATAAGGGTTTATATAAAATTTTCTCTCTTCCTCATTGTTAATAAAATTCATAGGGTTCCTTCACTAGATTTTAGCATCATTTTAAAAAAAATTATTGAAATATATAGGGTAATACCCAATAAATATTCTATATAATGTTACAAATAAACATTCCTTTTTAGTGAGACTAATCTCCCCAATTTCTATTAACATCAATAAATTATTAATTAACAAAATCACATTTTCTCTTTTGTCCCTCTTTGGTACAGAATGAATAACCCTTGGTCTATTTTAACACATGTACCAAAATATATATTTATATAGTAAGAACCTAGTCAACACTATGAAACCACTTCATATACTTATTCTATTTCAAAATATTTCATTGTATTCGGTAATAATTTTACATTTATTCCTTCTTTCTATTTCACTGTTAGAATCCTCTCCATGTTGGATTCCATGTGTTATGTTACTAAGAACTTTATCATCACTTCTATAAATTTTTATGGTAGTAATTTTTCAAAATAAAACCTTATTTTAATTTCAATATCAAAATATTTAAACATTAGTTTCTCTCTAAATGATTTTTGGTGGGTAAACATACCACTTTATGATGATTCATCTAAAAATTAACAGTCTCAGTAATATTTATTTTAATCACATACTTCCCTAAACACGTGAACTTGAGAAATTAACCTCCTTAGTTATCTCCCACATGATAACAACTGTTAAATTAATTTCTCATCTTTTGTAAGGATTTATCTATCTCCAAAAAATTGTTAAAAAACAATTTAATTATCAACAAAAATTTAACATGAATTATTCTAACCAAATAAATTCTAGAGTTTATACTCATCATAGGAGTAATTCATCATAAGTATATTTTGATGTCTTTAAATAATCAGATTATATCACTTGTTAGAACAAATATAAATAAGACATGTAATTTCTTATTTTTTTTCTTTTACATTAAGGTTTTCTCTTCCTTATTTTTTGGTTGAGATCGATTGATATGAATTGAGATATACATGATTCCAAATATGACTTTATATAAGTATCTCTTGAATTTTCCTTGAAGTAAATGTTGATTTTGGGTTTTACATGAACCCATAATTAATATATTTAAAGTATTAATATATATATATATATATATATATATATATTAAATCACATGATCATGTATTTTTAAAGTATATGGTTCCTCGTTGATTTGGACCATTTATGGGAAATCATTAGTCATTGTTGTTTTGAGAATATTGTATACCCTTAGTGTAATATAAAGTTGGCCAGTGTCAGGCATTCAATTAAGTTCAGTGGTTTGCGGGTGCATCGAATAAATTAAATAATTTATTTATTTAATTTATTTAATTATCTAAAACTAATTCCCTATCTATTTAAACATTTTTTTTTGAAAAATATCATGGGTTAAATATATAACCCTATTATATTAGATAAAAATACCTGGACTTGTCGATTAGATTTGATGACTCAAGAGCATGGATTGATCAATCATTGAGGAGAATCATGAGATGGAAAATAAAAAAATTAGGACCATGAGAGAGGATGGATGAATGATTTCACATCTAATTTATTTTTATTGATAGCCATTCATCACTTGATCTGTGAATTTAATCATCTTTTTTAATTCTAACAATTCTTTTTATTATTCCCAATATTACCAAAATTTGTGGTTCTTCAAGTTATGTTAATTGGATAGATCCGTATTAGAACATAATAATATCACTTTTTGTGTTCATGTTCTACCTTAGTTCTTCACATTCTTTATCATTAACCCATGGGGTTAGGGATTACAAATTTCTAAACTAGATAGAACATTATCAAACATCCAAATTTGTGATGATTTTTTGAATAAAATGTATTGATGGAATTCAGATAGATCGATGTGGAACAAATATGTTTTGAATGTTTCTTCCTAGGGATTAGGACCCTGTTTTGGAAATGGGAGGTGAGGAGGATTAGGATCAGGTGATCAAAAATATATTTTCCATCTACTAGAGGTCAATAAATGGTACTCAGATAGTTCTTTATTTGTTTTTAGTGGATTTGGGTGAGTCAATGGGCATGAAAGGTGGAGGACTCAGCAAATCATATGTTATATAAAGAGGAAACCTTGTATGGAATGGAAATGTAAATTACACACCATGTAATACAAAGGAACTCATGTCATTTACATAGGATTCTTATAGTGTCTAGGGTTTCCAATACCTATAAATGGTATGTCCCATGTTTAAGAACCATAGACCATGTAACCTTTCATGGGTTCCCAACAATGTACGAGATATGCATACCATGGACAACTGTGTAGATATACACATTGTGTACATTTATGTACACGTTGTGTACTATTTATTCTCCATATTATGGTGACATGTGTTTTTGTAAACTATAAATTTTAGCACAATTTTTTTTAAACTCTTATTGGGGATAAAATTTTAATTTTCCAATAGTAGGTGATCTCAGATAATTTATATGACCACTGTTTTGGTCCCAAAATAGGGTGTTTATCCTAGGATAATAGTTTTGTGGAATATTGAACCATTCTAATATTAGCATAATTATTTATATATAACATTTAATTAAATATATATTAATTTATTTGTGCATTTTCCTTTAGATGTATCATTTTGAAGGAGTTTTATATTGAGAATCTATCTTTTCTATTGAGTCTATAATATGGAGATTTTAATATGTGGGATATAAACTCAGGTCGAGCGTCAGGATTCGGTCTAGTTCCCTATTCCCCCCCCCCCTTTATTTCTCCATTTTCTTTTCATTATTCTCACATGGATTCTCATGTATTCCTCACCTATGAGATTACCTCATCACATGAATGAGATAGAGAAGGGAGAGGGAGAGAGAAATAGAGGGAGGGAATAATGGTGGTGTTTTAGTGGAGCTCGAGAGGGGTTGGATCATTGTGAGTTAGTAGTGGGTCACCAAAACGGGTGAAGCTTTGGCGGATTGCACCCAAAGATAGAGTGATTTTATGTTTTCCCATAAAACCCCATAGATTTACCTTTTAAATTTCTAATTCTTTATTATTACATCATAGGATCCCATGTGGGTTTATCAATATATTTTAAGAAGAAAGAAAGGGTTTTGGTCATTTTAAGGGGCTTCCCATTTAGAATTCTGGACACAGGGTGTGTAGTTCAATAACACATGTCATGTGTTTTTTTTGAGGAGGATGATTTTTTTAAGAAGTGAATTCCATTTATTGGGTTTGAGAAATGTGGACTTTGAATCATCCTTGTATCTGAGTGATTGTCTAGATAGCTAATGTAGGGGAACATGGTCATGTAGAGTACACGACAACACTCTGTATGGGTCATACTTTGTGCAGAGGTACACAACCATGCTCTAATAATGCCTATACTATGTAAGGGACATGGGGAGGTACCCCTTGTTGGGTACACAATGTCTACATACCATAATGGCAATGTATATGGGCTTTTACATGCCATGTTCGGCCCAAGTACATACCTAGTTGGATCTTGGAGGGTACAATATGTTTATTAGGGTACAAACAATGTGAAATCCTCCCTTGATACTCATTTTAGAGTTTTTCATATCATTACACCAAAGTTTCAGAATTAGACACACGAGTAGTTTTTTACAATATTTTTTGTACATAGATCAAGATGGTACTACACTTTATGTGAAGTTAGGACTCTTAAGAGGTGTTTTAAGATTTTTACTAAACAGAGAAGTTCTTCATATGGTAATTGAGACTAGTTTCTTTTGAGAGTGGTAAATTGATTTGATATAGGCTACGATACATATGTTGTAAACAATGGTTTAATTTCTTTCCCTTGGGGATGTCTCCCTAAAGAGATATTTCCTTCTTCCTATGAGGTTGTGAGGTTTTTTTTCTGAGGATCCCCTATTGGATGCCTCTGCTTTTATTTTTACCTAAATGATCATGTGTAGGATTCCTCTATCTTGTTACTAATATTTAGGGTCCAATGTGGGATTCCTCTAATTACATGCTGACCTCAGAAATACCTTATATCATCCCACTACCTCTTTACACTTTATAAGGATCTCGTGTAGGATGTCTCTGTCTTCATATGCCATTCGATGATCCCATGTTAGATTCCTCCTTCTACCTTCCCATTTGAGGATCTGGAGTAGGATGCTATCACTTATGGGTATACTTTGAGAATCACAATAAGGATTCCTCTCATGTTTCATGACATGAGGGACCTAGTGGGTGCCCCAATGTTTGGCCGACCCTAAGCAAGTATGGCAGGTTTTCATAGGGATGGTAATAAGTGTCACCTTAGAACCCGTACCGAAAATGTAATCCCAAGAGGCTATAATTATAGTCATGGGTTTTGGTAATAAACAACCCTAGATATTTTATTTATTCATTCACTTGGTTACTCGTGGTGTAGATATGATTTCCATAGGTGGTTTCTGGTTTTCAGCTAGTGGTTTGTGGTGACGTGATCTACTATGGATGCTTCAACATACTTCCTAAGGTCCCACTCCTGAGAAATTTTTGTATGATTCATAGATTATTTGATATTCTAAGTATACATTTTGGTAATATGGTTTATTACCCCTTGATATATACATGCGTTCCATTTTTATGGAACACCTTGGACCGGATTATAGGCCATTTAAATTATTTATTTCCTCATGTGATACAAATATTTTATTATCTGTAATTCCTTAGACAGACTTAGTAGGCTATTATTTTTACAATTCCTCGATAATACATAGGTTCCCTTGTAGGATTCCCATGAAGGGATCATTGGGTCATGGGTTTGTATAATTCCTTGAGTGGTACTTTGATTCCCTTATAGGAATTCCTTGGATAGACTCATAGGGTGAGTTGTTTGTATTACACCTTGAGTGATACTTGGATTAATATATAGGAATTATTTGGATTGATTCATAGGGATAGTTTTTTTATATATTCATTGAGTGATACTTGGATTTCATGTAGTAATTCCTTGTAAATACTCATAGGCTAGATGAATTTATATACTCATTGATTGATACATAAATTCCAATATAGGAATTCTTGGGGAGGACTCATAGGCTAGATGAATTTATATACTCCTTGATTGGTACATGGATTCCCAAGTAGAAATTCCTTAGATGGAATCATAGGTAGAGTTGTTAATATATTCTTTTAGTGCTAATTATATTCTCGTGTATGCATTTATTGATTATACTCATAGGTAAATTTGTTTATGATACGACTTGGGTGATACATGGATTCCCATGTAGGAATTCCTTGGATGAACTCATATGATAAATGAAATTACTTCAGTGTTTTTTATCAATGTATATGGATTACTTGGTTACATACCTTGAGACTAGTTTTATTTATATAAAGTATTGTTCATTTATAAAGTATTCTATCAGTACACAACATCCACCATTATAGTGATTGGAGGAAAGTACGGGTGAACCCTGGGCAAGAACATATTCCCTCTATAGTGATGTAGCATACTCAAAGATATTTTTAGCACTGGATGAATAATTTATTATCAATCAGAGTTATAGACCCAGAGATTTAATTAACTATACAAGCCATGGGTGGTATGATATCCATATCAACACCCTTTTAAGAGGATGCCTAAACGACCATATTACAGACCCAAGGATCGACTGTGATTACTTTATATTATTTATTTTACCTTACACACACACATATATATATATATATAGGAATATATTCATATAACCATATAAATACATATATACATGATGGAATATTTCCCAACTGACCAAGACCACATACCCAGGGATTGATTTTGGTTTCATGTTAAATTGTTTTATTTATCTTTTCTAGTTGTTTCTTGGATAGGGTGATCATATTTCATGGGAATGAACTTATGATAGTTGATTTATAGTTTTTTTATTGGGGTGGGATACTAAGATAATGTATGCGTATCTTGGTGTGCGTGTAGACCTTGTGTCTTCTTTTCAGGTTGAGAATAAACTACATGAGGGGTAGAGCTATGGACCAAAGTATCATGATCAATAATAGTAACTCATGTGGATTATTATAATAAAACTGGTGCGGTTATATAGTGTCTTGTGGCTTAGTATGTGGTCTTTCTTAGAGTTAGTAGTGGATCCATGTACTTTTATTTCAGTTTTATTTATATACTCCTATATATATTGTTAGCCTAGTCGGTGATTAGTGTTGTATTTATGAAATATTCTATTGATATTTTAAATATATTCATTTATTATTGTAGCCAATTCTATTTCATTTTATTTACATCTTTGCACTCTGTTTATTTACTACATTAGATGATATCTAGTTATTTTCTCTATATTAATCTGATTTGAGGGTATATCCTTCCAAATGTACCACCTATATACCCACTCTTCATGTTGGTAGCCTATGGAATATGGAGAGGTGCGCTTTTGGTCTTGTGATTAACTATCTTGGGGAATAAGACTAGTGGAACCTGGGTCAGGACGTCACAAAGTGGAATCAAAGGTGTTCTTTTCCTTTTGATTTACTATTTGGGATATAGTGAATATAAATATTTGAAATGTTTCAAACCATTTGATGGATATCATAATAGTGAATCAAGAGCACCTATTATGGTAAAAAGTCATTGTTTCTAGGGATATGGGATTTTTGTTCTAATATGTGATGTTACAGTTATATATTTTTTTCTATTTGAGTTACCCAAATGTTGTTTGGATGTTATGATTTATTATGGATTTATATCTCTTTTCCATTAGAAATATTCATTTAATTAATTTTTAATCTTGGCTGAAAAATCAAAGAGGTGTCTCATACATCATATTTTTCACATAGGATTCACATGTTACAACCCATATAGGGGTGATTTTACTAATGAAAGAGGAAAATTGATTAAAAATTCAACAAAAATCTAAGGGGTGTTTTACTTTATAGGTTTTTTTGGAATTTTACTAAATTGGGCCAACTTGCATATATATTTTATTCTAATGGAAGGTGATGTTGATCTAGTCTGAGGCATTTGATGGTGAGGATTATTACATAGTCCTCATGAAGAAGAGGTGTAATGACCCTATTACATCTATAGGGAACATGATTCCCAAATTTTGGACCCCCTTATGGGGTGTTTTTTTGTAGGTTCGGTTTTTTAAATTGTTAGTAACAATCTGTTTGGTGGTTTTTTGAATAGCTCAGAATGACAGTATACTTAACTGACCATCATTTGTGGTCATCTAGTCAGGTTTCTTGGTATAATACTAATAGGTACGAGGATGTTTCTAGAGAACTAGACCTTGATGGGGATTCACCATATATGGATTCTTGATGAGTGTCAGTTTAGTATCTCTTCTTTGTTAATATCATGACCTATATGAAGTAGTTCCATATGTGGATTCTTGGTGAGGATTAGGGTCCTTTTAGGCTATCATTCATGATTTTTATGCTTGTAGTTATGTGTTGTCTTAACCTCTCTTTGAGAGGTTTGACTTTTGGGAAAGGTGGGATACCTAGAGGCCCTTAGTTTTTACTCAGAACCATGTAAGTAGATGTCTCGATTGATTAAAAGAAACCTATTTCTAGTTTTGGACCAGGTATATTGATTTCTTTTTAGGTAATGAGCTTGGTTTTATTCCCATTTGATACCGATGCATGGTTAGTGATCAATTTTTGTTATATGGTAATGTTGATGACATTGTATTTGAATAAAGTATATGGGGTTCTCATATTATGAGACTAGATTCGATAGGAATGTCTATTCAGTTTCATGTCCCAATTGACTAGGGTTTCTATTCTTTCTAATATATTTAGATCATGGGTAGACTCTCATGACTAGAATTCCACCAGGTGAAGGGTAGTCATAAAATAAATCTAGGAATATTTGTGGTGCTCAATTTTGAATAGTATTTATAAGGTATATTCTATATTTTGTTTGTCAAATTTTTTGTGTAGCATTATCATCTTTGTTTTAATAGCATATGATGCATTGGAGTGTTAGTTAGGTGATAAAGGTACAAGTTAGTTGCTTATAGAAACTTTTAAATTGTAAATCAGTCAGTGTCTATGTGAGATTTTATGAATGATGTTTTCAAAAATTTCCATACGCTTGATTAACTAGGAGTTGTGTTTAAAATGATTAATTTCCAAAAAAGTTAGAGGAGATATCAGAAATGAGCTGATTGCCCTGATATGGTGGACTCATGGTTGGTCCTAGACATGTATTTTTAGGAGGCATGCTATTAAGAGTCAGTTAAAGGAATGCTAGCCTATTTTGATGAGCTTGTGTCTTAGAGAGAGGTATATAGAACTTTTCATGAAATATTTGTGTAATTATAGTTAGTAAAGAACATTTTATATCTTAACATCATCTTGAGTACTCGGATAGATTTTTGGCTCTACACTAATATTATTTTCTTCTAAATATCATTCTTGATTTGATAAAGGAACCAATTGTGGTTATGCTCAAGGAGTTGTATATGGTAAGATTCATTTTGGGGAGTACCCCAATTTATATTTTAGGATGGAGACCATTATTGTTAGTTCTAATCCAACATTTTATAAAGGCCTTCGATCTCATAGATTGATTTTGAGGTGATGATAAGGGTATTCTTATGGTATGGAGTACCAAATCGACCACAATAAATCATCACCCAGGTGAAGGATAGTTGTGGATGTAATGATAATGGTCATTGTATAGTCAAGATAACATGTTAATAAAGATTTCTAGGTTTGCATCATGACTATTATTTTTACCACCATGGTTTCTCCAGGATTAAAAGTTTTACGGTTGGTTGGATGTTGTGGCCCATGTTTTTTCAGGTTGTAAATTTGAGCATAAATTTGAATTTTTTATTTCAGATTTTTGTAATGAGTAAAATGGTAATTTTCCCCAAGAATATGATATTGTATATTTTCAAATACCACTTTTTTGGACCCAAAATAACGCTTATACCCTAGAATAGGATTTTGGTGAAATTCCAACTCATTTGAATTTTAGTAGAATAATTAAAATTTAATATTTAATTAATAAAATATTAATTTTTTCACACATTTTTTTCACTACATACATTAAATATATTGTTGTAATGAATCTTATATTGAGTCCAAAATGGGGAGTTTTTCTTAGGTGGGGTATAAACTCAGGGTTGGGCAATGGGGTCGGGCCCATGACCCATTTTCTTTTTTTTCATCTTTTTCCATTTCAATTATCTTTTCTTATTTATCACATGGACCCTTGCATAATATCTCCCTGTGTACTTCCTTAGTAAATAGACTAAGTTATATGAGGGAGAGGGAGAGAGAAAGAGAAAGATAGAGGAAATCTATTGTGCTGTTATTATTTCAAGATGTACTTTTTTGGTTCTCAGCGGATGGGTCTAAGTGACATGATCTTAATGGGATGTCCAGACATAAATTTGGGGTTTTGACTCCTATGTACTTTACATTTACTTTTTATATTACTTGATATTATATATATATACTACTTGTAATATACTTTATTATTCCTTAAGCAATATGGGGGTTCCTTTTTAGGTATTCACATGGTTTCTCATGGTGCAAATATGATTTCCAAAGATGCCTCCTTGTTCTCAACTGATGGGTCTAACATGATGTGATCTTCTAAGGATTCCCATACAATCTTCATGGGGTCTGTATAAAATTCCTTTTCCCGTCCATTTGTATATTGTTTTATATTCTAGATATACTTCTTTGAATTTGGTTTACTACACCGTGAGCGATACTTCGGTTCCTTTTTATGTAACACCATGTATGGGCTTAGAATTCATATGAATTGTGTTATCCCTTGGGTGATACATGGGATTACTTATACATAATTACTTGGATGGACTCGGTAGGCTATTCTTTATATCATGAATTAGTGATACCTTTGTTCCTTGTAATATTTTAGGGACGAGGATGTATGGGCATGGTTTCATATTACACCTTGAGTGATACATGGATTCAAACCCTAGGATTCCTTGGATAGGCTCATCTAGAAAGATGTTTATATTACACCTTGAATGAAACATGGATTCCAATGTAGGAATTACTGGGACAAACTCATAGGTAGAGTTGTTTATATACTCCTTAATTGATACTTTCATTCCCTTTTAGGATTCTTTTGATGATCTCATAGGCTAGATGAATTTATATACACCTTGAGTGATACTTGGATTCCCATATTGGAATTTTTGGGATGGACTCATAGGCAAGATAAATTTAAATAAATAATGAGTGATACTTGTATTCTCACATAGTAATTCCTTTTATAGACTCATAGGTAGAGTTTTTTATATACGTATTGAGTGATACTTGGGTCTCCACACACGAATTCCTTGGACGGACTATTGGGGAATGTTGTGTATGATACGCCTTGGTTGATACTTGGATTACTATCTAAGAATTCCATGGAAATAATCATATAGAAAATGAAATTAATTTCTTTTTATAAATGTATATTGATGCCTTAGTTATGTTTCCTAGGTCTTGGTTTACTTATATAAAGTATAGTCAAATCTACTGGATAGTCCCTCGATATACAGAATCCTTATTTTTAGTGATTGGAGGTTAGTACCAGTGAGCCTAGGGCAAGGACATGTATCCCCCTAATGTGACATAACTTGCTCATAAAAATTTATAGCACTGGATGAATCAGTTATTTTCAATCAAGAGTTCAAACCCGAATATCAAGTTAATCAAACATAGCTTGAGTTTTACAACATCCATCTCAACACCCTTTTCAAAGGATGTCCAGATGACCAGGATTATATAACTAAGGATCGACTACTATTAGATTGTGTTATTTATTTCACCTTACTCATGCATAAACATATATATATATATATATATATATATATGCAAATATACATACATACATATATATATATATATATTCATGATGGAATATTTCCCAGTTGACTGGGATCAGGGACAGAGGGATTGACTATGGTTTCATGTTATTTGTTTTATTTATCATTACCAATTATGTCTCATCTAGGTTAATCACATCGAATGATAGTGAATTTATGGAAATAGATTTATAGGTTCATTATTGGGTTGTCCTACTAAGATTATTTATTACCCCTGTATGTGAAAATAATTTTTTGTTTAGACCTTATATCTTATTTTTCATGTTGATCATAAACTAAAAGATGGATATGCATAAAGCCTTGAGTTTCATAATCAAGTGGAGTCTCTAATGTGGATTCTTATGATCGGGTTGGAGAATCTAGATAGTGTCTGGATACTAGGTATGTGGTATAGATCAAATTTAGTAGTGAATATATGGATTTTTATTTCAGTTTCACTAATGTACTCATGTATGCATAGTCATCCAAGTGTGTAACCAGTATTTTGTGTATGACATAGTTGTTCAAGATTTTATAGAATTTTATTTATTACTGAATCATGTTCTATTTTTGAGTTTATTTTTAGAGTTTTTCACTCTATTACTTATATATGAGTGTATATTATCCCTAATGTACCACCTTTAGACCCTCACTTCCAGTCGATAGTCTTTACTGTATGGGAAGGCACACGTGAGGAATTTTGATGAACTCATTCAGGACACAAAGTTAGTGACACTTTGGTCAGTAGTTATAATGATAACCCATGTTTAGTAAGGAACACAACCAGGACCCCATGTGAAAGGAAACTCTAGGTCCCCAGGTAGATATTCCTTGGGTATTGACCTGGATAGTTGAGTAGTGTGCAAAAGACACAATCCCAAGATATTGGATGGTCAGACATGCTATGTACCCAATGGTACACACTATGTATATTCACACTAATTTATACTGCTTTTGGAGTATAAGACATTTCTAGGTGCTTAGGATAGGTCACACACTGTGTGACCCAATGTACAGATCATTTACTTTTCTATGAGACTTCTACCACATATATATTCTTATTTGAAACTTATATTTGGTCTCATGAGTAGCCTATCTTGAGTATTTTTACTAATATAATGAGTTGGAAGACTTGGTTTTAGAATCATATATATGAATTGACATGATGTGAATAAAATGATTCTATTACTGACAGTTAGCTGGTGGTAGTGATTGGGCGTGATCATTAGAGTTTTATTGTGGTTCTCACTCTCATGTATCTCTCTGGTTAGTGGGAATCCATTTCTTTTTTATAGGTAGATACTGAACTCCTCCCACATTAAAGAGGGTGTGGTTCCTCTATTTGTAGAATCGAATCCCTGTTATTGAGATCTTTTGATGGGAGGGTCCTTAATTAGAGTAGTTCTCCTTAGATTGTGATATATAGTGACAAGGTACATGACCTCCATATTCTAGAGAGGTTACTAAAGATTCTAGGTAAAGATATAATTCTCCCCAATTGTCAAATACAATGGCGAGGAGCGGGTCCTCAAATCTTTATATTATAAGGTTTTATGAGATTTTTTGTTTAGTGATGGGACCTTTGGAGCTACAATTTTACTCTTTATTCTTAGAAGGTTGTGGATATAGAGACACCCTTTATTTATAAACCTGGGTTTTTTTTGAGCATATCTAATTTTAGGTTTCATTGACCTATTACTTTATGAGTTGAGGTCATAATTTTTTATGCTTGTTTCTTCACCTTCATAGTTTTCAAGTCATTCCTCTGGGAATATATATATAGTAACCTACATGGAATTTTCTAACATGTGTTATGTCTTATATAGTCAATAGATGGATTAACAATGAATATTATAGACCTGGTTTTAGTAGAGTTTAGCATTATATGGTAGCACTAACCTTGATCGGTGGTCGACATCTTGTATCCTAATCAATTCCCTCCCATGGCCTACTCTTTATAGTTATGGTCAGTTTGGGTTTCCCAATGTTTTTCTAGTTTGGAAAGTATATTACCCTTTATAAATATGTATAACCTTGTTTAAATTTGATATGTATTTCCCATGGGTTTTTTCAAGCATCAATTATAATCCAGATATTTAATCTGTTATTATATCTTTTCAATATTTCATAAAGATGATGGTGTCCATGAATACATTTAATTTAGGATTAGACCATTTATATTAGTGATATTCCTTCCTGTAATTTTTAACCATTCCCTAGACTATTAAAGGTGAGATTGGAGTTTCGTCCTCATATTGAAATCATCCCAATAGGGGTCTCGGTGGATTCGATCGTTAAGGAGTTGCATTAGAGGTGGTTTTCCCTTGGGATAGAGGATGGAGTTGTGATTATTGTTTGGAAGTGTTTGGGACCTTAGGAAAATATTTTTGGAGTAACTCATGTTTGGGTCTTAGGCTAGGGAACCCAATGTGGGGGTAGCAGGTGATATATCCATACACAAGAACTCTAACTATATTCATGTCAACTCAAGGTACTGAGGAACCGGTTTTAGGGAAACCAATGGAACACACATCATAAATGATTATGTATTTTGACTTATATAACTTTATGGAGTCATCTCCCAAGATATTCTCTTTTACCATGGAATGAATTTAAAATTTTCAAGATGCATGTATGATGACAACCCGCTAGGATTATGAGATAGTGTGATAAAGAAAATCAGTTGAGCGATGAGGCCTCAATTTAGGGACCCATTCATGAGGAGTTTCCTCCAAGAAATAATTGATAAGTTCTTCAATCTTTTGAGTAGAAAACAACTCCAATAGGCCAGGTTTAATTTACATTAAGTCTTACCATATTTTATGATTTTTATATTTGGACAATTCTTAGTTTTTATGGTGATCTAGAAACTCATGAATTAAAGGATTGGATCAAGGAAATGGTCTAGGATTTCCAAATTGTGTGTACCTCGAATGAACATCTTGTTTCACTCGTAACTAGACTTATTCTTATAAAAATAGATTACTAGAGGGATTGAGTCATCTAGATCCATGATAAGGTGACCCTTTATTTGGAAGATGTGATCATCTCTTCAGAGATGAGTACTTTAGAGAAACCCTATGGAAAGATGAGGTTTTGATAGAGGTGATATATCTTGAATTTTTCTTCAAGTGTAACCTCTATTAGTTAGATTATTTTACTAACATATGAATTTGATCAAGGAAAAACATTTAATTGATGGATCCTAATGTTAGTGATGTATTATATGAATCTGATCATGCAAGAAAGATGAATTATTAATTCACCAAGAAACATTCCCTTGTGATGTAATTTAAATATTTACTAGTGAGTCAGTGCACATCAAAGTAGACAATAACAAGGTGTGATGGATAAGTTATTTGAATTTTTCCGGTTGATTTAGTGGTGTCAAGGTGTCATATGTGAACCTTGGTTGTGTAAAATTTATAGGAAAGTGGAATGATTTCCTAAAACAGTGCAATCTTATGACTCAGAGGCATTAAGAGTGATTCATACTATGACATATAAATTCTCTACTTTAGATTTATTTTAGTGGACTCAGGTGCATGAAACTTCTTCCTTACCACATCCATTATTTTTGAGATGAAGTTACTAGTGGAACCTTTACCATAAACCTTGCATCTAGAGACTCATACTGAGTATGTTTTAAAGAGTTCATGTAGATTTTGGTAGTGCAACTAGACTCATAGAGGATAAGGATCTTTTATTGGAATTTTCTATAGTATATATGAGACGCTATAATGTTTTGCAGTATGTTCGAGTTGGTGGAACATTTTTTTCTTCATTATAAAGACATAATATCTAAAATAGAATGAGATGATTATTTATAGGTGGAGGGGTTCTACTGAAGGTCCATGGTAGAAAAATCTAGCATAATATTTCTTTTAAATTATTTTATGTTGAAAGGGAAGTAGTTTCCCTAGAATAAGCACTGTTAAAGATCCTATGAGTAGCTAATGAAGAGATTGAATAATGCTCTTATGTTGAGACTACAGAATGGAGTTGTTGAGTATGTGGTGTATTGTGATGCCACTAGAGATAGAATTAGAAGAATGTTTATGTATAGTCCAGTAGTGATCACTTATGGGTTGATTTAATTGAGGCCCCATGAGTAGAATTAAAGGACCCATGGATTAGATTTGGAAATAATTTAATTCTACTTGAATATTTTTAGATGTTATATTTTGGGTGAGTGATTCTTTGTTCACTCAAATAACCATAGTATTAGGTACATCTTCACCCAGAGAGATATTAACCTAAGGAAGAGACAGTTGATGGAGTTCATGTAGAAAACAAACTATGACTTAGTCTATAATACAGGGGAATGAAACACTCTGGTATATTTCATTTGAATAGGATACCATTTTTACTTGGTTGAGGAGACGTCAGAGTAGTTGGCCACTTTGAATCTAACCCTATAAGAAGAGATTCATTCAAATTAACAATATTCTATTGTCGAGACTCCATAGCTTCTTCATCATGTGAGAGATGGTCAGTTGAGTGATGACAACTATGATAT
The DNA here is from genome assembly GCA_963277665.1 of Viscum album. Taxonomy (NCBI): domain Eukaryota; kingdom Viridiplantae; phylum Streptophyta; class Magnoliopsida; order Santalales; family Viscaceae; genus Viscum; species Viscum album. The sequence continues at coordinate 1,203,678,961 of OY728138.1, forward strand.
GTTCCATGACCAAATATCCTGAAGAGATACACCAGATTCATTTTATGAAGTTGGTGAGAACTTCAACCTTTTGAAGGGATGGACAATGTTTTTGTATATGTTGTCTGAGGATGTGTTTTGGGAGTTTCATACCTCCCCTATATTTATACATTTGAGAGTGGTGAAGATGTTCAAGGAACATCAGGTGTAGTTTCAATTGTATGGAAGATACTGAGAATTTTTATGTTTGTCTCTCAATGCCTCCCATGTAATAAGGTAAAGGATTGGCATCGGGTTATAGTAGGTTGACTCAAACTCCTGAGATCACGAAATAGAATTGGGATAAAAATATCTTTATTTTTTTGTGATTATATGGATATTTAGAGTTCATGAAACTATCTATGTAATTTTTGACCAATATACTAGGTCATTACACTTTATTTTCATCAAGAAGTAGGGTTTGGTCGAGAGTTTGCAGATTTTTTTTAATGCTTTATAGTTGGGGAACACATCAGTGTGTGATGCACATTTATTTCCCTGCATTCCCACTTTCAAAATGTGGGTGGGATCCACCACGAAGGACGATGATGTTGGCTCCTCAATCAAATCATCATGATGGGATGTCATCTCCTCCTTCCATGGATTCCTCCTTGGAGATCAACACCTAGTTAGGGTCTCCCTCATAGATTTATTTCGTTTTCATAAAAATCATAATCAATTCCATCTAAAAATGGACACTAGTTAATTACACTGATTTTACCTCAATAGGAAAGAAATATTTCATCGGAGCAGATGATAGTGATAGTCATGTATAGGTTTCTCTAGAAACTACAAGTGTTGGGAACCTGTAATTATTCCTCCTTAGAGGGCATCTGGCATGAGGCATCTTTGGTTTGGAATCTAAGGCATCTCATGTCAATAATGAGTTAGATAACACAAAATTCATATATATTAAAAGTAGTTCACCTAAAGAATCCCATTCTATTTCAAAGTTTATATATTTAGGGTTATTTAACAAGTTCAACATCCTATGGAGATAGATCAAAATGTCTGGTTGAGACGGATTGGGGCACAAGTTTAACATCTTTTGGAGACAGGTTGATTGATTCGAATGTCTTGTTGGGGTGGATAAAGAAGTTGTATCCCTAATATGGAACTCTTTAATGTTTACCAATCCATTGGAATGTAATTACACGTGTATAACTATCTTGTTGGTGTGTCCCATAAAGGGAAGATGTTACACCATTATCAATGGATGGATCAAAATTTCCCATGGAATTAGATCTAGGAGGTGTGTTCCATAAAGGTAAGATTTCAGACTATGAAGGTTTAACAATGGATGGATTAGAACACCCTATAGAGATAGATCCAGGAGTTGTGTACCAAAAATGGAATATTCCACAACATAAAGGTTTACCAATGGATAGATTTGAACACCCCATAGAGGTGGATACAGTAGGTGTCTCTCATAAAGGGAAGATATCACACAGTGATGGTTGAACAATAGATCGATTGTAACGCCTTATAGAGATGAATCTAGGAGATGTGTCCCATAAAAGAGATATGTTACACTATGGAGGTTTAGTGATGGATGGACCAGAACATCGCATGGAAGCATATCCAGAAGGTGTGTCCCATAAATGGGTAGATGTAACACCGTAAAGGTTGATCAGAACACCCCTCTACGTGGATTAAAAATACACATACCTATGTGGGAGCACCTAATTTTACCAATGATTTCCATTGAACCTCAAAGAGGTGTCCTATGTACGTTGTTTAGACAATAGGGATCAAAAACCATGAATTTTGATTTTTCAATTTAAGTTCTTGTGTTAAGATTAATCTATTCTATTTAACATCATATAGTAAGGACACTTTTGTTGTGAAAGGAGTGTTGATCAGGGATGGGGTGGGACTTACAAATGGATGCTACCCATCACAATAGGATTTTCATTGGTTGGAATGATGTGTGGCTTATGCATTGAGCTAGCCAAGGGACTTGGAGAAAATGTGGTCACACATGTGAGGGGAATTATCTTACCAAAGACATGTACTAGAGAACATGAGGGTGGATTGTGTGTTGGGTTTCGACCTTGAATAAACTTTCTACATATCCCAATTAGTTGGGAATAAAATCTCAGTTAGTTCATTTGGGGACTTCACTTGTAAATAGGACCATTGGAGTATGTGGTCGGGGATTATAGTAAATAGGATTACCATTTGAGTGTGGGTGGTCTTATAATGAATAAGAAGCCTATGAGCTACTAGGAGAATCAAGGATTTTGTTGGGACATGGAATTTTCCCATTCTTCCTTCCTCATGTCAGGTTGAGAGAGTATCCTATGTTCATTTCATAACATAAGGTTTCATTTTAACAACATTTTAATGGGTGTTGTGTGTGGATCTTATGAAATAACATTTCTTGTAATGTATTCCTCTTGAGAGTTCATGAGGGAATATCGACCTACTGATAGATCAAGTTACATTTTTGGAGATTACACTTGATGAGGAGTCCCTTTGTGGTTTTTTGGTGGTTGTCTCAAGATCATGGCATGATGCATCTTACACTTAACACATAATAAATCTCATGTGTGTCACACGAGGCATCCTATTCTTGAGTGATATGGTATCACTACCACAAAACTGGGCAAGGCCAGCACCACCCCTTTATCAGTGCTAACGAAAAAGAACTGATAAAGGGGAGGGGGCCCTTATCAGTGCTCAAAAAAGCGCTGATAAAGGGTGCCTTTATCAGTGCAAAAAAAAAGTGCTGATAAAAGCACCCCTTTATCAGTGCTTTTTTAGCGCTGATAAAGGGGGGGCCTTTATCAGCGCTTTTTTTAAAAGAGATGATAAAGGGTTGACTTCAAAAAAAATTAAAAAAATATTTTAATATATTAATATAGTTATATAGTTATACTGATACAAATATAATATATAATTTTTAAATATATTTTAGATAAGTATAAATGTATATTTACACTTAATATACTTAATATATAAGATATTTAGTGAAAATGGATTCTTAAAAAATTAAAAAAATATTTTTAATTAATAATTTGATAATTATTATGGAGTAATAGTCATTTAATAACAATTTGAAAAATAAAAAAATTAAAAAAATTAAAAAAAGATCCAAAATATGTTGAAAACGCAACTCAAACTTCAAACGGCCATAAATTTTGATCCGGGTGTCCATTTGAGCTCTACCACATATCAAATCGAAGCCTGTGACGAAGCCAAAAGAGGCCCAGAAGGCCTCAAAAACTATGTTTTTAGTCAGGGTACCCAGAGTTTTTAACATTTTGTGGATTTTCAGCCTCGTTTAAGGGGGTATTATTGGTTTTTTTTAGTGGGGGCTGAATTTATTCCGAGGTATTACATTCATATTGATATTATTTCTTTGAAATTTTATTGTTTTTTATAATGCAATGATATTTATAATCAAATATATAACTATATGTACATATTTTTTATATATTCACACCTAAAAATTAAATTTTTTAAATAAATAATTAAACATATTTACATATAAAATATACTAGCTTTATCTAAATAATAACTAATATCCATTTTATTTAAAATACCAATATATGAATATTTATATAACTATTATATATTAATATAAATATATATATTAATATAACTATATATATATTAAAATAACTATATATATATATATATATATATATTAATATAACAATATCTATTAATATAAATATATATTACTATACAAATAAATATAATGAAATATATATATAAATAAATATATATATCATGAATAAGAGAACAAATCAATATAGGGTAGTGGAAAAGGCTTTAGGTGCACATGGGGGAGGTCTCAAGATCAAATCTGGGTGGGGGAAAGGGCTCGCGCGCAAGGGTGATTTAAAGGGCTAGTGTTGATAAAGGGTGTAGGTGGTGCGGGTAGGCACTGGATGTGCGGGAAAGCGCTGATAAAGTGGGGATAAAGCACTGTAAACCCCCCCTCCCACAATATTGGTAGTATTTTTTTAATTTTTTTATTTTAATCAGCGCTAAAAAAAGCGCTGATAAAAGGGGTCTTTATCAGCTCTTTTTGGAGCGCTGATAAAGGGGACCCCCCCCCCCCCCCCCCCCGTTATCTTCGCCAGCATTATCAGTGCTTTTTCTAGCACTGTTAATGGCCAATTTTAGAGCTGATAAAATCCATATTTGTATTAGTGTATATTACATTTTAAAGTCATGTAGCAAGAACTATAGAATGTCTTATCAGGATCATGGCATGATGTATCTTATTCTTGATGTGTAATGCATCCTATTTATAAATTATAGTGTATGGTACAATATAAAGTCTTGTTGTGAGGACTGTAGAATTATCATGATCATGGAATGAGACATATTCTTCTTGACGTGTAAGGCATCACTTTTCTGTCAAAAGAGGCATCCTATACTCAAGTGATATGTCATACTATATTTTAATGTTTTATAGTGCGGATTAAGGAATGTATTCTTATGACCATGTCATGAGGCATCTTATGCGTGGCACATAAGGAATCATATTCATGAATGATAGGTTATGAAATAGATTAAATTTGTGTAGTGAAGACTATGGAATGTATTCTTATTATCATGGCCTGAGTAATTTTATGCTTGAAACATAAGGTATCCTATTAATGAATAATAGGGTATGCTACAGTTTAAAGTCATGTAGTGAGGACTACGGAATGACTTTTCATGATCATGGCATGAGGAATATTGTGCTTGACACATAAGGCATCATATTCATGAATGATAGGGTATGCTATACTATGAAGTCATTTAGTAAGGAATACCGGAAAGAAGATACCTTGAAGTGGATATTGAGGGACTTCTACAAGGGAGACCCTCCCTAGTTTGAGTCGGCATGGGGGTCAAGTGATGGGTTTTTATGAGTTTCATGAGTAATGGTTCAACTCATGGTACTTAGGGAATCCAAAAAGAGAATATCAACTTGTGGGATGAGAAAGGAAATTAGAGGAGTAGGTCGAATCAAGGTATTTTGGAGATTATAAATGAGTAGATCAAATAATTGTATCTCTGGGGTGGATATTGGGGCCATATAAATGTGCAACACAAAATGTCATCGACCCAGCCTCAAAAGGTCATAGTGTGACCCTCCATTTCTCACACAGGTCAGTGTCAAGTTACGATCACATGAAAGGAACATATCAGAATGATGTTGAATAAAAGATTGTTTTTTTTCATGGAAAATGGTTCTCACAAAAGATCAGCCTTTGTTTATAGATATGGTAATGTGAAAGATTGTAAATTTCTTACAATTGTGTTACCTATGGAAATAATTACACGCAAACATCTTAGTAGAAGCCCATACACAAGGGACACCACTATGTAATTTCTTGGAAATTTGGAACTATGGTGGTTTATGCACACACACAACTTGGAGTTGTTCAGGTGATAGCTTCACCCAGAGGTCCTCCCTTTTGAATGGGGGTGATGCCATGTTTATAAGTTTTTTCAGCGTGGCATGAAACTTTGAACTCAAATTCCTTTTTCATAAAAGTTATCATGTAAATTTCTTTTTATGGTCATGAAGACACGTAACATCAATTTTTTTATTTCACATTTGGTATGAAAAACAATGTTTTTTCAATGGGTTTGTGTGCATGATTCCATTCTTTCATGAAAAAATACATTCTTGTGTGGAACACTGCCTTTTTTCACGCATGGGACTTATGAATGCATTCCAGATGACGGGATTCCAAGGAAAATATCATCTCCTTTTTTTAAAACAAGGATTTCAAACCAATAAGGAATTTCACACACTTTTTTGGAAAGTTTTGTTCACTTCCATCCTTTTCCCCAGAATCACCTCGGCTGGCCATTTTCAGTAGTCTGACTTCAAAATGCCATAAATTTTGATTCGTAACTCTGTTCAGAATATATTAATATTAAAATAAAAGTCTATGAAATAATATATTTCACTAAATCAAGTTTTATAATGTTTGGTCCGTTATTGAATGAATTTTCTTAGGGTAAAGAGGGAATTAGTAAGAGAAATAGATCATCCATATTCATTGGTACCCATGATGTTATGTTATTACCATGATGATATGTATATATAATGGTCATATTTTGCATAAAATGAGTAATTTGAGACCCATTTATGAATAAGGAAAATGGCCCACCCCCAAATGGATGTCTTATCTAATTATAAAAACCAGTTTTTGAAAATGTGATGTGAACCAATGTGTTGGTTTCTTAGAAAGAAATAAGTGGATCACTTTACATTAGTGAAGATCATTTCCAATTATTTACATCACACCAATATTGTCATTAAAACATTCTATTATTATTATGGGACCCTATATGTAATCTTTATGCTATAACGAGGTCATTGGGACTTCTCTTGTTGGGACCAAAATGGTACTAGCTTCAATGAAGAAGGGTTTAGGTGATTTGTGTGTGCTAGAGTATAACTTAGTGTTAAAAAAATATAACTTAAATAGACATCATATAATTTGTGAGTTTGATAATAGATTCCATGTAAACATAACATTCTCCCCTAACATGTATTATGATGTTTTGATTGGGGTATAAAAAACCCCCCAAGGTTCTTCGAAATGTACAAGTTTCTACATGGTGTTGGTGAGGATGTTTACTAATTGTACTTTCCATGATAGTTAGATTGATTATATGATATCTTAAATGAGTTGTATTTGTGGGCATAAATTCATGACATATCAAACATCATATATCAGTGTGATATGGAAATTGATGATTCACTCCCATACTCAGAATACCCTAGGATGATCGAAGATTGGTTAGAGAAGATATGATGTGGATGGACTATTTCTCTATATCGAGTTCCTTGGTGGCATTGGAGAATGCAGGATAACTCCTTTTAATGTGACAGTCATATAAGGACTCAGTATCCCCACATTTTTTTGTATCAAGGGTTATTTGGTGTAAATATTCTTAAAGGATGGGAGAATTTAATGACTCAGGTAGTTGTAGTTTGATCATTATAATATATATAAATATATATATCTAGATTTTTCCTCAGCATTGTGGCACTGTTTGGGTATCTCTAGACCCCATAATTAATATATTAAGAATATATATATATATATATATATATATATTAAATCACATTCATTCATATATTCAGAATAAGTGTTTTTCCAATTGATCGAGACTTTGTATGGGATATCTGAGTCCCTGGATATTTTTGGAACATGGGGTTTACGTTGGCCATGACATAAATTTGTTCGACATCAGGCATTCAGTTGATGGATTTTATTGGTGGGTTCTTTAAGTGAATTAAATAATTTATTTATTTATTTTATTTCATGGATTAAACCTAATTTCCTCTCTATTTAAACATAATTATAGAAAATATCTGTAGTTAGTCACGTAACACTTGGAGATTATATAGGAGGATAAGGAGATATCTTTTGGCACTGTTGACCTAAGATAATGGATCAATTAATGATTGAGGAGAATCATTAAATGATCAAATATTATTGTATGATAATCGCCTTCTTCACTTGATTACATTTTCATCACAATTTATCTGTTATTGAGTTAGGACTTGTTATTTGTGGATTTCCCCTTTTTTATATAGTTTTTGAGAATGGATATCACATATGATTTATTTTCCATGATTTACATTCATCCCATGATTTGAAAATTTAATCAAATTTTTATTTTTGATTATATTTTTTGTTATTCCCATGATATCACAGTTATAGTTCCATAATTTATGATCATTGGATGGATCTGTATTGGTCAATGATTATCTCAATTTTTCTATTTTCCTCTCCTACAATGGTACTTTATGTTCTTCATCATTGGCTGGTGGGGTTGACGATTTGATATTCTCATACTAGTTTGAGAATGGTCGAACCTATGGATTCATGATGATTATGTGAATGATAATGGATTTATTATGTGATGACGTATCAAGGTGAATGAAAGGGACTGCATAAGTTTCTACCTAGGTATCGTGACCCTATTTTGAAATGGGAGGCATGGAGGATCAGTGTCAGGTGACCAAAAATCCATTTTCTAGCCATCGAGGGATAATAAACGATGACCATAGGCTCTTTCCTTCAAATTTGGTGGATTTGGGAGAGTCATTAGGAGTGAGATGTAGAGGAATTAGTGGATCCAATATTATATGAGGAGGGAACACCATATGGATTTGAAATGATGATTAAAAACTGTATAATGTGGAGAAACACACTTTGTGTAATTCAGTTTCATGTGGTGGTAAGGGTTCAAGACCCCTATAAATATTAAAAACCATGGGTAAGACCTACATGCCAGATGACCTTGGTTAGGTTTTAATTCATGCACTATAATTTTCTATCCAATCCAACGATGTAAAGAAACACACTATGTACATTATATATTACCATGTATACTGTTATACAGACATATAACCCACATTCAGTGAATAATGGGACAAATTCCCCATGTGAAATGACACATAATTTCCTTGTATTGACACACCATGGGGATGGACCTATCCAGTTGAACCATGTTCCAAGGAAACATGCCCAAGACCCTGAGAAGTCAGATACATTGTATAACTAGAGTTATATGTTGTCTATGGTTACATGGATTCCCAAACCATGTACATGTGATGAAATTTCTAGGTGTCTAGGTGAGGCCACACACTATGTATCCCTCTTTACATTCCATTTACTTTTCTATGAGGCATCTACATTATGAATCATCTTTTTTAGAACTCATATTTCAGCATGTGAGCAGCCAATCCTAATTATCATTCCATGTATAATGAAGTGGTGGCCTTCATTTCAGTATAAGGAATAATATGTGAGGATATGTGGATTAAAACATTCTCTTAGTGATGCTTAGCTGGTGGAAGTGATTGTGTATAATCATCATTGTTTTTTCAGTTCTGGTACTCCATTACTTTTCTCTAGGTATTTGGCCTCTCATATAGTGTATAAATGTATATACAAAACTCTACCACATTACAGAGAGGTCATTCTCTCTTTCTGTGGAGTGGACTCCCCATCATCGATATTTAGTGGTGGGTGGGCCCTCAATTGGGGTTGTTCATCAATGTCTATTCTACATATTAGAATGGTGTGGTACCTCCATATTCTATAGAGGTTACAAGATATTATGGGTTATGAGATAATTTTCCCTCTATTGTGGCATTAAATGGAAATGAGTTATCCCTCCACACATTATCTTATAAGGATATGCATTATTTTTGGTTCTATGATGAGACATTTAGAGTTGTAAGAATACTCTTCATTAATAGTATGCTATAGATACAGAGATCCACTTTATATCATCTATGGGAATTCTTTTCATCAAATCTAATATTAGGCCTCATTACCCTCTTACATTATGGGTTGAGGTAAGCATTTTTTATTTCTATTTATTTCCATTATCAATTTTCATGGAATTCTACTAGGTATGTATATACTCAACCATGCATTGAATTTGTCAACATGTGTGGTTTATTATTAATTAAAAAATAGATTATCAATGGATATGATAGACTGAGTTTTAGTTGACCTTAGTAATATGTGGTGGCATTGACCATGTTCAGTGTTCGAACTTTGGTATCTTGAGTCAGTACCTCCCATTCTCTACACTTTATAGTTAATTTTTTTGGGTTCCCTATATATTTTTTGTTCGGAGTATATTTTTAATTATATTCATTTGTATCAACTTTTTTTACCCTAATATGTATTTCCTTATGATTGTTTCATTAATTAATTACAAAAAAAATATTCAGAATTTAATTATAAATCAGTATAGATTCGTGGATCTAGTTTTGTGCATGAATACAGGTACATTAGACTATTCCCTCCCATTTCAGTGATATTCTTTCAAAAAACTAATCACCATATCTACCCAATTTAAGGTAAGCTTGGGGTGTCACCCTCAGCTTATCACTGACTAGGGAGGGGTGTTAATGGGTCAGGCTATTATAGGACTCAATATTTTTAGGTCTATATTAGTCTTAAAAAACAATTAGTATTTTTTCAACTCTAATTATAAACTCATATTATGATTTAATACCACATACTTTTTTAGATTAATTAAAACTTAGATCAAGTCTCCCCCTTATACACATATTACACAAACAATTTTAATAATAATTAAATGCATTGGGAGAGGGTTACTTCTTAAGAATAATTATGTTTAGGAATGTGGTTAGTCATGATGAACCTACCCTTTTTTGAAAATTTCATCCAAGCCATCATTGTGGTTCATTTTTTGTAAAATATTCTTTATAAAAACATTACTCAGTGCATTACCCTTTAGTTCCAAAATAATCTTTGGTTATTTCCATTATGTTATTAATACCATTGTTATAAATTTACTCTTTTGATTAAACATCATTGTATCCTTCATCAATATTCCTCCCCAATAATAGATATATTACATTGATTTTCCTTGATTTCCTTGTAGTGTTATTGGTGAGAACACTTCAACATACTTGATGATTTTTATATTCAAATTTTCAATGGTGAAAACTCTATTTTGTTCTATATCAATAATATTTTAATTATATAAATTTATTTTTAAAAGTTACAATTTTTTTATTTCTCTCATACAAGCCTCCACTTTAATATATAAAAGAGTCACTTCCTCATAGAACCACTATCACCCTTATTATTGCAAAAATTTTCAATACATCTATAGTTAGTAAATAAAAAATATTTCCCAATTAAATCATACCTCAAACATATTTTCCTTCCCAAATGTATTTCAGTATATTTTATTTCATTATTGACTTCTTTCACATTTTCAAAAGAACCATATGGTGTTTCCTAATACTCCATAATAGTAACACTTTAATTTAACTTTTAATTGAATACCTTTTCTTATAGAATCAAAAGACACTCCTTTTATTCACCATATCAATATTTTTAATTTTTTAAACTCCACTTGTTATATTTATCTTGTATTAGATCTCCAGGACACCATTTCAGGATTAAAACCTCATTACAATCTCTTTGTTCTCCCTATACTTTACATTCAATTGAGCAGCCATGTACTCCATAATTGAACATAATTCCATCTATAATGTTAACCTATCTTCAATATATTATTGAGAGGGATAAAAAATTGTTTAACCACTTTTTATTTCACCATTTTTTATTCCATTTTATTTGCGACTTCTCCAAGTATATCAATTTTTTATTTTATCTTCATATCCATTCTAGTAATAGATCCTTTAAATAATTCCCCTCTTGATTTAACCTCTTGTTCTTGAAGTGAAATTTATTTATGAATATAAAGTTCAATCCATGGAAAATGCCCACTTAATCTAAAATTTCAAATATGGTTTTGATCTCTCCTTGGTTATTTAATGAACATTTTCTAAATTAGTGACTATATATCATTTTCATTTATTGCATAAAGCTATCATCAACCTAAAACTACATGGGGAAAAATATTCATCCATATTTCCAGGCATCATTACAAATAACATTAGTTTTAGATATACCAATATAATTATAACAAATCATATTGATTAATGTGAATTACTTCTCAAGATATTTCTTCTTAATTCTCTTATTTACTTTTGACATTATATAGTTTTCTCGAACTTTTTTTATTTAAAACTCATCACCACTACATTTAAAATATACTCTTTAATATTATATCTATATATCATTTGAATCCATAATATTCCCATGAAATTATTCCAATGTATTCCATATATCAAATGCAATATTATAATAAATGGTCTCCATGAGTACCTCACTTGTTGTACCTCCAAGACATTTTTCTCACCATATCAAAACTCCTTCCCTATTCATTTTAAATTAAATTTCAATATGTATATACTCCAAAATTTCATCACTATAAGTATATTGAAACCAAATCTTCTCATTTTTTCAGAAAAACATTTTAGTCCCATTAAAAAAAGAGACCTGGTAAGTGATTTTCTACATGTAACAAGTCAAAAAATATATATTTATCATATTGAAATAAAAATCATAAACATCGTTCCCTAAAATTATTTATTATAACTAGTTGGTTATGGTGTAAGATCTTGGGTTCATGGAGGGTGTGGTGAATTAAGGTACAATCATAATTAAAAAAACCTTAAACTTATAAAATTTATTAGTTACCCATTATAAAATCTTTTTTATTCATTATAAGGAACAACAATCAATCTATTTTAAACATTATTTCTTTTTCCCTGAATACCAACATCAATTTAATTGATTAAATCACCCAAACAAAAATTAGTTTTTCTACATCATCAACACTAGCCTATATCCAAGGACCATACACATAGAAAAGTGACAAAAAAACAAAATATAATAATAATTAAATTTTTTAGTTGAAATAATATTTTCGATATAGGAATTACATTAAAATAATCACTACCTTTTCAAATAGATTATGGGTGGCTCACTTCCTCTCATTGCCCATTGACTATTCTTTGTCCTCTATTCACTACTTTCTAGAAGTACTCTTCAATTTATATATATGAGGGAATAATATATTTGTATACATAATACTAATTCTTTATTATTCATAAAACTATAATTTAATGCACCAACAAAATCTAATTCACTATTCCTCTTATTATTCAATTCTTGATGAGAATTACTATTTATTTAAAGATTATAGTATATAAATTCCACATGACTAGAAAAATAGAAATACAAAACTTCATATGAGAATAATTCAAAACTAAAATTATCATTTCTTAATTCCATCATATTATCCAATAGCCATGTATTTCAATAAAACTCTATGAAAATTAGCTTTTCTCTAACAAGCTAAGTGTATTAATGAAATCATCTATTTTTTATCTCACACATTGTATAGATATAAGTATGCCTATGTGTTCTTCTATAACTACTTACCTCTCAAGAATAACTGTAATAGTTATTTTGAAAATATAATGATAAAATCTTCCTTCAGTGGATGAGATAAAATCTCATCCATCTTATATTATAAGATCATACTAGATATACCACACATTTTAGTGTAGTCTAATTTTTTTAATTTAAGTCAACTATATGTCACAAATACCGAGCAACATCATCCTTCATTTAAATTCTAAATTAATCTTTAATATATTCTATTATTACCTATATAAATGAATTATTATTCTCATTATTGAATGAAAGAGCTCAAATTTAGTAAGATTTTATCATGACAACCTCCATTGTAGTGTGATACTTTTCAACCAATAAATACCTTGAAAATCATGTGGTTTTATTTTTTTCTTCTATTAAAGTTTTATTTTTAAACCATCAATATATTTATATCCACACTTACATTTTGTAATGACCATATTCTTCATGGTGAAATTCTTTATCCATCACCAAACATAGTTACACCAAAATTTTATGTCCCACCATCCTCACGACACCATAAACCCCCTGATATCACAAAATTCTAGAATGTAGTGTGATCCTATCTTTGAACAATCCTCGTATATATGTTTTGGAGTGACACCACCTCTTATAGAATGTTTCAATAAAACTAGACCTCTAATGTAGTATAATACTTTTATGGGGTGATTATCAAGTAAAAACCACCACTTCCATGGGGAAGTGCCTATTATTTTTGGAATAGATCCTTCAATAATTTAATTTTAATATCATTAGTTCATTATTATGAAACATTCATTATGTAACCAAAGTTTTTTGGTGCTTGGTATTATTCCCCTCACCAACATCATCATCTAGGTTTCTTCAAATTCCTCTATTAATTCTCACACTACTTTTAATTATATACTAATATAGAATAATAAATTTTTGCTTCATCCTGTTATCTAACAATTTTAAATCAATAAAAACTATATTTAAGAAATATCAAACTCTAATATTTTCTATATTCTCTAAATTATCAACCAATTTCACTTTATCAAAGGTCCTTGAAGACATTATGGTAAAATTAATGTTTCCAATCATGTTATTTTATGGTCATCCTCTAGCTATTATTTCATGTATGTTAAGTATTAGTTTCCAAGTATTGTTTCCATATATAGAAAATAATTTTTAACTTCATTGACATTTTCATAAATCTATAACTCATTATTGAATATAGTATAATATATCATTAAAAAATTAATGTATCTCTATGGTATTCCATCACATCTCCTATGGTTTGATTTTTGGCTGCCCATTTTGTTTTTTTACAATTAAAATCCCAAAAAAAACGTCCCCTCATTTAACCAAGATTATCAACATCTTCATTATTAATTTAATCCAATAACCTATATAAATTTACACTATTAACTGAAAAAAAATATATAATACAACTTATGGTTGCAATAATTTTCTATCAAGATTTAATTGAGTGTATAAAAAATCCCATAGATTGTCTAATTAATGTTGACTCAAGCCATGAAGGATGGATCGATTTAACTCTACTATTATATTATTTTTCACTTTATAAAGCATTAGAGAATACATTAGAGGAATAAAATTAATAAATTTTACTTTCTCTTCTATTCATAGGTCTACATTGAGCATAAATATCATAGCTACACATAATTTATTTAAATTTTAATCCTTAAAGAGAGTTAACCCATGGAACTGATTTATTTATCAAAAAATATAGTTTCTATATAACCATTAAGGAAATTATGAATATTTAAGTGATTACCACTAATAGACCTAGTTTAGTATCTCACAACATGCCATGGACCCCCAAAATATAATGATTAGATAAATCTATGATAACTTCACCTAATCAAGTTTTTAGTTAATATAATATCTTTCCTGGAGATTTTAAATAAAGTATGATGTACACAATTTTTATCATTATTTTATAATTTATTTATCTTCAATTAACTATAATTTATGTTCTTTACTTTATCTAATTTTTCTATGAATAAAATCATATAGATACCACCCAGTTATAAGTTACAAATAACATATTGATAATTCAATCAATGTCATATCATCAATGACACACCCAACATAAGATATCCTATTAAAAAATATACTATCATGGTCTTCATCATGAAGCATGGTATATTATTAAATGATATTCATTGAAAATTTTCTCAGTCAAAAAGATTTTCATATGCACATAGTTTGGATGATACAATCACAACTAAATCATGTAGTGAAACTACTAGAGGATAATTTCCCGTGATTAATTTCACATTAGATCACTAAATGAAAAATTCAAGAGAATAATTCTCAATATTTACTAATCCATGGAACTCTACAGACCATGTTATAATATGACACGATTGAGAGGTGGTGAATTTGTGGTTACGGAAAACATCAACTCTTAATCTACATTTTTCTCGTCACCAGTTTGTCCAATTGGATATTGATAGTGATAACATGATAAAAAAAGTATTAGTGATAAATAAAACACATGTTACATGGGTCAATACAAGTCTCATCAATGCTTTTTTCATGTTTAAATTCTCTAGTGAGTTATAGTTATAATGTCTTTTCAAACATTCCTCTTTTGTTATCATTAAGTTTAAGGAAAGAAATAGGGGTTTTCTATTCAAATTATTTATACAAGAATGAGTAATGAGTTCCAAAAAATAAATTGAACATTGAATCCTATAACATTCATTACCTATATAATTTAGATCAAGTGTGTACTCTCATTATTCTACTTAATTACCCTCTAAAATATTAATGACCTAAGATTTCACTTTTTATTTTTATTAAATAAATATTATGTAAATAGATTTTCCGAAACATTGAACCGAACTAAAACATGATGTGAAAAAATAAAGGAATGTTATTAAGAAACTATAATAATAATATAAAATCTAGTAAATAAAATGATTTCAATCAATTAAAAATTAATTCATATAGAGGATAAATAATTAATATGATTCATGATTGAAAAAATAATTATTATTTTTCAAATAACTCTTCAAATCAACACCTTTTAAATAATTATTAAGATAATATAAGATATTAAAATATATTAACTATTTTATTATAATTATTATATTAAAATTTGGTATAAAATACAATCAATAATACTTAATTCTCTAAAAAAGAAAATTATGTTATAAATGTATTGTTTATTATAATTTCATGTAAGTGATAAATATATATATTTTATTATTCGAATTTTAAAAAATATACTTCATTATTAGATTAAACATGAAAATCCATGTTGCACTCTTGAGTTTCTTCTCTCTTTAATTTTTTTGAACCACTTCATGATATGTGACCCAGCATCATTCCTAATCTAAATGGGCTTCAGAGGTGCATGGGGGTGGGGGTTATTGGGGTTTAACATCTAAAGGTTAGCAGTGGTAATAAATTTAGGGGATGATAAAATTATCCTTGCTAGCCCGTGAATGTGGAAGTTTTCTACTATGGACAGTTGAACTACTCGGCTAATCAGTGATAATGTTCCAGCGAGCTGCTAGCTCTTCGTCCAATCAACGAGATCGTAGAGGCTCATTGGTGGGGGTATAATGATAATTTTAAGTGGGGGTAACCCCATAATTTAGTTCTCTGACCTTTATAATGTTTTCTAATCCTCCTATTTAAAAATAATTCGGTGTTAAAAAACGTAAAGGTTTCTCCATAGATTCATCAACATATCTAATTCCAACTCTTGATCCCTTGATCTATTGTTTGATTTGGTTATCCAGTTTTGGTAATTATATCCCAAAATTGTGGAAGACTCCATATTTTATATCTTATTATTATTATAATATCCATAATAATATGATTACTTCATTTTACATATTTATTTTTTTGTTATGCATCATTCAAATGATTTGTTCATGGGATTATTCTTTACTTATTTTGAGGTAGGTGTTCTAAATCATATCTATATGGTATGATTTTGGTTTCTAGTTTATGTAATATGTGTTATCGTGATGATATTACAAGAGTTGTGTATACAAACATTATAGTAGGCATGTTGGAAATCATGTTAACAATCATTTCTTATGCTTGTGATTCATTTAGTGAAAACATGTCTTCTTTTTAAAAGTGTGCATTAAACTCCATGATATGTTTGATAAAAGGAAAAATGTTAAGCTATTATAACATCTTAATTACATTGTTGATATAATATTTGAGGTGACCGTGTATATATGGATATTTGCTACCCCTTCTTTTCCATTATGGTTTTGAATATGCTATGTTACCAATGATCTAAGGAGTATGTTGACTATTATAGATAAATGAATCAGCATTATTCCTAGATTAACATAAAGAGTGTGGTAACAAACACACTCCTCACACAGTAGAGGAAAAAACATCATGCTAATCTAAGAAATATAATGGATAATAATCTCCTTGGTAGTTTCTTATGGGTCATGAAATCTATAAAGACATAGATTAATCATGTTTTCCTTCTATATATGACAAGATGAGGGAGTTCCATTTGCAAATTCCATCCATATTTTCTAGTGAGGGAGGCCCTCATATATAAGAGTTCTTGATTGAGTCTGTCTAGATGGCCTTTGGTCACCTGGAGAAACTCATGGAGAGGATAGTCAATATTTTTACCAATATACTATGTTTACTATCCATGTTCTAGTGAGATATCATATTACACGATGAAAATCATTAAAATATAACTCAAAAACAATTCGTGTTAAATTTCCTAAGACAATTATACCAAACAATGCGGACGGATGAACAGGTTTGGGAGTTCACACACCCAATATCGGTCAAGCATGTCTATAATGAAATACCTTGGTCATTTTACGAAAATTTAATATTTTCCTCCATAATTGATAAGAGATGCGACAGTGAGAGTGAATAAATTACCAGATTGGATTTGGTTAGAAATAAATTTTTAGGTGAACATCTTCCAATTAATTTTTTTTCAGATGTGCTGAAAAAGGTTCTCATTAAAAAAGTGAACCTAAAGAAGGCCTCGTGTAGGGTTATCCAATTTTGGAAGAATCATCATGATGTCCTTATTCATATATAAATAAGTTCATCTTTGAGAATTTATTCCCATGATGTGGCAGGAAGATAAATCATGTTAGTAGGGCATGGTCTTAGGCCTACAACTAGGTAAAGTACTATCTGTATGGAAGGGATGGCCCCAAGGGTTGGGAGTATCATTTTCCTTAAATAGACTGTGAATATTACTTTAATATAGGAAACCTATAAAAATTATACATGGGAAATTATTTTCCTAGATTTCATGTAGGATCATAGTAGAAACCTGAATCTAATAGGGATTCACTTAACTATTACTTGATTGGTAGTTGGAGGTTTACTAGTTTCCTAGGATGGGGTAGATTGTGTGGTACCCCAACACTACAAAAGAAATAATAGCAAAAAAATCACCAAAGGGGATCCAGTCATGAGACCATGGTTGAATTTTGGGTTAGTTTCACATAATTCAGTATACTGCTTCTAGTATATATTCAAGAAATTTCACTACTGAATGTTGTACTCTTATTTCATCTACCCTTACTTGTATTTTTTTCGATACACGGGCATCACATTCCTTTATATATTATCAATTTGTTAAAGAAAATTATTTTTTTTTGAAATCATCGATGGGGTAATGACCATCAATACACTATTAGGAGTATAATTAGATGGTATTTGATTCTATAAGGAGTGATCTCTAAAAATTCATGACTATTAGTTTCTTGGGTACTTGCTTATACTTAAAATTTCTAGATTCAATTTTAATATAGGTGTGTATTGGATAATTCTATACTAGAATAATATGGACTATTATTTTAGGATATTAATCTTCATTTTTCTAGAATGAGACATTCATGTTTATCAATGTGAATGGGATCTTCAGGCTAGTCATCCAGAACCAATTCAACATAAATTGGATTGGATTACATCCCTGATAGAAATCCTTATTTTGGTTGATAGTGAGTCACATAAAAAAATTACACTAATTATGGACCACATTTAGGACGTATTTCATGTATGTTTATCCATATTACCACCCTAGTGGGAGATGTAGTTCACTATTTTGTTGGTGCTAGGAGATGATCATATTTCAATTCCACCCTACATGATATCACCAAATGAGCCTTAGGGTTTGAAATTATAGTTATAGGATATAGGTTCTAAGGGATTCATATGGCCTTGTACATCATCATCAGTTCTCCCATGTTATTTCCCAAGGAGGTAGATTGATAATTTTGTTTATGTATGGATTATTAAAGGTTAAACTAGATTATAGTCAAGAACTGGTATCCCTTTCCAGGAATTTATGATCTCTTTGATTAGTTGATAGTTACTCTGGTATTCTCTATGATTCATTCAAGATTATGGTACCAACAATTGAGGGAGGGACTAACCAGTTTACCCAATAATTATTTTAAGATTTGGTATGGATTGTATGAGTTCATGATAATATCATTTCTTCTTAAGAACATTATGTTGAAATTAATGGTCTTTATGAAACATTTATTCCATATATATATACAACCATTTTTGGACGTCTTCGTTAGTGAAATATTTTTTTACTCCTAGTATAGATATGTCATGGTCAACATCTTGAAATCATCTTGATTACACAGAAATAGCATCGACTATATGAAGTTATTTATAAATATCATTTATACACTGAATAAATACACTTATTGGTCCATGTTATCTCAAATGTTTGACTGTTTGTGGATCCTAATAAGAGAGTAGATGTTTTGTATAGGGAGAGACCCAATAACATATTCAGGATTTAGATATTTTTAGGATTGGTAGAATATTATTGGTGACTCATACAGGAATTCTCCCATAAGGTAGGGACAATTTAATGTTTAACCAAGAAAATATTGAGGTTTGTTTTGTCATATAATAATGAGGAGTATTTATATGAATTGAATTTAAGGATAAAATCAACATCAATGTTGAACTTATATGAGCTATGTAAGTAGTATATTGTGTATGGAAACACATAAAGAGTTGATTTCAAATTATTTTTGATATAGGAGGATCAATTGGTTTCTTATAGATATAGGTGGTTGATACCCCAAGAGTATAATTATCCTACCCATGAAATAGAGTTAGCAACATGGCTAAACACTTAGAGATTATGCGGACATTATCTGTTGGGTTATAGATTCATTGTCTACATAGATCAAAATAACATGAAAAAAATCTTTTCAAAGTAGGACCTAAACCTTCAGTAGAATAGGTGGGTCAAGTATCTATATAATTTTGACATTGAGATGAGTTCTGCACTTAGTAAGGGAAACATCATTATAAAGAACTTTAATAGGAATGAGTGGGATCAAACGATTTGGGAATCATATGATGAGTGGTGGTTTTTGTCACGTTTTGATGATATGAATCTAGATACCTAGGAGTATTAGGGGTAAAAAATTATGACTTCGACCTCTATTGTTCCCTCACTTATGAATCAGATAAAGTTATTTAAGTTATCTATTCTATAGGTTTTATCCTTGAGTGATAAATTATATGGTGGGTATCCACCATTAGTTTGGTTCTTTGATGATGATAAGTTTCTTCATATCCTTGGTAATATCTGGGCTTCAACGAGTATGGATGTGGAGCTAATGAAGGAAACTCTTGAATCAAAATGGGTAGTACATCCTAGATGTAAAAAATATATATCATTAAGTTTATAGTTATTTTTTAATGGCCATGGATGAAGAAGGAGATTGTTGGCTTTGTCGCATGATATTAAACTTATCTACAAGTGAAGGCCATGATTTAGTGGCCTATTGGGTTATTATAGCCTCGTCCCTTATATAATGAATGTGGGATGATATTACTATAGAATTAATGACAGGTTTAACAAGTAAAACATAGAATAATGATTTGATTTTGGGTGATCATAGATTGACTAAAAAAGGTGTCTCATTTCCTTCCTATTAGGTATACTTTCACCATTGATGACTTGGGTAACCTATATGTGTAGGAGGAAGTCTGGTAAAATGGTGTCTCATAGTGAATCATATCAAAACAAGATCCCCCATTTATATTGTAATGCCCCAACCCCAGTTACCTAGAGTCGGTGCATTATTACATAACATTGGCATGATCACAAGAAGGATCAAATCTCGAATGACCGATTGGTTTAGTAGCCTTAGAAACACTAGATATATTCATAAGTCTTACATTACATCATAAAAATGAAAACTACAACAACATCTTTTCTTCAAATTCCACACTCATATCCCCACATACTATCCCTTCATCTCATTCATAATTTACTTCTTCATACCCTAGGAAAAATAAAACATAGAAAAGGGGTGAGCTCAAATGGCCAGTAAGGATAACAATATAGCGAAAACTTTCATAAATAAGAATAAACATTTAAGGCAATGTATAACTAAAACAAAAGCCTTTTAAACATGAACATCGACATAGTATGAAAAAAATAAAATGAAATAATGTCATTTACTTATTCACATGGATATTCTAATAATCGAATAATAACATGCAATATCAATAACCACTTTCATAATGATGGAATGCATAATGCCAGACTATCATAACCACATAGCCAAGGCCTCGTGCCAAGACTACAAATAATATTTTTCCAAGGCCTTGTTCCAAGACACTATTTTGTCTTATGAGACCTACCAATGCATCGAGGAGCTATAGCAGGCTCCACCCATCACATATTAAGTCCAATGCATTCCCATATGAAAAGGTTTAAACATAACATAAACATTCATATTAAAACAAGCATACGAAATGTCAATACTTTCACCATAAACTATGAATGGTATAAAAATAACACATCCACAGTCAAACATATCACAAAACATTTAATACAATATAGAAGTTTTGTATCATAATAAATCAACTTCAAATAAGCGTAAAATCCATCAAAGGATGTTGACATAGATGAAATCAAAATTCTTTTTAGAGAAATATCTCTTTCTATTTTGAAATCATTTAAGAGTCATATATTTATAAAATAAAACATTTTCTTTGAAAATATTCTTATAATCTTGTAAGGGAAGCTTCTATGATTTTATAACGGCAGAAAATAACTGCACCTGTCGTATAAGTTAAAAAACCATTCTTACATTAATTCTGTCGAAAAGGTTAAAAAGTACCTTGTTTGGAAAATGACGGAAAGATTACTTTATAAAACTCTTATAAAAATTCAAACAAGGGTATAAATGACTTTAAACCATATTCTTTTAAATAGTAAAAATGTTTTGAAATACATTTTTAAGAAACATGGATGTGGATGATAAAGATGTCCCAGTAGATTATTACGTATAAACAACCTCGGATAATGAAGAGATTGTGAAGTAAACCCTTACCTTGTACTTTTCCTTGGTTGGGGTAGTTTAAACTCCTTTATAATGGTGAAATAATTGTTATTAAATTATACAAGAATCATATACATTAATATGATATCATATATGATCTTTTACCATTTATTTGTTAATAATATCTTAGTATTATCGTTGTTTCGGGTGTTAACTTACTCATTTTCTATTATATGTTTTGTTACGTAAGCCATATTTTTAATGGATAGGTTGTATCTTAATCATAACCAGAATGATATCAAGTAATTAGATACTATTATTAATCATCAAATGAGAATTATACTTGAATGGATACGATGGAGAATGAATCTCATCGCGTTCGTGCAGACGGTAGTCCGTACGTACGCCCGAGCGACAATATCATTCTTTTGATATTAAAATAATATATAATTGGATGGTATATCATATATACAGAATAATTATCATGTTATATTTATTATTTAAATGAATTAAACATCATTATTATACCCATCCAAATAATAATTTATTGAATAACAATTACACCACGGCGTGGAGACGGTAAGTCGTACGTACGCACGTATGGTGACATGTTATTCAAAGGATGGATAGAATACGGAATATGGTTGTACCATATTTATAATAACATCACAGTATATATAAGATACTGGAGTTATTATTTTATAATGGTAATAACAAATAAATAAGAAGTGGAAGAAGAAAGGAACATGGAAAAGGGTGGTGAAATCATTACCTCTTCTTCGGGTTCTTCCTTTTGATTTGATCAAAAGAGCTCCTTAGGTTGGCTTTCTGATCAAACTAAGGCCTCTAGGTTGTATTGAGGGAAGTTGGGAGAGTATTTGGGCACAGTTTTTCTGAACCAAAAAGCTTTGAAGATGTGAAGAAATGAGAAGGAGGAGTGCCCTTTTATAAGAGGGGTGAGGGGAACCTTTGGAAAAGCTAGAAATATTAATTTATAATAAATTCATATTCGGTTTCTAATAGCTCCAAAGTTGATTATTGAAATTTTAAGGTGGGTATAGGTATAAAACCATTCAACCAACAGAATTTAGACATGTTTGGGTTACTCTATTAACCTTATCTTTAAGTATTAACTCTAAGTTAATTAGTTTCACTTTTACTATGTCTCTTTGTAATTTTATATTATATGGTTAATAAGCTTACCATATACATGCAAGAGACCCCCAAGTGGTCCATTTATGATACACCTATCATAATATAAGTCTCTTGGCCGAACCATAGATTTTTAGGAATTTAATATCGATTAATAATATAATATTTGTTTTAAAAACTCTTTTATGTCAATTTTGACACTATTCAATAGTTGATTTTTGTGAAACTCATAACAGAATTATTACTTCGAAAAAAGTGAATTAAATCAATCATAATATGTCATATTATCCTATAAAATTAGTTTAATTCATTATAAGTCTAAAATTATATTTATTTGGGTATTTATAATATCAATTATTTTAATTTTTCAGTATTATGGTAATTACTGCATCATCATTGTGTCATAAATAAATTAAATTATTTAATGTCTAAAAATTATATATAAAATATCATTATGTAGTAAATATTTTTATCTTTCTAATGAATATTTATAGTCTAAAATCCAACATATATAACCCTATGTAAAAATTGTTTTTCTAAAAGGGATATGCTTGTGTCATTTTTGTATTCATTTTAACTTAATTAAAATAAAGTGTCCCTATCACTTACAAGTGGCTCCATGGGGTCCCCAAATCGACCCAAAGATGCCCATGGTCGGACATGTATCCACAAATAAGGATAGTACATGTTTTAGGGTAATTTATTTTTATTATAATATTATTTTGTTTAACCCTTATTTACCGAATTTACCCTTAACCATGGTAAATAAAATATTTACCGCAGTAATTATTCAAAATGTCTAAAAGTAAAAGTTACCTATTTACACAATTTGAACATCCGGATTCCAAATATGGAATCTATTTTTTCAAATTCGAAACACATAAGTGGAAGAAATTAATTTAAAATTAATTTCTGCTGTCAAAACAAAAAGCGTGTTTTTAAGATATAATAACTATCAAAAGATTGATACTTGTTTATGTTCGGTTTAATTGTGAAATTATGTCCAATGACCAACATTGTATTAAATGGTAAAAATATATTCTAAATATACGTTAAAACCACTCAAATTCATGATTTATCACTATTAATTATTTTTATTAAAAAAGTTGTTTTTAATTAAAATTTAGAAATTTTCACAATTCATCAAAATATTAAAGTTATCTGAAAAGTACCAAAATTTCACCTTAGGATAAATTCGATATTATGAATCCAAAAATGAAGTCCATTTTGAAATATAAAATATATATAATTTCAAAAAGTAGGTTTTACTATTCATAACGGCTAGTTTGATTGGTTATGGTGTGTTAGAACTCGGTGTTGCGTACAACACATGCTATCACATAATCCAAAGAGAAGCGTACCGTAGAAGCTTGGGGTGTTACATTCTCCCCTCCTTCAAATAATTACGTCCTCAAAATTTCTAGAATACTACCACTTGAAAAGACTCGGGTGGTTCTTCATCATAGGTTCCTCGGGTTCCCACATTGCCTCTTCCATCTTATGGTTTCTCCACAAGACTTTTACCAGACGCGTCATCTGGTTTCTCAGTACTTGTTCTCTCGTATCTAGAATCTTGATGGGCTCTTCGCAATAAGACAGATCGGGTTCCTGTTCCAATTCCTCATAGGTGAGTACATGCGTTGGGTCAAGCATGTATTTCCTCAACAGAGATACGTGGAACACATCGTGAACTTTGGAGAGACTTGGTGGCATCGCCAATCGGTAAGCTACAGCCCCAATTCGTTCTAGAATTTCAAAAGGTCCGATGTACCTAGGACTCAATTTACCTCTCTTACCAAAACGTATGACTCCCTTCCATGGAGATACCTTCAGGAAAACATGATCACTGACTTGAAATTCCAAATCCTTCCTTCGATTATCAGCATAGGTCTTTTTCCTACATTGAGCTGCTTTGATGTGATTTTGGATTACCTTCACCTGTTCCATCGTTTCCTCCACCAGTTATGGGCCTACAAGTTTTCTTTCACCAATGTCATCCCAACAGGTTGGTGTACGACATCTCTTTCCGTATAATGCTTCATATGGTGCCATCTGAATACTCGAATGGAATCTATTGTTATAGGAAAATTCTACCAAAGGTAAATATTGATCCCACATACCCTGAAAGTCAAGTGAGAAGGATCTCAACATGTCTTCTAAGGTTTGAATAGTCTGTTCTGATTGTCTGTCTGTCTGAGGGTGGTAGGCAGTGCTCCAATGA
This sequence comes from Viscum album, assembly GCA_963277665.1. NCBI lineage: Eukaryota > Viridiplantae > Streptophyta > Magnoliopsida > Santalales > Viscaceae > Viscum > Viscum album. Next base: position 1,203,704,451 of record OY728138.1, read on the forward strand.
AGTTCAGTATCCAAGGATTTCTAAAGACTTTTCCAGAATCTTGAAGTGAAATGGGGATCACGATCTGAAACAATCGATAGGTGTACTCTATGAAGTCTCACAACTTCGTTAATATATAGTATTGCTAGACGTTCCAGTGGTAGATCTTCTCTTATAGCAAGAAAATGTGCTGACTTGGTAAGACGATCAACAATAACCTATATTGCATCATTCCTTCTAGGAGTCTTTGGTAGTCCCATGACAAAGTCCATCGTAATATTGTCCCATTTCCACTCCGGTATGGGAAGAGGTTGCATGACTCCTCCAGGTTTTTTCCTTCCAGCTTTCACTTATTGACAAACCATACATATTGACACAAAATCAGCAATCTCCCTCTTCATGTTGTCCCACCAAAAATATTCCTTCAAATCTCTATACATTTTGGTGCTCCCAGGGTGTATAGAGAAATTGGAACTATGAGCATCATCCAGAAATTCCCTTTTTAGATCAGGTATATTGGGAACACAAAGTATCTTCCTGAATTTCAAAATTCCATCTTCATACACAAAGTATCTCAATCTCCCATCATTCACATCTTTAATCTTCTTTTTAAATTCTTCATCATCGGTCTGAGAACTCTTAATCCTTTCTAGTAAAGATAGTTTGGCAACCATTTGAAAAATCATTGATGTTTCACCTTCCCTGTTTATTCCCATGTCCATCTTCACTAGATCCATGAAAATTGGATCCCTTTCAATTCTCATCACGTTCAAAACTCCATGGACTTTTCTTCTCAAAGAATCTGCCACCTTGTTTGCTTTCCCCGAGTGGTAGTGTATCATAAAATCATAATCCTTAAGTAATTCAAGCCATCTTCTTTGCCTCATGTTGAGTTCTTTTTGTGAGAAAATATACTTCAAACTCTTGTGATCAGTATAAATCTCACATTTTTCACCATAGAGGTAGTGCCTCTATATCTTCAAATCAAATATCACAGCTGCTAACTCAAGATCATGAGTAGGATAGTTTTGTTCATTAATTTTCAACTGTCGTGATGCATAGGCAATAACCCTATCATTCTGCATAAGGACACAACCAAGTCCTTTGTCGATGCATCACTATAAATAACGAACCCATCATTCCCCGATGGTAGAGTCAATATAGAAGCATTGAATAATCTTCTCTTCAGTTCTTTGAAACATTCTTCACACTCTTTTTTCCAAACAAATTTAACCCCTTTACGTGTGAGCTTCATTAATGGGTTAGCCAATCGGGAAAAATTCTGGACAAAACATCGATAATAACCTGCTAAACCAATAAAACTACGTACCTCAGTTATACTCGTGGGTGCTGGCCATTCTTGGATTGCCTTGGTCTTAGAAGGATTAACAGAGATTCCATCTTTAGAGACAATATGGCCAAGAAAAGAAATCTCCTGAAGCCAGAATTCACACTTGCTAAACTTCCCATATAATTCATGTCTTCTCAGAGTCTTCAGGATAATGCGCAAGTGATTTTCATGATCTTCGTAGATTTTAGAGTATACCAAGATATCATCAATAAATACCACCACAAACTCATTGAGATACTCTTTGAAAACTCTATTCATCAGATCTATGAATACAGAGGGTGCATTAGTCAATCCAAAAGGCATTACAGTAAACTCGTAATGCTCATACCTGGTTTGAAATGCTGTCTTCGGTATGTCTTCCTTCATCACACACAACTGATGGTATCCAGATCGAAGTTCAATCTTTGAAAATTATTGAGCTCCATGTAGTTGGTCAAATAAATCATCAATGCGAGGTAGGGGATACTTGTTCTTTATCGTTTTAGCATTGATCTCCCTGTAGTCAATACATAACCTCATAGATCCATCTTTCTTTTTAACAAAAAGAACAGGGGCTCCCCATGGAGAAACACTAGGGCGAATAAATCCCTTATTACTCAATTCCTCTAGTTTTTTCTTTAGTTCGACTAATTCCACAGTGGACATTCTATAAGGGGTCTTCGATATAGGCCTTGATCCAGGAATTAAATCAATGGAAAACTCAACTTCTCGTTCTAGAGGATGTCCAGGTAAATCTTCCGGAAATACATCTATATATTCTTTCACAATAGGTACATCCTCTATTTGAACATTCCTTTCCTCACCCAAAGTTATTTCGTTCTCTTCCTCCCCAATAATTGAATTTAGTTGAGCTACTGGGGGTGGATCTAGATAAGAATTAGGCGGTGATGATTCTGCTCTAAAGATAAGGTGTTCCTTATCATCATCATCAAGAATCGTAACCTCTTTCTTCTTAAAATAAATATTCACATCATAGTCCGAAAGACAGTCCATACCGAGGATTATATCAAACTCAATCATAGGTATGACGACGAGATTAGCAGATAAAGAACATTTATGTGCTCTAATGGGGACTGATTCACAAAATTTTGTTGCAATGATACTTCCCTTAGGAGTTTTAACTGACAACTCCCTTGTTAAATCAAATTGGAAATATCTAATTTTCTTAGCAAACTGGGAAGATATGAAACAATGCGATGATCCAGAATCAAATAATGCATTTGCTAAACTTGGGGAAACCATTAAATTACCTGCCACCACGTCTTTCGGAGCTTCTACCTCAGCAGTAGTGATAGCATAAGCTTGGCCTTGATCCCTTGGTCTTTTCTGAGGTAAGTTCTCTTGACGCATAGGACATTCATTTGCATAATTCCCCATCTCCCTACAATTGTAGCACTGAACATTGGTAGCTTCCTTCTTCCCCTTGCAATCACGAGCTTGGTGGCCTTTTTCACCACACTTGTAACAGACTCATGTTCCCTTCAAGCAAGCACCGGGGTGTTTCTTACCACATTTACCACAGGATGGATATTCAACCTTTCCCTTCTTCCCCTTATTTCTATTCCCAGATTGATCAGCAGGTCTCTTCTTCTCTTTCTTTGCTTTAAAGTCATAAGACTTAGAGAATTCCTTTTTGGTCTTGATAGCACATGAGACAATGTCTTCGTATGATGAAAAGGATTGTGAGACTAATGCTCGATGGAGAAATGGTTTTAACCCATCAAAGAAACAATCAATATTACTTCTTGGGTTACATATATAATATTTAGCATACCTTGCTAACCTTGTAATGTTAGCCTCATACTTTGCGACATTCTCATCCTCCTTTTGTCTCAGACTCAGAAATTGCCTTTCCATATCTGCTCGATGGTCACGAGGAAAGTATTTTTCTAAAAACAGATCTTTGAACTCCCTCCATTCCATATTTGATACTTCATCATCTTCCTTCATGTTTTGAATCAATGACCACCACTGATCAGCATCTCTAGTGAGTCGGTAAACTGCCATGATAACTTTTTCCCTTTCACTACTCCCCAAAGCCTGCAATATTTTCTCTAGGGAATTTATCCATTTCTTAGCTACTAAGGGATTTGTATTCCCATTGAACATTGGTTGTTTTTGCCTCATGAATCGATCTAACATTGATCCTCCACGCTGCGGATCAGGGTGCTCCATACGGGTAAGGTTATTATTCATAACCTAAGTGAGTTGTCCCATTATGGTGATTAGCTGATCAGCACTAGTTGCATCACCAGCTCCACTATAATTATCTTGAGCAGGAGAGAAATCCATACATGGAGTGCGTACATTGATACGGTTTCCATTTCTTCCACTAGGCGCCATTTCTAAAAAATGGCATAAACTATATCAGTTTTTGAATCAAAATACATAATTCCATACTTATAAAACACTTAACATAAATTGAACTATTTATGGATATAATCCATAATCATAAAAATGTGTTCTCTCAGGAAGTATATACTCATAAATCCTTCATAATGATTTGTAAAGAAAATGAGAGTTATCCTAAGCATATCCCCCAGGAGTGTCGTAACCAAGAGTGCAGCAAGGCCCGTTGTCGTGCACCAGTTCCCGTTCGAGTCTAGCTCAAAGTGGTGTTTTCGGGTTTTACCCCTAGGTACATCTGTGCCAGAGCCGCCTCTACCTGATCGTATCCAGACAGGGATGTATTTCTCGGAAAACTCACAAAATCTATACAATACCAAAATTCTAGGAAGTTCTTCTATACTAATCCTCAAAGTCCATCTTAGTTCTACGTGCTCTAATCAGAGTTTGTCTAAATCTAGCTTCCATGGTTTGTACTAAACTTCCTCTGATACCAACTGTAACGCCCCGACCCCAGTTACCTAGAGAAGGTGCATTATTACATAACATTGGCATGAGCACAAGAAGGATCAAATCTTGAAAGACTGATTGGTTTAGTAGCCTTGGAAACACTAGATATATTCATAAGTCTTACATTACATCATAAAAATGAAAACTACAACAACATATTTTCTTCATATTCCACACTCATATCCCCACATACTATCCCTGCAGGTCATTCATAATTTACTTCTTCATACCCTGAGAAAAATAAAACATAGAAAAGGGGTGAGCTCAAATTCCTAGTAAGGATAAAAATATAGTGGAAACTTTCATAAATAAGAATAAACATTTAAGGAAATGTATAACTAAAACAAATGCCTTTTAAACTTGAACTTTGACATAGTATGGGAAAAATAAAATGAAATAATTCCATTTACTTATTCACATGGATATTCTACTAATCGAATAATCACATGCAATATCAATAACCACTTTCATAATGATGGAATGCATAATGCTAGACTATCATAACCACATAGCCAAAGCCTCGTTCCAAGACTACAAATAATATTTTTCCAAGGCCTTGTGCCAAGACACTAGTTTGTCTCATGAAACCTACCAATGCATTGAGGAGCTATAGCAGGCTCCATAGATCATATATTAAGTCCAATGCATTCCCATATTAAAAGGTTTAAACATATCATAAACATTCGTATTAAAACTAGCATAAGAAATGTCAATACTTTCACCATAAACTATGAATGCTATAAAAATAGCACATCCACAGTCAAACATATCAAAAAACCTTCAATACAATATACAAGTTGTGTATCATAATAAATCAACTTCAAATAAGCGTAAAATCCATCAAAGGATGTTGACATAGATGAAATCAAAACTCTTTTTAGAGAAATATCTCTTTCTATTTTGAAGTCATTTAAGAGTCATATATTTATAAAATAAAACATTTTCTTTGAAAATATTCTTATAATCTTGTAAGGTAAGCTTCAACTGTTTTATAACGGCGTAAAATAACCACACCCACCTTATAATTTAAAAAAACATTCTTACCTTAATTCTATCGAAAAGGTTAAAAAGCACCTTGTTTGGAAAACGACGGAAAGATTCCTTTATAAAACTCATATAAAAAGTCAAACAAGGGTATAAATGACTTTAACCCATATTCTTTTAAATCGTAAAAAAAATTTGAAATAAATTTTTAAGAAACATGGATGTGGATGATAAAGATGTCCCAGTAGATTATTACGAGTAAACAACCTTGGATAATGAAGAGATTGTGAAGTAAATCCTTACCTTGTACTTTTCCTTGGTTGGGGTAGGTTAACCTCCGGTATAATGGTGAAATAATTGTTATTAAATTATACAATAATCATATACATGAATATGATATCATATATGATCTTTTAACATTGATTTGTTAATAATATCTTAGTATTATCGTTGTTTCGGTTGTTAACTTACTCATTTTCTTTTATATGTTTTGTTATGTAAGCCATGTTTGTAATGGATAGGTTGTATCTAAATCATAACTAGAATGATATCTAGTCCTTATATACTATTATTAATCATCAAATGAGAATTATTCTTGAATGGAGACGATGGAGAATGAATCTCATCGCGTTCGTGGAGACGGTAGTCTGTACGTACGCACGAGCGACAATATCATTCTATTGATATTAAAATAATATATAATTGGATGGTATATCATATATACAGAATCATTATAATGTTATATTTATTATTTACATGAATTAAACATCATTATTATACCCATCCAAATAATAATAAATTGAATAACAATTACACCACGACGTGGAGACGGTAAGTCGTACCTACGCACGTATGGTGACATGTTATTCAAAGGATGGATAGAATACTGAATATGGTTGTACCATATTTATAATAACATCAAATTATATATAAGATACTGGATTTATTATTTTATAATGGTAATAACAAAGAAATAAGAAGTGGAAGAATAAAGGAACTTGGAAAAGGGTGGTGAAATCATTACCTCTTCTTCGGGTTCTTCCTTTTGATTTGATAAAAAGGGAACATTAGGTTGGCTTTATGATCAAACTAATGCCTCTAGGTTGTAGTGAGGGAAGTTGGGAGAGTATTTGGGTAGATTTTTTCCGAACCAAAAGGCTTTGAAGGTGTGAATAAATGAGAAGGAGGAGTACCCTTTTATAAGAGGGGTGAGGGGCACCTTTGGAAAAGCTAGAAATATTAATTTATAATAAATTCATATTCGGTTTCTAATGGCTCCAAAGTTTATTATTAAAAGTTTAAGGTGGGTATAGTTCGAAAAGAATTCAACCAATATAATTTAGACAGGTTTGGGTTAGTATATTAACCTTATCTTTAAGTATTAACTCTAAGTTAATTAGTTTCACTTTTACAATGTCTCTTTGTATTTTTATATTATATGGTTAATAAGCTTACCATATACATCCAAAAGACCCCCAAGTGGTATATTTATAATACAACTATCATGATATAAGTCTCTTGGTCGAACCACAGGTTTTTAGGAATTTAATGTCAATTAATAATATAATATTTGTTTTAAAAACTCTTTTATGCCAATTTTGACACTATTTAATAGTTGATTTTTGTGAAACTCATAACAGAATTATTACTTCAAACAATGTCAATTAAATAAATTATAATATGTAATATTATCATATAAAATTAGTTTAATTCATTAAAAGTCTCAAATTATATTTATTTGGGTATTTATAATATCAATTATTTTAATTGTTCACTATTATGGTAATTACTGCATCATCATTGTGTCATAAATAAATTAAATTATTTAATGTCTAAAAATTATAAATAAAATATTATTAAGTAGTAAATACTTTTATATTTCTAATTAATCTTTATAGTCGAAAATCCAACATATATAACCCTATGTAAAAATTGTTTTTCTAAAAGATATATGCTTGTGTCATTTTTGTATTCATTTTAACTTAATTAAAATAAAGTGTCCCTATCACTTACAAGTGGCTCCATGGGGTCCCCAAATCGACCCAAATATGACCATGGTTGGACATGTATATACCAATAAGGTTAGGACACGTTTTAGGCTAATTTAGTATTATTATAATATTATTGTTTTAACCCTAATTTACCGAATTTACCCTTAACCATGGTAAATAAAATATTTACCACAGTAATTATTCAAAATGTCTAAAAATAAAAGTTACCTATTTACACAATTTGAACATCCTGATTCCAAATATGGAATCCATTTTTCCAAATTCAAAACACAGAAGTGGCAAAAATTAATTTAATATTAATTCCAGCTGTAAAAACAAAAAACGTGTTTTTAAGATATAATAACTAGCAAAAGATTGATACTTGTTTATGTTCGGTTTAATTGTGAAATTATGTCCAATGACCAACATTGTATTAAATGGTAAAAATATATTCTAAATATACGTTAAAACCACTCAAATTCAGGATTTATCACTATTAATTATTTTGATTAAAAAAGTTGTTTTTAATTAAAATTTAGTAATTTTCACTATTCATCAAAATATTAAAGTTATCTGAAAAGTACCAAAATTTAACCTTAGGCTAAATTCAATATTATGAATCCAAAAATGAATTCCATTTTGAAATATAAAATATATATAATTTCAAAAAGTATTCATTACTATTCATAACGGCTAGTTTGATTGGTTATGGTGTGTTAGAACTCGGTGTTGCATACAACACACGCTATCACATAATCCAAAGAGAAGCATACCGTAGAAGCTTGGGGTGTTACATATATAATTTTTTTAGGTCTTCTAAAGGTGAACGTTTCATAGGTTCTTCTTATCACAACTTATTATCCTTAGAATAATGACCAATATGAATAGATGATGCAAATTATGGAGGAAATGTTTTGAGAAATTGTTAAATACTTTAACGGTTATTAGAATCAATATTTGGATATAATGGAATTTACCACTAATTATAGCTTCCTAAAATCAATATAAATGTATTCTTTGGAGTTATTATACAAAAGGTTGTGTCATTTTTCTTTGTGTTGGTTAGAGACGTTCGAGTCAATGCTCTTTGGACCTAGTCCCTTGCATGAGATATATGAGCAGGTTTTGTAGATAAAGAAGTAATTGTAAACCATGTAGAACACGAAAAATTCATATGTTTTACCTTTATTATTTAATCTATAATTTTAGGTTGGTTACCAGGTCTTCCTTCAAGTGTCTCTTAGGCTGCGGAAATTATTTTTTTGTATCCAAGAGAAGTTTACTCCTTGTATGTTCGAGTCATATCAATTAGTTGAGATAATCATCCTATAGGTGTACTGATTGACTCTTCTATAATGCTAAAATTCCAAAAATGAAATATTTCACATTTCATAGCTTTTGTTATATCACCGTAATCCTTATTATGTAATTATGTAGATCTTAATATTGATGCATCCTTTAAGGGTAATCTAATTTTTATCATAGACTATGATGATAATATTATTCATTAAAAGGTTATATCCATGGTATGAGTGTAGTGGAATCATGTGCATGTTTAAGAGGATACTTGAGAGAGGGATTTAGATATGTGGTCTCTCTAGATCAAGTAATTCACTGATATCTTTCAGGTATGCATGGGAAAAAACTCATGGATGAGATGTTATATAATGGGGAGGATGTGAAACCCCTCTCCCCTTATGAGGTACTTACCTATTTATATTATACCGAACCACTTTAAATTCTATGACTACGTAAAGTTCCTAGTCAAAGAGGTTCTTCAAGGGTTCTTGGGGGGGTCAAAAGTGTGAGATTACTAAATGATAGTAGTTCCAAATAGGATATGAGTGGCTCCAATCCAATCCACTTGGAATTAGAGTCCATAGGATATCTAGTGGATGAGGTAATATCTTTGTATGGATACCAAAATTCTCTACCAAGCTGGTGTTGAAGCCCTATCCAGTCGTTGGCTAATCGGTACATTGGTGACATTGTAGCAGCTCACTAGTGGGGGTATACTAGGGATTTTATATATGGGAAGCCCATGATTTCTTCCTATGGAATTTTTAATGTTTTCAAATCATAATATTTCAACTTAATTAATTATTAAAAAAATATAGGATTCTATATGGCTACCTAAACTTCTCTAACTCCAACTCTCAATCTATCAATATTTTTTTGATCTCGAGATACTATTCTAGTAATTATTTCCCATAATTCATGCATTTATCTTTTTTTTCTTCTTGGTTCTTCTACTTACAACCCTAACGTGATGATTCTATCACAACCCTTGAGGAATGTGTTGTTATAAGTGATCTCTATTCTTGGTTCTTGGGATTCTTCTTCAATTCTATCCAGTTTTATGATCTAAAGCATCTCTTTATGGTTTACTTTTGTTTTATAGTATATGTAACATGTGAGATAATGTTGTCATTAAATTAACATGAACTATTCCCATTTATAATCACTTGTTTCCCTCGAATCATTTTAAGAAGACCTTATATAGATCCCATCGGATCTATTAGTGATCAAAACCTAGGAATTTACACCACCTAAGAGGTATACCAATCCTAACCCAGGTTAAAAATATAGGTAATATAGATATAGTGTTCAAGAAACACAATTGTGTAATTGTGGGTTAGACTTTATATTAAACCTTGTGAACCTTGTCACCATATAGGTTAAATTTAGAAATCTAGAGATGTCGTGACATCTGATTTGGCAATTAGGTATAATTAACATGTAAATTGGTCATTTTTCTTTTTATAATGGAAAGCTTTATGATTAGTATAGTAATGGATAAAATAGAAAGAAAGTGAAATACTTAACTTATAATTAAAAAATAGGCATGTTCTTGAATATTTATCATGATATCGAATAATTTCCCTATATTTGGTCAAATATACATGTTATTGTACTTTTTTGAGCATAGTAAAGTTAATATTGATTTAGTACAAGGGTCATAATTAGACTGCGACATAGGGATTCACATTGGGTCTATCTTGAATTGAATATGTAATTATCCACTACATTGGGAATTCAAATTAGTAATATTTTGAATTGCATATTTAATTCACTGCTAGCATGTGAATTCACTTTGTTTCTGTGGTGGATGGTTACTTAGACAAGTCTCATTTGTTGGTGTGGAAAAAAACAACTAACATTATACCAAAGTATGTATAAATTAACCTGGTTTAAACCTATATCTATAGAGTAGGTAGGTTTAACTAGATGTTATTCTATTGATTTATAATTAATTTTTATGGTATTTTTTCATGAACTATTACTCAATTTGGATTTGATTACACACAATTAGTGGTGGACAACTTAGTTTTACTCGCACCTTATTCTGGAGGTCTTTTGGTACCTTAGAATACATCAAAGATGTAGGTTCGGATAAGGTTAAAGGGTTCTGTTATTTATTACATCAATTTCTATCTAGGAATATAGCTTGTATATGGAATAGGGAATGTGGTTCGAAATAAGTTTGGGGTCATTATTTTGATTCTTTCATTTAGTTGGTTAATTGTCTGACATTAGTATGAGACTCAAAATATAATTACATGGATTAAAAATATTGGGTTATTTTAAAATTTTATTATTTATCTTCTAGATCTTATTGTATTGATTTATTTACCACGTTTCTACAGTAATTTGTATATTTTACTAGAGGGTATAGACTCTCTACTATATTTGATAGACCCTTGCTACTAATTAGAATACTCTATAATATGTGGAGGAGTCATTGATGTCTCATGTAAACTCATATTGATCAAATGATAAATAAATATTATGGGGATGACAAAAAACATTTCAATATTATATTAGGATTAATTTTAGGTTTTTTTCTGAAATAGATAATTTTTAAGTGAATAGTGAAAATATAGTGTTTAACAATATGATAGGTTTTATGAATTAATTATTATATGAGTAAAACCTATTTGTTTATAAAACTAAAAAATTGATTAAATTTTTAAAGGATATTAATTATACATTTAAAAATACTATTACTAATTCAGAAAACCAATGTTAAGCCTTTAATAAACATAAGAAATATTTCCTAACAAAAGAAACTGTTTTTGGTCTTTTCTTCAAACTATTTTTTTTGGTAAAATTAGTTTTTGGATTTATTTGAAAATAACAGAATTTAATTTATAATAACATAATTTATATTATGAAAATATTATAAATTGATTATTATATCCTATAAATAAATTTTAACCTTAAAAATTCACTTTTTTTAATAAAAATATGGTTTTAGGCATTAAAAGTGCTAATAATAAAATTAATTTTTCATAAAAATCAAATCCTTTTATAATAAAATTGATTTCAAATATAGAATATGTTGGTATAAATAATATGAAAAGTTTCATTTTTTTATGAACTGCAAGTAAATTACTTAGGAATAAATTATATACCATGTTATGAGAAAATAACATAATAGTGAAAATTGTAAGGGTAAATGCTTATAAACATATTTATAAAAAGTGTTAAAATGAATGGTTGAGGTATTATTAGAATTATATCATCCTATATTAAACTATTTTATATTTTAAGAAACTTTATGTGTTTAACATGTTATCACTTTATATTATGTGGGTATAATTACAAATATGTCATTCTCACCGCTTGTAAAATGGGTCTCTCCCCACCCCTTAAAACCCACTCAAGGATTTTGGGTTTCACTGAAAAATATTTCAATTTTACTTCATTTGTAATCCAATTACTTTCCTTTGAGCCTCTATTCAGAATAATTCATCTTAATAACTTAATTTCCAAGGATTTCTAAAAGGGAAAACTTGATCCCCCAATGTGACTAAATTTTTCCATAAATTCATTTCTTTTATTTGGTTATTTTTGAATTATAATTTTTAAATACCTATGTAATGATTTTACTATTGTTTCTATAATGAATTTTGTTATTAATAGGAAAATACTGACAACCTTTCCCCTTTTCTTTCATGAAAAATTAATCCTTCATAGTATGTTGTGTGGAATACCACTACCACAAAGCGACGACTTCTCCTTTATTAACCACCACACCTCTTCATTGAAAATAATACTAAAATTTAATAATAAATGTTACACATATACTATAATTTTTATTATAAATAGAAAAATTATAATCTGATTTATTTTCCTCTCATTATTTGAGAAAGGAAAATATTAATCATACTGGTGTAGACTATCTCCTCCACAAAGAAATGTATCTAATTTTTAACCTAGTTTATTTTTTTATTAATGCTAATATTTTAAAATTTTATTAAAAAAATTAAAATTATCTAAATAATATCATTATGATTATATAATAATGATAAATTCCAAAATAAACCTCTTTCATAATTACAAAAATTCATTAATTATGGTATATACATGTTTGTGTATATCTAACAACCTACTTAAATATAATAATATCATGAATAAATGAAATAAATTAATTATAGAGAATAAAAGTTATAAATAATTATATATATTTTTTATTTTTATTCCAGTGTAGTAAAGTTAAAACTAAACTCATTAATTAAGAATCCAATGTACAATCATTAAAAAACATAAAAACATGCTCATAGAAAAATTTATCTTCAATTATCATAACCAAAACGCCCATAGAATAAAACTATAACATTATAAATAATTTAAACCATAAATTTCAATAAATGTTACGAAATTTTAATGATTAAATGTGGGAAAATAATGAACTACAAAACTTTTATTACGAATATAGTTCAAAATACTCACATTTACAGGCACACAATATTGGAAGTAGATAATAACTAACTAATATAAATTTATAGAATAACTATAAATTATATTTATAAAATATTATGGATATGAATAAGGTTAATATTATGATATTTATGTTTTTGATATATGATTTTAGAGTGTATTTGGCTAAGATGGTAAATAAGGTAAGGGTTTCTTATCTTGAATTTCCACCACCTTAAGTCATATTTATTTCTACCCACTATATTTCCATTGTAATGGTGTATCTAATTCCCTTTTAAATTTATTTATCATCGTACTCTAATTATTAATGTGATTTAATTTTTCAGGTTAAATCATATCTTTCTAGGGTTTTTGAGTTGAATGTTTTTAATGGCGGTAAGGGTTTGTTTTCTTTCATTTTTTTTTGTTGAGATATATTTGTATCAAGCACTTAATTTTACTAATAATGTATATATTAAAATTATTTTATTCATTAAACCATGAAATAACTTTCATTTATGGTATTATAAGTTAAATTTGAATTTTTCTCTCATTCATTGTGTTTTTATTTTAATGTTAATATCTCTATAATAGTGTTATCAACTAAAATTATTTCTTCTTGATTAATAAATTCTCTACATAATTAAGATATTATAAGCCCCATTTTTACATAAAATTCCATTTATGTATGGTAATTTATTTTTTTATATGGGGAAGTTACTTATTTTAATCGATTTAATCTTCCTTGATTATCGTATCAAATAATTTTTTTTCAACAATAATATCTCTCATTATTTCTTCTAGATCATTTTCTTCATGTCCATATTTTCCTTCCTAAAAAATTTCAACCATTTTTGGAACTCTAATATGAATTATTTTATATGATACACATAATTCTATTTACCTATTTTCATAAGGAAAATCAAATAATATTTTTATGATGTGGGTTTCAAAAAAACATATTTCAAAATATTTAAAAGGTTTTTCCATCCTTTAAAAATAATTTTTTTTATCTTATAAAACAAATTTATTTTTAAAATATTTATATATTTTCAAGGATATATTATTGAAGTTTGTTTTTAAAAGATAAATTTTTTCCGAATGTTCAACTTCAATATTTTGAAAATAAATTTTTAATGATACATGTAACTGTATATTTTAATGAATATGTTAAAATTTTGTTGTCAAATTTCTTTTCAATGATTTAAATGTGAAATCATATTTTCCCCAACATTGTAATTTTATATGAGAATTATTCTATAAATTTTCTTGGTTTGAATAAAATATATTTTTCTAATATTTTAATAAAATATTTATTTTAAATTTCATTTGAAATAAAAAAAGATATTTCTTATTTCTAAATAAATTCTATAAATCCTCCTAGTAATTTTTTTAAGTCATTGTCTTTAAATAGTTCTTATTATTGATCGGATATATTCTAATTTGATAATATCCACCTTTATCTCTTAAGTTAATATGAAATTTTATTTTATATCCTTTAAATAATAAATCTCAATGACTTTTTCATTCCTAGTCATTGGATGTTTATAAAAATTATCTTCCTATGACTTTTTTTCCAAATAGCATGTTTTACATATCTTTGATTAATGGGTGGGAACCTTGATTCCATATATAAATTTTTTGAGGAAATTATTGAATTAATTGCATACCCTTTATTTATATGGTGTAAACACCACATGCTCTATTATCTTGATTAATGTCTATTTACTTATAAAGTTACTGAATATATTTGTATACATCTTAATTTTCTCTGGGTATATTAGGTTATTATTTTTGAAAGAATTATGAATGTCTTTTTTATTTGAATCCATATAAAAGGGATATGAGACCCATTTAATTTCAAAGGGTTTGATTTGATAATTATTGATTTTTTAGGGAACACATATGTGAGGATAATGATGGGTGGTGCCCTATATTACCCTCCAATTCATTTTTTCATGTTTATATCTCATGAGATATTCAATAATTGAAATAATGAGTTTATTCACATATATGGGAATAATGAATTTTCATACCTTGTTTGGCATTAACATAATGAGTTTTTTCATATAAGTATGGGAATAATGAGTTTTATCACAAGTTTTTTACAATAGTTATAGTTATGCCATATATTTATGTTTTTTTCTTTTAATTCCATAATTATATTATGATTTTCATTTTTAAGATGTTTAACATTCTAGTTTTATCTATATTTTTTATGATATCCCACACATTGATGTTATTTCATGGCCATTTCCATGATTGATGATTGATTATTTGTTGTATTTATCATTATTAGGTATCTTAATTATACCCATATTCTCATATTATAATCACTTATGATCTTTAACTATTATCACTTATGTTTACCCATACCGTGAATTTAATCTCACTCCACTCTTATGTTTTTATTTCCCCAGGTTATGAATATGAGTGTAACCAATGCAAAGTATAGAAGTGAGTTTATTATGGATAAATTATGGAAAAATGTTAAAATTATTTTAAAACTAATATGAATGTGTAAATAGTACTCAAAGACACAAAATGAAAAAAGTTCTCTATGCAATATGAGATAATTTTTCGATTTAATAAAGTTGTGAAATTTTTGAATGTTTAGATTGGATAATAAAACATGGTATCAAAGTTCATTTTTAATGTTTTGGTTTTTAGTACCAAACATGATAGAGTGGGTCTAGGGAACCTTATTTGGTATTAAAGGAGTGTTTAGTTATTTTTGGGATTGTTCCACAAAACTTTAGTTAAAACCTTAGGGATAAGTCTAAGGAATGATCCTATGGTATGGTCTAAGTATAGGATGGACTATTTATTTTTGGTAAAGTAGTTATTATGTGGATATCATGGAAATATAATCCTAGAATTTATAATATAAGTGTATGCATGATTTGAGATATATATACATATGGGTAATAACCCTAAAAAGGGTTTTTTGGGTATTTTTTTTCAATCTTCACTTGGTGCATAACAAAGAGGCCAAAATAAACACCTACTTTGATACTCTTCTGTGATATAATTTAATTAATAAAATTCATCTTAAAATCTATTATAAAGGATTTATTATTTCACGTAATTTGGATAGAGTTTAAGAGATAAAATAATATAAAGAAAACAATATTGAACTAAGATTGATTTAAGATGAATGAGAGATAACTTTATGGTTTTAAAGTGTAAGACATTTCAAGGTTTTTTTCATGAGATTATTTATGATAATTAATTTATTATTTAAATTTTTTAACACTCATATTATCCCTTTAGGTTTTAGTACTGGATTTGGCCTGAAGTAATCAAGTTAACAAGGTGTTCCATGGAAAATTCATAGATTGTCCCAATAGGAAACCTAATGGGATATGAGCTAGCGTTATAAAAAAATTTATTATATAAAAAATTATTATTAAGGAAATGATATTATTTGAGAGTTCCAACATACAAAATAAGACAATTATTAACTCTCATTTAAGTTCAAGTGACAATGATGATTTGATTTCCTATATGTCAAAAATGTGGGAAGTGATGCCTAGGGGAATGTCTCGAAAGAACTAGAAGATGTTTTATATATTGTAAGGGAGTAGATAAAGTAAAAAACATAGAGGAAAAAGTAAGAGTTTTTAAAAACATTTGAGGGAGACAATGCTCATGAGAAAGTGTTGTGGATAGTTTAAGGTCTAAAATGACGAAAACATATGTATTTTCTAAGTAATTATACTTGTCCATGGGCAGACAAGGATTCTAGACATTAGAAATTTTTTAGAGAAAGTGAACAAAAGAAATCCTATGAAAATTTAAATACTAAGGTGAGATTTTAAAATTATGTAGAATGATAAACAATGACCATGCACTCAAGGAAAACAATTTTTTTATTTAAATATAGTTTAACCTACACCATTATACCTAAAACATATGTTTTCCACCCTGATGAGTATATATTAAATTATTAATAAAGAGCTATAGTTGTATGATTATTTTATTCCAATCATATGACTTCTATATAATAGATGGCTATAGGAATATGTTTCATGTAAAATATTATTATCCTTCAATTAGTACACTTTTATGTTCTATTTGGAATGGATTAGCTTTCTTGAAAAATAAACAATGATAATTTCAATGATAGATAGATCACATATAAAAATTAAACCACAACCACCTATTAATACATCGATAACTATAAAATCCCTATGAAAAATTAAACTCTTTATATAGGGGTATTTAGAATAAATAGTCAAATGAAGAAACCCAAAACTAGTTATATTTATATCATTATTTAAAATCTATGTTTTCCAGTCAAACCAAATACAGTGAGGAGGAAACCACCTTGAAAATTAAATATTGAATCATATAAATTCTTAATTTTTTTTTGTGAGAAATAATTAAAATTAAGATGATGTAATTTATTTTGGGGGAGGGATATTATAAAGACCCAAGATTTCAATATGTGTTTTCCATAAATAAATATTTTGTTAATTTAATTTTATAAATGTAAAATTAAACTAAAATGCGTCATAAAATATTTTATGAAATTTATTACAAAATTATAAGATGAATAAAACCTCAATTAAATAAAAATGTATAAATCTATTAAAAATTATTATATTTAAATGATAAATAACTACTACGATTTAACATTTAAAAAAATATTGTTCTTTTTCAGATGAATGATTAAATAGTATCCTTTTAAATTATTATTTTGAAAATATATGATATTAAAATATATTGACCCATCTATTAATAGTATTTAAATTAGAAATTGGTATAGAATTATATAAAAAATAGTTAATGTATGAATAATACATTTTTCAAAATAAGAATATTTTCTTTATATTTTGATATTATAAATAAATTCATAAATTTTAGAATTTTAATTTGTAAAAAATAAATTAATATTTAGATGAAAAAAGTAAATATTATCTTAGGTGAGTAATTACAATTTTTATCTAAACTCTAGGTTTTATAACATTATCATTATTTGTGAAAGATAAAGAGGTTTATAAATCCGTATAATTGACCAAATATTTATCTTCTGATAAAAAATATACATTTTAAAAAAATATTTAGAATTTATAAAACCCATGTTTAACCCTTTATAAATATAATTAATATTTCCAATAAAATAAAAGTACTTTTTTCATATCTTGTAATTAACAATTATTTTTTGTAAAATTCATTTTTTTTCTTGATTACAAAGACATATAAATATTATTATTTTTATTATAAACCTATTTATATCTTGAAAATCAAGGGAATCTTAAATTCAATCGTACACAAAAAATTTATCCTTAAAAATACACTTTTTGTAAAAACAATTTTTTACGTGTTATATGTGCTAATGTAACAACTATTTTTATTTATAAATGGAAATTTTATTTGATAAAATGGATTTAGTATTTGTAAAAATTAGGTCCAAATTATATAGTAGGGTAAATTTAGCTTGTATTCAATAAAATTAAAATATTTTGGTGAAAATTAGTTTCCATGTTAAAACCAAAAAAAAAGGTAATTTTATTATGTTGTGGGAATAAATATTAATCACTTTTCCCCTTTTATATTAAGAAATAAGAGATGGTTAACTATCTCCATAAAGTGACAACTTCTGTTTTTTTCTCTATCCCCTGTATTCCTAAATTATATGGGTAAAATCACATAAAATGTGAAATATATAATATTATTATTATTATAGAAAAAATATAATCCACCTTATTTACCTATCACTATTCAAGAAATGAAAATATTAACTATGTGTTGTGTGGACAACTGCTTCCATAGAGTAAAGCATAACTTTTTTCACCTAGTTTCTTTAATATTTTTTAAAATCAATAAAAATATTATTAATGACCTTAAAATTACAAATAAAAATATCATTAATTTTCAGTACTGATGATATTATTCCATAATAAACAACATTCATACTCATAATCACACAATAATTAAGGAATGTTCATTTTTGGGTTGGTTTAACCATCTACTTGGACAATGCTATAAAACAATATCATGGATGAATATGCGAAATTAATAAAGGTTAATATATGAAATAAATAGTGAATATCAATTTTACTTGGGTTCTGGAGTGGTAAATTTAATATTTTACTTATTAATTAAGAAACCAACATCTCTTTATTAAAAATAAATAAAACAAGCCCAAATTTAGTTTCATTTTTAAGGAAAGTAACCAAAACTACCATAGAATGAAATTATAAAATTATAAATTATTTTAAATAATAAATTATATTACCTTATATGACTTGGTAAAGATATAATTTTGGAGTAGTATGAAGAACAAAACCACAATTATAAAATTAGTTCAAAACGATCAATATAACTCACACCAGATATTGAAAATGGATAATAATTGACTAATATACACATGGATAATAATTCTAAATTATTTTTATAAATGTTATGGATATTAATATAGTTTTAATAATATAATATTATGATATTTATGTTTTTTATAAATTAACTTTAGGTGCATTCGACCGAGTCGGAAAATATGGTAAGGGTTTCTTATCTCATATTTTCACACCTTTAGTCATATTTCGTGTTATACATAATGTTTTATTTGTAATATTGTATCTACTAAACATTGAATATTTTTTATCCTAATTCTTTAATTATTAATGTATTTGATTTTTCTTTTGAATTCATATTATTTGTGGAGGTTTGACTCGAAAGTTTCAAAATTTGTAAGGGTTTGTTCACATAAATTATTCTCTTTGAGATATGTTTCTATTATGCACCTAATTTTGTTTATATAGTGTATATTATATCAATTAGATTTATTAATCCATTAAATACCTTACCTTTATGGTATTATAAGTTAAATTTTAGGTTCTCTCTCATGCAATATGTTTTTGTTTAAATGTTACTTGATCAAAAATAGATTTCTCAACTAAAGTTCTTTCTCCTCAAGTCAGAAATTCTCTACCTAATTATGATCTTATAAGAAACATTTATCCTTAAAATTATATTTACCTATAATATTTTATTTATTTACTTAGGAAGTTACTTATTTTCATCTATATCATCTTCATTGATGAAATACATTCTCAAAAAAAATTCCACCTTAAAAAGAAAACTTGTATTCTTTATGAAACATCTTTTCTTATGTCATTAATTTTATTCCTGTAAAATTTATCCTCACTTTTTAGGAAATATAATACGAATTATTTTCTATTATAAACATAATTCTATTTACTAATTTTTAAAAGGAAAATCCAAAACTCTTTTTATAATATGGGTTTTCAAAAAGAGGTATTTCAAAATATTAAAATGGTTTTCCATCATTCAAAATAAAATGTCGCGTCTTCCACCCCACATTTTTTTTATGACATTAATTTAATTTTTTGGGGATATTATTGATGTTTATTTTTTAAAATTAAGATTTTTTAAACCATTTCAAATTAATTTTTTGAAAATAATTTTTTGAAAGACACCAACAATATCACCTTTTTACGAATATGTTTAAAATATCTTATAATTTTTTTTCACTTATTTCCATATGAACTCATATTTATTAAATGTTTTTCATTTTATATGAAACTTTATCTCAGTATTTTAATTTTTTTTTGAAAAAATTAATTTTATCATTGTTTTATAAAATATTTCTTTGAGAATAATTAGAAAAGATCATGGATATTTCTTATTTACAATGTAATTTTCCTAAAACTCATAGAATTGTTTTTATCTAAGTCATTATCCTTTGATATATCCTATACTTAATTAAGAATATTCATCAAATGATATTATCAACCTTATTTATGTGAATTTTTTATGAAATTTCATTTTCAATCATAGAAATAATCCATTACGTACTTTTTAGGACTAGTTATTTAAGGTTTATAAGAAGAAATTTTTTTCCAATAACTTACTTTGTAAATACCATGTTTTCCATGTAATCTATTATAGGGTGTTCACCTAGATTTCATACATAGAATACTTGGGAAACTATTATATTTACCATATACCCTTTATCTATAGCATGTAAATAACATATTATATATTATCTTGATTGAAAAATATTTAACTATAAAGTTATTGAATATAATTTGATACAAATTTATTTTTCATGGTTATGTTATATTATTATTATTGATGTAATTATAATGGTTTTCATTATGTGATTTCATTTTAAAGGGATATAAAACCCATTTTATTTCCTTTTTTATATGATTATTATATATTTCTTATGTAATCAGTATGTAAGGATTAGAAAGGGTGTGGTCCTATATCATGCTTTAATTCATTAGGTTAGGTTTATATCTCATGAGATAGTCCAGTGTATACATAATGAGTTTTTTCACATATGTGTTGGGAAAATAAGTTTTCTCACATAGGCATATGTGTTAATAATTAGTTTTTTCAAATAGGCATGTAAATAATGTGTTTTATCACATGGTTTTCCTATTCTTATGATTGTTCCATATCTCCAATTTTCTTATAATACTATGTCATAACTCTATTATTCTTTTCATTTTCAGGCTATGTTACATTCCATGTTTATTATTCTTTTATAATATATCTCTTTCCATTATTTTCTATCATTTCATATACCATTACCTATAATATATTATTTGGTGGGTATAACTTTATTCTCTATAACAATCACACAAATATTTACATATTATGTTCACATATGATATTTGATTCTTATTGCTTATGTTTACCCTTACTAAGAATCTTATCTCACCCCTTTCTTATGTTTTAATTTCTCCATTTTATGAATACTTGTGTAACCTATGATAATTATGGAAGGAATTATAGTATGAATATATTATGGAGAAATTTTCACAATTTTTTTCAAAATAAGTTACATATATAACTTTTCCTTAATGAAAGTAAACCAAAAGGAAATATGAGTTGTGTGAGATTATTTTGAGATGTAATGATAATGTAAAATTTTACCAAGGTTATAATGGATAATATAAAATGTTATCAATGTTATTTTGTAAAATTTTGTGTTTTAAGCACAGGACCAGGGAGTGCGGGACTAAAGAGCCTTTAAAATCATCTTAGAACGATCCTTGGAAAGGGTATTTAAATCTGTTAGTATTCTATATAATATTTCCACACACTAAAATTAAAAATAATAATGTATTTATAGATAGGGATTTTTCATATCATTTTTTCTCATAGAATTCCCATTTTTATCAATGAACAGATCCAATCCATTTGTATATATCTTCTCTAGTCATTTCCTCAGTCTGCTACAAATCTTTATATATAACATCATGTCAAAATAACAACCAAAATTATTTTTTTCTCAATTTGGTCTTGATATACATTGTTCATGGATGAATATTTTCATGGACATCATTATCTATAAATAAAACAACAATACATTATAGTTTTTTTATCTTAGAGCCATTTCTAAGAGGAATTTATATCTTTTATAATGGGTCTCAAGACATCCATTTTGATAATGGTCTCCCATGGTGGTCTCTCAACTCTCTATTTTAGCCTCATAGGTGAAACCCAACAAGAAATGAAGGATTTCACTATCTATTTCACCATTTTGATAAGACATAGGTGGGATCCTACAACACCTATTTATGGTTTCACATTCCCTAAAAATAGATCTCCATGTGAAAACAACTTGTTCTATGGTAATTTTACTCTACAAAAAGTTATAGTGTAAGGATTCATAGAACTAAGATAATTTCATAAATAACTATTACAATAGAAATCATATGAATCCATTTTTTCTCTTCAAAATGCATATTTCAATGGGAACCACCACATAAAAAGTTCATTTAATAATATTTTTCATTCTTTCTACTTCAACTCAACACTATAAATCCTCTTAGTCCTCCATGAGAATGTTTTCAATAAATTAAATAAAACCACCTTCATAATTCTTAAATTAATGGAAATATGAAATAATTTATATCATGCCTAAAATGAGAAGGTAATTTCTATAAAAATCATATAATAGATTGATGTTTTTTAGAGTTATCTAAATATCTAATTATTTTCAATGTTATTATAACCATTACACAATTGATATCATGTAACTAAACCCATTTATCAATTCATTACATAAGGGGATTATCTAAATCTAACACTCATAACATTATCCCAATCACTAAGGGTTCTACGTTAAACCTCTAAACTCTAATGTTTCTTCAATTTTTTCCTTTATATTTGCTATTTACATGTGAATCATAAAATGATACCCTCTCTAAACTTCAACAATAAAATACTTAACTTTTCCCACTAACATAAGATACAATGGAAAATATATTCTCTCCCAATTTTTAAGAATATATCCTTTCATACCCCCTATTATCAAAAAATGTAAAGGAATAAAGGATAGAAAATAAAGAAGAAGCCTTATACGGATTTAGAGAGATAATTCACTCCCAAAAACACTCTTAAGTGTTGGAATGAATTCTTTATCATTTTGGAAATGTATTGTATCAAAAATACTCAATGATTCTTTTTGATTTTTATGGTCACAAATATACTTATTTTTATTATTAATGAAATTAATTTAAGTGTTTTTCAAGAATACATTTCTTGAGATTTTTTTCGTATTTAGGGGTTATTGTTTTTCTATAAAATGTTATAGATGTGATTTAAAGTAATATAGAAACAT
The DNA here is from genome assembly GCA_963277665.1 of Viscum album. Taxonomy (NCBI): domain Eukaryota; kingdom Viridiplantae; phylum Streptophyta; class Magnoliopsida; order Santalales; family Viscaceae; genus Viscum; species Viscum album. The sequence continues at coordinate 1,203,727,921 of OY728138.1, forward strand.
TTTTAATACCCTATGTTTGTAAGTGGAACATCTAGTTCTTAGATAATACACTTAAAATAAATATATGGATCAGATACCTTATGATATTGTAAAAGTATGGACCAAGAACTCTATATTTGAGAAGAAATCATACATTTGGTAAACTAATGTATGTTTCAACAACCCAATGTTTTGAAGCTAACTACAATTTTGAGCATACCCTAAGTTTTAATTGGTCAAAGATGGAGTTTAAATTTAAGATATTTTCTGTGTTTTTTGTGATGTTCTCAAGGGAATTAAATATCATTTGAAATATTCTTTAAAAAATAATTCAAAAGATCATGTCCAATAAACTAAATAGATCCTATTTCTAAGGGAATTCAAAAATTATTTTGAAAATTTGAAAATAAAATATTCATGATTTATCAAGTGATATTTGTGGATTGATTCAAACCAATGAAGAAAAATTTTCACTTGTTAAATACCTGGAGTTATATAATTAAAGAAATATAGTACCTTTTTTAATGCAAAATCTCTATTATTCTAAAATTCTATTCTTTGAAGACATACATATTTTTTTCTTTTTACGTGTAACTGTTGAACTGTTGTTACTACTATTATAGTTCTATTAGTCCTGTTGAATTTAATCATGTATCTCAATGTACTAATTCCTATGACATATAAAAAACATTCATTGTATCTTATGAGAGAACTAATAATTTCCTAAAATTAATATCCATCACTTCAATGAATAAATTCAATACTTTTATAATATATGACAGATAATGAATATCTTAGATGAATGAAAGACTGAATAAAGTAGTCAATAGAATTACTACTTTGGGAGATCAAATTAAATAGGTAGATCATGCTTTAAAAGTTATAAGAGTATTTCCCATTAATTTTAATTGGATATATTATAAAATAAAATTATCATGTCTGGTCCCAAAACATAAAATGAAATAATTGATTGAAATAATAATGATGTACAAAGATGAAACTAAAGATAAAGTTCAATACCATAGGATAATAAAAATGTAGAATACCAATATTAATGTTACTAATAAAAAATATGGTATGAAATTAAAAAAGGAGATAGTACACTCAAAAGATTAAGAATTTTAAGATTCTGAAATGGAATTGGCTCACCTAGAAAGAAGGTTCCATAAATTTTATGAAAATAGTAAGGGCATCAAAAATTCCTACAAGAAAAGTTATCGAGGACATAAATAAGTAATATTATATTAATTCAAGAAAATGGTTCAAATCAATATGACTTTTGATAACTAAAAGAAGATAAAATATGGATGGATTTGAAAGAAAGGAAGTATCATATAATAATTGATTATGATAACAAAGATAAAAAGGTTGGGAAGGAGACTAAGAGTGTCCCACATGACTATAACAATACTTTTAAAATTTATTCACAAAAATTTCCAACCAATCTGAAAGAAAATATTTACTTTATGGATAAATGAGAATAAGAGGTACAATCTTAATATTCTTTTACTTATGATGTTGAAATTTGTTCAAATAGAAAATCAGTTTCATACGATTAAATACTCATATACAAATTATGGATCTATAGTAAAAAAATTAAATTATTAAATATTATTCATATTTATATTTTAAAAAATTATATTCCATGTTAAAATAACTCTTGGAAATAAAATAAAAATTTAATAAACCTATATAAAATTGTGATGTTCAGGAAAACATAATTAATGGGTCACAAGTGAAGTAGAGTCATTTAAAAGTGATACTAGTACATTAAATAAATGATAAGAATATAAAATTTATATTCTTAGTAAAAAAATTCTTAAAAAGGGGATGTATGTAATAGGAATGAATTTAGAAGAATCAAAATTTTATAGAAATTATTTCTTATATACTTCTAAAAATATACTGTATTTTTATTGAGGAACAAAAGGTAATTATTCTATTAACCATGTTTGAGAATCCATAGACCAATGTAATAAAAAATATCTTGTTTATAGAGATATGAATAAAGAAATTTCTATTAATTTTGGAAAAATTATTGAAATATGGTGACCCAAATCATTGTTTGCTGACACAGCTGGACACAAGAAAATTAGTGGACCCAAAAAAACATTAATTGAAATGTTTTTCAAGAAAAATTTTAATGGAAAAACAATATAGTATTTTATAAGGATAGTGGATGCTCAAGAAACATGAGTGGATACTCTTCCAATATTTATACATTAAAAAATTAGATAGAGGCCTAGTTACCTTTTTTCAGAATGAAAAGGGAAAAATAGTTTCAGTTGAATTAGTTAGAAATCCAAAATCAATTATAATGAAAAAAAGTACCATATCATCAAGGTTTCAAGAATAATATGATAATTATCATTAAAATATGCGATGATGGTTTTTATATTGATTTCTATAATCATTATTACTTTTTTTAAAATAAAAAATCATATGTTTATAGAACTAAAAATGGGATATGGTTATACTTTGGAACTTAATTCATTCTGTGAACAAAAAAAATTATTTAGTGACTGATTCTAATGAATCTTGGATTTAGAATAAGATACATGGACATTATAATATATTTACTTTACATAAACTATCTAAGAAACATTTAGTTTCTGACTTTCCAATTATTAAATTTTTTAAAGATATGTTTTTTAATGCAAGATAAATAAGAAAGTAACACAAGTAATCCATCCAATTGATTAACAAGGTGGTTACATCCAAACCTCTAGAACTTATCCTCGCATATCATTTTTGACCATTTAGAGTTTCATTTTTAGCTAGAAGATGTTATGTTTTTGTTTTAGATGATGATTTTTCTAGATTTACATGGGTTTATTTTCTAGAACATAAATATGAGGTTTTATCATTTTTAAGCTTATGAAAATTTGTTCAAAATGAAAAAAAAAATTATAATAATTTCATTGAGAAGTGATCATGGTGGAGAATTTAGAAATCGAGAATTTAATTCATTTTTCTCAAACTTGGGTATTAAACACACTTTATCTACTAAAATATCACCTTAAAAATGTATTGTAAATAAATATAAATTTAATATTCAATAAATAGAAAGAACTATTTTGAATAAGTATAGTTTTCCTACGTATTTGTGGGTAGAAGCAGTTAACACATGTTTTTATAACATGATTAAAATTTTAATAAATGTATTTATTAAAAAGATTCCCTATGAAATACGTAATAATAGAAAACATAAATTCATATATTCTATAGTATTTGGATGCATACTTTATATCTTTAGTGCTAAGGAAAATCATGTTAAATTTTTACCAATTGATTACAACAAACACTTTCTTGTGTATTCTGCTACTTCTAAATCTTATAAAGTATATAATAAGAATTAAAAGATGTTAAAAGAATATTTTTGTGAGAATTTTGATTATATTAAACCATTTAATCACAAAAAAAAATATAACAAATAAAGATACAAATTCTTTGTAAAATATTTAACTTTAATCTCTTAAATGTGATTTTCAAAATAAATAAGAATATGATGAAATTTAGTCCAACCTAGAATAACAGGATACTAGGGAACCTAGAAGTGTCTTTACTAGAAAATCTATAAACATAAAGGATCATACATTATAAAATATAATTGGAAATTTTGATACAAGAGTTTTGAAATGAAGTAATGTAGAAAATTTATCATAATTCTCTATTTTACTGTCTAAATTGGAGCCCAAAACATTAGAGGAAGCATTAGAAGATAAACGTTGGATAATAGCTATGTTAGAAAATTTTAACTTGTTTAGAAGTAACAATTTTTAGGAATTTTTTGAATGTCCATCTAATCATCAAGTAATAGTAACCAACTAGGTTTTTAGAAATAAACAAGATGACCAAGGAATAATTACTAAAAATAAAGCTTGATTAGTAGCTAAAATATATAATCGGGAAGAATAAATAGATTACAATGAAACCTTGGGACTAATTACTAGATTAGAATATATTAGAATACTTTTAGTTTATGCATCATATATAATTTTAAATTATATCATGTGGATGTAAATTCATATTTTATAAATGGATTTTTAATAGAGAAAGTTCATATTGAACAACCAAAAGGTTCTGAAAATACGATTATACCAAATTTGATTTTCAAACTCACTAAATCTATTTCTAACCTTAAACAAGAACCAAGATCATAATATGAAAAATTAAGTTTATTTCAAATAGAAAAAATTTTCTATTGGATTGGAAGATTCTATTATCTTTAATAAAACTCTTTGTTTCGATATTTTATTAGTATAGACTTATGAAGATGATGTTAGATTATTTTCAACTAATAAAACTCTTTGTAATGATTTTCAAAACATATGAAAAATGAATTTAAAATGAGTTTAATATGAGAATTATTATTTTCTCTGGTATGTCAAAAGGATTGTGGGAATGTTTGAAATCAATGTTAATGTATTATTGATTTATTGAAAAATATTGGACTAGAGAATAGTTAAAGGTGATAGAAATTTAAGTGGTTAAGTATATTTAGTTCTAAATAAAATATATTTTATTAATTATTTCCTATAATTTGGTATTAATAATTTTATTAATTCTGTTGTTCTATTATTTGTTTATTAATTATTTAATAAATTATGATGTTATTACTATATTCAAAAATGTGTCTTTTCAAAATTAAAATCTCTAATGATTAATATAAGTATTTAGCTCGAGAAACCAAACCAATAAAAACCCATTAGAAATTGTCTCTCTCTATCACCCTCAGTCAAATACTCTCTCGACTTATAGAGATCTCATTTTCCCTTATAAACCCTAATATCCAAACCTCAAACCTTTTGATTTCATGAAATGGAGAAGTCAAAGAGGACAGATGAAGTTGGACCGAGTAAAACCAAGCACTAACAGAGTTCAGGAACAGATATATATGTTTACTTCGAGAGAAAGATTTGACTTTTAGTGTTTATTTTAGATGAGTCTCATGTTAAATAAAGCTTTACCCATTTATGGTCTAGAATTTATTTTCAATGGAGAAAATACATAATATGTTTTTGATGAAAAATAAAAGTACTTTTATGAACATGCCTAGTTAAGTTTTGGTGACCCAGTGGATGTTATCATTTCCATAGTGAATGATATAAAGTTTTCCATTTCCTTATTAGATATAGATAAGTTTTTTTTTCCGTTATGGATTTTTTAATTTCATTTTTTGATTTATTAGTGATGAAAGTCGTAAATTTTAGGATATTATGTCGTTTCTTTTTGGATCAACCCTATTATGAATGATATTATTTAAAGATCTTAAATCTGACTAGAAGGTACTAGTCAAATTCATTTAGTCTCCGATAATACCAAGGTTTTTTTGGGTGTAGAAAATTATCTTTCAAGAAATGTATATAATTTTTTTCATGTTAAGTTTCATCAAGCTCAATTTCAATAGATACGTGGTAAGTTATATGCATCATTACTTCCCAAATGAGGTAAGAATTTCATTTTACCCATATAAAATGTGTATTTATCAGATTTTTTATAAGAATAATATGATTTATGACATTCATAAAGCCATTAGATTTCATTATAGTAATATAATTTCTTCTAGAACCCTAAAAAATTTTGGATTCTTTTGCAGCACCAAAAAAGGGAAGATGGTGGTGGTTGGTGCTGATGACCAATAATAATCTGGTGATAATGTTCATGGGTAGAAAAGTAATCAATAATTAGCTAGGTCATTATGAAGTTATGTTGAATAATTAGTTTAATCAATAATATATAATTTTGTCGAGATAACTAGAATGACACTCTGGGTTGATTGTAGCGGACCTCCTACTATAATAAATTTTCATCATTCTTCTAAGAAACCCTCCAAATAAGCAAAAGTGACACCCTTATCACAAGCCCCAGACAAAGAGAAGAAAAAAATGTATGGGTTCAAGAAGAAAAAGTTATAGAACCTAAAAATCCAATGGTTTTTGGATTGATAACTATTTTTATAAAAACAAAATGAGAATAGAGATGAGTATGATAATCCTGAAGAAAATCAAGTTGAGTATAATTCTCAAGGTGGTGAGAAAGTGAACTATCCATGTTAGGACCCAACCCTATGGGGATCAAGTCGCAACTACCCCAAGATCACCTTCATAGGATAGGTCATGGTGATAATAATATAAAGTCATATCTAACATGGTAATTCCTTTATATAATGTACCATTATCCACACAGCCGACCATCTCAATGAGGAAGTTCAGAGGGAAAATGTTAAAAATATAAAATAGCAAGAATATAAACCAACCGTGAAAAAACTATATGATGTAGAAGAGTGTGATAGTGAAAAATAAATGTAAAAAAGAAAAAATGACCATAAAAAACAAAACTGTGAAGTAAAAGTGTTGATAGAGCCCCTCTTCTGATCTCCAAGCTCCAACCACCATATGTAGTCCAATTACTGGGTATCCCTGTACACCTTTGTAGTCACTATCGACCTTCCTCTCATTTTCATAAGACCTGAGACATGTCATAAAATCCCATTGAGGGGTGTGTATATACATACCCATTAGTATACTCTAAAATATTAAAGGGGGTGTAATGTCCCTGATCCAGGTACCACTCCATGGGTGTCCTGAACTCGGTTCGCCACATGACCTCATGCACATTTCCCCAAACGCCAAAGGTTGCCGAATAGCAGCGAGGGCCCATGTATGATAGTGGGAAAACTATGCCCTCATTTTTCAATGTGTAGCACAGTGGAATACAAGATAAAACATAAAACAACAGTGGAAGAAATAAATCATACACATTTAAAATAAACAACTGCAGTAAAAGATAACCAACAGTTATATAGTAGATGATGCAACATCTCTTAAGTTCTAGGAAAATAGCCAGACATGTTACACAACAATATAGTATAGTACAATATAGAGTACAACAAAACCAAAACAAAAAAGTAGGTTGCATCACAAGCCTAAGCCCGGTCCCATGCTCCCCTACTCCTCAGCAGCAATCAAGTACCTGTATGTGGACCCTTGCCCTTATCCACACCTGCAGATATGTAATCTATTTGGGACGAAGACATAACCCAAACAGGGTGTGAGAAATAAATCCCAGTAGTCACCCACCAAAGGCCCGTGCCCAAATATGTAAAAATATGCAACATCAGTGTGTAGTATTAAAATTCAATAAACGAATCAGTACTCAAAAGTAACTAACTTTACCAGTTATTGCCATTTTATTATTCATTTAATCGTTCATTATAAGGAAACCACCATAATGAATTTCTATGTAAACATTCAGTGTCCTCAGACACACAAACCCTTACCCTCAGGTAATCAGAAATGTAACCCACAGGTAATTGCCCAAAGGAATAACAGATATTTCCCTTAGGCGTACAAAGTGTTGCCCTCAGGCACAGAGTCTATTGCCCACAGGCATAGAAGAAGTTTCCCTCAGGCTAAAAGATGCACTGCCCTCAGGCTAAGTAAAACACTACCCCCGGGCTAAACAAGTAACTGGGCCATTCCCAACATGTAAACAAGAAATACACATGAAATTCCTCTCAAGGAAATTCTATAATCATTATTATAAAGGCATACCCTTGGGTATCCTGGCCAAATGGCTAAACAGAGGAACGCACCCCCGGGTTGGTCCTGGATCCAAGCATCGATCCCAAACAGTAGTTTATTATCACATTTAATTACTTATACAATTCTTGGTATTTAAAACAGCCAAGGCCTCAGCCACACGACATACCAACATTGGTTCGTAGCTCAACAATTCACACAAATGCACAAGAGTTGGAAATTAAACACCAAGCCACCTATCTTAAACGCCCTTGAATGGTATACGCGAACGATGATCCTCGAATCATCCAAGAACGACGTAGATATGAGGTGAAAGAAAACTGCGTTTAAACTCAAATAAATTCCCTTAGAGGAAGAATTTTCAAGAACAGATTAAGGAGAGTGAAGAGCTTACCCATGCGGTTCCAAAGAGATCGTTAGAGGCAAAAACGGATTTCGGATGCTCGATCTCGAGATCCTCAAAGGTCCGAACTCCTCTCCCAACTCCTTCCTCCGGTTCTAAGCCTTCCCTGTGAACAGGGGAGGATACTGCCCATTTAAGTGAAAAAAAAACAAACTACACGGCGTGTACTATTGACTACATAGTGTGTACTTTTCTCATTTATCTTTTCCTCTTGCGGCACCACCGCAATGTTCATCCGTAAACATGAGTACACAATGTGTATTTCTGAGTACATGGCATGTACTTCTGCTCCTCTAGCGGCTGCTTACACCGACTTACTATTTGCATGCCGACTAACTACATAGCGTGTAAATTTCTACTACAGGGCATGTAGTTGGTTTTTACACCCTTCTCCGCCGACATGGCTACACACCATGTGTACTCATCCCACACAGCCAACGTACACGGAGTGTGGAATAGTATACGGTGTGTAGTCCCAAAATTTAATATTTTTCCCTATTTTTTTATTTTCTCAAAAACGCTTAAGGAAAAGAGAATAGAAGAAACTCATACCACAAAAAAAATAAGAACCAAGTTCTTACAAAATTCCCACCTTAATGTAATTTATCCCCGAATTGACCTTCTAAGGGTGGCGAAGATAAAGCTCAGAACAGGTCTGGCCACTGAGCACGTACGTCGGTCTCCCATTCCCGAGTTTCATCCTGCACTCCGTCATGCTTCCATAGCACCCGTTCGAGAGTAAATAACCAGCCTTGGAGAACCTTTGTGCTCCTATAAACAATACGAATCAGATGCTCCTCAAAGGACGCATCTGCCTGAAGCTCGACCTCATTGGGATGAAAGACGTGACACGGGTCTGAATGATAGCGGCGCAACTGAGATACATGTAAGACATCGTGCATGGCTCAGTACCTCTGTGTAACTGTAACTAATAGGAAACCATCCCGACTCTCTCCAGAATCTCAAATGGCCCCATGTACCTTAGTGAAAGTTTACCCTATCTCCTGATTCTCATGTGTCCCAACCTCGGTGAAACATGCAAGAAAACCTGATCCCTAACCACGAAATCTAAGGGTCTTCTTCAGAGACCAGCATAAGATTTTTGATGATACTGCATAGTACCCATCCGTATCTAAATCAACTGGACCTGCTCAGAAGTCTCCTGCACAAGACGTGGTCCCAGTAAAGCTGCCTCACCTGCCTCTATCCAGAACAAAGGTGATCAGCATGGCCTACCGTATAAAGCCTCGTATGGTGTCATCTCAATAGTTTCCTGAAAACTATTATTATAGGCAAACTCGACTAAGGGTATATGGTTCTCCTCAGAGCCCCCAAATTCTAGGACACATGCACACAACATGTCGTCTTGCACCTGTATCGTACGCTCTGACTGGCCATCAGTCTGAGGTTGGTATGTTCTACTCAGAAGCACCTATGTACCCAGTGCCCTCTGAAAACTCTACCAGAAACGAGACATAAAATGGGTATCTCTATCTGAAACGATAGAACAAGGGATCCCATGAAGACGTACGACCTCTCGGATATACAACTTTATGAGCTCGTCAACACCGAAGGTCTCCTTGATTGGCAACAATTGAGCTACCTTCATGAGTCTGTCCACAAAAACCCACATAGTATCATTGCCTCGAGGTGACCTCGGAAACCCAGTCACGAAGTCCATCGCGATATCATCCCATTTCCACTATGGAATGGGTAACTGCTGTAACAGTCCAGCTGGTCTCTGATGCTTTGCCTTCACCTGCTGACAGATGGAACATCTCGTAACAAAAACAGCTACATACCTCTTCATACCCGGCCACCAATACTGACGTCTCAAGTCACGGTACATTTTGGTAACTACGGGATGAACGGACCAAGTGAAAGCATGAAACTCCCACATCATCTACTCACGTACATCCAATGGAACCCATACTCATCCATGGAACAGCAGTACATCATCATTGCCTATCGTCCAACCAGAAGGAGGGTCCTCACTTGCCACCGACTCCCGTAGAACTAGGCCTTCTGAATCAAATAGTTTTCTCATACTTAATCTATCCAGGAGGGTAGAGGTCATAGCTAAAGATAAAAGATAGGTCTGCCCCTAACTGTCGTGCACCTCCAAATGCATCTCAGTGAACAAAGCCATCAGCTGTCATTCACAAATGGCCTCATGAACTGCCTATATCTGAGTCTTCCTGCTCAGTTCATCAGCAACGGCATTACCATTACCAGGTGTACAGGCAAGCTCAAAGTCGAAGGACTAAAGGTATTCGACCCACCTTCACTGCCTTAGATTCAATTCACACTGAGAAAAAATATACTTGAGACTTTTGTGGTCGGTGAAAACCACAAAATGCTCTCTCAAGAGATAGTGTCTCCAACAGTGCAACGCATGAACAACTGCAGCCAACTCGAGATCATGTGTCGGGTAATTTCTCTCATGTGGCCTCAACTACCAAGTCCTGTATGCAACAACTCGATCACCCTGCATCAACACAGCTAACAGCCCGATCCCTAATGCATCACAGTAAACTGTATAGCTCTTCCCCTGCTCTGGGAGTATCAGGATTGGTGCTGATGTCAACCTTCCTTTCAGGTCCTGAAAGGCTGTCTCGCAAGCTTCTGTCCAAACTAACTTCACACCCTTCTTAGTCGAACCCATCAATGGCGCTGCTAAGAGGGAGAATTCCTATATGACGCATCTGTAGTAACCATCCAGCCCCAAAAAACATCGTATCTCAAACACGTTCTTGGGATGCTCCCAGGAAACTACTGCTCTCACCTTCTCTGGGTCTACTGAAACTCCTGCCTCTGAGATGATATGACCCAAGAACTGAATCCGGTCCATCCAAAAGTGGCACTTTGAGAGCTTAGCATATAGTTGATGGTCTCTCAGTGTACTCAATACGATCTTAATATGGGTGGCATGGTCGTGTCGAGTGTGAGAGTACACTAAGATATCATCCATGAATACTACCACAAAAGAATATAGATAAGGATAGAACACACGATTCATCATATCCATAAAAACTGTTGGTGCGTTTGTGAATCCGAACGGCATAACCAAGTACACGTACATACCATATCTTCTTTGAAAAGCTATAAGTGGTATATCTGATGGTCTCACGCGTAGCTGATGATATCCTGACCTCAAGTCAATCTTCGAGACCACTCAGGTTCCATGAAGTTGATCAAAAAGATCATCAATCCTGGGCAAGGGATATCGGTTCTTAACCATCAACTGGTTCAGCTTATGATAATTGACACAGAGTCTGACGGTATCATCCGCCTTCTTCGCAAAAAGGACCGTAGAACCCCAAGGAGAAGTACTGGGTCGGATGAAATCCTTTGCCTGTAACTCCTCTAACTGCCTCTTGATCTCATGCAACTCATGTGTGGCCATCCTATAAGGAGGAATAGACACCGACACTACTCTTGGAATAAGATAAATAAATAAATCCACCTCACGCTCCAGAGGTAGACCAGAAAAGTCGTCCGGGAAGACATCCCTGAAACAATCAACCACTGGAGGGAAATCCTACTGACAAGTCCCCTGATCATCCATATATAAACATGCAATCTGGGCTGTGACTCCACCACACCCATGATGCTCTGGTCCTACTCAACTCGCCTAAACATCCCATTCACCCTTGTATAGGAACTCTCTGCCCTCTGGTGATGTGAAACTCACCCTGTGACGATAGCAATCCACAAAGTCTAAAAAGGGAACCAACCAGTCCATCCCGAGAATAACATCATAACTCATCATCTCTAAGACATAGAGGTCCCAAATAAAGTGACACCCACCAATCTCAAGGGGTCACTCCTTGCACTGACCCACACTAGTCGTTCTAGTCCCCAATAGAGTGTCTAACGTCATAACAACAGAAGAAAAAGAAACACAGATCCTAAGGCTCTCCACAACAGGAACAGATACAAAGCTATGCGAAGCACCCATATTGAAAAGTACAGAAGATAAGATAGAAGATACTAGAATAGTACCTTTGACTGTAGAAGGTCTGGGATCCTGCTCCTATTAGGTCTGTTGCACTGTATATGCCTGCACAGTGTCACATCCCTGTGATAGAGCCTGGCTACCCTGAGCTATCCCACCTTGTTGCCTCTGAGATCCTGGTGCCTGGATTCCAAGTCCACAACCACCATCCCCGCCTGCACGCCCTGACGTATTCCAGTTCCCCAACTGGTAAGAAGCTGTTGGTCTGGCTCCCACACACGGAGTTTGTACAGAACCCCTCTCACTAGCCACTGGTGGAAACGCTCTGTAAAAGCGCTGTAGATGACCCATCTTGCCACAAGCTCGGCACTCCACTGGGTCGCGTGGACACTAAGGTTTTGTATGCCCCTCCTTACCACACTGGTAGCACATGACCTGGCCACTTGAAACATTTATCCGACTGGTACTTCCACCGTGAGATAAGTCCATCTATCTCCTCCTCTTCCTGGTAGAAATAATAACAAAAACTGGTGTTGAACTTCCCTGGACCACATCATTAGCTTCCTGTATATTCTGCTCAGTAATCAGTGACTGGTTCAAAATACCATGTACAGTAGGCAACCTGAAAACATTCACCAGTGCGTAGATGTCATACCGAAGACCATCCTTGAAGAGCCTATCCTTCAACGTCTCATCTCCCACCAGAATGGGTGCAAAATGTTGAAGCTTGGTGAAACGAGCAGAATAATCCATCACTAACATAGCGCCCTGCTATAGGTTCATGAAATCTCAAGCTCTATCTTCCATCAGCGTCTCTGGAAAGAAAAAGTCATAGAAGACTACCTGAAAATCTTCTCATGCCATGTATCTCTGATGCTCTGTCTGAGTGGTAACATCCCACCACCTCTTGGCGGAATCACACAGCATATACGTCGCGAGCTTGACCCTCTTCCCTGGAGGCATCTCAACATTCTCGAAGATAGTCTGCATAGACCACAACCAAGACTCTACAGCCTGTGGTCCTTCATCCCCTGAAAACGTAGGCGTATGCTGCTGCTAGAATATACGAGTCATCTCAGCCATAGATGTGGTAGTCGGCGGTGCTCCCTAAAAGGTCCGCATGAACTGCATAAAGCCTTCATGGAACTTTGCATCCATGCCTGTGTCTAGTATAACAGATAGTGCCGCATTTGGCTCTGCTAGAGGATCCACTGGTAACCCATGGCCCACCATCTCTAGAGTATAATTATTGCCACTCTCCTGAAGAACAACGTGTGGTCGTCTCGGTGGCATGACTCTACAAGGTCAAATGCACACCTAATATTATCAAGACTGAAAATGAAGGGACCAAAAAGGGAACAGGATGATGAAGGCATTCAAGATTTTCAAAACAAGACTACACGGCGTGTATACTGACTACACAGTGTGTACCTGACTTCACTTCCTTGCCCAAGTCCTTCTACACGACTAAGACAGATGGCCCCCGTTGAACAAAACTACACAATGTGTATATTATCTACATGGCGTGTATGGTGTAATTTTCCAACTGTCCATGTCATTTTCCACACGGCCGACTACTCAGCTTGATACTGCACGGCGTGTTACACCTACACACGGTGTGTACACTACCCCGTTTCCCATCCACACGGCTAATTCCACACGATCTTTCCTCGGACAAGACTACACGGTGTGTCCCACAGGTACACGACGTGTACTAGAAGAGCTTCACCGACTGACTACACGACGTGATCCATATACACACGGGGTGTACACGAAAGGATTACACAAACCCATGTTGCCAGTTATATGACCGGGTCCCCAGGTTAGACTACACGGAGTGTTCCACAGTGGACACGGCGTGTATGTCTTAAGGTCTCCTTCGTCCGTGTTTGTTAGTTACACAGGTGGACTCTGGGTCAACACTACACGGCGTGTACATCCGGTACATGGCGTGTTCACCCCCAGCATTTCCCTTCCCCATGTCCCTGCCCACACGTTCTATGACACGGGAAGATACTACACGGTGTGTACTTTGGGTACACGGCGTGTACTTAAAATTTTTTCTTTTCTTCCCGAATAGAAGAACACACGGTGTGTGTCCGAGGAACTACACGTTTTGTATCGTGGGTTTTCCGGACAGTAAGCCTTAGATACTACTCTGGAACCCAGAAAAACTACTAAAACAACTCCTAAGTGCCAAATTCCGACCCGTGAGGGCCCATACTCCCCGCGAATCAAAGTTTGGCATCTTCTCTGAGTTATAAATATGGTAAAAAACCAATGATCCACCAAATTCTGGTCAATGAGGGTCTATACTCCTCAGTAACCAAAGTTTGGCATTCATTATTTCAAGACCTCACATGAAAATACCCTATCACATAGCAGATATTTATCAGAGCAGCTATCACAACAGCATGGTTTTCTAGCACAACAACTATCACAACAACATGCAATTTCTATTGAACCTACATGGCATGGAAATTATTCATGACATGTGATTCTAACATGTGCCTAAATGATGCATGAGATGGCATACCATCATCTCATTGGGTTGCAACTAAATAGAACCCATAGATAAGATATAAATAGCACAATCACAAGTGTGTCACCCAAAGGTGAAATCAAATCAACTATAAAATTGAAAAAAAAAAATCAATTGCAATTACCGAGGTAGATTGGATTTTCCCTGTACACGAGTTAGCTACACCCGAGCACATCTTATTACCAACTACCATTTCCATCCTATCTCTGACTAAGGATCCAAATAGTAAGTCAAAGAAAAGAACCCCTTTGATACCACTTTGTAACGTCCCGGATCCGGGTACAACTCCAAGGGTGTCCCGAACCCGGTTCGCTACATGACCTCAAGCGCATTTCCCCAAACTCCAGAGGCTGCCGACTAGTAGCGAGGGCCCAGGTCTGATAGTGGGAAAACTATTCCCTCATTTGTCAAAGTGTAGCGCAGTGGAATACAAGAAAAAACATAAAACAATAGTGGAAGAAATAAACCATACACATTTAAAATAAACAACTACAGTAAAATATAACCAATAGTTATATATATTATGATGCAACATGTCTTAAGTTCTAAGAAAACATCCAGGACATGTTACACAACAATACAGTACAGCACAATACAGATTACAGCAAAACCAAAACAAAATGGCTGGTAGCATCACGAGCCTAAGCCTAGTCTCATGCTCCCCTACTCCTCAGTAGCAATCAAGTACCTGTATAGGGACCCTTTCCCTTATCCACACCTTTAGAAATATAATCTGTTTGGGACGAAGACATGACCCAAACTGGGTGTGAGAAATAAATCACAGTAGGCACCCACCAAATTCCCATGCCCAACTGTGTGAAAATATGCAACAAAAGTGTGCAGTATTAAAATGCAATAAACTAAGTAGTACACAAAAGTAACTAACTTTAGCAGTTATTTCCATTTTATTAATCATTTAATCTTTAATTATAAGGAAACCACCACCATGAATTTCTATGTTAACAGTAAGTGTCCTCATACACATAAACCCTTACCCTCAGGTAATCAGAAACTTAAACCAAAGGTAATTTCCCACAGGCATAACAGATATTTCCCTCAGTCGTACAAAGTGTTTCCCTCAAGCATAGAGTCTATTTCCCACAGGCATGGAAGAAGTTTCCCTCACGATAAGTAAAACACTTCCCTCAGGCTAAACAAGTAATCAGGCCATGCCCAACATGTAAACAATAAATACACATGCAATTCCTATCAAAGAAATTCTATAATCATTATTATAAAGGCATACCCTCGAGTATCCTGGCCAAACGGCTAAACAGAGGAATGCACCCCCGGGGTGGTCCTAGATCCAAGCATCGATCCCAAAAATCATTTTATTATCACATTTAATTACCTATACAATTATAGGTATTTAAAACATCTAATTCCTCAGCCACACTACATCCCAACATGGGTTCGTAGCTCAACAATTCACACAAATGCACAACAGTTAGAAATTAAACACCAAGCCACCTACTTTAAAATCCCCTGAACGGTATACGTGAACGATGATCCTCGAATCGTCCAAGAACGAAATAGATATGAGGTGAAATAAAACCTAGTTCAAACTCAAATAACTTTTCTTAGAGGAATAATTGGCAAGAACGGCTTAAGGAGAGTGGAGAGCTTACCCGTGTGGTTCCAACGAGATCGTCAGATGTGAAAATAGATTCTTGACGCTCGATCTAGAGATCCTCGAAGGTCCAGCCTCCTCTCCCAACTCCTTTCTTTGGTACTAATACTTCCTTGTGAATAGGGGATCCTACTTCCCATTTAATCAAAAAAAAAACAAACTACACGGCGTGTACTATTGACTATACGGCGTGTACTTTTCTCATTTAATTGTTCCTCTGGCGGCACCGCCGCACTGTTCATCCATCGACATGAGTACACGGAGTGTATTTCTGAGTACACGGTGTGTACTGCTGCTCCACTTGTAACACCCCGAGCTTCCACGATACGCTTCTCATTCAATAATGCAATAGCTTGCATTGTACGCAACTTCGAGTTCTAAAACACTGCGACTAATCAAAGTAGCCGTTATGAATAGTAATAACCACTTTTTAAAATTATAGAAATTTTATATTTCAAAATGGACTTCATTTTTGGATTCAGAATATCGAAATTAGCATATGTTTAATTTTTGGTATTTTTCTGAGAACTTCTAATTTTTTATGAATAGTGAAAAATACTTAAAACAAATTTTTAATCAAAATAATTTATTGTGATAAATTATACTATTTAGTGGTTTAAAGGTATAATTAGAATATATTTTTAACATTTTATCCAATGGTGGTCATTAGAATTAATTTAACATTGAAATTGGACATAAACAATTGTCAATCTTTTGATATAAATTGTTTCTTAAAAACACGCTATTTGTCGTAACAGCGGGAATTAATTATAAAATTAATTAATTCAACTTATATGTTTGTAATTTCATAAAATAGATATCATTTTTTAATTCGGAATATCAATTATAGCTTAGGGTGAAATTTTGGCATTGTTCTGAAAAACTTCAATTTTTGATGAATAATGAAACCACTAAGTGGTAGTTAAATAACTGATTTTTCATTTAAATGAAATATTACCACTTCTGTGATTTGATTTTCAAAAATCCTACATACATGGTTGTCATTAAGAAGTAAAATGTGGTTTAATGAGATTAAAATAATTTTTTGGTGAATAGTAACTTTTAAGTTCTTAATCGCGATTAGAGGTAATTAGTGTAGTTTAAGGTACAAATAATGTTTTAATAATATGAG
Source organism: Viscum album (assembly GCA_963277665.1). NCBI lineage: Eukaryota > Viridiplantae > Streptophyta > Magnoliopsida > Santalales > Viscaceae > Viscum > Viscum album. Next base: position 1,203,745,109 of record OY728138.1, read on the forward strand.
ATGAGAATGAAACTTGTCCTAATCTTATTGGATGAGTCATGGCCGACCAAGACAACCAATGGGTCAACTTGGGGACCCCATGGAGCCACTTATTTGGAAAATGACATTAATATATATTTATTTAATGTTAAAATTAAATTGACACAAACATGAGTTATTTTACTAAAATAGTTTTTTAAGTGGGGTTACACAAGTCCAAATTTTGACTATAAATATTCATTAGAAATATAAAAAGATTTAATACATCATAGTATTTTTTTTATAATTTTTATACATTAAATAAATTAAATTATTTATGACATCATTATGATGCAGCGATGACCTCATTATTTAACGATTTTAATAAAATGAAAAGATAATGTAAAATCCAAGGCTTACACTTGTCCAAAGACAATTGTATGGGTTGATTTCGAACCCTTATCACCTTATCCACGAATTATACAAGTGTGGGACCTTTAGAATCCGAAAATCATTGTTTAATAATGTAACATTTCAATCTTTCCAAAAGAGCCCCTCCTCTCCACTTATAAAAGGCCCCCACCTCTCCCACCTTATTCACACCTTAAAGCCATTTGGCTCGTCCAACCTCTGCCCAAATACCCTCCCAACTTCCCCCTCTTACTCCTAGAAGCCTCACTTTGGGCAGAACTCTTCCCAAGGAAGCCTTTGGCTCAAATCAAAAAGAGTTACCCGATTTTGAGGTAATGTCTTCTCTAATGTTGTTTTGTATTATTTTTCTTCTCCAACCCCCTAAACTCTTTTTATTCATTTATTTTGTAACAACACCAGTATACTCAATATACTATGATGTTGTTATAATAAGTATTCGAGCTACACTTACACACACCTACATCTAATGGTTAAAGAACATACGGTTTCTGTGGATGGCGAATTTCTGCCTCACGAAACGATGATTGTTCAACACTCATATAACACCTTCAAAGGTGGCCATTAAGATGTCACTATATTTATATATGATATATAATGTGTTTATGTTTTAATTATGCTTCTGTATTTCTTATTTATGGCATACTTTATGATTTCCATTATGGGTAAAACGCGATAATTTCATTTTAGGAAGTGCGGACTACCGCCCCCTAAAAGTGATTTGAATCGTTAATACCATATGTGGGATGTATAAAGGATGGAGTAAATCATATTATATGCTATATTATACTATAATTATATTATACATTTATATCATTATGATTTCATTACATTAAATACGAAATAGAAATGAAAGTAGCGTTCATGCGTACGTACGGCTTACCGTCTCCATGAACGGTGCATTTCATTTCTTACCTCTAAATGTTACATGACATTATGAATGAATGTATATACTGTATATATGATATATATGATATCTACATCATGAATATAATTCTGGATATAATGGATATTTTACCACATGAACAACTTGTAATTATAAGAAGTTTATTTTTGACTCAAGTACCAAAGATCGACAAAATGACCGTTATTAACTTAAATAATTAAATAATGTTCATAACATGGTAATAAGGGATATAAAAGGAATAATGAACATGAAAAAGGTTCTTAAGTAAATATAAATTAACTCTAGTTTATTATTCAGGAGTTTAAAGAACGGTCGAGTCAGGACAAGACGCAAGGTAAGGGAACTTCTTAACCCAACTTCCATTCTTTGGGTTAATCTCCTACTTTAAAATTATGTCATGATATTATTATGTCCTATTTTGTATTTTTACTTTATTTATGTGTACCTATAGTGAATACACATAATAGATCTATTTTATTTTAAAAATGATCTTTTTAAGGACTTCGTCTCAATCTCCTTTCATTGAGGCATATTTGGTTTTATACACAACTTTCTTTTATACGGTGTATAAACCCCTTTGACTTTTACGTTTATTCAAAAGGAGTCTTTTTTATACGAAGCATTTACTAAATGACAAAAGGGAATGTTTTTGTCGTACGTATGCAGCGACAATGACTTCTCCGCCACCGTGACCATTATTTGAGTTTCGGTTTCCTCTACAAGCCATACCTTTTTTGAAAAAGAAAAATAAATACCATGTTTTACTTTTCTTTCATTTTGGTATTGAAAATGGTTTTGAAAGTCTTTTTATTATATCAATGTTATGTATTTATATCTTGTGATTGAAATGTGGAAATGATATGATTCCTTTATGAATACTTTATGTGATATGGTTATGTTATGGTTTATGAAATGTTTAAACCTATTCATATGAGGAATGCATTGGACTTAATAAGTGATGGGTGGAGCCCGCTATAGCTCCTCGATGCATCGGCAGGTCTCATGAGACAAAATAGTGTCTTGGCACGAGGCCTTGACAAAATCTTATTTGTGGTCTTGGCACGAGGCCTTGGCTATGTGGTTATGATAGTCTGGCATTATGCATTCCATCATTATGAATGTGGTTATTGTTATTTCATGTGATTATTTGACCAGTAGAATATCCATGTGAAGAAGTGAATGGAATTATCTCATTTTACTTTTTCCATATTATGTTGATGTTCAAGTTTAAAAGGCTTTTGTTTTAGTTATACATTACCTTAAATTTTTATGTTTATTTATGAAAGCTTCCGCAATATTGTTATACTTACTGAGCATCTGAGCTCACCCCTTTCAATGTTTTAATATTTTCTAGGATGTGAAGAAGTATTTTATGAATGACCTGCAGGGATAGTCAGAAGAGGATATGAGTGTGGACTATGGAGACTTTGTTATTAGTTTTTCACTTTATGATGTAATGTAAGACTTATGAATGTATCTTGTGCTTCCAAGGCTACTAAACTAATCGGTCTTTCGAGACTTGATCTTTTGTGATCATGCCAATGTTACGAAGTAATGCACCGACTCTGGGTATCTGGGGTCGGGGCGTTACAGTTGGTATCAGAGGCAGTTTAGTACTAACCTTGGAAGCTAGATTTAGATAAACTCTGATTAGAGCACATAGCCCCAATATAGAATTTAAGGATTAGTATAGAAGAACTTCCTAAAATTTTGGTATTATAGAGATTTTGTGAGTTTTCCGAGCAATACATCCATGTCTGGATACGAGCAGGTAGGGGCGGCTCTGGCACAGATGTACCTAGGGGTAAAACCCGAAAACACCGCTTTGAGCTAGACTCGAACGGGAACTGGTGCACGACAACGGGCCTTGCTGCACTCTTGGTTACGACACTCCCGGGGGATATGCTTAGGATAATTCTCGTTTTCTTTACAAACCACTATGAACAGTTATGAGTATATACTTCCTCAAAGAAAACCTTTTTATGATTATGGATTATATCCATAAATAGTTCAATTTATGTTAAGTATTTTATAAGTATGGAATTATGTATTTTGATTCATAAACTAATCTAGTTTATGGCATTGTATAGAAATGGCGCCCAGTAGAAGGAATGTGAACTCCATCAATACGTATGATCCAAAGAGTAAGAAGGATCATATCTTTCATGGTATTAAGCCAACATTTAGAAGGGAAATATTCTCCCATGTGTTATCAACATATGAAGAAATAGTATCATGTGTTAATAAGATAAGTAGAGAATTCTCTGAGTCTTATAGATTTGAAGGGATGAAAGAGAAGAAAAGGATGGAAGAGAGAATGATGGATAAAGGGACGAGGGAAAAGAAGAATTTTCCAATATGTGATAAATGTGGGAAGAAACACCTTGGAATTTTCCTGAAGGGAATGGGAGTTTGTTATAAGTGTGGAGAAAAAGGACACCAAGTGCGTGACTGCAAGGGTAAGAAAAAGGTTTCAAATGTACAATGCTTTATCTGCAAGGAGTGGGGACACTACGCAAACCAATGTTCAAATCATCAGAGTATGCCCCAAATGATGTTATTGGATAATAATCAAGTTATGATACTACCACAGATGAGGAGGAATGATTAGAGTTCTTATGTTGTTATTAAAGAATTTTGTAATTTGAGTGTTGTATCAATGATGTACTTGTTATAATAATTATGGAGTATATAAGGATTGTACTGCAGTACTATTTCATCTAGGACTTGATATTGTGTGGAACCAAGAAAAGTGACTCCACAGTAGGTTAAATTTTTGGAAAATATATGGTTGAGAGAATGATAAACCATAATATGGTTCTGATACCAAGATAGTGATTTTGGAATAAGACATGATTGATTCAGATAAATTATGTTGGATATTCTTAACATCCTTGAAACTGATTAATGATTTGTATACATTTTTCGATAGAAGGAGTATATCTAGTTTTCTATAAGGAATAAGGGATCATGAATGTAATCAATAAGGATTTATGGTAATACAGTATGTTGCAGTGTTTTAAAAGAATACATGGTGAAGGTGTTCACATGTTGTTACGCAGAAAAAAAAGGAGCTTCATTATGTTTACCTTCCTCATAAAATCTGGACTGTGAGTTGGACAAAAGTATTTTGGATAACTATAAAGGTTGGAATGGATTATATTTTACATTGGATACTATTGTTAAGGTTATTTTTGGATATTTATAAAAAGGAAAACACGCAGACCGAGTGACAACCCATCGCGTCGGATAAAGCTGTGGGAATCGAACCCACAACCATAGTGCGATTGGGATTAATCGCCTACCACTGGACTACGTGAAGTCCCTGGTTTTTACAAAATAGTTTTTCTAATCTAAATGGTATGTGTTAAAATTTGTAACCTTATACAATTAGGATAAGTATAATATTTTTGAGTTCTATTATCTTTTTGAGTGAAATATGAGTTGAAGGTTGAAACTATAATTGTCAAGCATAAATATATATATACCTATCTCTTATTCAATGAATAAATTAATTCTTAAACTTTAGTGAAGGGATATTAAATCAAAAAAATGTGTTATCCTAATACCTTATGTCTTGTTGAACTGATGATATTTTAAATCAACATAGATTGAAGGCTTTGAGGCCCTCAATTTGACAGTTGATTGTGAATGATGACCTCAATCACTCCCTACAAATATTTACGTTTTTCCTCCAATTATATTTCTCTAATTGCCACCAATGTTCTCCTTATCGAGATCATAATTTGGTGGTGACTTTCTTATTTCCATTTCCCTCTTATTAAGACTAAATTTTATTAACCTTATTTCCAATGTGGGTTTTCCACAAAGGTATTTTCTATTTTCAACCTTTTATTTTCCAAGAAAAATTTCAAATAGCGAGGACGCAATTTATTGAAGGAGGGGAGAATGTAACACCCCGAGCTTCCACGATACGCTTCTCATTCAATAATGCAATAGCTTGCATTGTACGCAACTTCGAGTTCTAAAACACCGCGACTAATCAAAGTAGCCGTTATGAATAGTAATAACCACTTTTTAAAATTATAGAAATTTTATATTTCAAAATGGACTTCATTTTTGGATTCGGAATATCGAAATTAGCCTATGTTGAATTTTTGGTATTTTTCTGAAAACTTCTAATTTTTTATGAATAGTGAAAAATACTTAAAACAACTTTTTAATAAAAATAATTTATTGTGATAAATTATACTATTTAGTGGTTTTAAGGTATAATTAGAATATATTTTTACCATTTTATCCAATGGTGGTCATTAGAATTAATTTAACATTGAAATTGGACATAAACAATTGTCAATCTTTTGATATAAATTGTTTCTTAAAAACACGCTATTTATCGTAACAGCGGGAATTAATTATAAAATTAATTAATTCAACTTATATGTTTGGAATTTCATAAAATATACATCATTTTTGAATTCGGAATATCAATTATAGCTTAGGGTGAAATTTTGGCATTGTCCTGAAAAACTTCAATTTTTGATGAATAGTGAAACCACTAAGTGGTAGTTAAATAACTCATTTTTCATTTAAATGAAATATTACCACTTCTGTGATTTTATTTTCAAAAATCCAACATACATGGTTGTCATTAAGAAGTAAAATGTGGTTCAATGAGATTAAAATAATTTTTTGGTGAATAGTAACTTTTTAAGTTCTTAATCGCGATTAGAGGTAATTAGTGTAGTTTAAGGTACAAATAATGTTTTAATAATATGAGATGAGCATGACACTTGTCCTACTCCTATTGGATGAGTCATGTACGACCAATACAACCCATGGGTCAACTTGGGGACCCCATGGAGCCACTTTAGTTGGAAAATGACATTAATATATATTTATTTAATGTTAAAATTAAATTGACACAAACATGAGTTATTTTACTAAAATAGTTTTTTAAGTGGGGTTACACAAGTCCAAATTTTGACTATAAATATTCATTAGAAATATAAAAAGATTTCATACATCATAGTATTTTTTTTATAATTTTTAGACATTAAATAAATTAAATTATTTATGACATCATTATGATGCAGCGATGACCTCATTATTTAACGATTTTAATAAAATGAAAAGATAATGTAAAATACAAGGCTTACACTTGTCCAAAGACTGTTGGATGGGTATATTTCGAACCCTTATCACCTTAGACACGAATTATATAAGTGTGGGACCTTTAGAATCCGAAAAGCATTGTGTCATAATGTAACATTTCAATCTTTCCAAAAGAGCCCCTCCTCTCCACTTATAAAAGGCCCCCACCTCTCCCACCTTATTCACACCTTCAAGCCATTTGGATCGGCCAACATCTGCCCAAATACTATCCCAACTTCCCCCTCTTACTCCTAGAAGCCTCACTTTGGGCAGAACTCTTCCCAAGGAAGCCTTTGGCTCAAATCAAAAAGAGTTACCCGATTTTGAGGTAATGTCTTCTCTAATGTTGTTTTGTTTTATTTTTCTTCTCCAACCACCTAAACTCTTTTTATTCATTTCTTTTGTAACAACAACAGTATCCTAAATATACTAGGATGTTGTTATAAGAAGTATTCGAGCTACACTTACACAAACCTACATCTAATGTTTAAAGAACATACGGTTTCTGTGGATGGTGAATTTCTGCCTCACGAAACGATGATTGTTCAACACTCATATAACACCTTCAAAGGTGGACATTAAGATGTCACTATATTTATATATGATATATAATGTGTTTATGTTTTAATTATGCTTCTGTATTTCTAATTTATGGCATACTTTATGATTTCCATTATGGGTAAAACGCGATAATTTCATTTTAGGAAGTGCGGACTACCGCCCCCTAAAAGTGATTTGAATCGTTAATACCATATGTGGGATGTATAAAGGATGGATTAAATGTTATTATATGCTATTTTATACTGGAATTATATTATACATTTATATCATTATGATTTCATTACATTAAATACGAAATAGAAATGAAAGTAGCGTTCATGAGTACGTACGGCTTACCGTCTCCATGAACGGTGCATTTCATTTCTTACCTCTAAATGTTACGTGACATTATGAATGAATGTATATACTGTATATATGATATATATGATATCTACATCATGAATATAATTCTGGATATAATGGATATTTCACCACATGAACAACTTGTAATTATAAGAAGTTTATTTTTGACTCAAGTACCAAAGATCGACAAAACGACCGTTATTAACTTAAATAATTAAATAATGTTCATAACATGGTAATAAGGGATATAAAAGGAATAATGAACATGAAAAAGGTTCTTAAGTAAATATAAATTAACTCTAGTTTATTATTCAGGAGGTTAAAGAACGGTCGAGTCAGTACAAGATGCAAGGTAAGGGAACTTCTTAACCCAACTTCCATTCTTTGGGTTAATCTCCTACTTTCAAATTATGTCATGATATTATTATGTCCTATTTTGTATTTTTACTTTATTTATGTGTACCTATAGTGAATACACATAATAGATCTATTTTATTTTAAAAATGATCTTATTAAGTACTTCGTCTCAATCTCCTTCCATTGAGGCATATTTGGTTTTATACACAACTTTCTTTTATACAGTGTATAAACCACTTTGACTTTTACGTTTAGTCAAAAGGAATATTTTTTATACGAAGCGTTTACTAAATGACAAAAGGGAATGTTTTTGTCATACGTATGCAGCGACAACGACTTCTCCGCCACCGTGACCATTATTTGAGTTTCGGCTTCCTCTACAAGCCATACCTTTTTTTAAAAAGAAAAATAAATACCATGTTTTACTTTTCTTTTATTTTGGTATTGAAAATGGTTTTTAAAGTCTTTTTATTATATCAATGTGTTGTATTTATATCTTGTGATTGAAATTTGGAAATGTTATGATTACTTTATGCATACTTTATGTGATATGGTTATGTTATGGTTTATGATATGTTTAAACCTATTCATATGAGGAATGCATTGGACTTAATAAGTGACGGGTGGAGCCCGCTATAGCTCCTCGATGCATCGGAAGGTCTCATGAGACAAAATAGTGTCTTGGCATGAGGCCTTGACAAAATCTTATTTGTGGTCTTGGCACGAGGCCTTGGCTACGTGGTTATGATAGTCTGGCATTATGCATTCCATCATTATGAAAGTGGTTATTGTTATTTCATGTGATTATTCGACCAGTAGAATATCCATGTGAAGATGTGAATGGCATTATCTCATTTTACTTTTGCCATATTATGTTGATGTTCAAGTTTAAAAGGCTTTTGTTTTAGTTATACATTTCCTTAAATTTTTATGTTTATTTGTGAAAGCTTCCACAATATTGTTATCCTTACTGAGCATCTGAGCTCACCCCTTTCAATGTTTTAATATTTTCCAGGATGTGAAGAAGTATTTTATGAATGACCTGCAGGGATAGTAAGAAGAGGATATGAGTGTGGACTATGAAGAATTTGTTATTAGTTTTTCACTTTATGATGTAATGTAAGACTTATGAATGTATCTAGTGCTTCCAAGGCTACTAAACTAATCGGTCTTTCGAGACATGATCTTTTTTTATCATGCCAATGTTACGAAGTAATGCACCGACTCTGGGTAGCTGGGGTCGGGGCGTTACACCACTGGCTACTGCTTACACCACCTTACTATTTTCCTGCCTACTGACTACACGATGTATAAATTTCCACTACACGGTATGTAGTCAGTTTTTACACCCTTCGTCGCTGAAATGGCTACACACCCTATGTACTCATACCACACAGCCAACGTACACGGTGTGTGGAATAGTACACGGTGTGTAGTCCCAAAATTTAGGATTTTTACCCATTTTCCTTATTTTCTCCAAAACAATTAAGGAAAATAGAAAAGAAGAAACATGTACCTCAAAATAAATAAGAACCGAGTTCTTACAGGGGGAGTAAGAGGCATTATCAGAATGGATAAATTGTTAACAGGTCAACCCAAAGAAAAAGATTACATAGAATCCAACAACACAAGTAAAGATATATATTATGAAACCAAAGAAACCCAAAAAAAGAGTAAAGGGTTTCCATATTATAGCCTTACCTAGGAAATAGTGTCACCAATTCCAAAAGGTCCATCACTGATACCCTGCATCTTATACATCAACCCATTATAAATCATCCATGTCATGTATCACCTTGTCACTTTGCCACATAATCTAGATGACATAATCTCTAGGTAGAGGACCCATGACCTGGTAAAATTGGAGGGTTCCATAAAGTTGATACCTAGAGGACCCATTCCCTAACTCTGTAGGATGGTTCCACTCAAGTGAATGGTAGAGGTATCATGCTCAACCCAGCAAGAGGGTAACACTTCAGTAGTTAGTAGAGGACCCATGCCTAGTCTAACTAGAGAGTTCTACTATAGTATTCAGTAGAGGTCCCATACTTGGCCTAGTTGAAGGGTCCCACAATATTAGTTGACGACCCATTCCCTGATACAATATGGTTCCACTTGAATAGTAGGTATAATAACCATTCCCTTCTGAGCATAAGGGTGACACTCTCATAGTTAAGGAACCATGCCTTAACTCCACCAGAGGGTTACACTTAGTGGATAAGTAGTAGAACTATGCCATATCCCAGTAGGAGGGTGACAATTTAAGGATATATAGCAGACCCATACCTTGTCTCGCTAGATGGTACCACTCTATATGTAGGTAAAGGACCCATTACTAGCCCAGCTGGTGGGTTACACTCTAAGCCCCTGGTGATCATTCATGATCACTACCATCATCGAGCATCACCTAAAAAAGAATCCCACTTTGAACATATCACATCATATATAAAGATCCATAATGGATAAAAACACTCTATTTATACATGGAAAAAAACTTTGGATAGGCTACTCATGATCCCAAATCTGGGTCCAAACAAGGAATATATGAGATGTAGAAGTTCCCTTAAAATGGAAGAAGGGGTACAAGGCATTTAAGGGGACCCACATAGTGTGTGGTCCCGCTCCATCACCTAGATATGTCCCTAATGGTAAAAATAACTCTTCCCATATAAAGCTACATGAATTGTTGAGGTTCTATATGGTGTTTCCATTCAACTCATGGTTCTTCTCGTGCTCCTTGGATATGTTTGTGTATATTAAACTTGTTCATGTACTTCAGCACATGACATGTGCCTAGCCAAGCTTGTGCCTGGGTTCTCCCATAGTAGACCCTAGGTCACTTGAATAAGGTCCCACATTATGTGGGAGTCTCACAAGGATTGTGATACTTATAATTCTATGAAACTGTATATGTTGAAGCCAAGGCCTTACACACTATGCGATCTTCAAACTATAGGGTATGTAGTTGGAATTAATCCAAAAACATATATTCGAACTCTATTCTCTAGATCTAGCCATTCCCATACAAAACCTAATTTTATTACATGATTATTACATCATTTTAAAGATAATAAAATAAAATCATTCCCAAACTAGCATCCAATGGTTTGATGGATATAGATAATTAGTCCCATACATAACATTTACATAATAATGTATAAACATTTATTTAATTACTTCTTCTATAGTTTCTTAGTGGCCCTTGTGTTCTCCTGAGTAAGAGTAATCAGCTAGGGATATTCATCAATGAAAGGGTTGAGATAAAATCCCAGCAAGAGCATAGATAAGAATATGAATCAATGTAACATGGGGTGATCATAACCATAATCATAAAATCATCATAATCACGAGACAAACCATTAGATAAAGGCAAAGAAATATAGAAACTCATATAAAATGAAACATCATGTCCTAGTGGTCAACTACCAAACATAGTTGTGAACAAATATAACACCATTTTTATGCATATTTCACAATATATCATGTGACACATCACATTAACCAATGTGTTGGAGAGCTATATAATTATGGGATCACCCATCACATAATAACATTTACATAACAAATCTTTCCACATTATATCAATCATAAAAATAAAATAAAGCATGGAAAGGAAATGTATTTCATGAGAATATCATAAAGCATAAATTCATGAATACTATTTGGGGTCCCAAAAAGAAAAAGGGAATAACATACTTGGTATAAGAATAATAAATATTGAGTAAAGATGAAATAATCTCAAGAGAAGTAAAGGATGTGTTTTTAGAAAAGAGCATTCATACTGAAAATAGAGTGAGATATGGAAATGCAAGGGAAGAGAGTTGGGTTCGAGAGTCCAATTTATGTCCGAGTGATTTATTCACTTCAATATCCTAGATAATAAAATTAAATTCATTAGTTAAAAAATAAAAAAAAATCTTTTATAGGTACTTTATTTACTTTAGTTTTATTAAGTGAATTTATGGACTTTTTTTCGAGCTATAGAGTTCTTTTTCATCATTCTAGAGTGCTTGTTTTCTTGATTTTCTAGATCATCTGGCTTGTTTATAAGTATGGAAGTTCATGTATAATAAGAATGGTTCTACAAAATTGAAATTATATTTTATTAATGAACATAAATATGTGTAATTGGTCTTATATATTATTTTGTTTCTATATATGAGGATGATTCATCGTATAAAAATTTAATGATACTCATTCAGATTAATTTTAGTTATTTTCAATCAGAACAAACTCATTTTTTTATTATTTAATAATATGTATATAAGTTAGTTACAAAATATAGAAAATATTACAAAATAATTTTAGAAATCTATTTTAACCATTATAATAATTTTATGATTGGCCCTGGAGGATTTAAAATAAAATGATAAGCCATCATCCACGATGGGAGTAAATTAACTCATTAGGAAGGATGATTTCATTTTTTTAGAATAAAAGGGAGAGGAGAAGAGGTTTGATGATGTTTTATTCCTCTAACATAAATAAATTAATATATACAAGTCATTGTACTTACCACAATAGTTGGATAATGGGAAAGTAGGACTAAATAAAAAAATAAATTGAAAAGAAATTAAAATAAAATGAAAGATTGTTATAACTCTTGAAATCTCCTCCTAGAGAACCTCCTTAGAGAAATTGGTATTGGTATTTTGTTTATAGAAAAGGATCCTAAACACAGGGGAGGGGCATTGAAATATGATTGTTTGTAATTTGGAAAATTGTCAATTCTTGGAATGTGTGAGGATAATAGGTGTCGAGGGTGGTTTTTATAGGGGAGAGGGGTATTTTCTCATAATTGTATTAATTAATTTATTATTTTGGCTCGAGACTATAAATAGTTTTAAAATTATCACTAAATATATTAAATAATTATGGTTAGTTCTATATTATGGTTCTTACATCATCCATTACTCAAGGAATATTTTATTTAATTTATAATTTATATATACCGTAAATTACCATATTTTTCTACTCACGAAAAATTCAAGTATTTCTGAAAAATCAAAAAAAAATCCCTAAATTTTTTTGATGTATAGAATTAAAAAATGAACTCTATTTTATGAAAATAATTTTCTAACTATGAAAAATTTATTTTTTAAATTAAAATCAACATTTAATTTAAAAACACTAATTCTAAAATTATAACGGATTTCATAACACATTGAAAAATTAATTAAAGTCTCATAAAATTATCTTATAGTCATAAGAAAACAAAATATTAATTTATGAATACATTTTATTTAAATAAATTTTCTTTTAAATCTTTATATTAATTATAAAATAGTATATAAAAATTTTTATTTATTAAAAATACCAACACTTAATTTATTATTTTTAAAACATTTAATGATTTATACTATGATATAATTATACAATAATTTAATTTATAAGATGGATAAATTTTATTTCTACATTCATGGGTGAGGTTATTATTCTATTTTCCAGTTTAATATTCACAATGTTCATATTATTATTATAAAGGTCATGTTACTATTTGATTGGTTTAGGTTTTTCAATATCAAGAAAGACCTCTTATTTCATTCATTTTTTATTTAAAAAGGAATTTTTGTGTTATTTATGGGATTTTTATGTGATTTATACTATAAAACATAATTATTATAAGGGAAATTTCATTGATTTAATTTTGGGTTGTTACATTCTTCCCTCTTATGTAATTTTTCCATCGCAATTTAGTTTTGACAACTAGGGGGAAACGAAGTTAGGATACTTCTTTTATTTAGCACCATTGACTATAAAGGAAAATAAAATTAAAGGCTTTAATAATTATCTAATAATCATATAAATATACAGCTTGGAACATATAAGCATATATTTTAAAATGAAAAGTATACACAAATTTTTTATACCCTAATTTTCAATATAGGTTATCCATGGTGATATCATTATCCCTAGGGTTCTTACTAAAGTTATCTAGTCAAAATATCCAAAAATAAATAGCTCTTTATCTCATACCAACTATAGTGACCCAACTTTTCTTACATTATTATTAAAACATTTCAAAGATAAATAACATAAATATATTACACAACCATGATACAAATGTTTAATGTGTTGGAAAAATTAGGAATATACATAACATTTACATAATAATACATGAACATTTATTTAATTCATATTTTTAGGTGATTATTTTTTCGCCAATAGAGGGAATGTCCCCTTCTCTCCTAGATCGCTCCCTCGATCATGCCTCTCCTCCCAATAGGGTTTCTTCCCCTAGAGAGGGAGGACTTTTTCCTACCTCTCTACTTTCTTCTCTATTGCTGCTGGTTCACTTCCCTGCCTTGATTCTTCATTCACTTATAGGTTTTTGGAGATCTGACCTCTAGATGTATCTATCTCCTTCTACAAACTGAGTTTTCTTTTTTTTCACCTCCTCTTTCCTCTTCATTAGTGTTACTCTCATAACTCCTTTCATATGTCGTCTCTCATGGTATTCTCAGCTCTTCCTTTTTTTTCAATTTTATTGCTCGTCAATCCTGAATCTATGGGAAGTCATTTCATCTCGTGTATTCAACCACTTGGGTTTCCATATGTGTTTTTCATTAGAGTGTGGTTTCTATTAATACAATGAAGTTTTTTAGGATGTTTCTTTTTATAGGGGGTGTTGGTGCTAGCATGGTCACAAATTGTTGTGGAGGTCATATTCTCTTGTTCTCTATTCATTCTTCTCAGTACATTACTCCCCCCTAGGTCAATTGGGTGCGATGGATCCTAAGGAGGTTTTGGAATGTGGTCGTGACATTATTGTGGTGTTCCAGGAGAATCGAATTATGGTGTCCTTTTCTCATTCCGGGTTTTCTTTCAACAATTGTTCTTCAATTGTTTATTTCTAAAGACGCATTAGTTTTTGGTATGATGTTTTAAAATGCCTATAATGGATTTTTTGGATGCTTTCTAGGTAATTTTGGGGACATTTTTGGGAGTTATGGTGAAGTTTTTGGTGGGAAATGATGGTACCCTCTGACATTGATGTTTGGTGGTTTTTTGTGGTGTCGAAAATGACTATTATTTTTGCAGGTGTTGTTTGTTGGTAATGGATTGAGGGATGTTCAGTTTTCATTTGAAAACAACTAGTGGAATCTAGTGGGATATGGTACAGTGTTTAAATGTGGGGGCTCATGGCTCAAGGTGGTTTGTGATTCGGGATCTTATGACCTGAGGATGTCTTGTGGTATAGGAATCGATGGATTCATTTTCCTGTTTGGATTTGAAGTTGGAATTTGAAATTTGAATTTGGGTGATGTTTTTTATTTTTTAGTCATTGTAATGTATTATTAATCTAGATTTTGGGTGTGATTGTTTTGATGTTGTAATTTTTTGGTAACCACAAAACCTAAAGTAGATTTAGAAAATATAAAAATATATATTTGGAGGTGTTTATTTAATTCCTTCTTCAATAACTTCTAACTGTCCCATTTGTTCCCCATAGTATAAGTAATCACCATAGAATATAATTAAAATAAATGTGTGAGATAAAATCACATTAATACAATAGATAATAACATGAATCAATATAACATGGGGTGAGCATAACCATCATCATCAGAATCATGAGAGGAAGCATTATATAAAGGCAAGGAATATGGAAGTTTAGCAAAATGAAACATCATGTATTAGTTGTAAAATACCACACATAGTATTGAAAAAATATCAGATAAACTCATGATATACATCACATTAACCAATGAATTGGATTTATATATAATTCGGGGTGCACCAATCACATCTTAACAGTTACATAATCATGCTTTCCATATAGAACATATATCAATCAGGGTCATAAAATATTCCATGGAAAGGAAATGGGTTGCATGATAATTTTATAAATCATAAATTCATGAATAAACATTAGGGTTCCCAAAATAAAAAGGTAATAACATTCTTGGAAAAAGAATAATCAATCTTGAGTGAAGAAGAAACAATCTCAAGAGAATTAAAAGATATTTTTTTTAAGAAAGAAGACTTCTTTTGTAAAATATTTTCATTTATAAGAAACCATATTTAAAAAATTTAAATTCTAGAAAATAAAAGGTAAGTAAAATAAATTATATTTAATTTACATTAATGAAACATCCATAATGAAAATAGAGTGAGAGAGGGAAGACCCAAGGAAGTGAGTTGCGTTTGAGAATCCCCTTACCTTATGTACGAGTTCTTTATTCACTTTAATATCCTAGATAATAAAATTAAATTCATAATTAACAAATCCAGAACCTCAATTACATGTATTTTATTTATTATAGTTTTATTAATTTAATTTATGTATTTTTTTCCTAAGTTATAGAGTTTAATTTCATCATTCAGAAGTGTTCGTTTTCTGGGGTTTCATGATCGGTTCAATTGTTTATGAGTATGGAACTTCATGTTTAATAAAGTTGATTATATAGAATTAAAATTATATGATATTAACGATAATGAAGAATTTTAATTGGTATTATATTTTTTTTCTAGATATTAGGATAATTCATTAGATAAAATTTAAATGATACTCATTCAGATTATTTTTAACCATTTTTGATCACAACGAACTCATATTTATTATTAATCAATATTATTTCCAGAACATAAAAACGGTTATAAAATACATTTTAAAATATTTTTCAAACATTATATTGGTTTTATGACTAGCCTTGAAAGTAATAAAAGAAAATGAAAATGCATTGTCCACGATGGCGATAAATCCACACATCAAAAATGATGTTTTCATATTTTTTAGAATGAAACAGAGAAGAGAATAGGATTGATGACAAATTATTACATTAGAATAATATAATTCTAGTATATATATAAGATAATAGAGTTACCATTTCACTTGTATAAGGGGGTATGGGGAGAGAATAAGAAAATAAAATAAATTAAAAAGAAATTAAAAGAAAATGAAAGATGATTTTTCCTCTTGAATTCTTCTCATTGAGAACAACTTTAGGGAAATTGGTTTTTACCTATTTTTAGACCAAATTCTAATGGAAATGGGGAAGGGGTTGGGAAGTGCATTGGATAGAATTTGGATAACACTCAAATCTTGGAAGGTGTGGAAAAAGAGGTGGTGATGGGAAATATTTATGGTGGATGAGAGGGGTGTTTTCTCATTATTTTATTAATTACTTTATTATTTGGGATCAAGGCTATGAATAGTTTTAATATTATCTCTAAATAACTTAAATAATGAAGTTTAATTAAAGATTATAGTTCTTACATCATCCCTAAATCTTGGAGTAGTGTATTTAATTTTTAATGTATATACACCATAAATTACAGTATTTTACTGTTCACCCAAAATAAAAGTATTTTAGAAAAATACCAAAACTTTACCCTAACCATTTAATGACATGTAGAATTAAAAAATTGAATTAGTTTTATGAAAATAATTTTCTAAATATGAGAAATTTTATTTTTAATTAAAACCATCATTTACTTGGAAAATACCAATTTTAAAATTACAACTGATTTTATAACAATTTGAAGAATTAATTAAGGGCGCATAAAATTATATTATAATAATAGGCATAAAAAATATTAATTTATCAATAAATTTTATGAAAATAATTTTCTAAATTATTATATTAACTATAAAATTGAAAATAAACTCCATTGTTTTCTAAAAATACCAACACTTAATTTATCATTTTTATAAAAAATTAATTACATATACTATGATATAATCATATCATATTTTCATTTATAATATAGATAAATATTATTTATACATTTATGGGTGAGGTTACTATTCTTTTGGATGGTTTATTATTCAAAGGGGTCATATTACTATTCAAAACCTCAAATTAGTATTCTATTATTTTAGGTTTTTTAATTTATATATTTACCACTTATTTCATTTACTTTTCATTTATAAAGTTTTTTTTTGTATTCTTTAAGAGATTTTTATATGATTTATACTATATGGAAAAATTATAATAAGGGAAATTTCATTAATCTAATTTTGGTTCATCACTATTCTATCATCGAATTAGGCCTCATCTTCTCCTGAAATCGACGGGGAAGATCCTTCTTCAACACATCCATCCATCTGGTGGTCAAAATGGTACCCATTGATTCATAATAATGAATCGCACGACCCACACATGTCCCAAAATTCACTATTGATTCTTAGATCTCACATACAATGTATTCATCGCTTTTATCCCAAAAAAAATCTTGATCCATCCCGGAATCATTATTTCATTCATTGCATTTGAATCTACTATGAATTTGAGGGTCTAATAGCCCTCGATCCCACCAGGAAATGTCAAACTGTGTCTTAGTAGCCCAAAACCAAATATTATGAAGAACAATTGGGAGAAAAGAATAATAAAAAAGGGTGAAATGATGGCTGGACAAGTGTTCTTGGCCAATGAATCCAAATTGGTAAAATATTTGTGAGAAAACATGGCAAATGAGAATTAATAAAATTAAACAATTAAATCTGATATATAGCTTCATGTGAAGGTTTGAAATTCACTCAAACAAAATAAAGGATTGATCATGCTAAATCAATTTAATTAATAGTGCATAAAACAAAAATTTATTATTCCTACCCAATTTCAAATCATACTTTGTTGAATAATTCTTCTATCAATGAATAAAGGAATTCATTGAATTCACTGCGTCTCGATATGCCTCATTTCTAATTCTCAACCTCATTGGATTTTGATTCACCAATAGAGGATAGGAAGAAATTCTTTTTTTGATCCCAAGGTTATACATCTAACCCTAGGAAGATATCCATTGTGTTTTATTTATAGAGAATCCATAATTAGGTTAATTATAAAATTAATTATTTAATTAACCAACTGAATGCACCACCAATAGTCATGATATCTGAACACCCTGTGTTTAAGAGTTTAAGGTTTATTCTATTGTAAACAATTCATTTTGGACACATCCATGGTATTTTATTTCTGATTTAAGATTATCTTTAAGGCTTATAGAATTTTCTATAAGAAACTTGGTTTGTGTAATATAAAATATTGTTTATATTTTTTAAAAATTAATTTTGATCACATGAGGCCATGGAATCTCTCATAATATCAATGAAAGGCTCTAAAAATATATATATATATATACATTTCAATGTCTTACAAGTAAAAAAGTAGGGTCTCTACATCATTCCCTCCATCAATATTTTCATCTCTAAAAATAAAAACTAAACAAAAATCTTGAGATATTGATCCTACATCTAGCTATCCCACTCCAAAGAGCTCTCTAACATGATCCCATACTTCCACAATACATGGACCAAATGGGTGGTCTATCTACAAATGGGTCCTCTCATGTCTACCATTGATCATCACCGGGTGATCCGCAAAAGTGTATCTATCCTCTATGTCCAACTCGCACCAATCAGTGATTTGTATGGGGTCATGCATGTATCTCCTTAATTGAAACTTGTATAATACTTCATGAACCCACTCTAACTGTGGGGTTAGGGTGAGTTGGTAAGCAACTTCTAGAACCCTCTGTAAGATCTCAAATGACATGATGAACCTTGAGGAAAGATTGCCTGCCTGAAAGAACCTTTGAAATCCTCATCATGGGGAGGGTCTTTGGAAAATGTGGTGTCCCAGCTCGAACTCCAACAGCCCACAAACTTGATTTGCATATATTTATGTATTTTATGAGATATCCTTATATGTTCATTGATGGCCTGTAATTTTCGAATTGTCTCATTCACTAACTCTGGACCCACAATATATACCTTACTGATCTCTATCTAATACAAGGGTGGCCTTCGAGTTATCTTGAATAGGGTTTCAAACATTGACATACCGATAGTAGAGTGGAAGGTATTATTATACAAAAAGTCTACTATGGTAAATTGATCCTCCTTTCTATCCAAAGTCTAATATGCAAACCAACAACATATCCTTTAACACCTGGATAGTATGCTTCATCTGCCCATCTATCTAGGGGTGAAAGACAGTACTCATCCACATATGGGTACTAAATTCCTCTTGTAGGAATCTCCATAACCATGATGTGAATCACGCCACATAATTAGATATAATATTCAGACACACTAGATGATGGTAAAAAATTCCTTGTACAGACATCTGTCACAGAATCTTAACTAAAATCCACTCCCTGAAAGTAAGGAAGTGTGTCAACTTCATGAGTTAGTCAACTATCTCCCAGATGGAATCATGGCCCTTTTATATCAATGTAATCCCTATGAAAAATTACATGGATACTCTATCCCATTTACACTCAAGGATCTCAATGGTTTGAAACAAACCTATCCAAACATGGATTTGAGTCTCCAACTGCTGACAGGTGAGGCTCCGTGAAACAAAAACAGTCATACTCTATTTCATGATGTCCCACCCAAATTACCACTAAAAGTTTACATAAATCCTCCCCACCATGGGTTATATAACTAAAAGATATTCATGAAACTCCCTCAACAATTCCTCCATCAACATGATTATAACCACCATCTATCACTAGAAATGGGTAATGTGATTACCTACTTCAAAAAATCCATCAACTGAATCTCATAAATAAATGCAGTCACATAATACCTCACGGTCGATGTCTCCCAGCTAGGACTCTCTCACACACTAAAGGAAATAAGGAGTAAACACCATCCAGTGAATAAAATTTTCACCCTCCAGCTCAACTAGGTTCAACTAAAAGGATACCAAC
The DNA here is from genome assembly GCA_963277665.1 of Viscum album. NCBI lineage: Eukaryota > Viridiplantae > Streptophyta > Magnoliopsida > Santalales > Viscaceae > Viscum > Viscum album. The sequence continues at coordinate 1,203,765,444 of OY728138.1, forward strand.
TACTCAGAAGTTACATGCACCAAATGAGGAATGGACATACAACTAAGGGAATTAGATACCACATTTTCCTTCCCCATAGTATAGTCTATATCAAATTCATAGTCCAACAAGAACTACAACCATATCCATTTTCTGAGGTTCAAGTCACTTTTCATGAAGACATACCTAGGACTCTGATGATCTGAATAAACCACAAAATGCCCTTGCAAATGATAGTTCCTCCACATCCTCAGAGAGAAGAATACCACTTCTAGATCAAATTCACAGTTCGTATAGTTATTATCATGGGGTCACAACTATCTTGACCCATATGTGATAACTTCTTACCACTTCATCAAAATGCACCCAATCCCATCTTCTAAGGCATTATAATACGCAACATACTGCACATGCTCTTCCAGTAGTCTCAAAATTTGACTAATATTCAACCTCACCATCAACTCCTCAAATTCCCTATGAAACTTCTCCTTCCATGTAAAATTATTCCCCTACAATTTTAGAGTGGCTAGAGGGGATGAAATCCCAGATATGTATGCCAAAAATATAATCTAGTTCCCCAATAAACCAAGAAAACTCTATAAATATGATATTCCCAAAGGTGTATCTCATGAAAGAACTACATCAATATTCAGTGGTTCCATATCTAAACCATTCTCAAAAATATCATTCCCTAAAAAGTTAACCTCATGAATCAAGAACTAGAATATAGAGAGATGACAATAAATTTGGTGCACTCGAAGACAATCTAGGATCATCCTCAAGTGTTCTACATTATTCTCCACTATTGCATAGTATTTGTATATTCCATCAATGAAGAAAACTAAAAACATCTACAATTACGGATATAATATTTAGTTCATCATGGCTATAAACATAGCAGGGACATTCATCACACTAAAGGGAATCACCAAGAACTCATAGTCTCTATAGAGGTATCATAATGCCAACTTCAGAAATATAATCCACTTGAACCCCAAACTAGTTGTAGCCACACCTGAGATCAATCTTTGAGAACCATCTCATTCCAAAAAAATAATCAAATATTTATTGAATAATTATAAAGGGTTAATTATTATTTATTATTTCCCGGTTTAGGTAATGATAGTCCATGAAATGTTGTAAACTCACATATTCCTTTTTCAGGAACAACACTGATGCTTCCTAGGTGGGTACACTGGTCCTAATAAAACCATTCTCTCAAAGGTCCTCTAGTTTCAACTGTAGCTGAAATATCTCATTAAGGGCCATCTGATATTCATCAATAATATATCTAAGTGGTATTAGGATGTAATTAAATAAAAAAATCCTTCTCCCACCTTAGATAAAGTCCCTAAATCACCTCAGTGAAGAAATCCTTGAGATCCTCCACAACTAAAGGAATCAAGAAACAAAAAGAGCCTAATGTACCAAGGGATACACTCACCAAATGATGTATTATGGGATGTAGACTCTTTCTCATAGAACCCACTTGTCCCTCTATGACATATCTCTCACCCACAAAGAAGAATCTCATCCCATCAGTGTGAAGGAAATGTGACCCATCTGTAGGGAGAGTCAAACTAGTCTTAGACCATGGAAAAAAATTCTATACCCAATATGATATCAAAGGTTTCCATCATGATAACCAAAATATCCCACGTGAACCTCTCTCCACTATTTGATAGCTCGCACTATTAGTAGATAAATGATATAGAATAAGCATTCCCCATATAAACCTCAGATAAAAGATTCTAGGCTAGCACCTCAACTGGGAGATCCAACTCTCACACTATGAGTAAAGAGATAAAGAAATGAATCACACCTATGTCCACTAATACTGAAGTAAGAGTATAATAAACATATATCCTACCTATAATTATCTCATGTTCCACTAGTTTATATGCCTCCCAAGCCTACATCAATCCTTGGACTCGACTAACAGATCTCTGAGCCTTATGTGGGCCATTTAGTGTTGGTGGTAAAAGGATCTCATAGCCTCTTTGACCACCCACATATACTCCTCCTTAAGCTCCATCATCTCCTCTTCCAGACCAACCTCCCCAAGAGTCTCCCTACCCTCTCCTTTGAGATCCTTGATTATTGTGCTACCTCTACCATGGTGGTCTATCAACAATCTTCCTACACTGCCTGACACATCGGGTCAGGAACTCACATTCCATGTGATATCACCAATCACAAATATAAAATATCCCCTCTTTGGGGTACCCTAGTCCTATATGTGGTGCATAACCATGTACCCGAACCTTAACATGGGAAGATCTCTTTCTTTAAGATCCTGTTAACTGTCACCTTTTAGCTAATATGGAGGTCCTAGCCCTATGATGGACACTATCTGCTCTAGCTGCTTATAATCTCTCTAATAGAAATCTATCCATCACTAATATACACTCCAATAACCTAACCAAGGATATAATGTATAAGGCCGTCACACCATCATGGATCTCTCTGCAGAGTCTTTGATCAAACTTCTATTCTCAGATGTAGACAACCTGAATCATATAAAGGGAGTACCACGTAAGGTCTATGATACTCATAACATACTCAACCACTATTATCCCTCCCTTTTGTAGCTTCAGAATCTCCAAAATCTCCAGGAGTGATGGAGAGCGCTCCCGTAGGTGGTTCTTCGACGGCGGCGGGTGCTTCGGAGGGTGGTTTTTCGGTGGCGGCGAGTGCCCCCGCGGGGTGTCCTTCTACGGTGACTAGATTTCCAGTGAGCAGAGCTCTTGTGCAGGATTCAGGTCTGATCTCAGGAGGCGATGGGACAAGGGTCGGGGCTGGGGCTACTTTTAAGGCTTCTTTTAAGGATATTCTGTAGGGTTCAGATCCCTGGAGCTCTGGTGGTGGTCCTCTTCTGGGGGCTTCAGTTTTTGAGATCCCTCCGGTGGAGGTGGTGAGTCGCACACCTCGACAGGTAGAGGGGGTCCCGGTGGTGAGTTTTTCAGCACAGGAGCTCCGAGAGGCGGCATCTTTCCATGATCTTTCTTTGGTAGCCCGCTTCGGACGCAATAAACCCTCTTTGAGTTTTTTCTGAGGCTTTGTGGGTTCATGGGGGTTGTCCTGTTAGTCGACGGTTTCAGAGTTCTCTAGGGTGGCGTTATGTATCCACCTTGCTTCCAGGGAAGAATTTGTTAAGTCTTGGACGAGGAGGTCTAGGGTTTGTGGTGCTTGGCGCTTCTCTTTGACGAGGTGGTCTTGGGATTTCCACTATGGGCGGGAGTCCCCTCTGGATGCTGTGTTGTTATCCCTTCCAGGCTTACCACTTCCCTTACATAACCCGGAGATGCTGAAGGTTTTGGGGAACTCTTTCAGTTCTTTTCTGTGTGCAGATGACAATACTAGGAGTCTCCAAGCGTCCTCAAATCCTTGTATCTGTGTGGAGATGGACTTATCGGTGGATTGGGCTGCTTGGGTTCGGATTGAGTCGGATGATGGTTTATTTGGAGACAAAGGATCTTTTATCTCCAGGGGTCTCGGTTTTGTGTTGGTTGTGGTTTTCATGGACATGGAGTGGCGGCTTGCCGGAGACGACGGGGTGTGGTGGAGACTTACCGACGGGACAGGGCGGGTGGGTCGGATCAGGATCCGCCAGGTCCGGTTTCCAAGGAGTTGGGTGTGGCTAACGTTAATCTTCGGCCTGCTCCAAATTCAAATTCAAATTTGTCTGGTAACTCTTGTACGGCAGAAACAGCGGACGAAGTAAAAGAACCTGACACGCTCAGCTTGCGGTCGGCTTTTTCAGAGGAGTCTTTGGACCTCATTTCCTGGTCTCCTGGGCCGGTCCAGAAGCTGTCTCCCTCTCACAACAGGGGGTCCTTCTCTCAGCCGGATTCGGAGGTTCACTTGGCTTTTACGTTAGAAAGCCCGTTTAGATCTTTGGCTCTCCCTCACTCTTTTTTCTGTATCTCTTCTCACCTGTCACCCGAGGTGATCCAAAAGTCCCTGGTAAGTAAGCTGACCCTATCGCCTCTTGGAGACGAGGAGGTTCCTGGCTTGGCAAGGGGTGTTGAGAAAGAACTGTCGGTCACTCTCCTGTCGCCTCAGAGGTGTCTGTTGGATTCTTTGGCTCGTGGGGACTTGGAGGAAGGTGGATCAGAGGTTAACCTTTTGGGAAGGAAGCCTCACTTGGATGAGGAGGTTACTCCTTTTAAGAAGGTTATCCTTTCACAGAAGCGGACTCCTAGTGTGGATGGATGTGCTGGCCCAACGACACGATCTAAGGCCAAAGTGAAAGGCTTGGTTGCTTTTCCCCTTTTTCCTTCCTCCCCATTGCAAAAGGCCCGGAAGGGCTCATGGTGATGCTATCACTCATCATTTGGAATGCACGTGGGTTTGGGGCTCAAGCCAAGCGTACATACTTGGCTTCCGAAGGCAGGAAATCTATGGTGTCGTTAATTGTGATTTTAGAGCCGAAGAAGAATCCATGCAAGTTGGATGGGTTTGCCAGGAGTATGGGTTTTCTGAACTCCTTTCATGGTGGATCAGTTAATTCACAGATCTGGATAGGTTGGAGAAGCAATATTTCGGTGGAAGTCTGGAGCGTCATGCCTCAGTGTATTGATGCAAGGATTGATTTGGGCAGTCTTTCTCTTCTTTTCACGTTCATCTATGCAAGTACACTGGTTAATGGAAGAAGGGAGTTATGAAGCCATCTGGAGACTTTACAAGTTGGGTCTATGCGGTGGTTTGTGGGAGGGGATTTCAATGCCATTGCGGACTTCTCTGAGAAAAAATGTGGGTCGGGGTGGAACCGAGAGAGCATTCTTGAGTTTTAGGAGTGCTTGACGTGCACGTGGTTGTTAGATTTGGGTTTCAGGGGTCCTAAATTTACATGGTGCAATAACCAAAAAGGAGCTAACTGCATCTGGAATAGGCTGGATAGATGTCTCACAAATGTTCATGGTCTGGATCTGTTCTCAAGTTCCTCAGTCACGCATCTTCCACATTTACTTTCAGATCATGCTCCTCTTCTGATTAAAGTACGTCGTGAGGCGGTGATGGGTAGGTCCTTTCATTATTCTAGCGAATGGCATCATGACCCGGGTTTCATGCAACTACTGAAGGTATCCTGGATGAAGGAGGAGGAGGGGCGGTCTTGCGGAGGGCTCATGAATCGTCTCAAGCGCTTGAAACAGGATATTAGAAACTGGCTAATCATGAAACCGGACCCTTCCAATGGGGTGGCGGGTCTGCAGGTGGAGGTGGGAAGACTGGAGGAATCCCTACAGGACTCCTGGGATGAGAATATTTTTGTTATTTTATGTGATAAAAAGGTTCTTCTTGTTGAAAAACTTTTAGAAATGGAGATAGTTTATAAGTAGAGGTCTCGGGTATGTTGGTTAAGGGAGGGTGATCAGAACACAACCTTCTTTCAGGCTTGCATTAAGGAAAAGATAAGTATGAAGATAAATTTAATTCTTGACGACGGATCCTACACGTCTGATGTGAACACCGTTGGGAAGTTGGCGCTGGAGCATTTTGAGGGTCTGTTAGCTGGGAGGGAGAATTCGGGTTTTGAGAGAGAGGCGGTGGATCATCGTGACTTCTTCCAGTGTATTCCAACACTGGTTAATGAAATGGACAATGCTTATCTATCCTCGATTCTTAATAAAGAAGAGATCTTGGAAGCTTTGAGGAGCATGCCACAGGAGAGTGCTCCGGGTCTGCATGGCTTTCCGTCTTCCTTCTTCAGTGCGGCGTGGGATGTGGTGGGGTCGTAGGTTGTGCATGCGATCAAGGACTTCTTTGGTGGTGGGGTGCTGATAAAGGGTGTCTCTGCGTCTCGGGTGGTGTTGGTTCCAAAGATCAAGGACCCAAGCCTGCTGAATCATTTCCGGCATATTTGTCTTTGAAATGTGACGTATAAAATCCTAGTCATGGTTATCAATAAGAGATTATCCGGACTGATGACTAGGGTGATCTTGGTAGAGCAGCATGGTTTTATACAGGGTCGTATCATTCAGGGGGCAGTTGGCATAGCAAGTGGATTGGTGCATGATATCAACAGACGTATTATGGGTTCGAATATCAGTTTTCAAGTTGACATGAATAAATAATATGATAGAGTAGAATAGAGTTTTATCATTCGGGTCATGAGGGCGTTCAGCTTCCTAGAGTGGTTTTGTGACCTTTGCTTCAGGTGCTACTCTTCTCCTTGGTTATCGGTCTCCATGTTGGGGAAATGTTTCAGTTTCTTTAAATCTGTCCGAGGTGTTCAGCAGGGAGATCCGTTATCACCAACTATCTTCGTTCTGGATCAAGATGTGTTGTCCAGAAATCTGGTTTGAGGCATTTCGGAGGGTAAGTTGAAGCCCTTCTATGGGAGAAAACATTTCAGCTCCATCTCTCATTTTATGTTTGCGGATGAAATTTTAATATTTATGAACAGTTGTAGTAGATCCTTGAAACATCTTGATGACACTTTGGCCAGGTATGGACGGTTTAGTGGACAATCTATTAATCCTTTGAAGAGCCACATCTTTATCTCGGATAGGTGTTCCAGGAAGAGACGCAAGGTGATCCAGGGGATTCTGGGGTGCAAACAAAAACAGCTTTTTATTTTCTACCTTGGGGTTCCGTTGTCTAGTGGGCGCATCAAAAAGGAACATTTCAATGAGACCCTTGATCGGATTTGGAGCAGGATTTTCATTTGGAAGAACAAATTGCTGTCGTTCGGAGGTCGGGTGATGCTCATAAATAGTGTTCTCTTGTCCATTCCCATGCACATGTTTTTTGTTGTCAATCCACCAAAAGGCACGGTGGCGAAGGTGAAGAGTGTCTGTTCTTCATTCCTTTTGGATGCTAAAAGGGGAAGGAAGATGCCATTGGGCATCTTGGAAGCGGCTGGCTCGTCCTATGGATGAAGGTGGAGTTGGCCTTCATGATGTTGAGGATACTATTTTGGGATTGCAAGCACGGTTATCATGGGAAGTTATTGTGGGGGAGACTCTCTGGGCAAGGTTTTTTAGAGAGATATATGGCTAGCAGGGGGAGTTTCGCATGCAGGGCACAATTGCTTTAGCTAAGAGCATGTTTTCTCATATTGAGAGGCTATCTGGCTATGTCAGGTGGATCTTTGGACGGGGGAAGATCAGCTTTTGGGAGGATAATTGGGCCGGTGAAAGACTGGCTTACGCGGGTTGCGCTTCGCCGAGGATCTCTTTCAGCGAGGCAAGTGATAGGTATGATTTAATACAGGCAACTCTTACTCCCAGTCAACTTGAAATGTTTGGTGGCATCGTGATGAGTGAGGAGCCGGACCGGTGTTGTTTCACGAAGACAAGCAGTGGAAGGTACACTGCAGGGGGATACAGGGAAATCCTACAGGGAGAAAGCTCTATGGGGGAGTGGTGGCCAGCTGTTTGGTGCAAGGAGTTACCTGTAAGAATGAGCTTCTTGGTGTGGCGGGTGTTAAACAGAGCAGTCCCGACAGAGGATAATATACCGAGTAAAGGGGTATGCATGGTTTCGCGTTGCTACTGTTGTGAACATCCGAAATCAGAGATGATTGCCCATCTGTTTTTTCAAGGGAAATGGACCTCTTACATCTGGTCTCTCTTCATCCATCCACCCTTTCCGGTTGGTGAGTCCTTCTATATCCAGGATTACATGTACGTATGGCTACCAGGTAGTGAAAGCAGGGCAATGGAGTGTACTATCAGAATGCTCATCTTGGTGGCTATCTACTGGGTTATTTGGGAGGCGAGGAACCAGGTTCGGCTGGGAAATATAAGGTCTTTAGTGTCTATCCAGGTCTAGTTGAAGTCACTCATTATCGAGCTTGCATCTCTTGTCAAAGGAGGGCTAACTTCAGAGACAGTGTGCAACCTGCTCAATCAACCTCTCATTCAGCATAGAGGAAGAGGAAGATGGGTGAGGTGGCTACCACCGAACCAGGGTCTGAAGCTGAATATTGATAGATCCTGCATGGAGGGGGTCATGAGGGGTGGTGGGCTACTCAGGGATTGTTGGGGATCGGTCCTACTAGCTTTTAGTGCCTTTTATGGTCCAGGGAACTCGTTGGGTGCAAAGGTCCAGGCGCTTGCATCTGGGTTGGCGGTGTATAGGAGGAGAGGAATGCATGTGGCAGAGGTGGAATCTGATTCTGAGTTTCTTGTGAAGATGTTACAGGGAGGTCACTGCATTCCGTGGTATTTGACTTATCTCATTCGTAGATGCAAGGCGGAGACTAATCATAGAAGGGCCATTCATCACAGTTGGAGGGAATCTAACTTTGTGGCAGATGCTCTAGCCCACTTGGGTAGACAGGAAGAGCCTCTTGTAATTTTTGGAAGTTTGAACTCCCTCCCCATTGAGTGATTTACTATAGTGCAGGGAGACTCCCTTGGACTCCACCACTTTCGACCTCCTTGAAGGGAGGCCCCTTGTTTTGTTGTTCTATTCTGAATAATAATAAAAAGTAACTTGCAGGCAGGCTAACTAGGAACAAGAAATATGGGTAGTAATCCTCATAGGACAACTAATGAAATTCAGTCCACTAGAGTGTCCATTCATCATGAATCCGGTTAACAAGACTCCACCTACACCCATATTCTCTATAGAAAATTCATGTAGTTATCCAAACAACTTGTTTTTTTAGTTTCTAGGTAATCCTAAAAACATATGCCATCGTCTCAAACCAATACTCTTCTACCTAGGGATATAGAAAGCCATAGAACCTCAGTTGCCTCTTTTACTAGAACTCAGGGAGTGTACTAAGCCTACATACATCCTCAACCTACACTGATTGTATAATTTAGTACTTAATAGGTGGGGGTGATTCTACCTATCCACCTAGATTATGGACCTATAATTGAGACCTCATCACTCACTAAATCTTTTTCACAATCTGGAACATGTATCATGGATGGATTGCATCGTAGAGTAATCCTAAAATTTAATCAAGACATAGAAAGGCCATATGATCATATATATAAAATTTGGAGTTGACTCAAGAAATATTTTCAAATATTTAATCCTATATAATTCATGTACCATTTCTCTGTAAAATAAAAGTCTCATTATGTGGAGTTGACAGGCAGGTAGTCATAGACCAAGTGAATGGATATATTGGTTGTTTCACCAACGATGGATTCCCTAGCTTGAAAGTATCACTCGAAACACATTGATATTTTTTCCATATATACCAACAAAATCTTCATCATTTGACTACTCCGAACACTATCTCAAGGATTGAACCAACTTTGATACCAATTTTTCACATCCTGACCCCATGGGGCCTGAGCTAAAACTACCCTAAACCTGCCTCCATATTCCAAGGGTCGGTGATAAGAGTTTAAAGGCATATCTAACATGGGGAGGCCTTTACCTAATATACTTGTACACACACACCCAACCATATCATTACATAAGTGTAGCATAATAATAATAAAAATATGCATCATCTAGAATATAAACAAAGAATGAAAACCCTCTAGGTCGTACAAGAGTACGATAGTGAAAACTAAATGTAAAGGGGAAAATTTTACAAACCTGATAAAACTATAAAGTAAAAGTGCTAAGAGAGACCAGATCCTAATCTCTAGTCTTCGACCAATGTTTGAGGTCCAATGCGCTAGGTATCCTTATGCTCCTCAATAAACACTTCCAACCTATCTCTTATAAACATAATACATGACTCATGCTGGTAAATGCTATTTTGGTGTGAGTATATATATACCAAGTAGGATGCTCCAAATGTTTAATGGGAGCAGTAAGGCACATGGTAGGATTGTATAGTTAGTATATAGCTCAAACCCAAGAAAGAGAGAAAATAGAATCCAACAACATGGATACAGATATATATTCTCAAACTAAAGAAACACAAACAAGAGATTATTAGATCTCCATCTCATAAAATATGATAGGAAAGAGTATCATCTGTTCCAATTGGACCATAAATTATGCCATGGATATCGCACATCTAGCCAATAGAAAAAACCAATTCAAGCCTTAACTCATCACCATGATACATAGTCATGGGTCCACAATCTCTAGATAGATGACTCATGTCCTGATAAAAAATGGGGGGTAAAAATAGTAGATAGCTAGAGGACCCATGTCCTGACTCCGTAAAATGGTACCACTCATGTTAAAAAGAAGAGGATTCATACCCTATCCAGTATGAGTGTTTCACACTAGTAGACAATGGAGGACTCATGTCCAGTCCAGCTATAGGGTTCCAATCTAGTAGTCAGGGACCTATTCCCTAATATAATAGAAGGGTGCCACTTGAATAGTATATAGAGGACTCATTCCCTTTCTAGTAGGATGGTTCCACTCTCGTAGCCTAGGACACCTTCCCTGACATTGCGAGAGGTTGTAACTCGATGGATAAGTAGAGGACCCAAGTCCTATCTCTATAGGAGGATTCTACTATAATTATAGATAGATTACCAAATCCTTGTACTATTGGATGGATCCACTCTATAAGTAATAAGATGATCCATTCTCAGTCCTACTATAGGGTGTCACTCTAATCCCCATGTTATCCTTCCTGATAACTGTCATCATCGAGTGTGGCCTAACAAAGCATCCCAACGAGAACATCTTGTATTTTATCTCAAGAGATACAATGAATAACACCATCATGTACTATATGAAAAAAAAATACTCTAGATAGACTACTTGCGGAAAAAATACGATTCCAAATGAAGGATAAAAGAGAGGTTGAAATTTCCTCAAAAGTGAAGAAGGGGTGGACGACATGTAAGAGGACCCACATGGTGTATTGTCTGAATTAATAACCTATATGTGTCCCTTTTGATAAATGAATAACTTACCATATATAGATACATGGCATGTATAGGGTCTACACAATGTTCCTAAGCCACTCAGGGTCATGCCTATACTCTCTATCCATGTATGTGTATCTGATATGTGTCCATGTACTTCAGTACACAGCGTGTGTCTGGTTGTGCCTATTCATGTGTACTCCCAATATCAATGTTGGGTCAACATAACATGTTCACATGGTGTGTGGGAGTCCCACATGGTTTGTGATACTTAGAATTCAATGAAATCATAATTGATGCTACTAAGGACCTATATGTTCTGTTTTATTTAGACTACATGACCTTTTATTGTGATTTTCCAAAAACACATATCCAAACACCATGCTCCTAATGCCAATATTTTTTTCATCGAATAAAGCCTCTCATTCATCTAAAATCAAAGGGGAATATACATGTTCATCGTTTCATCCATCTTATGGTTGGGAAATAGTACCCTTTGATTCATGATAAAGCATCGCACAACCTTCACGTCTCCTGATATATTCTGTCTGGTCTCATATCTCAAATATAGGGTACTCATATATTGTACCCCACAAAACATCTCAATCTTCCCAAATAATAATTCTATTCATTTTACATGAATTCACTAGTAATTTGGGGGTCTGATCAAGATTGAGCATGCCTGACATTGTCAAAATATGATGTTGTTTCCCAATGGAGAAGATCATGAAGAACGTGTGGGGAGAAAGAACAAGAAACAAGGGTAAAATGATCATTATTCAATAATTCTTGGCCAATGATTCCATATTGGGGAAACCATGGTGAGAAAACCCATAAAACAAGGATTAATCAAATATAATAATTAATTATAATACATGGGCATATGAAAAGTTATGAAATTGATGTGTATCAATGAAATGAGTGATCATGCTCAATAAATTTAATTATTATTGTCAAAAAAAGTGATGATTCCTACATGATTTTGGATCATTCTTTTTGGAGGAACGTTCTCGCCAATGAACGAAGGAAGTTGTTGTGTTGACTACATCTCGATCAACCTCGATCTAGAGTAACATTTTCATCAGATTTTGATTCACCGATGGAGGAGATTTTGAACATTTATTGGTGATCCTAGGGTTATATGCCTAGCCCTGGGAAAATATCCCTAATAGTTTATTTATATATAATCCAAAATTAATTAAATAAAAAATTAATTAAATTAATTATTTGATTAACCAACTAAACACACCGCCAACAGTCATGATATCTAAACACCCCAGGACAACCATTTTTAGATTGCGCTTAGGGTAAACATTGCATTCCAAACTCAACCATGATCTCATATTTTTATCTGAGATTCCGGTTAAGATTTATATCATTCTCTTTATGAAACTGTACATGTGTAATATAAATTATATTTAATTTTTTATAATCCTTACACATTAAGACTCGGAATGGAATTTCTTCTCAATTACTAGCTCTGAAAATATATGTATAAATACAATAAAAAAATTCAGGGAAAAAACTGGGTCTCTACACTCTTGTAGAATAGAGTAGTAAAATTATTGAAAATTAAACTATTTTGTGGCTATGGAATCTTTGGAAAATTATGTTACAGAATCCGGTGAAAATAGTGACATTCTAGTTCAATTTTCATTTTCTTACATTGAGAAGGACGAAGGTTTGTATATAGAAATTGTTTAAGTTGTATAACCATATTGAATTAAATAATAATAATATTCTAATTCTCTTAACAATCATACTAAAGAGATGGTTTGTAGATATACTCAAATGAAATATTAGAATTAAACCTTGATTAGTGAGATGGAAGACTCTAATAAATATTTATAATATTTTCAAATATAAACTAATCCACGAGTAGAAGTGGAATCATTTCTAGCTTAGATACATACCTTTCAAGAAAATTCTATTTCAATAATAGATTTTGATTCATTTCAAATAGAAATGTTCGATCAAATAAGCAATTTAAAAATAGAATATTTTTCAAAATCAGATTTTTTTGATTTGAAGAAAAATCATGGAATTCTATTTGAATTGATAAGTAGTAGATTAAGTCAGGAAATGGATTCTACATCTATTCATTATACCTATATGTATCTATTTAGAATGTTAGAATCTATTATTATGGTTCTCTATTCTATAAATTATTAGATACATCATCTATAGTGTGATAATGCTCCACTTCTTGTTTTGTTTGAAAATCAGAGGGATGTTTTTGAGAATTTAACTAATGATAAGACAAGTATAAAAGGTCTTCTTAATCAGTTAAGTGAGATTTCAAATAATTTTTTCATTAATTAAGAAAATGTTTATTAATTTTTTAAGGTCAGTTTAATTGAAAATTAAAAAATGTTTCAAGTCTCACAATAGTTGATAAAATAGTTGAATGAGATATTCAATAAGAGTTTTTAAGGAATGATACCCAAGTTGAAATATGTTCTCCAGGTTGTTTGAGGTTTATCTACACCTACAATCTCATATGAACCAGAACCTTCTCCTTCATCTCATCCTACCTCTTAGCACTATCATGTGTGTGCTACATTAATTGTGTTATATACCATTTTTGATAATTTTTTTATATCACAAAAGGGGAAGCAAATTTGGGTAAACTCATCATTCATTTTACTACAGCTTATTAAGAAAGGTGAATAAATAAAATATAATTTAATATTTTAAATATTTATTACTTAAAATAAAATTTCATTAATTTGGTTAACATAAGGGTTATTTATAAACTTTTATAATTTTCTTTTTTTTACACAGTTTATAAATATTTAAATAATAACTAAAATTTCGTTTTAAAGACACTATTTTATTTTTAGTTAAATTCCCCATACATTATATATGTGTTTGATATATAGATGTTTTGATTATAAATATGGAATAATGTTGTGAATGAATTTTATGAAAAATACTCTATGATCATGTTGATTTTTAGGCTCACAAATAACACTATTTGTTGTGTTTATGAAATTACATTAAGTGTTTTTTAGAATATATTTATTGATAAATTTTCCATATTTTATGTTAAAAATTTTATATAACATGTTCTAGATATGTTTTAATGTAATATGGAAACCATATTGATGCCCTATATTTGTAAGTGGAATGTATGGTTCTTAAAACCTACATTAAGAATAAACGTATGGGTTAGATACCCCATGCTATTGTAAAATTATGGATCAGAAACCTTACTTTTGATAAGAAACCCTCTATTTGAGAAATAAACATATGGTTTAATAACCCAACATTTTGAAGTCAATCATACTTTTATAGGTTCCCTATGTTTGACTTGGTTAATGATGGAGTCTAAAATCAAAAAAAAATTATGCATTTTAAGAAAAGGTCTAACTATAATTAAATATTATGTTAAAGTTACTTAATGGTTGATTAAAAGGCTCATGTTCAATGGATTTAATCATTCTTATTTCTATAGTATGTTATGACTTCATTTCAATGTTTAAAATTTAGATAATTATGATTTATTATGTGACATTCATGGATCTATTCATTAAAAATAAGATCAATATTCTCTTGTTAAATACTAATATTTATACTATTTTTAAAAAATGGTTCCTTTTTTAATACAACTCCAATGTTATTCTAAAGTACTACACTTTGGATACGAACATGTTTTGATCTTCTATTGTGAATATGTTGATCTATTGTTGTTGTTTCTATTGTTCTGTTGTTTTATTTCTTAAAGATCATTTGAAACTATGATCATTTCAAATATTTTATTTCATAAATATTCATATCTACAAAAAAGTAGATTTGTTTTCTATAATTTACAACTAAAACTATGGGTAAATTTTTTTTCGTAATAATATCAATTTATATTGGTTTTATAGAGAATTGTAAGATTGTGCTCAGTTTTTGGTGGAGTGTCAGCTTATCATATCAAGTTATGGATATATTTTGTTCCCTCTAAGAGAACAACGCTTTCCTCTAAAATCCTTCTTATAATTTTTTCATCTTCTTATACGCAGTTGTGATGTTCTTGTGATAAGAGAACCTATCTAGTGAAAATAATCAAGCTCGCTGAGAGAGTATTAGTGGAGTGGACTAGGGGATCTTCGTTCCCCGAATCACTATATAAATTTTCATATTATTCTTATCTTTTTTCCCTCTACATAACATTTTTTAAATAATAATATATTTTATATCATCATTCTAAATGAAGAGGGATACAATTTTGAATTAGTCAAGATTTGTAAAGGAACACAATTCACACACCCCCTCTTGTGTATATTTATATTTTTAAAACATAACATGTTAATTGTTTCATTAAATATATACCAGGAAAGTTTGAACCAGACGTAATCCTGGTCCCGCAAATTTATTAAAAGAAAAGTGCAAGTAATGTCAAAAGAAAATAAAAACGTTACATTACATCAAAACCATATGCATCCTTCTCCCCATCATCAGATAAATCATCACCAGGATCAGCTGACTCCTATTCAGAGGATTCGTATTTGCGCATCATCTCAAGATACATATTTTTCTTCCGAAGCATTTCCTCAGACAACTTTTCCTTGACCATCCATTTCCCACTGAATCCTTTGTCCCTCTTCGGGGACCCTCCCCTTCGTTTGCCACTGTACCCATTTGCAATATCATTTTCTTGTGACCCTACAATCTTGTGTGTAGACCTTGTCACCATTGGTTTAGGTAGATCTGTGTAGTCTCTCCTTGGCTTCCTCCTGCTTTGAGTTTTTTCTCCCACCTCCTTGTTAATATTCTCATGAGTTCCATTCTTGACAGCATCACTGTAAGATATTTGGTGATTGTGGAGCTCTTCTTCACAATCAGATCTATCCCCCCACTGCTTCTTATGGGACAAAGGAGGGTTGACATTTACATCCTTCCCACCTTCCATTTGAGATATCTTGATTGTGTCATCAGCGCAGAGACTTTTACCTTCACCACTCAATCTGTCCAGACCAGCATTGCCTTCCTTCTCTAAAGTTTCCTCTGCCACTTCAATACCTTTTACCTCATTTGATCCAACATCAGCCAGCACTGAAAATTTATTTGCAGAACAATTAAGCAGTTCCTGAGAATTTACCTGCACCAGGACATCATTTTTGCTCTTCTGTTCAGACACTAATTCCACAGGCTTAGAGCTGCCCAGCATCACAGCGTATCCCCTGCCAGTATTCATTTGAGTTGGAACCTCTTCAATCATCTGATCCAAAGAGATCATCTTAAAAATTGTTGAAATATAAACTTAAATTTTTTCACCACAATATCATTATCCATGATTAGTGGTAATTGATATTGATATCTTTTGACTTTGAGAACTGAACTATATTCTATGACATGTTGGTTTCACTTTGGTTGTCATAGCCAATCATAAATGGGAATAATACATCCACCCTCAAGTATTGAATTTGGTACTCTATCCATATAATCTATATCATGGAATTATATAACAAAATGTTTTTTTTATATTTCACTATGATTAATATGACATAATTTTTCAACTTAATATGTAAAGAAACACATCTTCCTTTGAAAAATAATGAACCTAAATAAGTAGAATTATAATATCAAACATTTCTACCCCAATCAAAATTGAAATAGATATAATGTTTAAATGATTTGTTTTCATCAAACCTCAACCTAAAACATTTAATATATTTTATATATAATAAGATCAATTTCACCACTATAAGATGAAAATACTTTTAATATCCTTGGAATTGATGACAACATGTAACCAAAAATACAATGATTGGTTTATACACTATTAAATAGAGTTCACTACCAATATTAATTATAAAACCCATTTTATTTACACACCTTCCCTCTTCATCAATGAAAAAACATGGTACTAGGTGCTATAGGAGTAAAAAATACCTTTAATTCCTCCAGGATAAATTTCTGCAATCACTTATAGGAAAACCATTTTAATATAGATACATAAGACCATATATGTTTTTAACTTGAAACCCCGAGAATAATATCATTTATGTATTCATAAATATATTTAATTTATTCTTAATTTGGGTAGAAAATTACTCACAAATTTCCTCTTTTTTTGGAAAAAAATCATAGACATAAACAATCAAATTGAGGGATTTTTTGTTATCTCACTTAGTATAGCTATTAGAATACACATTTGCTTTATTGAATTGTATATAACTCATTGAATATCATGCTCAAGGTGATTTTTTATCCCATGAAATTCGTTCATAAAATTAAAAACATGTGACTAATATTTTAAAGGATAAACCATTATGATTGTTCAATATTGATCTCTTTCTCAAGTTAACCATTCAAAAACACTGGCTCCACATATATTTATAGATATTTATAATTCCATAAAGCAAAAATACATATAATTTATAAAATTTTTTCAATTATTATGATAATAAACAAGTTCAAATATATATTATTACCTTAAATTTGGGTGTCTTGTTTTTAAACTTGATGATATTATTTCTTTTCTGCTTAAACTTTATCATTGAGTATGTTCTAAAAATCCAACTCTTTCATGATCAAATTATTATTTTTATGATATAAAACAAATTCCCAAGTGTTATACTTTTTATTTGGATTCTAATAATCTTATATCACTATTATCAAATCCTAATTTTACAAATATTCTTTAGTAATGTTGTGTTTAACTTACAAAACCAAGATGTTATAATTTGAATTCCTCAAAGTCCACAAATTTATAACACCATTTATTTTTACTCATATATTTTTATCCATCTATACATGCCTCCTAAGTATCACTAACAATGTTACTTATTTTTTCAAGGCTTCCTTATCACTGGATAATTCAAAAACATTAAGAGAGTTTTGGAAATTTAAAAGTATATAAATAATACTCCCATTTGGTCCAAAGATTTCACCAAGAGCATCAAAAATTTAAACATCAATAGGTAATGATTTTAGTGATGGTTTTTTATTTTCCAAAAAAAATTACCTCAAACATAACTATGAACTATCTCATATTCTTGTTGTAACACTAGTAAATCTTTTCAAAAGGTTCGTTTCTAAGAAATATTACTTCATCGGCTCTCCCATTAATGTTTCCCAAATGTTTCATTTTGATCATGATTTAATAAGTTATGATAAATAATTTTAGACATCCCGGTCATGGATTATTAAAAACCCATTACTAATAAGGTATAATTATCGAATTTGATTTTGTAAATCATTGTTTTAAGAGGTAGATAAATATTTTTATGGATTATCTAAAAGATAGTTTAAAATTTTATACTTTTACAAAATGGTTCTTTCCATGTACACTAAAATCTAGTTATTCATTACAGTTACAAAAAAACATTTTTTGTGTATTTGGTAGTTGATCATCATTCCTTGTTCCATACTTCTCAAGATATTCAACAAACACTATATTCTTGTTTTCAGATCCATTATCATACCAAAATATTTTGATATCATATCCCATTTTATTTTCATAAATCTAAAATTTTGTAAATTGATAATGATCTTGTAGTTTAGTAGTTATACAATATATATAGGCCATATGGGTAAAATAATTAATAAAATTCATGAAATACTTATCTTTTATGGTTGAATTTTTGTTTATTAGAAAAAATATAACCAAGTATATCAACTCAAGTGTTTTATTAGTCTTTTTATCCACTATCTTATGGAAATTTTTCACTATTCTTATCTAACATATATAAATGGTGTTGAATATTTTATTATTTTGATTTGGTACATTACACGCAAATTCATGTTTAACTCACATAACCATGTTCTTTATCCCAAAACAACCAAGTCTCTTATACCATAATATATCACCCCATCCTCATTAAAAAGGTATCTTAATAATTAGAAATATAAAATATATTACCACTAGTTTAATATCCATTAATAAATATTTTAAAATCCTTCATTCGTCATTATGATACATCCATCCTTGTGAATGATCACATCATTCCCATTTTCATAGATCTATGAAATGCTCAATATATTGTACTTCATACCCTAAAAAACAAAAAATTACTAGATTTTTTTTACCAATATTGGAGAATCCAACTCCATTCACATTATGTGATCAATCATTATCAAAATTAATAACACCTTTATTGGACCATTGGATATATTTCAATAGATTTTTGTTTTTTTAATTTGTGATGAGATACCAATATTGTTTATCCAATTCTTCTATCTATTTATATATATGAAGATAAAATAAAAAAAAAGTTATTTCTCCAAAATTTACCTCATAATAATATATTTTAAATTATCCTTTTACTTCATCCACTCTAGTGGCATTGTGAGACACTTATCTATGGTGTTTCTAGGTTGATCATGCAAAAGTTTTCTAAAGAAAATTAATAGATTTTTTAAATTATAAATTTTATTTTAGATTTTATCTAGATGAAATCTAGGAAATTAAAGTGAAAAACTCTTATTCATAGCCTAAATTTGATCAGGAATATGAAAAACTATACCATCACACATATCATATATGTCTATAAACAACCTAAAACCAATTACTTTCTTCAATAAAAAATCTACATGGATAAAAAATATTATTTTAAACCATTGCATTTAGTTTATATAGAATTCAAAATTGGATGCTTCTTTTCAAAATTATTCATTTTTTTCATCTTCCTCTTTTATTTACACTTTTTATTTATACTTACTCTCAATATTTTTATTCTCCCACACCACCCCATTTTTTGGAAATTTCAAGTTTTACACCGAATTTAGTAATATTTATCTTCACTTTATTAGGTGATATAATTACCTTCTTACCTATATTTTCATTATCTCAACCAATTTTATTTAATAATTTATCATTCAAAAAGATAGATTATGAAACCATGGGTTAATAACCATGTTTATTAGTAGCATTAGAACCATCTTCTGCTGCATTTAAACATTCACCAACTTCATTGATAGTATATTGAAACACAATATGGGTGTTTCTTAGAGGATTTTTAAAATAAAATAGTTTCACCCGAATTTCATTTACATATTAATTCTTAGAAATAATATTAGATATGTAAATATGAAGAATCCTATAACTGGATTCAAGGATATCTTTGAGATCTCTAATATTTTATGTGTGATCCACTAATATCATAGATTTTTTTTAAAATTTTGATTTTTTATATATTTTAAAAATGTATCGTTCCTGTATTAAAATGATTTATTTTTAATATCCAGATTATTGTTTTCTTTCAAGAACACTTAAATATTCCTCCTTTATTGAAACTACATTGATGTTTCCTCATCACTTCTTTCCTATTATATGCTACTATATTATTTTTTTTCTAGATGGTTTTTTCAGATGATTTTATTTTTCCATGTAATTCATTTCTTGTTCATCATCTGAGTCTATTTTCCTTCAATAAAAATAATCCTTATAATATATGGAATCATAATTTAATAGAATTTTTCCCTCTTTGTTGTGTTTCACTTTCCACAACCTTCAAATAATTTCCTCCATTTCACCCACCTACCACCTTATTTCTCTTTATTCATGATATTTGTGACAAATCTTTAGCCAGATGTTATTATTTATTTTCAATGGAACTAGTTTAGAAGTTTATATATTTTGATAATTAAAAACATTAATGAATGTTTTCTTTTTTATTTAACTTTTCCCATTACATGAATTTTGAAAATAAATATATAAAATCACAAAAATCAAATGGAAAATCTTTAGAATCATTTTTTTCCTCATTAAACTTCTTAGGGTCAATATGTGAAGAAACTTTTGTGGAATTAAAATATTTATATTTCTCATATTCTAATTTTCTCTATATTGGATTCCATCTCCTCATCTCATAAGCTATAAAAACATAATTGATTTTTTCAATGGACCACTCATTTATGTATTGATATGTAAGGGATGAAAACTTTATATCAAACTTATTAAATAGGAATCTCATCACTATATTTACCATAATATAATCTTTAATAATTTCATTATAGATTCAAATAAATCTCATAATAATTTCTTCCTAAGTGAATAAATAATCCAATGTTTCATATTATCCCACCTAAATATCCTCTAATTGATCCTGATAATTTTTTTAAGCATGGATCCTTTATTCTCTTATCTTTCTCACAGATATCATAATGTTTCTTCCCTATTTAATTAGTTGTTTTCAATCTCAAGTACCTATAAACTCCTTCTATGATAAGGATGAATGAAAAATGTGTTTTTCTCTACAATCATCTTTGATATTATTTTCTTCAATACAATTATAGGTTTTTAAAACATTGGAAAGATGTACGTCATTCTAGATGATACTAAGATCATAAAATCATGGAAATTAAAGATATGAACTCATCTTATCCCTATACAGAGAGAATCCCATACCACCAATCATTGGAATTTTTTATGTCTTTCATTGATTTAATATAACACGTTAATCAATGATATTAATTTTTAAAATAACTCAAATACATGGGAATAGTTACCTAAAACTCCATTAAGAGAGCTTTGACATGAAGTGAAAGGCCTATGAGATAGTATAACACTGATATGGTTAATTTTGTTTTACCAAAAACACCCACTATTAATTCACATTATTTTCTTAACTAATTAGTTTAATTAGATCTTAATGGAAATGATACAGTAATGTGGGTTTAATAAAGATGGAACACACAAAACACATTGGTAAATATAAGGTTCATTGACTCTAGTTATCAAGAGGCTGATCCTTAGGGATAAATAGTTAGGATCCTCCAATATAGATTTATATTTTATTATAAATAATAAAAAAGAAAGGAATTGGGAGATGGATTTCCACTCCAATGTAAAATAAAGAATTATGAATTCTAATAATTCAATTGATATTTTCTTCCCCTAATCTCCAGTGATTTTAGAATTTGAATCAAATGTTCACCATAATTATTCTCCACAATTTCCATCTAAAACACACTTAGAATTATCCAAGGAATTCATGTACAAATATCAAAGAGTTTAGTCAAATATTTACATACGCTAAAATAAAATCTCAGAATTTATTTGTAGATAGGGATTAAACATAGTTTGTTATCCCTTACAATACCTTTTTTATTCCTTGACTAGAACCTATAGATTTTGTTATATCTCATTCAGTCATTAATTCAATCCATTTTATATCTCTATATATAACATAAAATTGAAATCTTATTTAGAACACAAGCTTTTACCACAGTTTCCCTATAATTAAATGTTCATGGATGATCTTCAATGTGGTTATTTGTATCTATAAACAAAATGTCTAGAAAATATGTCCATTTTTCTTAAATCTATTTACAAAGTAATTTATTTATTCTAAAACATGATCATCATGTTTATTTTAAACACGGTTTCCCATGGTAACTTCTTATCACTCCTTTAAAGTCTCTCAAATGAAAACCATGTGGCATTTCATGGTGACTACAATAATTTCACTCTCTAGACAAGGCATAAGATGGATCCTATAATTCCAGTATTGGGTTTCCCAATTCCCACCACTAGAGATCCATGTGGAAATGCCTTTTTCCAAGGGAGCTTCACTCTTGAAAAAATCATGATTTTAATATCACAAACCTCTAATGTGGTATGATATTGATTAATTTTAACTTTAAATACCAAAATTTTTATTAATGAAATGTTTCCTGAATTAATGTGGAGGCTCAAGGGTGTCCCATGGGTTTTGGAGGTAAAATATGGGAAAAGTTGGTTATCCAGTGTATGTTCCACATTTGGAACATCGTTATTTGTAACTATGTTCTTTAATCATACTTACCTAGGGATGTGAAGCATGATTGATGAAATTTTTCATGGTAGTATATTGAACCATGAAGGCTTGGACAGAGAAATTCTGCATACATACTGCATTATTGGTTCATGCTTTGGAAACTCTGCGGCTAAAACATGCACCCCATTAAGAATGGAAAATTTACCATTTCCTCCCTCAGACATTATGTCTCCTCACTTGAATTTCTTGTTTTATCAACCTATAATAGACAAGGATGATGTAACCTTCCTAAAAAACATCCCAAGTATTGATATCACTTGTTTATAAGCCTTTTTAATCCTCTTTGGGTGTGGATTGTTTCTCCATGTGAGTCTAACACTACTATTTTCACCTTTTTCTAGATTAGGGCTTGTGAAATCATTATTATTCTTCCAAAGCTGTAAAACCCTATTTTCCAGAAGTTTTTAGGTTAGGGATTTAAATGTGTATTATTTAAAAATCAAGGGACATATTTTATAAATTAATCTTCATCAGAATTGTGGTATGTTGGTGAAAGTTGTTGTTGTGGGTGATCTCAAATGATATTCGGTTTCAGGTTATTTAGGTGCGGTGGAGTGTTTGACCGAGGATGTATCTCAAAGGGGGAAGTAATTTAAAACAACATATAAAAGATATTTTTAACGTAAAATAAAATAAAATCAACAACTTATAAGGATTGGGTGTTGTCCAATGTTTATAAAATAATAATAAGAAGCATGCTAGAAGAAGAATGTATTTTTTTTAAATTAAAGTTGATTAATAAAACACAACGAGGAGATGATTTTTTTAATATTTTAAAAGGAATAATATATATAACTATACCTATTCACTTACTCATTAATAATTATCATTTAAATTAATATCCACTTAATTATGATCCATTAATTTCTTAACCCTCAAACCCTATGAGATTTAACATTACCAAAAAGATGAAAATATTTTACCCCTAGGCTAGCTTCAAAACATTCAATCGCAACACCTTGATTTGATTGACGTCTAAGTCTAGATTATAGTCAGTGGTAAATAAGGGAATATATACATTCTAGTATGTGAGGATGAATTGTTTTTAGGGATTATATTTTAACTCTACAATTTTATCTCGTGTGGTTTGGTTTTATAGATTAAGTTTGTGCTCTCACAATTAACACAAATCTCGACCTCATTTGTTTTTATGTCAATTGTTCAATTGATTTCTTAGTTTCTTATAATTTTAAAAATAAATACATCGATAATATTTTTTTAATTTCAGTACCTAAATGATTAAAAATAAATAAATTAATAAGGTAAGTGGTTGATCGATTACTAATAAAACTACTCTTTGAGGGGTGACATAGTCATCGTAGAAACGAATTGCATCTACAAAGATTTAGAAAGGGTATAACCAAATATATTTTTATACTATTTTATTTAAAACCCAAATATTTATATTAATATAAGAATAAAATTTGAAATAATTGAATAAATGTAAGAAAACTAAGATTTTATTTAATATACAACAACATTACAACAAAAAAGAGGAAAAAAGCGCACTTTGGAGGAGAACCTATCTCGGTAGATTGAATCCTACTATTGAAAATTGAAATGGTATGTAACCACTTATTATCCTCTTCCAATATCCTAATGAACTTAGCACCCCATAAAAATGAAAAAAATAAATTTAAAGGGTGGAGGGGAGGCCATATTTTAAGTTATTTTAAGTGTGAATAGAGAAATTTGGCCAAATATTTTATTCCAAGTTCAACCCATGTTTGACCATCAAAACTCATGAACCAGCTATCCTAATAGAAGGATGATTTTTTAAAAAAAATATTTAGATCCTCTAAAAATTTGGGCCTAATCTAGGAACATTTTTAAAATTTATGGCCCAAATACAGAACTTAGGTTCAATATGGAAAGTCTAAACAAACTTTAATTTCGTGGTCCCTTTTTTCCAGCAAAATGCACAATTTAGCTCAGATGTCCTGAATAAAGGTTGAACCCAATTAAGTTAGTAACAAATTTTTAAAATATCATGTTCATATAATTCAAATAAAATTATTTATTTTATAAATACTATAGTGAATTTTTTAAGGGTAAAACTGGAATTTTCATAAAATTTTCAAAGGAATGATCTAATCCTAAATATTTTGAAAACATATTTAACATAATGTGAGGAAATTTTTTCACTTATAATCAATAAAATATTCAACAAAATTGTGTTTTATCAACTCCCCCACACTTAACCTTTTTCACTCCTGGGAAAAATCTTATATCATATACTCAAAAAAATTGTACAAGATATGCATGTTGTAGAGTCCTGTGTTTTTTAGCCAGGTTAAAATGATATTTTTTTTTTGAAATTTTTCATTTAATTCTTGGGTTAGTTTTAAAACCATGCTTCAAGATGAAATTTTTCGAGTTGGGTTTGTTTTAAGTGTTGATATCGGGCTTGATTAAAGGCTCTTGGAGTTTCATGTGGGGCTTGATGGGTTTCAGGAGCACCAGACCCGAATACTCAGTTTTAAAAAGGCAAGGCAGAGGAGTTTTCATGGGTAGTACATGGTTATCCAAACTATGTAGGTCAGCTATATAGGATACTCTAGGTATCTTGTAGTAGGTTCATGGTCTATATATGGTCTATCAGACCTTGCAAGTTATGTATTGTAGCTTTCCTAGTTTTGAGTTTATGGTGAAATTATTTTAATAAAATTCATGGTTAAGAAGGAATTAAATTAAATGAGATTTTAGATGTTTCATTTAATTAAATTAACATTGATTTAATTTAATTAAATTCTAATGAATTATAGAATTTATATAATTAAATTCAGTTGAAAATAATTTAATTAAATAAAGTGAAAGGCGGGTTTTATTTAATAAAATTAAAGCTCTAAGAATTTAATTGAATAAGGTAAAGGTAGAGAATGGAGAATTCATTTAATAAAATTATATTAGTGACAATGTAATTAAAAGTCATTGAATGGGAGATTTGATTTAATGAAATTATTTTGCGATTTTTTAATTAAATGGTGATGAGTTGGATATTTTATTTGATTAAATTCATTTGAAAGGAATTTAATTAGATTGTCTTAAATGGGGAGTTTGGGTTTATCAAAGCGGTTTAATAAATGATATATTTAAATGTGTACTTGGGTTTTATTAAATAGGTGTAATAAATGAGGTTTTTAAATGATGAGTTGGGGTTTTATTTAATTAAATTCAAGGTATAAAAGAATTTAATTAATTAATGAGAAAATGAGGTTTTATTTAATTAAATTCAAGGGTAAGAAAAATGTTATTAGTCAATCTGAAATGGGTGTTATTGTTTAATTACATTGACATTGATAGAATTTAATTAAATAATATTAATGAGTTGGAGTTTTTAATTTAATTAAATTGTAATCAGAAAACTTAATTAAATAATATGAATTAGAGAAAATATTTAATTATATTCAGTTGGAACAAATTTAATTAAATGATGATTAATGAGGTTACTCAGTTTTTTAATTAAATTATGTTGAGTGAATTTAATTAAATAATAACGAGTCGGAAATTTTATTTAATTAAATTCAGTTGGAAAGGAATTTAATTTAATGATGTGTTAAATGTGGATTTTGGGTTTTATCTAATTAAATTAAAGGTTAAGATGAATTTAATTATTTTATGAAAAATGGGGGTTTTATTTAATTAAATTATATTGATATAATTTTTTTAGGAAATGGCTTGTTGGGTAATTTATTTAATTAAATTTATTGAAGAATAATTAAATTAAATTATGTGTAAAATATGGAGTTGTGGTTTTAGCTTATTAAATTCATGTTTAAGATGAATTTAATTATTTGAAGAAAAATGGGGGTTTTATTTAATTAAATTGTGTTGAAATAATTTAACTAAATATTGATGTTTTGGGGATTTTATATAATTAAATTTTTGGAGAAGAATTTAATTAAATGACGTGTTAAATATAGATTTGGGGTTTTATCCTATTAAATTGAAGGTTAAGATGAATTTAATTATTTGATGAAAAATATGGGTATTATTTAATTAAATTGTATGATATAATTTAATTAAATGATGATGAGTTGGATAATTAATTTAATTAAATTTGGTTGAACGAAATTTAATAAAATTAGGGGTAAATAACGTGTAAATAGGGAATTTGGGGTTTATCAAATAAACACTTTAATTAAATGATAATAATAATATGGGTGTTACTATTATTATTATTATATTAAATATTAAAATTATTATAAGGTAAATAAAGAGGGAGAGGTGCACAGCCTGGGTGGTAGGCAACCCCCCCCCCCCCTCTTGGCTCTCCTATGGGTGGAGCACCACCAATCCTCCCGGCACCCTCTTCACACGCTGAATAGTGGTTGTCTCTTCACAGAAGTTGTCTATCTTGGTGAGGTGAGTCCTTCTCAATGAATTTCTTTATTGGCATTGGTTGTTTTAACTCTCTGTCTCCCGTGACACACCCATGGTGCAACACCCATGGGTGGTGAACCACCCCTCCAGAAAGATTATTTGTGATAAATTTTGTGCTCAGTCTCCTCTCCAATGTTTGTCTCAATAATATAACGGATTTAGAGGTTATGGACCAAATACCGAACTAACGTCCAATCAACCGAGTTTATCCCAACTTTGGGTTCATTCTCCATTTTCTCCAACCAAATGAAAAATTTGTCTTTGATGTCTGGGATAAAAGTTGTATCAAATTAGGTTAGGAACACATTTATAAAATCTTATGTTTAAATAGTTCAAATAAATTTATTTATATTTGAAATACTACAGGGAATTTTTAAAGGGTAAAACGTGAATTTTAATCAAATTTTCAAATGAGTGATCTAATCCAAAATATTTTATAAATAAACATATTTAACACAATGTGAGTAAATTTTTCATTTATTATCTACAAAATATTCAATAAAATTTTGTTTTATCAGTGGGAAACATGTTATATACCATAATATTTTGGTCAAATTTATGTGTATGTGGTTGTGTACTTGTGTTGTTGTGCTTTCTGTTTGCATTTTTTTTTATAAATGATGATTTAATTGGTTAGTTTATGAATTTAACCCCTTAGGATCATCATGGGATGCATTTAAGATGATTTTACTTGTTTATAGGTCAAACTTAGGGTGTGCCTCTTTCTTGAACTTGGAATTGAGTTGTTATGTATAGAATTAAATTTTTCTGAGATATATCCCTTGATATATATGTTCATATGTTATCATGAGTTTTGAAATGAAACTATTTTTAATGGTGTTTAGTCATTGACATTGAATAAGGGGTTGTTTTGGTATAATGGTAAATGTGTTAGATGAATTATGAGTTGTAAATGGTAAATTCGTTGATGGACTAAGGTATGTAAATGATAAATGTGTTAAATGGATTAAGTCATGTGAATGGGGAATGATTATGATAAAGAGATATTTCAAAAAAATGGTATATATTTTTAGGAGTTATCAAAGGTGAATTATGTTTGTTTTAAATAGGTTAAGTATTTTAAATGATAAATGTGTTAATGGGTCAAGGCATGAAGATGGTATATTTTTTGAATGAATATGGATGGTAATGGTGAATATGTTCAATAAGTTATGGTTTGATAATGGTATATGTGTTAAGTTGTTAAATAAACAAGTGCACATGGATTGGTGTTATCTTGGTTATTGGACTTGAGGCCTTATTACCATGGGTCAGGTTACACTAAGGCTATAAAACCCACCCCTATATTACATGGTTTTGGGAGTCAGACTAAGGCTCCATTCCACAAATGAAATCATGGGATATAAATACTTTGACTGAGGCTTTAAGGTATGTTTCATGATCACCTGGACTTAGGATCTAAGGTAAGTATTATTTTTTGTTTGTGTAATGTTTCCCTAGTGATTTAGGGAACTTTATTCTTCCCCATTATGTATAGTTTATATGACTAGCATAATCCGAAGTGAATTTTGAAGAAAATGGATAACCCATGGAATAATTTGTAGACACTATTGGGGCTGGCCTATTGAGTTGTACTCACACCTTGCTCAGTTAGCCATTGGGTACTTGATGAGACTTCATGGTTGTAGGTCAGGATAATGGAAAGGTACCTATGCTCGATGGTTGATTTGGGATTGGGATTTAAATGGATGATGGATCTATACTTTGAGACAAGATCCATTTTGAGGATTCTTTAGCATGTATTTATTTTTGGAATTATCTACACTAGGAAATAGATGACATCATATAATATATTTACTATTTGGTTGTGGGCTTGTCCCTAGTTTTGGGAAACAGATCCACGATTCATTTTTCTTTTTCTACTAGTTTCATTTATTTCATATTTCATCTAATATGTATTACTCTAATAAAGAAGGTATAGCCTCCACAAATATTCTATTAGACCCCAGTTTCTATTCAGTATCTTCTAGCATATGGATTGGAATGCATGAGGTCATGTGGTGACCCAGCTCGAGGCACCACATGTAATGGCTACCTATCCGGGGAAATTAAATAGTGTTATTAGAGAAGTTTTTATTTTCTCTTGACTTACTATTTGATAATTCTAGATAGTAGGCTAGGATGAGTAGGGGTTTTTTAATGAGCTTATATAGTATATTAATTAACCCATGTATTAGGAAAAAACCAAGTACCCAATGTGGGGTAATTTTTCTTAGTGTTTTTTTGTTATGGTTGGATAATATTTCACCTTGTGTGATGAACTTGTTGTGTGATGTGACTATTTTTTTATTATTTTTATCATAGCTAAAATAGTATGAGATTGTGAATGAATGCATTATTTTTGGAACCTTGGAATAAAAGTAACATGTATCATCATAGGAACACATGGTAAGGACATATTGTATGTGAGGAATAGAATGCATTTCTTTTTACTTGAAATTTGAATGAAATTATGTCTGATTAAGATGGTAAAAATAGGTAAATATAAATAATTTAAAATAATTGTTAATGAATATTTCCAACTAAAGAACCATAAAAGTGTTAAAATTTGGTTGTAATGATTTATAATAATAGAAAGGTTTTTAAATGAGAAATATTTATTTTGTGATGGTAAAATGTGTCAAAAGGATTTTTATTGAATGGTGTGTGACTATGTAAGTTAGTTTTCCCCTTGTTCATCATGGCCTATGGAAGGGGTGGTTGAGGATAGTGATATAGATGTGAATGTGTCTGTTGGGACAGTGGATGTGAAATGGTTTGTTTTTGGATAGTAGATAGACTTATTTTTTATAAACTATGGAAGCCAATATGTTGTTTTAGAGGTTTTTTTTGGAATTATAGAGAGATTCCATCATGACAATGTGTGCCTGTTGGGTGATAAGATCATATCTCTGAGAATGTCCCATGTGTATCAGAGCAAGAAACTCCATTGATACAAGTTAATAGAGTGTAGGAGTAGTTCCATGAGAAATTTTCTTGTTTTAAATATATATTGGAGTCATTTCTAGGTAATGTTTCACCAATTATGATTGACTTTTCTATAGAGTTTATATTACAAAAACCTCCAATTTATTCAAGAGATTGTTTAACCAAAGTATTCTACTTATGCATTGAGTCTATATAGAAGATTTTGTATCACTTAGAGACTCCTCTTGATAATAGAGTCAATTTTGTAGATTATATGTTCTAGGTACCAGAAAAGAACTGGTGGGATATTTAACCTATACTAATAATGAAAAGGTAATAATGTGAAAATATTTCAGGGGAAATTTTCTATAACATTTATATATGAATACCTTGAGGTTGGAGAAGGTTTTATATTTTATGAGGCTTACCTAGGGGTCTATGATATTGATGGATTATGTTGGTTGGTTCACCTACTTGTAATGTTTTGTTCCAGCATTGGAAGGGAATGAGGAAGTTACGATGAGATGGTTTTAGGATGGACTTAAACATGAGATCAAATCACATGTGAATATATTCTATTTAAAGAAGATTCTTTAAGTGGTGGATCAGGCTCATATTTTATGTGGAAACCTCATGGAGGCTTCTGGTAGAAGATATGCGGTTCCAGTTAGGTAATCTAGTGGTGAAACTTATGATAGTAGGATGCACCATTTCGAGGGTTATCGCCAGGTTAGTGGTGGATCAGGCTCATATTTTATGTGGAAACCTCATGGAGGCTTCTGGTAGAAGATATGCGGTTCCAGTTAGGTAATCTAGTGGTGAAACTTATGATAGTAGGATGCACCATTTCGAGGGTTATCGCCAGGTTAGTGGTGGAGAGAGTAGTCGGAGAAGAGAACCATCTTCTTAGGGTAGTAACTGTTTTTTCTAATTTCAATGTGGAGTGTTGGGAAACATGTGTTGTCAATGTACCTGACCACCATTTGATTGTTTAGTGCCTTGTATGATGGGTTATGTGTAAATTTTTTTAATGAACCCTCATCAAGTGGGTGATAATGGAGGATACCGACCGATGTAAAGTGTTGGGAAGGGTGGGATACCCCATACCAGGTAGGTATTTGGATTTCTATAGGTCGTACCAGTTGGGATGGAGGACACAGTACTCTAAGAGAATGGAATCCTTGTAAATAGGGTAGTAAAGAACCAAGGACATTGACTGGAGCCCAGGGTAGAGGGATAAGTTTGATCTATGTGGTTCATCCTTCAACTAGAGGTTGAGATGGTGGACCATTGATAGTTCAGGGTATGATTATTATAGATACCACAATTTATATTGATATATTTGATATAGGTACCACACATTATTTTATATTTTATCAGTTTTTGAATGTGTTGGGTATAGTGGGGGAACATATGTGTGTGGTGATGTTGGATGATAGATCATTAGGGATATGATTAGAAAACATCTGGTAATGTAAGGAGTGTACCCTCAAGGATAGTGGGTACCATTTCTTTTCGGTCGTTTTTGTGATAAATATTTAAGGCTTGTATATAAAATAATAGATAGATTGGATAGTGTTATACCGGTCCCATATTTTTTTTTACCATCTTAGGTTAATGTTTACATCCCCGGTGGGGGAACTTATGTGCACCATGGGTAATGGGATATTAGAGAAGGATATGCTAGGATAGTTTGTCAGCAGTTGTGTGAGATCACGTCCCAAGTAGAATTTATTACGTTTGATGATATGGGAGTAATTTTTTTTTGTTTTCTCCTATGGTGGAAGAGTTTTCGGATGTGTTTCCTAAGTAATTATCTAGGATTATTCCAAATATAAATGTTAAGTTCATGATTTAGTTTCTTTCTAAAGAAGAACATATTTCTATTCCACCATGTTGAATGGAACCAAAATAAATTTAATAACATAAAACTCTATTGGAGGAATTTAATAATAAAGGGTTTATTCTTCTAGGTACATCACCTTGTGAATCCCTAGTTTTTTCATTACTAAGGCTGATGGAATATTGTGGTTGTGTTTTCATTATCAAAAGTTGAATAAAATAATAGTTTAGCTTCAATACCCTCATCCGATAATACATGATATTTTTGACCAGCTGATAGGTTCTTATATTTTCTAAAAATGTTTTAGTTAATAATGTTTCCTTATGAATTTTACATTTATCTATGTTTTGAAAATCTCAAACACTTTATCTTAAGACAAATTATATTTTCACTAAGTATTATTTTCATAAGAAAAATTTCCCTTCTCAAAATAAATTTTTATCCTTACATATTTTTTCATTATTCATTTTATAGCCTCTCTAAATCCAACTCATATTATTTCAAAAGGAAAAAAATTTGGTTTCACATATAAAACCTCAAAATCCTATAAATCCTTGGATATAGATTATTTTGTTTTCAAGATCTGAATTATTTGAAATTTGGACTCTGAATTATTTAAAATTACGACTCTGAATTCCTCAGAATTCCGACTCTGAATTCCCTGAAATCTGGACTCCAAATTCTATGAAATTCAAACTCTAAATATCTGAAATTCGGACGTCGAATTCTCTGAAATTCAGAATCTGAATTCCTCATAATTCTGACTCAGGATTACTCAAAATTCAAACTCCAAATTCCTCATAATTCAGACTCCAAAAATTCCTCAGAATTTAGAATCTGAATTTCTAAGAATTCAGATTCTGAAATCATTGGAATTAAAACTCTAAAATATATAGAATTAAGATTATGAAATCTTTTTAAAACAGAATATGAATATCCATGTATTATAAAATTTAAATTTTTATTTGGTCATATTATGAATTCTATTTTTCTTTAGACTCTGAAAAATATATTTGGTTAAGTAACTTCATTTTATTTACAATTGTTATGAAACAACATCGTACAATCTGTTTCTAGATAACTGTTGTTTGAGTGACACACGTACCAATCCCTCCATGATTCAAGAAAAAATATGATCGTTGGATGAGGGATCCAACTGTGAGAGAATTTCCTATAAATAAGAGATCATTTGAACAAGATAATAACTTGTTGATCACTCAAGAGATTGCTTGTTGTGAAGTGATTTCTTGAGAGAGTAACTATCATTATTTTTTAATACCGAACAACTTGTTCAGTTTGCTTCATGCAACTTTGATTTTTGCTGAGTACAATAAAGGGCTTCTGGGAATAGGAAGACAGAGGTGACGGCTACCTTAAAGTTCTAGAAATTTTGCGGATAGGAAGACAGAGGTTCAAACAACCTTAAAGATTGAGGTCTTGTAGGGATAGCAAGATATATTCTGATATTCTTATCGAGGGCTTAACCCAATGAGTGTATGAAATAATTTATTTAAATTATAAATCTAGGGACCTTTATCCATGATTTTTGGATACCCTACTCTTTAGGTTAAAATATTTCATACTTGTAACTTGTTTTGTTTCAATTTTATTTTCATTGTATTTTGATAAATGAAGAATGTATAACCTTCTTATACTTTCTTATCACTTTTATATACTTTGATAAGTAAGATTATATTCTCCTTAAGGTAGAATCTTTTCCTTGTAAACATTACTTATGTTTGATTTCCGAAACCATATTTCTAGAACCTAGCAAGATTGATTAATAGAACTAAAATAGGTCTTGTTAATTTACCTTGTTTAACTTTGTTAAAAATTGATTTCATTAAGGTTAAAAACTTATGTTTTTAAACTTACAATTAATCACTTCTTGTAATTGAGCATCTACAACATTATTTTGATCCTACAATTGGTATTAGAGGATATTTTTGAAATACTTATATTCACATATATTTTTTCCTGCTCAAGTTTTCCTTATTCTAAATTTTCTTGATTAACTCTTCTTGCTTAAGTTTTTTTGAGAGGGTTTTTATCTTTGTTTACAAACCTTTTCTATTAACAAGTTTTTGTGGAAATATATTTTCTTATAAAATGGTAGAAATATATATCAGTTCAATTGAAAATATAAATCCTACCAGACCACTTATATTTGATGGTAATGACTATGAATACTAGATAGATCGAATGAAGACTTTTCTAATTAATACTGGAGTAGAAAATTATCTAATTATTACTAGAGATTACATAATTTGTGACAAGGAAGTAAAAACCTTCACCAACCAAGATAAGTCATAATATCAACTAAATTAAAAGGTACACAATAATTTCTTTTGTTCTATGACCAGGAATATATATAGTCAAATTTCTTCTTGTGAAGCTGGTAACTGCATCTAGAAGAAATTGGAAGTTACACATTTTGGTACATCCAAAGTTATAGAAACTAGAAGAGCTATGTTAAGAGCAGAATACCAAAGATTTTTATTTTCTTATGGAGAACCGGTATGAAAAGTGCAACAAATATTTATGAATATCGTCAACATTTTACAATCTATGGTAGAGAAAGGTCTTGATGATGAAGCTCTTGTAGTCAAGATTATTGATATTATGCCGAATGAGTGGGAATATAAGAGAACAACTATTGATGAGAATAGGAAAGTATCTCGAATCACTCTTGATGGTATTTTTGGAACTCTTATTCAACATGAGAAAAGAATGAAAAAATATAATGGTATGAATAAGAAGTATAATGGAAATTAAAGTATAGCCTTTACTATCACTAAATCCAAGACTCCAGAAGGGGTTACAATATCCAAGTCTAAAAAAAGTCATTGTTTTATCTAAATCTAGTGAAAGTGAACATTCTGAGAATGAGATATCTAATCTTTCTAAAAGGATAATAAAAAGATAGTTGGAAAGAGAAACATTCAGTATAGATCTAAGAAGAAATAATGAAAAGACAAGAAAGACTCAGAAGTCACTTGATATGAGTGCAAAAGAGCAGGGCATATAAGGCCATATTGTATTATACTTAAGAAAAAGTATAGAAAGGAAAAGCATTCTTATAGGAATAGAAATAAGTACTATAAGGCTAAAGCTAAAAAAAATTGAAATCTAATGACACCTGGATTGATAGTGGTGGTGACTGTACTGATGAATCCTAAGAGTATGAATCTTTTTAATAGAAGAATCATAGTTTACTATCCAAACTTCCCATTGAAAATCATTATCTAATGGCCAAGGTACACAATTCTGAATCTATTACTATTGTATATACTGATGATAAATATTATGAATCTTCCTATTATGAGTCCTCCTCATCAGAAGAAAATACGTTACCTTCTTGTGAAGAAGTTTTTATGTTTTCTAAACTTCGTGGGAATGAAAATTCTAAACTCAAGAAAAATATTGATAAGAAAAATTCTAGATTATCTATTTTAACCAAAGATATATCAAATCTTTCTAAAGATCTTGATATGAAAATGATTTATTTTACAAGTATTTCCAAAAATATTGAGGAAGTTAATTTTGAGAAGGATAACCTTTTGAGGATCTTGAAAATTTAATTTCTAAGAAAAATATTGTATAAGAAAACTCTAGTACTAAAACTGATGTCTTTGAATATAAAAATATTTTTATTAAAATAAATTTGGAAATATTTTCCATAAGGAAATTTCTGTAAAATTTTACCCTAGGAAAGGGAAATTTATACAAGATGTATTCCCAAATTTGACCTTTAAGAAATAGTTATGTATTTGGTTATACTCATTCTAAACCAGTTTTTCATAATAACTATTTTGTTCCTCAAAGTTCTTTATTTTTCACCAAATTTCAGTTTGGTGGACATTGGGCGAAAAATTTATCTTTAAAAAAACTCAATCTTTAGGTTTTTTTAAAGCTTGTTTTTCTAAGAAAATGTGGATACCTAAAATCTTACTTTTATAAATTTCCAGAACCGAAAAATTTTCGAATATAAAAGTCTAACTCTTTTATTTTCATGAAAATAAAGATAGTATCAACATCAATACATTGTACATGGATAGTAAATGTTTCCAGTATATGACTGGTAAAAAAATTTCATTGATAATATAATCAAGATGAAAGGAGGAAAAGAACTTTTGTAGATAATGATCCGGGAGAAATTATTGGTATAGGTAATATTTTTCTACTTGGAAAAACATTAATTTCAAAAAAAAATTAAGAGTATTAATCACAAACTTATTAGAATAAGTCAATTATGTGATGAAGTTTACCTTGTGAATTTTAGGAATGATAAATGCTTAGTACACAATTCTAAAGAAGAGTTTATTCTTTCTTCCTGCAGACAAGAGAAGATATACACACAAAACCTAGAAAACCTTAGGATCAAATATCTACCTTGCCTTAGTGTAATAGAAGATCAATCTTGGTTATGGAATAGAAGGTTAGGACATTGTAACCTTAGGAACCTATGTAAACACTCAAAGAAAAGACTACTTGAGGATCTACTAGACCATAGATTTGATTCATCAAAAGATTGTGATCTTTGTCAATTTGGTAGGAAACATAAGTCAATTTTTAAATCAATCGGTGAAGTCTTAACTTCTGATGCATTACTGTTAGTGTATATGAATATTTTTGCTTCAACACAAACTAGAAGTATTGGAGGAAAATATTATGTATTTATCTTAGTTGATTATTACACTAGATTCACATTGGTCTATTTTCTAACAAATAATTTTGAAGATTTTTCTTATTTCAAATTTTTAGAGCCCAAGTTAGAAATGGGAAAAACCTTCCATTGATAACTATTTATAGTGATCATGGAGTAGAATTTCACAATTCAAATTTTGAAACTTTCTGTAGTAAAAATGAATTACTAATAACTTCTCAGCTCCAAGAACTCCTCAACAGAATAGTTTTGTTGAAAGAAGAAATCAATTTTTTCATGAGATAACTAGAATCATGTTGAGTGAATATTATATAGATAAACACTATTGGGATGAATCTGTAAGTACTATTTGTTATACTATATGTCGAGTTTTGATTAGACCTTTTCTTAAATAAACACCTTACGAATTGTGGAATGGTAGAAAACCCAGACCTTCATACTTCAAGGTATTTGGTTGCAAATTATTTATTATGAATACTAAAGATAATTTATATAAATTCACAAAAAAATATGATGAAGGAATTTTCCTAGTCCACTCCAAAACTTCTAAGGTTTATAGAGTTTTTAATAAAAATACTTGTATTGTTAAATAAACAGTGCTTATTAAATTTGATGAAACTGATCCTTTTATTTTTAAACAACCCCAACCTACATCCTTGAATGTGTTTTCAAAAAAAATTATCAAACATTGATAGAATACCCTTTATATAAGTAAAATGTTTAAGAAAATATTAAGGAAGTATTTACCGCAGAAGATTTCCTACCATATATTGATGAACGGGTTTTACAAAACCCAAATCAGTTGTTTCTAAAAAATCATCCCAGTGATAGTGTCATTGGTGATGTAAATCAACTTGTAAGGAATAGAATATACTTAATAAATGAAGTAGAACATATTTCATTCCTTTCCCAATTAGAACCAAAAAGTACTGATGATGCATTACATGATGATGATTGGATAAAATCAATAAAAGATGAGCTAAATGAATTCGAAAGGAACAAAGTCAGGACCTTAGTTGAAATATATAAGTAAACTTATATTATTGGAGTAAAATAGGTCTTTAGAAATAAATGTGATGAAAATGTAATCATTGTAAGAAATAAATCTAGATTAGTTGTTAAAGGCTATAATAAACAAGAAGGAATATACTACAAAGAAACATATACCCCAATACCTAGACTTCAATCTATTTTTATTTTACTTGCCTTTACAGAATTATTTAATTTCAAACTTCTTCAAATGGATGTGAAATGTTATTTCCTTAATGAATATGTTCAAGAGTATGTTTTTATTGAAAAACCTCCTGGTTTTGAATACACAAAACATCCTGAATATGTTTTCAAACTAACCAAAGTTTTATATAAACATAAACAAGCCCCTAGGGCCTAGTTTGATAGACTTACTGGATTTTTTCTTCAAAACAATTATGTTATGGGAACTTCTAATCCAAACCTTTTTATAAAGAATGATAAGAAAAATGTTTTCATTGTTCAAATTTATGTTCATGACATTATATTTTTTTCAGGTCAGAAATATTTAACTGATTCATTTGAAAATCTAGTGAAATATGAGTTTGAAATGAGTATGATGAATGAGTTAACATTTTTTCTAGGTTTTCAAATCTCTCAAAAACTAGAAGGAACATATATATATCAACCTAAGTATATTAAATATCTTTGTAAAAATTATGGATATGACCACAGTAAAAGTATAAGTACTCCAATCGGAACCTAAAATTCTCTTGATCTTTATGAAGCTGGGAAACCAGTCGATAAAAAATCATTTAGAGGAATGATTGGAACTTTACTATACTTGACATCTTGTTTTCCAAAAATAATTTTTTTAGTATTCTTATGTGCAATATATTAATCCAATCCTAAGGAATCTCATTTAAAAGTAGTAAAAATAATTTTTCGCTACTTAAAGGGAACCATGGATTTAGGATTCTTTTATACTTCTTGAAATGATTTTAGTTTAAAAAGTTTTTTAGATGATGAATTTAGTGGATGTAGAATGGATGAGAAAAGTAAATTTAGAACTTTTTATTTTATAAAGGATTCATTAGTTTCTTGTTCATGAAAAAAGCAACACTCAGTATCACTTCCCACCGCTGAATCTGAATATATAGTAGCTAGAAGATGTTGTACTCAGGCATTGTGGATGCAACACACAGTCACGGACTATGGCATGAGTTTTACCAAAACATAGATATTGTGTGATAACACCAATTCCATTTCACTAAGAAAAAACCCTACACATCACTCTTGTAAAAAACACCTAGATATTAGGCACCACATTATTAGGGATCACACATATAAAATAGATATTATTCTTCAATTTATCGAAATGAAAGAACAACTAGCCAATGTTTTCACAAAATCTTTACTATCCTATAGATTTGAATACATTAAACAAAAGTTAGGAATGATAACCATAATGTAATATTCCATATTAACTTTATTTTGAAACCTATCTCCTTACATTAAGAAACTCCTTTTCAAAAGGGGAGTACATTTTCTTGGTAGTTAAAATTTTTTCATTGTTAAATTTTTTTCGTAGTTAAAAATTTTTCGTAGTTAAATTTTTTCGTAGTTAAAATTTTTTATACTTAAAATTTTTCATAGAGAAAATTTTTACATAATTAAATTTTTTCTAAATCAATATTTCTATAGTCTAAAATTTCTCAATTTCAAAAAAATCATTTATTAAATAAAAGTTTCCATAATATAAAGGTCTTTAAGAAGAATTTTCCTCATTATGGAAAATTTTCCTAGAAATCAAAAAGGTATATTTCCTTACTTAAATTTTCATAATAAATTTTTACTTGTTGGTATTTTCCTCTTATTTTAAAAAGTTTTTTTGGATTCATTTTCCTTAAATCTGAATTTTTATCTTAAAAACCACAATAGTTTGGATTATTCCAAAATTCTTCCGCAGATTTCATCTCAACTGTCAGATCATATTGAGATAATTTCAACTATTGGATCAATCAGGGAATATGAACTGTTGCCTCAACATCTATATAAAGACCCCTAATGGTTGTCCCACATCAATTTTTAAGCCCTAGCATGCCAAATATCAACCTCTCTACGTAATTTCCATTCCGTATTTCTATTCTACTAAACTCCAAATGTCTTTGGCAGCATCCCCTCAGAAGAAAATGTTGTCAACCAAATGAAATTTTTGAATAGAAAATCTAAAATGAAATGTCAGTTGATCATAAGTTTGTTGCAAAGTATGATTCTCTAATTTCAAAGTATATCATGTTGAATATATGGGAAAACCTCTACGTAGAAAACCCGAAAGGATAGAATCCTGTTTATCCAGAGTTTATTATTGAGTTCTATGAATCCATAAGTATTTTTAATGAAGGTTAGAGAGATAAGTTCTCATTAAAAAGTTATGGAAAACATATTCTCTTTCCTACAGCAAGGCAGCTAGTGTCATTTGAATACCATATGAATGAGAATCCATTTTATGCACCCACAAACTACCTAATTAGGTAGGAAGTTTTGATAAAGAAAAAGATATAGAGTGCATCAGACTCAAAGGATTAAAAACTCTATAGATCAACCATCTCTCTACTAATTTCAGAATGTTAGGATTATGGGTTTAGGGATTTCTCATTCTATGGTAAGAAGATAAGGACTCCTTAAAGAAAATTAAAATCTATGTTTTGGATTTTTTGGTCAACCTGAGAAAGATAAGCATAGTTGGGTATATCCTGCTGATGATTACATATATCAAGAATGGCCCCCTAAAATTGCAGATCAATATGTATCCAACAATCATATCCAAGATCCTGGTCTTATTCCTATAATCATTCAAAATCCATTTTAGTTTAAATCCTAGATCTTTCAAAGTCATGTTTATCAATGATGATACTTTGAGGAGGATGAAGGTAGGTTTCAATATAAATCTGGAGATTTTATGAATTTTCTAAAAGTGAGATCAAAGCCCTATCCAAAAATCTAGAAGTAGTTGAGACTTCCAATAAGGGTGGCAAGAAGAGAAATCTAAAGGAACTAAAAGCTAAGAAAAAAGATCCTACAATTCCGGAAACCCAATCAGAACCTCCAAAATCTAAGAAGAAAAATACCTATCTGGATGAAGTTATTTCCAAGTGGAGAGAAGATAAGAATAACAAGAAGAAAGGAGAGCCTAGTTTCTTCTTGGACCTACTGAGGTAGAAGCATTAAAGATTAAGGATGCTGAGTAATTTGAGAAGCAAGAAAAAGAGAATAAGCAAAAGAAGAAAATGTCTAAAGTTGAAATTGTTTAATCTCTTTTCAAGTCTACTAAGAAATCTTCTGATCAAGTCCATGTACCAGAATACATTCTACAAGAATCACATCCAGAGACTCCGGGAAAGAAAATGGTCATTCTAAAACCAGAGGAATAATAATTGGAAGGAGAATAGGAGGAAGGAAGTGTTGATACAATTGATATGATAAGGAAAGTTGAAGAATATCAAGAGAATGTGAGTATTTCTGAGAAATTATCAATCCAAACTTTCTAGGATGAATATTCTAAACTTGCTACCCTAGGAAAAGGTGATGAAGTTCATGAAGAAGTAAACAACCCCTCAAAAGAAGTGAGTAAGAATAATGATTTTGTCCAACTGGAGGACCTGGTGGCAGTTGCTGAAAAGAAAAAGGTTAAGGAAGATAAGATAGTCCAACTATCCAATAGTGAACATGAATCACCAAAGGATGCGGAGATCATTTTAAGAGACGATAAAGGAAAACATTTGTTAGCTGATACACCTAATAATGCTGAGTTGGATAAGAAATATGTTAGTGGATCATCAAAAATAAATGTTGTTGAGGTAGAGAGAGAATCCTCACAAACAAGATAATCTGATTCATAATTTTCTTCTATGGGACATGATTTTGTAGTTCAATACTTTAAAAAATTGGTTAACATAATTCCCTTGTTTCTGACTATTGACTCGAGGTGTAAAATACTTTAGCATTCATTTAATCATAAATTGGATTTTTTTTCCATTCTTATGGACAAATTTCTCAGGCTTGAGGCCGATTTTAAATCTTTCTACATTGGGTATGATGCACACATGTGGTCATGCAAGGAAATTACTAAGTTATCTAGGAATACAATTGAAGAGATGACAATCTTGGAGGAATTTTAAGATAAGGTGAAGGATTATTTTGATACCAAAGATATCAAGATCAAATTACTTACGTCAAGTTTCGATGAGAATTTCAATCTTGAACAAATAGCTCAGATGCAGGATAAGGGGGGTATGAATGGGAAACATAATTTATTTGATTTTAATCTAAAGAATGAAAGAGATATCATAATTTAGTTGGAAGAAAATCTCAGTAATAAAGAATAACTTTTGAATACTCAAGAAGACATTCTTAAGGCTCAAGAAGATGATATCAAAGTTTTGAGAAGAAAAATGAATTTCAAGATGAACTCCTCAGACATTTTGAAGAGGATCATAAGGAGCTTAAAAAGCTGAAGACCATTATTAAGAAGCTTAATTTGAAGTAAAAAGAAGAATGATTTTTCCCTTAACTCTGATCTTTTGTTAAATTACCTTCGTTATACAAATGTTTCCAAGAATAATGAAAATATTGGTTTTTCTTCATGTGTTTTTTTTATACTACTAATATTTCAATTACCATTTTTTCCATTCTCTCAATTAATTTTTGAAAATTACAAAGGGGTAGAAAGGAATCATAAAGAAGAATACTAATTAGAGAATAGAATTTCCTATGTAAGGGGGGGTCTATCTAAGAGGGATTTTTATCAAAGAAGATTTCCTTATGCAAGAAAAAAAAAGAAAATTTTGTTTAAGGAAGTCAATAATATGATCCTTCTGGATTTTAAAACCTAATAGGGAGGTATTAATATTCACCATGATCCATAAGTAAAGGGAGACACGTTTTTCTAATTTCATAAATCAAAATTCAATGTCCTCATATTCTTTTTCGTAAGGGTGTTTGTGCTTTCCAAAAAGGGGGAAACTGTTGAGTCAATAAACATTCCAAATAAATTTTCCATTTCTCTATGTTTTGAAAATCATAAACACTTTATCTTATAACAAATTATATTTTCACTAAGGATTATTTTTATAAGAAAAATTTCCCTTCTCAAAGAATTTTTTATCCTTACCTATGTTTTAATTGTTCATTTTATAGTCTCTCTAAATCAAACTCATTTTATTTCTGGAAGAAAATTTTGGTTTCAAATCCAAAACCTCAGAATCCTATAAACACTTGTATATAGTGTATTCTATTTTTCGGATCTGAATTCTCTAAAATTCAGACTATGAATTCCCTATAATTCCAAATCTGAATTCATTATAATTCCAACTCCAAATTCTCTGAAATTCATAATATGAATTATTTGAAATTTAGACTCCGAAATCCTCATAATTTAGACTCTAGATTCTCTTAAATTATGACTATGAAATCTATGAAATTCAAACTCCGAATTCCTCTGAATCCAGACTCTGAATTCCTTAGAATTCAAGATCTTAATTCCTCAGAATTAAAACTCTGAATTCTCTGAAATTCAGACTCTGGATTCTCTGAAATTTAAACTCTGGATTCCTCAAAATTCAGACTTTGAATTCTTTATAATTTAGACTTTGAATTCATCATAATTTGGACTCTGAATTCTTAGAATTAGGATTCTAAATTCCTTAAAAATCGTACTACGAATTCCTCAGAATTATACCTCTAAATTCCTCAAAATTCAAATTCTGAAATCATTGGAATTCAGACACTGAAATATACAGAATTTAGATTCTGAATTCTTAGTAAAATAGAATCTGAATATCCATGTCTTATAAACATTAAATTTTTACTTAGTTGGATTTTGAATTCAATTTTTCATTAGACTCTAAAAAATATATTTGGTTAAGTAACTTCATTTTCTTTATAGTAGTTATGAAATGATGTCATACAATTTGTTTCTAACTAACCATTGTTTGAGTGACACATGTACAAGTCCCTTAGATATTCAAAGAAAAATATGATCAGTTGGAGGAGGGATCCGACCATTGGATAAGTTCCTATAAATAGATGCTCATTTGAACGAGCTCATAACATGTTGGTCACTCTAAATATTTCATTTTGTGAAGTGATTTCTAGAGAGAGACTCTCATGCTTTGTGTGTATTGAACATTTGGTTTATCTTGCTTAGTGGGACACTAATTGTTGCTGAGTAAAATCGAGGGCTTCCGAGGATAGGAAGCCAGAGGTGATGACTACCTTAAAGTTAGAGGACTTATGTGGATAAAAAGACAGAGGTACCAAATACATTAAACATCAAGGTCTTGTGATGATAGCAAGACATATTATGATATTCTTATCAAGGAATTACCCTGGTGTGGGTAATATAGACATTATTGAAATTATAAATCAAGGGACCATTATCCAAGGTGGTTGGATGCCCTACTCTTTGGGTTAAAATATTTCATACTTGTTACTTATTTTGTTTCAAGTTTATTTCTACTATATTTTGATAAAGGAAGAAATTATAACCTACTTATACTTTCTTATCACTTTTATATACTCAGATAAGTAATATTATATACTATTTAAGGGAAAATATTTTTTTTGTAAAATTTACTT
Organism: Viscum album; assembly: GCA_963277665.1. Taxonomy (NCBI): domain Eukaryota; kingdom Viridiplantae; phylum Streptophyta; class Magnoliopsida; order Santalales; family Viscaceae; genus Viscum; species Viscum album. Next base: position 1,203,809,358 of record OY728138.1, read on the forward strand.
AAGTTTAATTTCTGAAACCATATTTATGAAACCTAGAAAGTTTGTTTAATAGATCTAAAAGAGGTCTTTTGAATTTACCTTGTTTAACTTTGTTAAACATAGTTTTCCTTAAGGTTTAGGAAGAAAGTTTTTAAACATACAATTCACCCCCCTCTTGTAATTGATCATCTATAACATTATTTCAATCCTACACAAATTTTATTTGAGTTTAGGGTATCATCATGTGAGGTTGAAACCATCTGATATACCATGAATATATTTTATAAGCAGATATTGTCTATAAATTTATTTGTTCATGTTGTTCGGGTTGAAAAATGCACCAGTAGTGTTCATGGCCTTGACGAACTGAATCTTCCACCTGTACCTTGATTATTTTGTAGTTATCTTTGTGGATGACATTTTGGTGTACTACAAGACTCATGGTGATAATTCCAAACATCTTTACATTATCTTGAGTACACTAAGGGAGAATAGGATATACATCCAGAAATTTAAGTTTCATTTATAGATTAACATAGTACATTTCTTGGTTCATATCATCTCTATGGAAGTTTTTTCAGTGGACGTGGAGAAATTTAAAGTAGTTGTATCTTGGGAGTATCCCAAGATTGATTTTGATATCTAAATTTTTTAGGGTTTAATGAGTTATTATTGGAGGATAATCCATGGATTTTCCTTTTTGGAAGCACCTATTTTGAGCTTGACCAAAAAGGGTGTTATGTTGGACTAGTTTAGGTCATTTGAGGAAGCTTTACATGAGTTAAAAAGAGGTCATGTACCACACCAATTTTGATCCTACCTGAGATGAGAAAGAATAATACCTTGTTTTGTGATGAGTCTAATTTTTTTTCTTGGGAAAATTTTGATGTTAGATGATTGGGTTGTGGCATATGGGTCAGGGATGTTGAGTCCTAATAAATGAAATTACTCTAAGAAAGATCTTGAGTTGTCCACAGTGGCTTATGCTTTCATGTTTTAGTGGTATTACTTTTTAGGGGAAAGGATTACTTTGTATACCAATTATAAAATCCTTAAGTAAATCTTCTTCCAATGTGATTTTATTCTTCAGAAGCGTAGATGGGTTGAGTACATGCAGCCCTTTTATATTGAGTTGGTCTACACCCTGGGAAAGGGAAACATTTTTTCATATGCTTTGAGTTGAAATATGAAAACTTAGTGGGTTCAGGAATCTCACTCTAAGTGGAGGATTCTGGAATTGTTTTTTGAGATGCATCTAGAGGTTTAGGATAGACAATGGAAGATGACCATATCACCCTTCATAGTTTATTCCATGATTTTTATCAGGATCAATGAGATTTAGTATGAGGTTTTATAGTGTTTGTCATCTAGGGAAATTCATGAAGGTGTGAAGTCACCTTTTGATTGGAATGTTGACGATGATGGGATTATTTATGTTCATAGTTGTGTGTTTGTGCCTAATTATATGCAGGAAGATTTGATGCATGTGTTTCATGCTTCAATATGGCTGATTCATCCTGGTTTAACCAAAATGTAACATGATCTTCATAGATATTATTGGTGGCTAGATATGAAGAAATATGTTGCAAGTTTTTTTATGTGATTCTAAGCATGTTAGCAGGTGAAGGTTGAGCATTAGTGACCGAGTGGTTTTTTTCATCCATTAGCTATTTTGTAATGGAAATGGGATGATATCATGATGAAATATATGGTACATATTCTTAGTATACCTCGGAAGAATGATGTGATCTTGGTGGTTTTATATCTTTTGAGAAAGGTGGCACATTTCTTACCAATTTGAGAGACCATTATCATGAACCAGTTGAGTGATATATACATTTATGAGATAGCATGGTGGCATGGGGTGCCATGTACAATAGTTTCATATCATGATCTATGTTTTACATTGTTCTTCTGGTAGGGGTTATAGAATGTTCTTGGTACCAATATTGTTTTGAGTATGGATTTCCATCCATATAAAAATGAATAATTAGATCTTACTATTCAGGTTCTGGGGAAAATGTTGAGTGAATGTTTCTTAGACTGTATTGGATCCTAGGAGAGGCATTTGGAGCTTGTTGAGTTTGCCTATAAAAAAAGTTACCAAGTGACTACTCATATGGAACCATATCTAGATCTATATGGTATTTCATTTAGATCTCTATAATGTTGAATAGAGGTAAAGGAATTAGATTTTTTGGTACCAAGTCTCATGTAGGAGACATTGGAGAAGGTTTAGTTGATTCAAAAAAAGGTATGGTTATGGATGAGAGTATGAAAAAGTCATATTATGATTGACGTGGTTTCATTATTGATATTATGGTGTGTGACTGTTTGTTCCTTTGGGTATTACCAAGGTTGGTTCACCATTAGATTCAAAGTCAGGGTAAGTTAGGGCCCATGTATATGGGGCCAATTGAGATTTTATAGTGGATCACACCTTTGGTGTACTGATTGGCTCTTCCACAGTGGTACAGTTTCATGCATGATGTTTTTAAGGTGTTGCAACCTTAGAAGTATCACCCTGGTGTGTCTCATGTGATAGATTTTGATGATGTTTATCTTGAGGATAATGAGTCCTTTAAACAGAATCTAGTTCTTATTGTGTATCATATTCAGAAAGCATTGTAGGGAAAGACAATTTCATTGGATCAAGTGTTATGAAAACACGGTAACATTAAGGAAGATACCTAGGATATGGAGACAGATATATGGGGATGGTGGCATAATATCTTTACTGTGGAAGCCCAGTGATTCTTGGGAAGTGTGTCGTGACGATGAGTTATTATAAGGTTGATAGGTTGTAATATCATGTACTTCAGATGATTTATGTTGTCATTTATTTTTGGTTTTAAATACGTGAAATTTGGTGTATGAAATATTTTCTGAGTTTGTGCAAAGTAATGGGTGTGTCTTAGGGGTTTAGTGTATGAATGATGGAAAAAAGGGGCCTTCTAATGCATTTTTCATGGTTAGTACACAATTAGTAGTAATTGTGTGCCTCAACCATATTTTCTAGGGGAGGTGGTGCATAATTGATGAAACCACAATATGGGTAGGTGGAACCGCAAATGCATGGATAAAGATACCTAGAATGGTTAACACATGGTTTTTTGAATTGTGTGGGCTCCCCAAGAAGCCATGTGACTTGGCCCCAATCTTGGATGGAGGGTGATGCATGATTGGTGCACGGTTTGTCCAACCATGTGGTCAAACCATACACCCCATTAATGATGGAAAATTTACAATTTTTCCAACATGGTGTTTAAGTCCTCTCAATATAATTTCTTCCCCAATATTCATAAAACATCCATCGGTGAAAAACCCTCCCTCCCAAACTTCATAAGGATTGATCTCCCTCATTTATATGTTTTTTTAAGTATTTTTGGGTGTGGATTGAAGCTTCAGGTGAGTATAACACTCCTTTTTTATCCTTTTTCTGGATTAGGGCTTCTAGAATATTTCTTCTTCTTATTCTTCTTCAAAATATCAAAAATTATTTTTCATCCAAATGTTTTAGGTTGGGGATTTAATGTTGTTTTTTTTCTAAATCAAAGTCCAATTTTAAGTGAGTGATCGTCTTCAAAATTTAGGTAGGTGTTATTTAAGTAATATCCCATATTCTTATGGTTATTTTTATGTGTGAGTTGTTATGATCTTATTCCATTGTGTTTTATATTTTGTTTTAAATTGTATAAATGATGAATTAATTGGTTATTTAATGAATTGAACACCACATCATCCCCTTGTAATGCATTGAGGATGATTTGACCAGGTTAAGGGCCACCCATGGAACATGCTACTTTATTGAACATGGAATTGAGTTGTTAAGTGTATAATTGAACTATTGTGAGATATAGAACATGATAAATATGTTGATATGTTAGCTTGAGTTATGAAATGGAAATAATGGTAATGGTTTATAGTCATTGATAGGTAAAAAGGGGTGTTTAATGTAATAGTAAATGTGTTAAATGAATTGTGAGTTGTAAATAGTAAATGTTTTGATTGAATAAGGCCTGAAAATGATAAATGTGTAACATTGGATTATGGAACATAAATATGGGATATGTGTGATAATGGGTTATGAAACATAAATGGTATATGTTTTAATAAGTTATCGAATCAGATTTATGTATGTGTTAAATGGGTTAATGCATGTAAATGATAAATGGGTTAATGTGTCAAGGCATAAAGATGGAATATGTGTTGAATTACTATAGATGTTAATGGTGAATGTGTTTAATGAGTTATGGTTTGATAATAGTATATGTGTTAAGTGGTTAAAGAAGCATATGAATGTGTCTTAGTGGTATGTGGTATATTGGACTTGAGGCTCTATGACCACTAGTCCATTTAGACTATGGATCTAAACCCCACCCCTATAATGCATGGATTAGGGAGTCTGACTAAGGCTCTGTACCCCTAATTAATGATAGGGTAAAAAATAAATGGACTAAGGCACCAAGGTATGATTTATGATCACCTAGATCAAGGATCCTAGGTAAGTGTTATGTATTTTTTTGTCTAATGTTTTCCTTAGTGATGTAGGGAACTTTATTCTTCCCTGTTAATTATAGTTTATATAACCAATATAGGTCGATGTGTATTTGACTAAAATTATAACCCCTGGAACAAAATGTGAAAGTGGTTAATGTGAACTTGGATTATTAATGGATTCTATTTTATCTTTTATTTATCTTGCAACTCATTATGTTCTGACAAACACTATCTCTTTAGATTGGATATTTTATAAACACCATTTTGTGGTGTCCTAATGAGTTATACCCACACCCTACTAGTTCCACAATTTGGTACCTAAGAAGACTTCATGGTTTGATGTTATGATAAGGGAAATGTCCCTATTCTAGATGGTTGATTTGATCATGGGAGGTTCATGTATAAGGAATTCGGACCTGGATTCTGAACCCATTTTGGTGATTCTTCATCATGTATTTATTTTGGGTTTTCTATTCACTTTTTATTGGATGACATGAAATATTATATTTACTATTTGGTAGTAGGCAAGTGCCCAGTTTTTGGAAATTGATTCGTGATTCATGGTGATTGTTTACTTGTTTTATTTATTTTGTATTTCATCTAATATTTCTTACTTTGATAAAGAGGTTATAGTCTCCCCATGTGTTTTATTATACCTTTACTACTATTAAGTAGCCTCTGACATATGTGGAGGTGATCCTGAGGTCATGTGGTGACCTAGATCAGGGCACTAGATATAGAAGCTACCAGGTCTGGGATGTTAGAAATAATTATTAGAGAATGTTTACTCTTTTTATGGATTACTATTTGGAAATAGTATAAATTAGTCTAGGGAGTTTCAGTACTTAAAAATTAACTCATGTATGGGAGTAGCTAACCCATGTATGATGGAAAACCTAGTACCCAGGTTGGGATTGTTTTTCTTGATGTTTTTTAGACGATTTCTTAATATTTCACCTTGGGTGATGAAATTTTTGTGTGATGTGACTAGTTTGTGATATTTTTCTCATATAAAAAAAGGTATGGGTCTGTGCATTCATGCATTATTTTTAACACCATAGGATAAATGTGACATGCATCCTGAAAGTGCACCTAGTAAGGACATGTGGGATGCGAGTAGTAGAATGCATTTCGTTTTCCATGAAATTTGAAGGAAATGGTGTCTAATAAAGATAATAAAAAGAAGTAAATACATTGAGTGTAAAATAATGGTAAAATAAAAGTTCTAAATAAAGAGACAAAATGGGTTAAAATTTCATTGTAATGAATTTTAAATATAGAAAGGGTCCTAAATGGGAAATATTTATTTTGTCAAGGTAAAATGGTTAAAGAAGGTATCTAATGAATGTTATGTGACTAAAAAAGTTTGTTTACCCCATAATGACCATGGACCGTCGATGAAATGGAAGAGGGTAGTGATAGATATTTGATAATATCTATTGATATAGTGGATGAAAAAGGGGGTTTTAAGGCTAGTAGAGAGCCTTCTTTTCTGTAATGTCTAGATGCCTTATATTATGTGTTTTGAGATGTGTGTTTGGAATCACTAGGAGATAACACCATGAAAACATGTTTTGGTTTTGCGAAAAGAGGATATCACCAAGAACACTCCTTAAATAATAGAGAAATAAACCCCACTGATCTAGGGTAATAGATGGGAGGACTGGTTCCCTAAGAACTTTTGTCATTTTATGAAGATGATGGGGTGAGATATCGGGAAGGATTCACCAAGAATGATTGACTTGGCTAGATTGTTTTAGTTTAAGCACACTCCAGCATTTTCTAGAGATGGGGTACCTAAGGTAGTCGTGTTATAGATAGAGTTTATCCAGAAGATTTTGGATCACTTAGAGACTCCTCCTGAGAAGAGAGTCAAGTGGGAAAGTTACACATTTTGAGGACCAGAAAAGTGATGGTGGGATATTCTTGTTCTGACTGAGCAGGCAGAGGGTATGATGTGAAATAATTTCCATGAAAAGCCTCTGTAATATTTATCATTTGATACATTGAGGTAGGAGAAGGCTGCAGAGTTTATGATATTGACCTAGGGGTCTATGATAGAGATGGATTTTGATGGCTACTTCACTAACTTATAACACCTTGTTCCAGAATTTAGAGGGGATGATGCATCTATGATGAGATAGTTTTAGGACGGACTTAGACATGAGATCAAGTTACAGGTGAATATATTCCCTTAAAATAGTTTTGTTGAAGTGGTGTATCGAGACCTTATTTCATAATGAAACCTCAAAGAGTCTTCCGATGGTGGATATGTGGTTTTAGTTGGGAAATCCAGTGGTGAAACCTCTAATAGTTGGAAGCACTATCTCGATTGTTATCACTAGGGTGGTGGTGGATAGAGTAGTTAGAGAAGAGGACGAGCCTCTCAGGTAAGTCACTGAGTATTCTGCTATCATTTTGGAAAGTCGGGAAACATGTGTGGTCAATTTCCCCACCCACCAGTTGAGTAACAAGTATATGGAAATACGGGGCACGTGCAGAGGTTATGCAAGAACCCTTGTCAGGTGGGTGATAATTGAGGATAGAGATTGATGTAGAGTGAAATAAAAGGTTCAACTACCCTATTCCAGCCTGGTAGTTTGAGATCTATAGGATCTACCAATCGGGGTAGCATACGTGGTTCTCTTGGACAAGGGATCCCTTATCAGTAGGTCAATACAGAAACAAGGACTCATACCAAAACCCAGGGTAGAGGGACAGGTCAACTCCATGAAATTCAACATGCACTAAGAGATATATAGGTTGGATGATTGATAGTTTGAGGTATGATTTTTTTATGTTCCATGCTTTCTAGTGATTTATTTAAAATATCTACATAACATTCTTTTATATCTTCTTAGTTTTTGAATGAGTTGGGTCTAGTGGTCGAATGTATATGTGGAGTGATATATTTTAAATTTTTATTATAGATAATAGCATAAAATATATGGAAATGTAAGGAGTTTACCCAATAGATTTGCATGTATAGTTTCCTTTGGGAAATTTCAGTGATAGAGATGTTAGGTTTTGATATGATATTGGGTATTGATTGGTTAGTTTTATATCTGGACCGTATTGACTGTTACCACAATAGAGTAATGTTCAAATATTTGGAGGGGGATACTTATGTGAATCCTGTGGAATGGGATATCCAAGTAGTTCGTACTGGTCCAGTATCATATAAGGTGGTTGAGATCATAGCCTAAGTGTCATGTTTTTTGTTTGATTATAGGGGAGTCTATGAATTGTTTCCCCCTAATGGTGGATCAGTTAATATATGTGTTTCCTAAGCACTTCACATGGCTATCACCTGAGAGAGATGTTGAGTTCATGATTTCATTTCTTCATAGAGAGGAACCTATTTATTTTCCTCCATATAGAATGGAACTATGAGAAATTTAGGAACATAAAACTTAGTCGAAAGAATTAGAGAACAAAGGGTTTATTCTTCTGAGTATGTCACCTAATGGTACTCCAATTTAATTTTCTAATAAGGATGATGGGACAATATTTTTGTTTTTTAATTATCGGATTTTTAATCCAATTTCGATTAAGTATTGATACCCACTTCTATGAATTGATGATATTTTTACTAGTTGATAGGTGCTTTAGTGTTCTCCAAAATTGATTTGAGGTCAGGGTATCATTAGTTGAGGGTGATGCCTTCTAATATACCATGGAAAACATTTAATAGCAATTATAGTCTATATGAGTTTATTATGATGTCATTCAGTTTAACTGATATGCTAGTAGTGCTCAAGGCCTTGATGAAATGAGTCTTCCACCCATACTTGGATCATTTTTTAGTTTTATTTGTGGATGAAATCTTGGTGTATTCCAAGAGTCACAAAAATCATGCTAAACATATTGACATTATCTAGATTACACTAAGAGATCATAGTATATATGATAAACTATCTAAGTGTCATTTATAGATTGATAGGGTACATTTCATGGTTTACATCATCTCTGAATAAATGGTGTCAATTGACCCATATAAAGTGAAATCAATTGTATATTGGGAGCAACCTAAGATTTTTTTTGATATCCAAATCTTTTTTGGGATAGGTGGGTTATTATTGGAGGATTATCAAAGAATTTTTTCCTTTTAGTAGAAAAAATATTGATATTGACCTAGAAGGGCATTAATAAGGAGTGGTCGGAGGCATTTCATGTTGCTTTCTATGAGTTAAAAAAGCGGTTGAATACCAACCATATTTTTATCATACACGAGCCAGGTAAGGAGTATAACTAGTTTTTTATTCCTATTGGTTGATCTCGGGGCCACGTTGATGTAGGATGATTGGGTTGTGGTGTATGGGACATGATAGTTGAGTACTCATTAATAAAATTACCCTCTTTGTTACCTTCAGTTGGTCATGGTGGTTTATATTTTAATGTGTTGGAGGAAATACTTGTTGGGGAAATGTTTACTCTATATATTTATTATAAAAGTCTTAAGTATATCTTATCCTAGTGTGATTCAAACTTTTGGTATCGATGATGGGTTAGGTACATGAAATCCTTTGATTTTGATTTGGTCTACATGATGGGAATGGGAAATTATGTTGCAGATGATTTGAGTTGAAAGAAGCAAACTCAGAATATTCAAGAATCCAGTTTTGAGAAGGGGATGATGATGTGGTTTTCATGGATGCATCTAGAGGTTCAAGATCAACAAAGGATGATTCCCCTTGAAAACTTGGAAGTTAATTTCCTGATTTTATGTTATATTAATGAGAGGAAGTATGATTATTTGGTGTGTTTATACATGAGGGGTAGTCTTGAAGGTGAGGAGTCACCTTCGTATTGTCTTATTAATGATGATGATGATGATATCTTTTATGTTTATGGCCATATTTTTTTACCTACTTGTATGTGGTATGAGTTGATACATGATTTTCATTCATCAAAGTGGTCGGTTCATCCTGGTGTAACCAAAATTTATCATGATCTTCATAGATAGTATTGGTGTCCAAGGATTAAGAAATAGGTTTTAGGTTTCATGATGCTATGCTACACCTGTCAAAAGGTGAAGTCCAAGCATCAGTAACTAGGTGGTTTTTGGTTGTCGTTACCCATTCCAAAATGGAAGTGTGATGGTGTCATGATGGATGTTTTGGTATGTATCCCTAGGATTCCTCAAAAGAGTGATGTGATAAGGGTATTTGTGAATCATTTGACCAATATGAAACATTCACTATTGGAAATACAGTCTTTCCCAATGGTTCTGAACCGTTGGGAAAGGCTGCAGAACCATTGGTATATGTTATACCAATGGTTCTGCAAACCGTAGGGAAGTATTCCATTGGGAAATCTTTTCCCAACGGTTTACAATGAACCATTGGGATAGGGTGGGGAAAAACCAACCTATCCCAACGGCTGTGCCAAACCGTTGGGATAGTTTTTTCCAACGGTTTGGCTTGAACCGTTGGGAAAGCCCAAGGACTCTCCTCTTTCCCAACAGTTTCTAAATCGTTGGCAAAGGTTTTTTACCAATGGTTCATTGAACCATTGGTAAAAAAATAATCATAGATGCTATGCCAACAATTTGAAACCGTTGGCATAGCCTATGCTGTGCAAATTGCACAGCAGCCTGCAATTTGCACAGCAGGCCTCATTTTGTGCATTCCCTCTCATTTTCAATCCAATCATTGTACTTGCAATAAACTAACACATACTTATACAATTATTGTACATGTAATAACCAACTAACACATACATATCGAGAAAAAATTCATACAAATTTAACATATAATGTATCCTGGAACTATACACATCCATAATTAAATTAGAATTCAAAAACATACATAATTAATTTAGAATTAAATTTAAAATTTAGATGACAATTATATGTGGAATCCGGAATTAAATTCATAATTTGATCAGTTTTTTGTATACCATATATTTTGACCTGAAATGATGTCCATTTTAAACAAAATACATACACCTGGAGTGATACCAGCCACACCGTTCCTCTGATTGAGGCGAGGTTAACTCGTACACGTCACAAATGACCCATCGATCGTTGTACTAAAGTATTAATATATTCTGAAAGCGTTTGATCAGTTTTCCGTATTCCAGTTGATTTTTTTCACTTAAAATGATGTCCTTTTGAAATAAAAGACAGAAACTTTGAGTGGTGTCGGCCACACCACATCTCAGATTGAGGTGGGGTTGATTCGTACATGTCACATATGACTGATGGATCGTATTACTAAAGTTTCAACAGAAACTGAATGCATTTGGTCTGTTTCCCATATGTACTTAAGATGTTGTCCATTTTAAACAAAAGAGAGCCACTTAGATTGATCCTGGCCACACCATGCCTCGGATTAAGTCGGGTTTTACTCTTACACGTCACATATGACCCATGGATCGTTTTCCTAAAGCATCAACACATTTCGAATGCCTTTGGTCAGTTTTTCGTATGTCAGTTTTAAAATGATGTCTATTTTAAATAAAAGAGATACACTATGAATGGTGTTGGCCACACCGCATCTCGGATTGAGGCGGAGTTGACTCTTACACATTACATATGACCCATGGATCATTGTTCTAGAGTATCAACACAATCAGAATCCGTTTGGTTGGTTTTTCGTATGCTAGTTGTTGTTTTCACTTAAAATAAATTCAATTTTAAACAAAAGAGAGACACTTTGAGTGGTGACATACACACCACACCTCTAATTGAGGTGAGTTTGACTTGTACACATCACATATGACCCATGGTTCGTTCTCCTAAAGTTCCAATGGAAACCGAATGTGTTTGGTCAGTTTTCCGTATGTACTTAAAATGTTGTCCATTTTAAACAAAAGAGAGACACTTAGACTGATCATGGCCACACCGAGACTTGAATTAATCCTAGGTTGGCCTGTACACGTCACATATGACTCATAGATAATTGTGATAAATTATCAACAGATTCTGAATGCATTTGGTCAGTTATCTGTACGCCAGTTGTTCTTTTCACTTATAATCCTATCCATTTTAAACAAAAGAGACACAGTTAGAGTGGTGTTGGCCACACCGCATCTCAGATTTAAACAGGGTTGACTTGTACACGTCTCCAATGACCCATGAATCATTTTCCTAAAGTATCAACACAATCCGAATGCATTTGGTCGGTTTTCTGTATGCCAGTGGATGTTTTTCACTTAAAATGATTTCCTTTTGAAACAAAAGACAGACACTTTGAGTTGTGTCGACCACACCACATCTCATATTGAGGCAGGGTTGATTCGTACACGTCACATATGACCCATGGATCGTTCTCCTAAAGTTTCAATGGAAACCGAATACGTTTGGTCGGTTTTCCATATGTACTTAAAATGTTGTCCATTTTAAAAAAAGAGAGCCACTTAGAGTGATCCCGGCCACACCATACCTCAGATTAAGGTGGTTTTGACTCGTACACGTCACATATGACCCATGGATCGTTTTCCTAAAGCATCAACACATTTTGAATGTGTTTGGTCAGTTTTCTGTATGCCAGTTGTTCTTTTCACTTATAATCCTGTCCATTTTAACAAAAGAGACACAGTTAGAGTGGTGTTGGCCACACCGCATCTCATATTGAGGCGGGGTTGAATCATAAACGTCACATATGACCCATGGATCGTTCGGCTAAAGTATCGACACAATCTGAATGCATTTGGTTGGTTTTCCGTATGTACTTAAAATGTTGTCCATTTTAAACAAAAGAGAGCCACTTAGAGTGATCCTGGCCACACCATGATTTAGATTAAGGCAGGGTTGACTCATACACGTCATATATGACCCATGGATTGTTGTGATAAAGCATCAATAGAATCTGAATGCCTTTGGTTGGTTTTTCGTATGTTAGTTGTTCTTTTCACTTATAATCTTGTCCATTTTAAACAAAACGGAGACACTTTGAATGGTGTTGGTCACACTGTGCCTCGGATTGAGGCGGGGTTGACTTGTACAAGTCACATATGACCCATGGATCGTTTTTCTAAAGTATCGACACAATCCAAATGCGTTTGGTCAGTTTTCCGTATGCCAGTTGATGTTTTTCACTTAAAATGATGTCCTTTTGAAACAAAAGATAGACACTTTGAGTGGTTTCGGCCACACTGCCTCTCCTACTGAGGCGGGGTTGATTCATATATGTCACATATGACCCATGGATCGTTGTTCTAAAGTATCAACACAATCAGAATCTGTTTGGTCAGTTTTCCATATGTATTTAAAATGTTGTCCATTTTAAACAAATGAGAGCCACTTAGAGTGATCTCGGACACATAGTGCCTTGGATTAAAGAGGTCTTGACTCATACACGTCACATATGACCCATGGATCGTTGTGATAAAGCATCAACATAATATGAATGTGTTTGGGCAGTTTTCCGTATGTCATTTGTTCTTTTCACTTATAATCCTGTCCATTTTAAACAAAAGAGAGACACTGTGAATGGTGTCGGCCACACCACGGCTTAGATTGAGGAGAGGTTGACTCGTATACATCACATATGACCCATTTATCCTTGTGCTAAAGTATAGACACAATCCGAATGCGTTTGGACAGTTTTTTGTATGCCAGTTGATGTTTTTCACTTAAAATGATGTCCTTTTGAAACAAAAGACAGATACTTTGAGTGGTGTCAGCCACACCATGTCTCTTATTGAGGCAAAGTTGAATTTTAAACGTCACATATGACCCATGGATTTTTGGGATAAAGTATCAACACAATCCGAATGCGTTTGGTCGGTTTTCCATATGTACTTAAAATGTTGTCCATTTTAAACAAAAGAGAGCCACTTAGAGTGATCCTGGCCACACCGTGCCTTGGATTAAGGCGGGGTTGACTCGTACATGTCACATATGACCCATGGATTGTTTTGATAAAGCATCAATAGAATATGAATGTGTTTGGTCAGTTTTTTGTATGTCAGTTGTTCTTTTCACTTATAATCCTGTCCATTTTAAACAAAAGAGAGACACTTTGAATGGTGTCGGCCACACCGCGCCTCATATTGAGGCAGTGTTGACTCATACACGTCACATATGACCCATGGATCATTTTTCTAAAGTATCGACACAATCTGAATGCGTTTGGTCAGTTTTCTGTATGCCATTTGATGTTTTTCACTTAAAATGATGTCCTTTTGAAACAAAAGACAGACACTTTGAGTGGTGTCGGCCACACTGCGTCTCCGATTGAGGCGGGGTTGATTCATACACGTCACATATGACCCATGGATCGTTTTTCTAAATTATCAACACAATCAGAATACATTTGGTCAGTTTTTCTTATGTACTTAAAATGATGTCCATTTAAAACAAACGAGAGCCACTTAGAGTGATCCCGGCTACACCGTGCCTCGGATTAAGGTGGGGTTGACTCTTACACATCACATATGACCCCTGAATTATTGTTCTAAAGTATTGACACAATACAAATGCGTTTGGTCAGTTTTTTGTATGCCAGTTGATGTTTTTCACTTAAAATGATGTCCTTTTGAAACAAAAGACAGACACTTTGAGTGGTGTCGACCAAACTTCATCTCCGATTGAGGCAGGGTTGACTCATACATGTCACATATGACCCATGGATCGTTTTTCTAAAGTATCGACACAATCTGAATGTGTTTGGTCGGTTTTCCGTAAGCCAGTTGATGTTTTTCACTTAAAATGATGTCCTTTTGAAACAAAAGACAGACACTTTGAGTGTTTTTGACTACACTGCATCTCTGATTGAGGCGGGGTTGATTCATACACATCACATATGACCCATGGATCGTTTTTCTAAAGTATCAATACAATTAAAATCCGTTTGGTCAGTTTTTCGTATGTACTTAAAATTTTGTCCATTTTAAACAAACACGAGCCACTTAGAGTGATCCCGGCCACACCGTGCCTCAGATTAAGGCGGGGTTGACTCGTACACGTCACATATGACCCATGGATCGTTGTGATAAATTATCAATAGAATACGAATGTGTTTGGTCAGTTTTCCGTATGTCAGTTTTTCTTTTCACTTATAATCATGTCCATTTTAAACAAAATAGAGACATTGTGAATGGTTTCGGCCACATCGTGCCTCAAATTGAGGCAGGGTTGACTCGTACACATCACATATGACCCATGGATAGTTTTTCTAAATTATCGACACAATCTGAATGTGTTTGTTTGGTTTTTCGTATGCCAGTTGATGTTTTTCACTTAAAATGATGTCCTTTTGAAACAAAAGACAGACACTTTGAGTGGTTCCAGCCACACCGCGTCTCCGATTGAGGCGGTGTTGATTCATACACGTCACATATGACCCATGGATCATTTCTCTAAAGTATCAACACAATCAGAATCCGTTTGGTCAGTTTTCTGTATGTACTTAAAATGTTGTCCATTTTAAGAAAAAGAGATCCACTTAGAGTGATCCCAGCCACACCGTGCCTCGGATTAAGGAGGTGTTGACCCGTACACATCACATATGACCCATGGATCATTTTGATAAATTATTAACAGAATCCGAATGAGTTTGGTCGGTTTTTCGTATGTCAGTTGTTCTTTTCACTTATAATCTTGTCCATTTTAAACAAAAGAGAGACATTGTGAATGGTGTCGGCCACACCGCACCTCGTATTGAGGTAGGGTTGACTTGTACACGTCATATATGACCCATGGATCGTTTTTCTAAAGTATCGTCACAATCCGAATGTGTTTGGTTGGTTTTCCATATGCCTGTTGATATTTTTCACTTAAAATGATGTCCTTTTGAAACAAAAGATAGACACTTTGAGTGGTGCCGGCCACACCATGTATCTGATTGAGGCGATTTTGATTCTTACACGTCACATATGACCCATGGATCATTCTCCTAATGTTTAAATGGAAACAGAATGTGTTTGGTCGGTTTTCCGTATGTACTTAAAATGTTGTCCATTTTAAACAGAGGGGAGCCACTTAGACTGATCTCAGCCACACTGTACCTCGGATTGAGCCTGGTTTGGCTCGTACATGTCACATATGAACCATGGATCATTGTGATAAATTATCAACAGAATGTGAATGTGTTTGGTTGGTTTTCCGTATGCCAGTTGTTCTTTTCACTTATAATCTTGTCCATTTTAAACAAAAGAGACACAGTTAGAGCGGTATGTTAGTTGTTTATTCACATTATTCAAATACACTATTTGACTATGGGTCTTTAAATTAATTTATTTATGAAAAATTTACATTTAAAATGATAATATCAGAAAATTAATGGAAGATAAAACTTTTACTAAAAATCCTTGTGGAAATATTAAGGTAAACATGATTTATGAGAATCCTCGTGTGTCAATTAGTGGAATGGTATTTTCTTAAAATCTTGTGGACGTTCATATAGAATATTTTTATATCATTATTAGTATGGAATAGATTTTAGTTTATCATGCTATGAAACATTTCAGAGCTAACAATGTCATGCCCAATGAATACATCCCTTTTATAACATACCAAGAATCTATAATATTGATTAGATGTGTAAATGTGATTTACATTGATTATCATAATGAAAATAAATAAAATATATATTATATATTTTCTAGTAGTAAATGAAATCAAGGAGGGTGGGGGGATGTCCAGGGTGGCTGTCCGGGGGGCTGTCTGGTGGGTGTCCGGGGTGCTGTCCGGGGACCAAGGAGAGTGGTGGGGGGGCTGTCCGGGGGGCTGCCCGGGGGTTGTTCGGGGGGTTGTTCGGGGTCCAAGGAGGAGCATGGGGGGCTGTCTGGGGGCTGTCTGGGGGGCTGTTCGGGGGTTGTCCGGGGTCCAGGGAGGAGGGTGGGGGGGGGCTGTCCAGGGGATGTCCGGGGGGCTATCCGGGGACCAAGGAGGGTGGTGGGGGGGTTGTCCGGGGGGCTGTCTGGGGGGTTGTCCGGGGTCCAAGGAGGATGGTGGGGGGTTTTCCAGGGTCCAAGAAGGAGGGGGTTCCCAAAAACACAACCACTAAAAGACAACAACATCCATAAAAATAGATAATATATAAAAACAACTCAACTCCAATACTATACTACGAGTCTAGATAAAACCAACAACTAGAATAGATTAAATATCAAATCTCAGTAAAATTCGTAAAAAATGTAATGGATAATTTGTCCCATATCACCATTACCATAATCACTATCATCATCACCCTCTTCCTCATCCCCATCATCGTCCTCGCCCTCCTCGGTGCCCTCCTCCTCACCCTCTCCCTCCTCCTCGCCCTCACCACCCACCTCGCCCTCCTCCTCTCCCTCCTCTTCCGCATTAGACTCCTCGCCATCATCATCGTCAAGCTGGACATCATCCTGACCACCACTAGAACTGTCACCTGGTGCACCATATATAGAATGTATCGATGACATATATTCATCAAAAGCTGGGCTGGCCTCTGCTAAAAGTGTTGGATGTAGAACTTCAATAAATTTCATAAACGCACTGTTTTCCCTAGAAGACTATTCTGCCATCTCTGTGGCCCTTTTCTCAGCCTGTTCTGCCTGTGCCCTAACTTGCTATAGCTCGGTGGCACTACAGCTCGTACCTGATGAGGTCCAATACCTCGTCGGGGCTATCCTAGGTCGGCAGCATACTCTAGCAAGATGCTCCTCTCCCAACACCTGATGTAAGTGATCTGTTGGCCCAAAATTGTCTAATTCTTTGGCATCAAGGGCCTCTAAAGCAGCCTGTTACAAATATAAATATATCATTAAGTTACAAAATAGATATTAAAATATAAATTCAACAGATTAAAACATACAATCTACTGTTGTGTCGCTTCGTTGACGGCACTTCCATCCTTTTTCCGTCTACTCGAGCAAAACAGTTTTGCTTGAGGCACACGTCCTTCAATATTTTGTATTTTCCTCTACAATGACATTGAAAACTAAAGTTATATGAAAACTTTAGCAAAATATTAAATAATTGAGGAAACAAAAGAAAGTGTAAGTCGTAAAGAAAACTTATAAACAATTGTCATACCTGCTTCCTCTCATGATCAGGCATCGTAGTGTGTCCCAGTGTGTGGAGGTATTTTTTTGCATCAATGTTCTTTTTATTTTTTCCAAATGATTCCTAAATAAAATTCAAAAATTAAATAGATAGTATTAATGAAAAACATGAAATTTATTATTTAAATACCTAAAATTTAATTAATACCTTAAACTGGGTACTCGTCCAATGAGTAATCATCTGACGATACTACTCTATAGGACAATCATCCACCACTAGTACCACCTCTAACTCAGTGCCAACTCTAGAAACCCAGCCAATATAAAACTCATGCTTGTAGGCTCTACAAAGCTCACCTAAATCCTTTATACGTTCCGGTCGTGCACCCTCACCATCGGAAAAATTAAATCGAAGCTGACATCAAGATATTAATTCATATAAATACAAAAATAATTCATGGCATTAAAGAGAACAGATTTTTTTACCCATATCTCTTCCCAAGATCTATCCTTGACCTCATGTGGAAAATGTCTCCATGATAGCGGGCTGATGGGAATGATGTCGGAGTATTTGGCAAGCGTCGCCAAAAAACTCCGACATTGTTGTCCTGTTTTCTCAACCATTTGGTTGTCTTCATTATAATCCACCATAACCTGCGTGTGACAGTTCCACACTGAATGCATACGTGTACGCCCCCACCCACGTCTCCTATCAGTAGATGTATCTGTTATGAAATAAAAACAAATATTTTATCAAAACATGTTATAATGAAAATAAATATTGCTATAAAAATTTGTTAGGGTTCTATAAATATAGTTGTTCTGGTATGATCGCTGAGCACCGCTAGATCCACAGAAACTAATGGAACACACTGTGGTGGAGCAGGAGTCAAAGACGATGGAATATAGAAGCTCAGAGAGATAGAATTAGAAGGAAAAGAAGATGGGACAGCTGTCTGGCCGGATTCTGACTTGGGAGTGGGAATCATCATGGGATGTGAAAATGATGGGCCAGAAGATGCAGAAGGTAGCAAAAATATGGTAGACCTAAATATCCTGTATGTCCCTAACGACACACTGGGATCAGAATGTGGGAAGGATGACATGTCAGTCGGAGGGGCAGGGTCTAGTCGGGTACGCGCAGCTGCTCGTCCACCTCTAATACGAACCCTCCTCGTACCACTGGCCTGAGTACTAGGACCAGTACTAGGATCCTCGTCGAATAATTGTCGACGTATAGGTGGATCCTACAAAAATGTTTACAAAAAAATTAATCACATGACATTATATATTCTTTAAATATATCAATTTGAAATAAAGTACTCACTACAGGCACTAATGATGGAATTCCCAACTCCATCATTCGACGATTGTTCTCCATCATTTTTTTCCTTCGTCTCTCTTCAATTGGATGCATTTCATGCTTTTGAAAACAAATATATAATTAATTAGAAAAAGGAAACTAATGTGTAACCCAAAAAACTAAATATATGAGGGAATAGGGGGATTCATTGGTAATTTAGATATCAATTGTTTTAGAAGAGCTTGAATGGATTTAATAAATCATACAAGTTGTAATGTTCACCAAGTTAGAAATATTGTTTGACTAGGTTTGAATACAGTTCAATTCCAAATTACAAAATGAAATTCAATTAAAACTACAACCAATAAACATTGAAAATTTACATAACGGTCAAGTCAGCTAAAATATATTTGTGATCAATACTAAATCAATTTGAATATTACCAACCTTAACAACCCAACTCGAGGTAAACCAAAAGAATTGAGAACATGGATGAATGATTCTATATATTTTCAACCACAACTTCAGGTTCTCAATTAACTCTAAAAATTGAGCTATTGGAGTCATCAAAAGAAATAAATCGATTGGTTCCAATGGAACTAGGGACAGTGTCAATTCCATCATCACCATCATCAAAAATATGTCTTGGAATTACTTCAACTATGACACCAAATTCAAGTCGAAGTTGGTCTTTGACATAAAAAACTTGTTTAGCCATTGATGCCAACACATATGGTTCTTCAGTATCAAGAGTGTGAGTCATATTAATAACTCAAAATCCACAATCATCAATAAATGTGTCATGTCTCGTCATTGAATCAAGCCAATGGCATTTAATCATTGTGACTCATCCATGAGAGTAATAATACAATATTATTATTTTCTCAACAACTCCATAATAACCCACATTTTCAAATCGCGGTCTACTATCTGATGCACTGGCATAAAAATCTGTTGTGGCAGTAACCATAACACTATCGTTTTGTGTTCTCATATTCTTTGCTCGTTCAGTGACAATAAATTTGTACCCATTGATAACAATTGATTTACAGTCACGAACCATGGTATTAGGACCAAAATCCAAAGCTCTTATTTTCTCAGAGACAGAATCAGTAGACAAACTCAATACCTACAATATAAATGACTATTAAACTTAATAAATATTGATATAATTATTTTAAATAGTAATATTTTTACCTTCAATTTTAACCAATCAGAAAACTCTTTTCTATGCAAAGTCTCTCTCCTTCTCAAAGATAAAGAACGATGATTCCTATTTATCATTGTTTTATGTTCCATGTAGATAAAAAATATGAATAGTTTAACAGATATATATGTAAGATATACCTAATCAATTTAGTTACCTGATATAGTCATCGAACAAATCACAGTTGAACAAAACTATGCGATGTGCCATCTCCCGCTCTTCATGGCTTAATGTCTTCAATGTATATGATCCAGGAATTCCTTCTGTTTGAGGAAGTGATGGAAAACTGGGTTCAATTTTCTCATACTATTCTTCTTGATTTCTCATTGGTCTGTTCAATATTGTAGTAAGATCAGACAAATACATCGAGCAGAAATCCATACATTCTTGAGCCAAGTAACTTTTCACGATAGAACCTTTGGGATGATTTCTATTTCGGACATAAGAATTTAATGTGAACATATTTCTTTCAGTTGGATTCATCCAATGAAAAGAAATAGGTCCTTTGAGAAGTATTTCAGTGGGAATATGGATAGTCAGATGCATCATGTGTGTGAAAAATGATGGAGGAAATATTTTCTCCAACTCACACAAAATTAATGGGGAATCTGTCAACATTTTTTGAAAGAAAGACTTGGACAACTTCTTAGCAAAAAGATCTCCAAGAAAATGGCACAACTGAATAACATCCACCCTTACATTATTGGAAAAAAGATAACGGATTTCTTTTGGAAGCAACTCATGCAGTAGAATGTGATAATCATGAGTCTTCAAAGATTTTAACTTCAACTCTCTTCTATTGACCCGTTTAGATATGTTGCTTGAATTGCCATAAAGAACTCTAATAGTCTCTAATACTTCCAGAAATTGTTTTTTTCGTAGGTGTCATCACATAAGAAGCACAGGGAAGTTGCCATTTATTTTCACTGATACACACAGGATGTAATTCTGGTCTGATTCCCCAATCCACCAAGTCACGCCAAGATCATAAATCATCTTTTGTATTCCCCTTGACATTTAGAAGAACCGAAAGCAAAATTTCACATATATTATTTTCAATATGCATTAAGTCTAATAAATGACGTAACAATTTGGTTGACCAATATGGAAATAAAAAAAGATACTCCTCTTCCTCCAATTGTAACAGGTTTCAGTGGAAACATTATTTCTCCTTCTAGATTTCATTTGATCCTTCTCGAATGAAAAACTGAAATCTTTCAATTCATTAAGCATGTCAGTTCCATTCATATGCTGAGGTTGATCATCGGTCTCTATGGTATTAAAAAATCTTTGACGATTCATTCTATATGGATGATCCTTTGGCAAGAATCGTCGTTGTCCCATAAAACTGAAACTACAGTGATGTTTTAGTCTTCTGGATCGTGTATTCTTCATACAAACTGGACATGACAGTTTTCCCTTCATGCTCCATCCAGACATCATTGCATAAGCTGGAAAATCATTGATCATCCACATAAGCGCAGCATGCATCTGAAATATGTCTTTCGAACATGCATCGTATGTGCGCACACCCACATACCAAAGAAGTTTCAACTTTTTTATTAAAGGTTTCATGTATACATCAATATCAATGTCGGGATCAGAAGGAACAAATATAAGTATACTCATGAAAGTGAAAGGTTTTTTCATACACAACCATGGGGGAGGATTATAAATGTGTATAAAAAATGACCATGTGATGTGAGAAGTAAGCATCTGCCCAAATGGATTAAAACTGTCGCATGAAAGACTCAGCCTCACATTACGCACGTCAGCTACAAAATCAGAATGTCGAGCATCAAATCTCTGCCATGAAAATCCATCTGCAGGATGAACCAACTCATCAGTAGTCTTCTTTCTCTCGGTATCATGACATCTCATTTTTATTGATATTTCATCAGACATAAAAATATTCTGGAGTTTGGGGATCAATGGAAAGTGCCACATTACATTCTGTGGAATGCGGGATGGTGTTCCATCAGATTTTGACTTCCAGCGGGATGTACCACATTTTATACAATAATTTTGTTCAGTGGTTTCCTCCCAGAATAAACTACAATCTTTCGGGCAAGCATGGATTTTGTTTCTTAAAAATCCATGTTCCTCAACTAACTTCCATTCCATATAGTGGTTTGAGGGAATATCTGCATCATCTAGAAGTAAATCCTTCAATAGGGTAATAATGTAATCGATTTCCGTATTAGAAATCTCATACATAGTTTTCCCATGAAACAATTGGATTAAAAATTCCATCTTTTTCATTTTATCGCATTGTCGATATACTGGAGTCCTGGCAGCATCATTCAATTTTTTCACCCTATCAATATCATCATTTTCACTAGATTCATCAGATGTCCTCATATCAAAGTCTTCTTGAGTCGAAATCCTTTCTTTTTCATGATGATGAATAAATAAAAACCGATCATCTAACAAATTCTCCATTCCGGTCCTTTCATTTCCATCATCAACAATTTGAGATTTCATTTTCTCCCCATTGTGATACCATACAAAGTAGTTTCCTTGGAAACCATTTTGGGTTATGTGGTAGCTAACTTCTTCACGGCTCAACCAAGGTCTACCAACACAATTGGAACATGGGCAGTGTATGCGACCACTATCTGAAGCATTGTGAAATGAAAAATCTATAAAGCTCTCCAAATTGTTTTAAAATCGCTTGAGATCCGATCGGTTTCATACATCCAACTTCTATCCATTCCGTAAAAAGAATTTATATAAGTCATTTTGTCATAAACAATTCAATAAGATTGAACTTTAATAGAAAATACATTTAAGTAAATGATAATGAAAGAAAATAATCAATGTATCAACTACACATGTGAAAAAAACATACTAATGCGTTATTGAAAAAATGTAAAACCAACAAGAACTTAATGTGTTATCACATCACAGAATTTCTCATCCCATAAACATATTAGTAGGGTATCATGAACATGAATAACATCAACCTTGTGCCATCCTCCTACCCTACATGACCCCAACCACATGACACATCTTATTATAGCCTTATCACATCGCACCTCACCTGAAAACAATAGGGAAATCATAGTACATCTCACCTAAAGACACATGGACAATCACATCGCATCTTGCCTAAAAACACATGGTCAATCACTTATGAAGGAAGAGTAGGGAAGACATGGTAGCTATCCAACCATATAACCACCATCCTAGATATTAAAAAAAACCCATAACTCAAAACCTCTAATCGTTGGTAAGTTTATCCAACTCTGGTTGGGAATGTATAGAAATAACATAAAATACATGATATATAGATAGCACAAAATACCCAACATATGGGTTCACATTAACTACATAATCACACACTTCACTACTACCATACAACACATAAACCATCACAACCACTTTCACTACTATATGCAACACACCACACCACCATCACAAAAGACACATAGCATTTCCCACTTTCATTTATAAGCCACTTCATTCACACTTACATTGTCCATTCATTTAATGTTAAATTAATTAAATCCATTTACCACACATCCATTTCTATTCCATATCATTTATTTACTATCTTGTTCTTTTGTTTTAACAGCATAATTTATTCCATAGATAACCAGAAAACTAATAAAACCACCACACAACAACTCACCATCTCACAATAACCATCGTCGCAATGTTACATCGGCCAACCATCTCACCAAAACAACCACATATCACAACAAAAATATTGCACATCACAAACCACCGCACAACCAAAACCACCTCACCACATCATACACCACAAACTCATCACACAACACCTCCACACGGCACAACACCACCACACATCATCACTATCACACAACTTCACATGTCACATCCATGCCCACTAACCATCACATTACAACCCCACATATCACAAAGCCAAACTAGTCACCTCAATCACCATACAACATCCTACAACATACAATGAAACACAACAAAAAACCTCTCATAGAAGCAACATACCCCAACTTCCACAATTTATTCAAGGTCTTCTATTACATTACCCCTTTAATTTTCATGGACATTATAACACAAATGATATTCCATGGGAAACTAATTAATTAACAAAATATTCGTTCATTTCCCTATTTTTCAGGGTGAAATCACATCAAAATCAAAACTTAAAACTAAAATATTATATCAATAACAATAAAAACAAGGTAGAATATTTGTATAAATAATAAAATACCTGATTTGAGATGATTCAGATGAATTTTCACCTGTTCAGATGGGGGAGTTCGAGAGAGGAGCTGAACACCAGATTGATTTTAGGGTCCTGTCGCGACTGGGGGAGAGCAGCGGCCCGATTTTATTTGTGGAAAATCTTTACCAACGGGTTTTAAAAACCATTGGGAAAGGGGTGTTCAGGGTACCCTTTCCCAATGGTTATTTGAACCATTGGGAAAGGTTAATGTGAGAACCCCTTTGCCAACGGTTTTATGGAACCATTGGGAAAGGGTTTCCTAGCCCTTATTTACCAACGGTTTAAGAAAACTGTTGGTAAAGAACCGTGGGTAAAAACCACATTTTCCGTAGTGATTTCCTATAGATTTGAGAGACCATCACCATGGAAAAATTTGGTGATCTATATGTTTAGAATATAGTGTAGTTTCATAGGGTTATTTGAACTATAGTTTTAGATCATGATCTAAATTTTACTTCATTCTTTTGGTAGGGTTTACATAAGTTTCATGGTACCTAGTTATTTCTTAGTACATCTTTTCACCTGTGAATGGACGGAAAGTCAGAGAGTATTATCTATGTGTTAGAGGATATGTAAATGGAATGTGTCCTTGACTTTGCTAGATCTTTGGAGGGGATATTGGTGATTTTTGAGTTTTTATATAACAATAGTTACTTTGAAACAATTCAGATTCTACTATATGAGGTGTTCTATGGTAGGCAAGTTAGATCTCTATAATGTTGGATGGTGGTTGGGGAATCAGAGTTTTTTGGTACCAAGTCTCCTGTAAGAGATATTAGGGTAGGTTCAATTGATTAAAAAAATTTATGGATTTGGATTAGTATAGGAAAATCATTTTTTTATCGACATCATCGACCTGTTGAGTTTATGATGGGTGATCATGTGTTTCTTCTAGTGTCACCAAGGTTGGGTCACAATCAGATTCAGAAACATTGTAAGTGGGTTCCCAGGTATGTGGAGCTGTTTGAGATTGTGGATAGGATCAGATCAATGACTTACTGGTTGTATCTTCCATAGTAGTACTGTGGAATACATGATGCTTTCTATGTTTCAAAACATCATATGTATCACCCCAAGCCATCTCATGTGATATATGTTGATGACCTTGATAATGAGGTTGATGAATCCTTTGAGGAAAATTTGGTTCATATTGTGGATCATAATGGAAAAGTATTGGAGGAAAATAAATCAGCATTGGTTTAATTGTTATAGTAGTATGTTAACTTTTAGAAAGATACATGGGATATAGGGACTAATATGCCAGACTGATGGCCCAATCCCTTTACTATGGAAGCTTTGTTATGCTTGGGAAGTAAAGCTTGAGAAATATTTAGTATAAGGTGGGGAGATTTTTCGATCTTGGGCATCTAAAGAGGAACATTATTGTTCATTTTTTTGTTTAAATCCATTAAATTTTGTTAATGAAATGTTTATTGAGTTTATGAGGAGTCCCGGTGGTCTCTTGGGGGAACATGACATGAAAGATGGGATAAATTGGCCATCTATGGAATATTTCATCGTTGGTACACCGTTAGTAGTAACTATGTGTCTTAAAAATGATTTACTAGGGAGGTGTTGAATTGTTGATGAAACCATAAAAGGGGGAGGTGGAACCATATAGGCTTTGATAGATCCATCCCACATAATTACTGCACAGTTTTTTAAACAATGTGGGCTCCCTAGGAAACAATTTGATCTAGCCCACTCTTGGACAGATGGTGGCACATAGTTATGCATGCTTTGGCTGACTATGTGCCCCATTAAGGATAGAAAATTTATCATTTCCCCCTTGTGGATTTAGTAACTTCATCAAAACATGTCTTTATTAGTGCTAGTTAGAGGGTTTTATTATTGCTTAAAAAATTGTTAATATTACGACTGATATTAAAAGGGGTGGTCTATAATAGAACTAAAAAATAATTGTTAAAGGAACCCTTTAACAATGATAAAAGATCATTGTTAAAGGGTTACTTTAACAATGATTTTTTAACTATGTTAAAGGGTTCCATAAACAGCATTTTTTAGTGCTATTAAAAGTAATCTTTTAGAAGTACTAAAAAAAGAACTACTAAAAATATGGAAAATTTAATTATTTTTTCACACACCCCCAACACCCCTATCTCAGTACTTATAACCCCCATTTTATCAGTGCTTTCTACTACCCATCAACCATCCTACACCTCACCCACTTTCTCAACACTTGGAGGTTTTCCTAATACCTATGCATGCCTTAATTTGATCCTAATACCTCCCTTATATGACTAAATGGTCTTTACCACTATGTCACGCATGTTTTGTTGTATATTTAATGACTTTTATTTTTAATTGTATATATCTTAAAATGTGTGATATATATATATATATATTCAATTATATTTATGTAAATATATTATAAATTAATATTTATTTATATATATTATAATATATATATAAATATATATATATATATAATTGTATAATTATAAATATATAAATATATTTTTTTTATTAATAAAAACGCAAATGTATATATAAAAATTATATCTATATATAATTTCATTTTTAAAGGGTAAATAAAATTGATAATTTTTTACTTTAAATAAATTTAATAATAAGTATTCATTTCTATATTTAAAAATAAATTGTTATGTAAATATGTTGATACATTTATTTATATAATGATTTATTATAAGTAAATATAAGAAAATATGCATATATTTAATTATAAAGAGAAAATTATGAAAAATGATAAAATTTCGAAACCATAATATCAATATAAATGTAATAACTAGGAATAAATTTATTCCCTAGTGAAAAAATCCAATAATACCCCCTTAAGTGAGGCTGCAAATCCATCAAATGTTAAAAAAATTAGGGTACCTCAACTAAAAAATAAATTTTAGAGGTGTTCTAGGCCTCCTTTTACCTCGAAAAAATAGTGACTATGGTATCCAATAGATAAAACAACATTTATATCATCACAAACATCAATGTTATTTGTGTTAGAGCCCAAACGAACACCCATATCAAAATTTATGGCTACTTGAAGTTCAAGTTACGTTTTCAACTTATTTTAGATCTTTTGTAATTGTTTTATTATTTTAATCTTCAAATTGTCTTTAAATGACTATTTTTCAATAATAATTATAAAATTATTAATTAATATTAATTTTTTATTATTTTTTTAAGTTAATTTCACTAAATATCTTATATATTAAGTGTAAATGTTTAGTTAACATTATCTAAAACATATTTAAAAAATATATATTAAATTTATGTCAATATGAATATATTTATATGTCAATATATTATTTTTAATTAAATATAATTATTTTTGAAATATAACCTTTGTCAATGCATCTAAAAAGGCACCGATAAAGACTCACCCTTAATCAGTTCTCTTTTTACAATCGCTAATAAAGGCCCCCCTTTATTAGTTCCTTTTACTATCGCTTATAAAGGGGGTCTTTATCAATGTTTCTCATAAACTACTAATAAAATGGGGTCTTTATCAGTTTTTTTAGCACTATTTAATACCCCCTTTAACCATACTAAAAAAGAACTGTTAAAGACCCCCTAACAATGCTTTTTTATCACTAACACATGGGTCATTAATAGTGATTTTAGTTAGTGTTGTTAAAGTCATAGCACTTGATAACCCCTGTTTTGTAGTATTATAGTCTCCACACTCAAATTTATTCCATTAACTTCCTACAGTATCCAATATGAAACCTTCCTCCTAAACATCCCAATGATCAATCTAACTCATTTATATGTTTTTTGGAGTGTCGTTGGGTGCGGATTGATGCTCCGGGTGAGTCTAATACTCATATTTTCTCCTTTTTTGGACTAGGGACCATGGAATCATTATTCTTCTTCCAAATATCTAAAACCATATTTTCTAGTGGTTTCTAGTTTGTGGATTTAAACATGGTTTTTTTTAATCAAAAGGAAAGTTTAATATAACAATTGTCTTAGTAATCGATGTAGGTGGTCTATAAGTTATATCCCAAAGTCTTGTGGTTAAATTTATGAGCATGTGGTTCTATGCTTATGTTGTTGTTATATTCTTTTGGTTTTTTATGGTATAAATGATGAATTAATTGGATTATTGTTGAATTGAACCCCTCATAATCCTC
Source organism: Viscum album (assembly GCA_963277665.1). Classification (NCBI taxonomy): domain Eukaryota; kingdom Viridiplantae; phylum Streptophyta; class Magnoliopsida; order Santalales; family Viscaceae; genus Viscum; species Viscum album. The sequence goes on from OY728138.1 coordinate 1,203,837,614, forward strand.
GTATGACAGATTGAGGATGATTAGATTGGGTTAAGGTCCACCCATTGGGTGAGTCGCTTTCTTGAACATGAAATTGATTTGTTAAGTGTGTAATTGAATTTTTGTGGGATAGATCCCATGATAAATATGCTGATATGTTTGCATGATTTATGAAATGGAATTAATTGTAATGGTGTCTATTCATTGACACAACATAAAGGTGGTGTTTTCACAATAGTAAATGTGCTAAATGAATTATGGGTTGTCAATGGTAAATGTGTTCATTAACCAAGTCCTATAAATGATAATTTTTTTAAGTGGGTTAAGGAATATAAATAGAGAATGTGTGTGATAAGGATTTAAGGAAAAAAAATTGTATATGATTTAATGAGTTATGAAATGTGAATGATTTATATGTTAAATGGATTTGGTCATGTAAATGATAATTATGCTAATGGTTCAAGGCTTGAAGATGGCATATGTGTTGAATAACTATGGATGTTAATAGTGAATGGGTTTAATGAGTTATAGTTTGATAATGGTAAATGTGTTCAGTTTTTAAATACACATGTGAACATGGATCAATGGTATATGGGGTATTGGATTTGGGGCTATATTCCCATGATTCATATTAGAACTAGGATCTAAACCCCACCCCTATAATTCATGTATTAGGGAGTTATACTATGACACTATGCCCCTAACAAATGCTTTGGATATGAATTCTGGGACTGAGGCTCTAAGGTTTGTTTTATGATCGCACGGACTAAGTCTCTAAGGTAAGTTTTGTGTATTTTTTGTGTAATGTATTCCCTAGTGATGCGGGGAACCTAATTCTTCTTCATTAGGTATTGTGTATATGACCTATATAGGCTAAAGTGCATTTGATGAAAATGGCTAACCCACAAAACAAAAGATGAATATAGTTAAAGTGAACTTCATTAATTAATGACACCCAGTTTATCATTTTTTTCATTATATTCATCATATACCAACATAAACTATCTTTTTATACTAGTTATTTTGGAGACACCATTGGTGGTGGCCTAATGAGATGTACCCACACCCTGATTGGGCCACTATTGGGTAACCGTGCATACATTATGGTTTCAGTTTAGGAAAAGGGAATGTACCCTAGGCAAGATGGTTGATTTGGGCAGGTGATATGCATGAATGAGGGATCCAGACATGGTTTCAGGACCTATTTTTGGGATTCTTCATCTTTTCCTTATTTTAGATTTTCTCTACATATGTAACTGGATGATATGACATAGCATATTTATTATTTGGTTGTGGACCTATACCCAGTTTTGGGAAATGGATTCATGATGCATGTTTATTTTTTACTTTTTTACATTATTTCTTATTTTATATATAGTGGATTACTCAGATAAAGAGTTTATATTCTCTCCCCATGTTATAATAGACCCTCGCTTCTAGTCATTAGCCTCTAATATATAGATAGGCATTCCTAAGGTCATATCAAAACTTGGATCAGGGTATCAGATATAGTTGATACTAGGATGTGGATGTTACAATGATGCAATGATTAATTGACTTGAATTGATTTTTACACTAGGAAATATCACATTACATTTTTTCACTTTATGAGGCATGTTATAAAGGTAACCAAAATATAGATGGTTTCTTCTCAAAAATAATTCATTACCATTCTCTTCAACTCATCTATAATAAACATATCAATCATTCAGGACCATGTTTTCAATAAATTAAACATTATATAATACTTATTAATCTAGAATTATTTAACTTAATAAATAATTCATATATTATCAATAATAGAATGGTAATTAAAACACTAAATCATAGGATAGAATAATGTTCATGAGATTCATCCAACTCTTAGTGTATGTTGAATGCAATTGTTATGATGTTTAAATTAAAATCAACTCATATCCCCCCACTGTTAATTTATTTCATTGGGGTTGTCTCCAATATCCAAAATTAATCAACTTAACCCAATCACCATGGGCCCTTCAAGTACTAGATAATTGGATATTATCTTTTTCCCATCACATTGATATATCCTGACTATAGAAAATTTGTTTAATGTTTTTATCATTGTAGCATGATGTTGTCATTGTTTCTAGGAAGAGATAAAACCTTTTTATATGACATGTAATCAAAGGAAATTACCAACTATATAACATAAAAAAGTTGTGTTACTGTCATGGTAATTATAAATCATGTATATCTCTTACTATATTCCTAACATGGTAACCAAAAAGTAAAAGTTTAACTTGGGATCTCAAAATTGTATGATTGTGTCGATCAATGGTGTGGACTTTAACAAACAAAATATATGGTCATGAATAAATTTCTAGTTCTTAAATGGTTTTATCTATCTTTAAAAAATGTTTTGAATATCATTCCATTCTATTAATTATCATGAACCCTTTTAGATTGATCATCACTTATTTAAGAATAACTGAGGACCTTTTCCTGGGTTTAAGGATTTGTTATACCTGATTTCCAAACCTATAATTACTTTATGCAGTTTGATCTATTCACTAGTTTTTTTATCAAATTTAAACTACCAAAATATATAAATAACTTGGTTTTATAAGGTTTAAAATAATGATAATCATGATTTTTTTTATATGGAGGTTTAATATTTCAATACAAATTCATTTTTTATCTATTTTAAGGCCTAATTCCAGTTATTTATTATATATAAAAATATATATATTATGTGTTTCCTAATTTAATTTTTGAAAAACAAATCGTTGTTTAAACCTTATCATTTATTAATGTACAATGTTTTATTATAAATATAATCACTAAAAATAAAACAAAAATAAATTATTATTTTAGGTTTTTTTATTAATTAATTTTATATATATATATATATATTAGAGAAACTCATACCAAAACTGAGATCAAATTGAGTAAAATTTCACTTAGTCTATTCAACCCTACTATGATCTTTATCTCTATCCATAAATGATTGAATGTTTTATGCTAACTTCACAATCTTAACTCGAAGGATTGTTATATAAGTATAAAAAATATATCAACATGAATTCAATTTAAAATGAGAATATAAATTTGAATTATATTTATATACATGATATGTATAAAAAATAATATTAATATATATATATATATATTCATATATTATATTGATTAAGTTTCAAAAAATTGATACATTTATGGTGTATGTAATGCATAAATTAAAATAGTGAGATAAATTTATTAAAACTCTTAAATTTAAATATAAAATTATATCCTTACAATTTATACACTCATAAACAACTCATTATATTAAAAATGGTTATTTACACCTAATATTATTTCTAATAGACTATCTCATATAAGTTGATGAGGGAGTAGACTCTCTTTTGTAGCCATATGGGTATCACATGACTAGGTTCTTGATGAGATTTAGGTATTTGAGGCATGGTGTTGGTTAAATTCATGGGATGAATTTTTTATACATGTAATGAACCACTAAATCAAATGAAAAATTAGAACTGGATGTTAACAGTGAAGTTCTACCTACCATAATAACCTTGGTTTGTGAAAAAATTTAAGGTTAAAAAAATTATGATGAAAAATTAATATTGGTTCACTATAGATAGTTTCGGAATTTTGTAGTGACAAATTTCTAAAAAAAAGTACTTTTTGAATATTATAAATTCTTGATACTTATAAAACATTCATTATTTTTATATCTAGATAAATGAAAATCAATAATATCAATTCAATACATTAATTTTTTTGCTTCCTAGAATGGTAAAATTTAAATAACAACACTTTAATTTATTGACATAAGGACCTTATAATAATATTAAAATGTGAGAATAAGTTTTATCTTATAGAGAAATATATCATAAGAAACTATTTTTCAATGCTACATATGGTGTAATTTTTTATTTTTAATAACAATAGAGTGACTAATATTGATTATACCTTTTGTATTTTAGGAAACATGAATTATGAGTTTCATATAATGTAAAAACCAAATATGATCATGTAATAAAGATAAAAGAACATATGAACTAAAGTTCCCTTACTGGTCACAAGAGGTTGGTAACTAGAACTGAGGGTCTAGGGTTTTTCTTAGAAGAAATTTTTCTTATTATGAATCATCATAATAAAATAATTATGAATATAAATATAAGAAGTCAAAATTGAAAATGATACCAAATCTCATCAAATAAATCCTTAATAAATCCTAACAATGTCCCAAATATAATATAACCATAATAGGTAAATAAAAAACCTAAGTACACATATCTCAAATTAATATAACAACAAAAATAAAAAAATAAACATAGTACAACATCTCACTAAATCAGCTTCATACACTTTTAGAAATAGTTATATTGGTTTCAATATCCAAATTCTATACACATTGTATATATACCCCTTTAATGAGTGAACTATTATGAAATATGTATGCTTAGGAGATGTGAACATACAAAGTTTGACTAATAAATCTCAATAAAAAACCACCGAAGAATCTAAAAATCTACAGGATTAGATCATGCTCATATATATGTAATGTAATGTAAACTATGGATTTTCTTAAATATACAACACACATAAAACCTTATCAATTATTAACCAATACACCTTTTTAATATATTATATTATATTTTAAATAGTGTTAGTGTAAATCTGATGTTTATGTCAAAAATACTATATCTAGATAGATGGATCAAATAGTGTATTCCCATATACATAAAGAACACCACTACACCCCATCCAATAAAAATGCATATTACACCACATATCCAAACCCATGGGTTAGATACATACACACACGCATTTAAATTCATGGATGATAAACATATTTTATGGTCAATATAAGTATATTATACTGATTCCCCAATATATAGATAAGACTAAAACATATCATATGTTCATCCCCATTAGTATCTCATCATAAATAATCTCCATAAATAATGATGAAATCCCCCTACTATATAACAATATAATATAGATAAATTTAGTATGTCGGTCAATGATTGCATTATTATTTCATCCAGCAATTTCATCACACCTGTTAGTACCCAATATATTATCTATTCTGACACATAATTACCAACACCCCATTAGAAAACCATCATTAAATTTTTATAGTGATGTGTAATTTCAATGATCCTTATACTTAATTTTTAGCATATGATCTTTGGATCTAACTCCATTAATTTAATTATAAAGAATCTTATTCACTTTTAATTTTTTATATGGAATAATTTAATCTTAATCATTTTCTATTCCACTTCAAAACATAAGTTTTCAGCAAGTCTATTTCCCCTTTATAATAATTCTCCTCTTATTCATATTTAATATAATTTTAATTATCTATCAATTGAAAATCATCTTCAAATATGTTAGTAATAAACATAACATTACAACCTAATAGAATTTTCTAAATAAAAAATTTAAAAAAACAAAGTGTACCTTTATCCCAGAACATTATCTCACAATTTACTCCTTTTTAAACTTGATATAGATGCATATCATCATCATTTAATCCTGATTCTCATCAATAGTTCATAAGTGTTTTACCAACTTAAATATGAATAACTCATTCTATTAATTCATTAATGTTCCCCTCACACTATCACATATCTATAATTTTTATTAATTTCTCCAGACATCAGATGTCATCATTAAGAAATAAGTCCCAAATGGAAATTTCCTTAAATTAATTCAAATGGTAAATTATCTACTTTTTATAATATTAAATTTTCCTCTAAATAAATTTTTATAAAAGTCATATCCATATCCAACACAAATAACTGCATTTGATAGAAAAAAATCAACTCTTGAAAATCGTCATTTTATTTTTTTATATTAAGAACATTATAACATCAATAATCATATTTCATCACATGGAATGATCAATTATTAATAAATTAAATATATGTAAAACAATTAAACAAGTGATAATAAATTATTTAATTCATAAAAAACATATAATTGATTTATCCAAGATTTAGTATTAAATTTACTAGTAAATAGATATAATTAAATTAGAACCAAGATCACATTGACATAATAAAAAATAAGATATCAGATAAAATCTGGTAGAATTTTCTGATCACCTACCCCATGATAAATTAATAATATATAGAATCATTTTATTTTAATTTATCACCAATCACTAAATATTATTAATTCACCTAAACTAGAAGGTAAGTGGAATATTAGGATGAAAAATAATAAAACCCATCAAATTAAAATAAAAGTATATGGAAAATTATCCTTTTACTATTATGATCATTATGTATTTAATGTATCACATTTCCTTTGACATGTGAAAGAGTTATCATCAAAATAAGGTGAGAAATTAGGATGAAATGAAGAATAAATCCCTTAAAATTATAGTTCATCAAATCTCAAAAATACACTTAAAAGATCCAAAACTTATATTGAAAAGCCATAAATACCCCTCATTAAAACTAAGGTTGGGAAAATCACTGAGCACCTAATAGGAAACTACTGACTACTTAGTTTCCACGAATCACCCATTGATTTCCATTAGCCTCATGGATATCAGTCCAAAATAACAATCCTCACTATATTTATATAATTTATTACTTGATTCCTCTTACCAAGTACCCAGTGGTTTCTTCCAACAAAAAAACATGATGATATCCCTTTTAATTAATCCCTTCACCAAAAACATCAAAAAATTAACCTAAAAATTCAATATATGAATAAAATGAACTCAAAATGAGGAAAACTATTAACCAAAATAATAAGGGTTATTAAATTTCTAAATAAATATGAATCTATGGGTCTATTTGAAATGATCAAATAGTTAAAATAGATTTACCATAATCACGTTATGATAGATCACTATGAAATATCCAATTCATTATTTCATTGATAATGTTTTTGGTTACTTATATAATAACATTCTTTCAAGATGATTGACTATATTATAATATAGATATGTTGACCTTTTTCATGAAAAAATAAATTCTTTTTAGATTTGATCATTCAACCAATACATGTATTGTTTACCTAGTTCATTTCAAATTAAAATATATTGAGTTTAAGAACTCCCACCCTAATCAACTTTTATTTTTAAGGACTTATGTGGTAAACCAAAGTATTTTATTCCTTAAATAGATATTTATGATGGGGAAATAAAAATAAAATTATAAATGTATGAAGAATAATAATTAAAGTAAGGATTTTCATGTTAGTTTAATATTGAAGGTTTCAGGCATAGAGGAAGTGTGTGATGATTCATGCCCAATTTTTATTTTTATCATGATAAATGATCAATCCAAGATTTACATAATGTTGAACATTATAATCAATGGAATTTAATCAATGAATATAGACAGGGGATAGAACACTAGAACCAAGAACATGATCATTAAACTTTATTTATAATTAATTTAATTGAATAAAGAATTACCTTGAGTGAATTATTTATTTTTTGATGGATCTCACAATATATATACATTATATCATTGTTTCATTGTAGGAATTAAGAGAAGATTCAATATAGTGGTGATCCTAACATGTTCCAAAAATCTCATAACATCATAATATGAATATTTGGGTTCCAATGAGGAAGATCCTAACGCTTGTGTGTATTATTTTTAATCACCATGATAATAACTTCAAAATTGTTCTCCTTTATATCTCTAGACTCAAAAGTGGGTGGTTGAAGATGATCACTCTTCCTTCATGGGAGTGTTCTTATATATGGTGCTCTCTAGGGTTTAGTGGATTATTTTTATCCATTATCATGCACAATAAAAAATGGATTATCTCTCATAAAAAATAATATAATTGAGTTTATATACTTCTAAAATTAGAAATAAATAATATAAAAAATGAAATTTGTTATTTATTTAATCTCTTGAGAAACCCAATATCTATAATAATAATATTGTTATTATTTCTCGATATCTCTTTAATTTTCATATTAAAATTAAATATTATTTATTAAAATAACATTCAATATATATTATTTTTCATGAGACTATTAAAATTGGTCTATCATTCCTCCATAATATTTATCAGGCCTTAAATAATGACAATTTATTTAATAAAAAAATATTACTAGATTAATCTGTAAGAAACAAATCAATACTATATTCACTGAATAAAAAATAAATATTTATTTAATATTTCACTAATAACATATTATCTGGAATAATTAGTGATGGAACATATGTGATCAACCAATCATGAATAATTATTAAACTATATGCAAGAATAATATTTATTCAACTTTTTAAATAATAAATAATAATATATTATTTAATTGGGATTCTTGATACACATTTTGTGTGACCCTCTAGGCATATTTCTTATTGCCATTAGGAGAAGCATACTAAAGTCCTGGGTTATCATCTAAAAACATGCCAAAGAACCCATATAGAAATAATTTAATGTTATAATGTGATAATACCTCATATAGATTATCATCGTGTAATATACTCCCTTTATCATGATACCTCTAATCAAGTAGGTTACACACTGGTTCTATCAACCTATATGCTCAATTTCTCTTTCTTTGACTTTACATAAACCAATATTTCCTATAAAACACCATGTCCACTGATTTATTTAGGATATATCATTTTTATCAAATGGACTGAGATATAAACTTCAATTAAATAACCGAAAGGAAAAATCCTTTCTTAAATTATTTATTAATGCAATATTACTCATGACGCACCCAACATATCCTACCTTTCCACAAACATTTTTCATCGTAGTTTACTTTAATACATCAAAGTACATAGATCATAATAATCCTAAATTCTAAATATTAATACATGAATCCTTGAATAGGAACATCCAAATACATGTGTAAATATGGATTTCCTACAGGTGGGTATCATTCTCATAATTTCATACATTAGATATGACTGAGGGCATAATCGATGAGAAGGTGCCTCAAAGTCATATGAGTCTTAACCCTTGATATCCTCTATCATTTGGGTCCCTCGAATGATATCACCCAGTTATAGAACATATATTTCATAATAGTTTGTAGCACTTCTGGGTTCTCATCATATCGAGGAACTACAATGAGCTTTTAGTGCGAAAACTACTCTTAGAAAATTATCACATACTATGATATGACTAAGAAAAATCAAGATTTGATAAGTACATTATTAATTTTAAAATCTATGAATACAGGTTATCATAAAGTACACATAATTTGGTACTAGGTCGCCGACTCTAACGGACTCTCACTTTTACTAGAGCCAATTGCTAACAAACTTAAGTCTAATAGATCTCACATGATATAAATAGTTTTGTTGGGATAAGACATTAGTCAACAAGGGGTACTCTATGTTATCTTCTATGGGTATTATTCTTACTAAAACTGCACTCCTTTGACAAAAATCCCTCAAGAGGTGATACTTACTAAGTATATTCTTTGTTCGTTGGTGTTACCATGGATCTTTTCCAAGAGACTCTATTGTAGTATTATCACAATACAATTTGATAGAGTCTTTAATTATAGGTACCACATAAAGTTATGGGAAAAAAATTTTATCCAAGTGGATTATGTGGCTACATCAAAAGATATTATTTACAAAAAAACCATTGTGATTCGGTGACAACTGGTTTCGTTGAACTCTTTCAGCACATAGATCTTCCATTAAGACTAAAATATTATCCCAACTAAAAATTTAGATTATTTTGATCTTTTTGAAAACTAGAATCAGTATAACCCCTGATGTTCAGATCCTCTTCTCCTCTATACACTAAGAACATGTACTTAGTTCTTCTCATATACTTGAGGATATCCATAACAATAGGCCTAAATTTTTTCTCCTAAATCCTCTTGATATATTCTAATCATTATTAATGAATAGGAAACATCAATTCCTGTACAAAACATGGAATACATAATTGATCTTATCACTGAAGTGTATGAGATCTTACTCATTCTATATTTATCCTGGTGGGTCAGGGGTAGTATTTTCATAGATAGATATAAACCATCTGACACTGGAACTAATCCCTTATTTAATTTCTTCACACAAAATATATTTATTATCTTTTCAATTTGTGTACTTTGAATTAGTTCAAGAAAACTATTAGATCTATCAAGAGAAATCTTGGTCCCTAGAATATAGTATGTTTTACCTAAGTTCTTCATGGGGAATTTTTTTAACCATTCCTTAACAAACTGTAAGACTAGTATTTTATTTCTAATAAGTAATATTTCATCAACATATACTACAAGGATAATGATAGAATTTATACTAAAACTCTTGTAAACAAAATTCTCATATTCATTTTTAATAAAACAAAATTCATTTATAGCTTCATCAAATATAATGTTCCACGACTTAGATTCTTGATTCAATTAGTAAATGGATCTATGGAACTTGAAAATCCTTTTATAATCACCTAGACTCACAAATACTTATGCTTGTTTTATATATAAATATTTCTAAAGGATCCCATTATAGAAAGAAATTTTGGCATCCAGCTAACAAATTTCATGGTCATGGTAAGCTTCTATAAGAAGTAGAATCTTGATAGATTTAAACATGGAAATGGGTGAAAATATTTCATCATAGTCAACTACTTATTAATGTTTAAAACTTTTATCCACTGTCCTTACTTTATAGGTATTTACATTACCTTCCATGCCCATTTTTATTTTGAATAACTATTTTCATGCCATATGCTTTACATCAATTGGCGCATCGACCAGAACCCAATCTTGGTTGTGATATATAGAATCCATTTTATAATTCATGTATTCTTTAAACCTTGATGATTTTGATCTATCTACTACCTATTTGTAAGATATAGGTTCATCATTGTCAAACAAAAACGATTCAACTCTTAAGTGACTAGAAAACCATATCTCTTTGGTTCTCTTACATCTCTTCTTCTAATCTACAGTACTTGTGTTTTAGGATCTACTTCTTCCAATGGAACCTGTGGAATATTTTCCTATACTAACTCTTAAGTATCTTGAGCATCAACTTCATTGAAGTACATATTACTCCCACTATCCTTTTTTTAGGATTTTCTCCCTCTCAGGAAATATGACTTATTTGGTGACAATCAATTTCTTGTTTGAGGGGTTGTATAGGTAATATCCCATTGTTTACTTGGGATACCCTATGAAGATTAAATTTGTTCTCTATGGTGATATTTTGTTTCCAGATATTTCCTTAAAATGCCCCGCAACCCCATACATGTGTATGTGATAAAAATGGTTTCTTTCCACTCTATAACTCAAAGGGAATCTCATTTTCTACTTTACTGGGTACTCAGTATAATTTATAAGTCATAGTTTGTAATGAATATCTAAAAAAAGATAATTGAAGATCTATATGAATCATAATTAACCTTACCATGTCTATTAGGGAATGATTCCTCCTTTCACTGCCACCATTCTATAATGGTGTGTAAGGTGGAGTGAGTTGAGATAGAATCTCAGACTCTTGTAAAGCCGATAAAATCTTTGTTAAGATATTCACCACCTCAATCAGATCTAAGCTTATTTATCTTCTTTCCAAGTTGATTCCCTACTTATTCATGAATTTATTGACTTTCTCAAAGGACTCATAATTATACCTCATCATGTTAAAATAACTATATCTACTCAATTCATCAGTAAATGTTATGAAGTAAGAATACCCACCTATAGCTTCTACTACAAATGGTCCACACACATTAGTGTGTACTAATCCTAGAATATTTATGTCCCTTTCACCTTGTCCACTAAATTTTGGTTTGATCATTTTTCCTTGTAAACAATCATGAAATATTTTCAATGGTTTTATATTAAATGAGTCTAAATAACGATCTTGAAAGATCTTTGTCAAAAACTTGTCATTTACATGACCAAGACAGTGATTCCAAATTTTTTCATCATATAAGTCATGTGAACATAACTTGCTATCGGTTTTCAATACTTAGTTCTCATAATTTAATTTATAAAGATTTTTATTTAAATGTATCATATAATAAAATATGATGTCTTTATAAAAGAACCACATTTTATTTCTAAGATTGAAAATAAAATCATATGTATCTAGGAACAATAAAAAATTATGTTCTTGGTAATATTTGGTACATAATAACAATATCTTAAAAAATCACTCTCATTGGAGACAAAAGGTTGTAGTCTCCAATGGCTAGAGTAACTTTCCTTACACTATTGGAAGCTCACATATCCACCTATCCACTAGAAACATTTTGGACACTCATTGGTTCCAATATTTGGATATATATGTGAGCACCATAATATGTATCTAATACCCAATGTGTAGATATTAAATGATTTCACATGATAAAAAATGCAACTTCAGCTTACACTGGCTTTTGGGTGCAGTTCTTCTTTTAATGGCATTTTTTCCACATAAAAAACATACTTTTGTATTTTCGTTTATATGCATCTGGATCTACCTCTTCTCTGAATGATAGTGTTTGGGAGATTTATACTTTTTGTTGTCTTGGTCCCCTTTTTCTTGTTCTTCATTTTCTTATTCACCATATGGACCTGTGTTTTTTATACCCGATGTCCTTATCCACTTTTCGAATCAGAGTAAGAAGTTTTGAAAGACTCTTCTCATTGTTTCTCATATTGGAATTAAAATGAAAAATGGAGACTATCTTGGTGAGTGATGAAATTATGAGATTTGTGTGCAAATAATCTGAAAATTTAAACCCTAATATGTCTAAGAGTTCAATGTACTAAAAAATCTTGACAACATGAGGCCCAGCTGGCACATACTCTCTAGTCTTAGTTGTAAACAAAGAATTTGAGATCTCATATCTCTTTTGTCTCACCTTCTCTTGATACAGATCCCAAAGGTGAGACATCATTTTATACTCATAAATTTCCTCATGTTACTTTAAAAGGTATTTATCCATGGATGATAGAGTAAAACATTAAACATATATATCATCGTTCAGATGTTTCTCATAGAGACATAACTCTTTATCACTAGCCTCATTTCTAAGCACCCTAGGAATTAGTTCTTTTAGCATATTCAATTTCCATTCATTGTAAAGGATAACATGTATGTGCATTTTATAATCTTGAAAATTCATTCTGGTGAGAAGGTTATCATTCTCACATATGGATCATGGTGATAAGTTTAAAGTAATTTTTATTGTTGTTTCTATAAATAAGATGAGTATAATTTTAGATCATTATCTAATAAAATTTTGACAGATAAATAAATATTACATTTATTAATCTCCCACTATTTTATCAAAACTCAATATCCCTCGCCATTGGATTCAGAATATCATATTTCTTGAACATTATAGAAGAAAGGATCAATATTCCCCTTCTCATTAACCAAACATTGGTTGGTAAGGATACTTGAATGGTTCAAGATTGGAATTCCAAATTTCAACTCCAATAACTCACAGATCCTTGATCAGTTTAATGGACTCCCCAATCCATAAATCCTTAAATTGGGTTTCCTCAACCCTTTCCTTTCAATTAGAGAAATTCTTAATTTGTTAGTCAACCCTTGATGTGAACTAAGTTAAGTCAACCAAAAACTTCTTGTTTTAATTCCAAAAATAATTGACAGCATCCCAACTTTGGAAGGCCAATAACATTGAACTGTGGTTTGATTTTAATTAAAGTTGTGGAAGCCTATACCAACTTAATATATATTATTAAGGAATTTTATAATTATATGCGTAAATTTACAATTATTATCTTTGTTATATGGTTGTTAATATTAAGTGTATTAACATAAGTGATTAACCATGTCTTTGATAATATTTACACAAAAGAAATTATTTTTAGTTCTATCTTGTATGCCTGTTAATTCATTAATTCATGTAATCAAAAAAAACATCCATAATAACATAACCTTGTAACATGATAGAAATAAAAGAATAAAGTAGTATGATCATGAAATTTTATTAATGGTTAGTTTTTCTAGCATGTGATAAAATAACTATTGACCAAGGGTAAAAATAACTTTAACCAATTACGGTTCATGTTACATCTTTCCACCTATATATCTCTCTTGGAATGGTTTCTCCTCAGTTGAAAACTTGTGTCATCTCCACTAAATTGATATCTCCATCCAATAGATATGTTTTTACTCCCTCACATGTGAAGGGGAAAGGGTTTATATAAAAGAAACTATTGGCATGTATTACTATACAAAATGATATGAGATATGACACGTAGGCCACAAATTTAATTTATTAATAAATTGAATGTAACTAATAAAATACAATGTTCTAGTCCATTCTCATGTTCATCCACATGTATGAAATGAATTGCGTGTTTAATAAAACTAGCATTCAATTCTTAATCAGTTTTATTTTAGATAAATCGTGCTTGAATAAATTAATTATCTTCTTTAATTAATCAATTATTTTATCTTAATTCTCAATTGAATTTACTTGATATTATCATCCATCATAATTTTAAAAAAATTAATAAATTTATTTTAAATTAATTATGTACATAAATATACCTTGGAGGAAACATGGTGAATACCTATTCGAACATACCAAACATGTATTATACACATATACTATTTAATATTGTGACAAATGGAATACATGAATTATCATGTACTTTCATGATGTATACAATCAACTTAATGATTACATGAATTACCTAACTTTTTTGTCATATTCCATGCTTCAATGCACGTAGAGTAATAACTATAATATGACTCACACATGATATATAGATTTGAACATAACATATAAATTAAGTAAACACACACACACACACACATGTATATATATTATATAGATATAGATATATATATATATATATATATATATATTAAAACACATCACATGGAGTGTCCTATCATCATAATAACCAAATTAAAGCACATGTTGATATGGTTTACATAGTATAATAAATTAATTTTAATTCTTATTTATTTGGTATAAGTACATGGCATATAAAAACGAGCTATAGGACATGTATATCTCTCACGGTATATCTAATTAAAATGCCTAGGGACTCGACGTGTAAATCATGCAACAAAAAATGGAATACACAACATTTAGAAGGGCCGCATTTCATATGGTCTCTCAGATACATGGTCACCCATCAGGTAGTCCATGTAAACTGGTACATAGATCTTTTGTGACTGTAGGACTAAAAATCATGTACATGGGCTACATGGTGTCTACTTCAGCTAACTGTTAGCTAGTCTAGCCTAGTCAACATGCGGTGTATAATTAAAGTCACCATGAATATTAAATGGATATATTATGAATTAATTATGAATTAATTATGAATTAATCCTTTGTGCACTGAACACTAGTACACAGCTTGTACCTCCGAGTACACGGCGTGTACTATTGTGTTATCTGACTAGAATCCTTGGATCCTTAATGAGATATTCAGTTTTATTTTTATCGTGAAATTAATTGATTTGATTATATCTACATGAAATGAAAGAGGAAGAGTAAGATATCACAATTCAATTTAAAGAATGATTAAACATGAATTGAAAAAAAATGAAAAATTTTTAAATCAATCAAAGGTAATAAAAGAATTATAACTAATTATGTGACTAATCTAATACCACTAAATTTTTTAGAGCATAGTGGAAGTGTGTGATGGTTCATGCCCAAATTTTCATGTCTTCATGATCGATGATATATCTGATATTTATAAGGAGATGAATGTCGTAATCAACAAAATTGAATCAAAGAAAACATATACGAGATAGAACACTGGAACCAAGCATAGGATCATCACATATTATTTATAATTAAGTTAATAAATAAAATAATTACCTTTCATGAATTATTTATTCATTGATAGTGTTGGACCCTCAATGCTATAGTCATTTTCATAATAAAAAATAATGTCAATCTACAGATTATACTACTTCATGCTATTTAATATCTCTATGTAAATCAATTATTCAATAACTTATATTTATAAGTCTATATGTTTACAAGTGTATTTTTACATGTATTTTTGGATGTCACTTAGTTGTGTAATGTTATGTGTAACACAGTCTCTTCATAAGATTTTTAGATTTCTTGGAAACACACCAATGCTCGACACACTGATGTTCGACACACCGATGTTTGACACACCGATGTTCAGCACACTGATGTTGAACACACTGATGTTCGACACACCGATGTTCGACACACCGATGTTTGACACACCATGTTTGACACACTGAAAATGACACACTAAAGATTAGAGATCGAAGATGACACACCGAAGATGACACACCAAAGATGATAGACTGATTCTAATAGACTGAAGATGACAAATCAATGCAAATGACTCACCGGTAGTTATAAATAACTATTTTGAATTTATTAATTATAATTTATTTCTAATGGAAATATTTAGAAAAATTAATGCTTCTAACATTATTTAATGTTGTCTATAGGGCTATCCATAGATAGTATGAGGTACAAACACATGGGGAGATATTCATGCCTACTAGACCTGAAGTATAAAAGAATTACAAGATCAACCTAAAATGAGAGACTCTGAACCACCTAGAAAAAAAAAAGGATGGTTGTGCGAATATGCAAGATATTGCAAATATAATAACTTGAAGCTTGATTATACAAGAATTTCAATATTACAAGCTACATCCTGCTGAAGCTCACTAAAATACAAACATCAAAGAGCTGTTCCTTTTCACAACTAGAAGCTATATTACAGATACTAAGATACTCTATTTTTTATCCAACTTCTAAAAGAGGACTCAAATATCATTTTCTATACATCCATTGAGTCCAAAGATTTACTGCACAACACATAGAGATTTCTAAACCCCATTATTTTTTCATAACTCTGTTGTGATTTTTTGGTTACTATTTGAGAAGTGTGTATATCTGTTTTTATCACACACACTATCTCTTGAGCTTAACTGGAGGATACCAAAATATCCTCACTCTCAATCACTTTCTACTCTTGTATCCCACGTAGAACTATGGAAGAGATCCTGTGTGATCTGTTTGATAGTTTTTCCCACGAATAACTATGGTAGAGGTCAAGTGTGACCTGGAGAGACCTTTTTATTATTGTGAACCCTGATCCAGGTTGTGGATCAAAAGTATATTAATATAAACTACTTGGTGGCAGGTGATCACCAAGTATACAGGACTAAGTCTCAGCTTGAGACTGAACCTTTTATTTTAACTGTTCTGTTGTTTGTCTTACATTTTTATATGTTATGTATTTCTCTCATTAAGATAAACTGAACTTTGATAGTTAGTTTAGCAAGTGTTTATATCTATTTTGAATCAATATATTAGATTTAAAAGATTTTTTAATCTTAGATTGGTAAAATTGAGAACTAGTCAATCTTCTAAGAAACTAATTGAACTTTCATGACTTTTATAAATTCACTACAAATTGAATTTTGTTATTATTTTAATAGGGGGATACTATTTTAAAGAACCTATTTTTAACAGAAAATTTTATAGATACTCAATTCACCCCCCCCCCCCACCCCTCTTGAGTCATCTACTCTAACCAACAGATAGATATTACAATAGATCTAAATTTTATAGTCTTTTCATTATATAAATCAAGAGAATGTTCCCTCTAGCGGTGATCCACACGTGTTTTAGAAATATCTAAACATCACTATAGGAATCTCCAGGTGCTATCTTGGAAGATCTTAACACTTGTTTCATTCCCTTTGGATCTCCATGATAATTTATTTCCAATCATTCTCCTTGATCTCTCTATACTCGAGAGTGGGAGGTGGAGGAAGATCGCTCTCTGTTTTGGGAAAATTTCTTTGAGAGGGAGCTATTTAGGGATTGAAAGAATTCTCCTCAGCTATAATTGTGCACCACATAAAATTAATTGGCTCTCAAGAACAATAATATAATTTATTTTATATATCACTAGGGTTAGAAATAAATAATTGCATAAGTTCCATTTATTATTTATTTAATCCCTTGTGGAACCCAAATCTATAATAATAATATTGTTATTTTTTCTCAACATATTCTTAACATGTGAATTAGAATTAAATAATATTTATTAAAATGATATTAAATATATATTATTTCTCACCAAACCATTAAACAAAGTCTTACATTCCTCTACAATATTTATCAAGCCTAAAATAATTAATATTTATTTAATAAATAAATATCAATATATTATTCACCAATAAATAATTAAATATTATATTCACTAAATTGAAATAAATATTTACTAAATATTATACTGACATTATATTCCCATGAATAATTGGTGATAGAATATATTTAATCAATAAAACATGAATAATTATTAAACCATGTGTGATAATAATATTTATTCAACTTTCAAAATAATAAATAATAATATATTATTTAACTGAGATTTTGAATACACATTGTGTGACCCTATTGGACTCTTTCTCTTTGGCATTAGGCAAAGCATCCTAAATTACAAGGTTAGAATCTAGACTTACACCAAGAAAACCCTATAGAAATATATTAATGTTATAATGACATAATATCTCATACAGATGATCAGTGTGTAATATAATCCATTTATGATGATATCTCTAATCAAGATGGTTGCATGCTGGTGCGATCAACCTATGTGTTCAATGTCTCATTATTAGACTTTATGGAAATTGAACTTTCCTATAGAACACCTTTGAGTGTGACTGATACTCTTAAGAAATTATTACATACTATGTTATGAAGAAGAAAAATCTTGAAGTAATATGTAGTTTATTAATATTAAAAACTATTAATACATGTTATCAAAAAGTACACAAAATTTTTTTCTAAGTTACCAAATCTAATAATATAAATAGTTCTTGTATACAGTTACCCATGAATATTTATCACATGATTTATAGGTGGTTCTTATAGAACAAGATATGACTACACCTTAGAAATACCACATATATTATCTCACTTATATATTTATTGTACCTTATTTAAATTAAATTCATGTGACCATTAATAGAAAGGATAAAGGTTTATTACCCATGTGAAATTTTATAATTTTAATTAAATTATAAATTTTTCTATAGTTTGAGTAAAATATTGATTTCTTAATCGTATCGATGATATTAAATGATATATCACATAAAGTTATATTGATATTTTTATTCTTGTGTGATATATTTAATATCATATTTCTTGAATGAGTTTCACTAAATAATATCATTCTCATTCTTAATACACCTGATATATTACTATTTTAAGTTTACTAATTTATTTAAGATATATATTATATTTAATTTATATAGGGATTTCATGGTCAATTTCTCTTATTCACACTCAATATTATGGAATAATATACTTTATTTTTTAGAATATATATGTTATAATTTTTTGTTAGATCTTTTATTTAGTATATCATGATTATAGATTTTATTCACCATTAATTTTTTATATTAAATGGTTAAAAGGGTCACACAATTATTTTTAAATGCATAGAATAAATTATACATATATTTTGGAAATGATATGTACATCAGGTCAAATATAAGATCATAACTCAAAAGTATGATTACAAGTGACTTTTTAGAGTAGTTATGAACATGATAATGGTATTATAAATGTTTTAACTCTTATTAAAAACTATGAATCATATTTAATGTCACTAAATGACATGTTGGGGTGAAATTACATTCCAATACTATCTCTTATAATTTTGTATTAAAATAGTAATTATCTCCCACTAAACACTTTCCAATTTTGGTGGGGGTTGATCACCCATTATTGGGAAGAAGTAAGGTGGGAAGGTGGGAGGTGGATTCATCATAGATTCAAGTCCTATAAAAAATAAATGATAGAAATAAATATTTAACAATGTGATTGTAAAGGAAAATTTATTTCCTTATAATCTTATTTAAAATCCTATAAACATCTCCATTCATTACATGTTATCAATGAAGTTTGAATAATAGTTTTTCAGTAATAATATTACGATATTTGTTTAAATGGGTGATATATTTTTATCTTTTCAATAATATTATTCCTTGAAAAGAATTATTGTATCTTGTTTTCCTATTATTTGAGAAGCATGTTGTAACGACCCAAAATTTTATCAATTGAATTTCACCCATATTATAGCAATTTCATATAGTATAAAACATATAAAATCACTTATAAACCATTATAATGGATTTATAAATGAGAAATTAATGAAATAAAAGTGTTTCTAGATGATAAGGAATCTATACTAATGAAATGGCAACTTGAACTTAGGAATAGTAATGTGAACCTTATAACTAGTAAACCATCCAAATGAATAGTGAAATCACCCATGAAAGTATAAATAAAATTTATTCATCTTATAAGTGAATATATTATATAGTTATATCATTGTATAAGTATGTAAATATTCTAAAAATTATTAATTAAATGTTGGAATTTATTTAAGTCATAAATATTTAATTACAAATTGTTGATAAAAATATTAATTTAAAAGATAATATATTTTCATAAATATTCTTTATAAATTAATATTTTTATTTGGTATTCCATTAAGATAATTTTATGATACCTTAAGTAATTTTTCAAAGTGTTATAAAATTGGTTATAATTTTAAAATCAGTATTTTCCATGTAAATGGTGATTTTAATTAAAAATTAAATTACTCATATTTAGAAAATTATTTTCATAACATGGAGTTCATCTTTCAATTCTACACATCAAAAAAATTAGAGTGAATTTTTGAGATTTTTTTGAAATACTCGAATTTTTGGTGAATAGTAAAATACAGTAATTCCCAGTATAAATACATTATAGGTCAAATATATTATTCTTGTCATCATGAATGATGTAAGTACAATAATCTCTATTTTAGATTTATTATTTTAATATTTTTATGATAATGAA
The DNA here is from genome assembly GCA_963277665.1 of Viscum album. Lineage (NCBI taxonomy): Eukaryota > Viridiplantae > Streptophyta > Magnoliopsida > Santalales > Viscaceae > Viscum > Viscum album. The sequence goes on from OY728138.1 coordinate 1,203,858,371, forward strand.
AAAATTGTTCATATTCTTGAACCAAAATAATAAACTATTGAATATAATAATGAAAAAACACCTCTCTCATCTACTATAAATACCACCCCTCACCCCCTCTTCTCCTCACTCCTCTCAAGATTTGAGACTTGAATAAATTCTACCCAATACCATTTTATATCCCATTCCCCACTTCCATGTATTTTGGTCTCATTAAAAGACAGAAACCTCTTCCCTAAGGAGGTTCCTAAGGAAGAGAGATTTAAGAGGAAAAATCTTCCTTTTTCTTTTAATTTCATTTCATTTTATTATTCTCTCCTAACCTCCCCTCATCCAAATGGAACAATAAACTCCATTAACTTAAATATACTATAATTATATCATCTTAATGTATTATCCATCATTAAACTCCTCCCTATCTTTCTCTCTCTCTCTTTCAAAATATGAAATCATCACCCGTGATATGCCAATTTACCGGTATCGTGGATGATGCACATTAATTTTATTTAAAAAACTTCAATGATGTTAAAAAAACCATTAAATGTCTGAAAAAATATTTTAAATTTTATTTTTTAACCCTATTTATGTTTTTTAACTAGCTTATATAGATAATAATAAATGATAAAAAATGTGTTCGTTGTGATCAAAAAAACAGGAAACAAATAACTTAAAACGATCATCATTAACTTTTATCTATTGAATAGTCCTTATACAATATAAAAAAATTCATTATAAGATAATTTATACTTATATTATACTGTTAATACATATAATAACAATTTTTTATTTTTATACGCATTTTAAACGAACTTACATTCATGTATACAAGTGAAATGATCATGAAAAGTATGAAAACAAACACTCACGAATAATGAAATTAAACTGTATAACTCATAAAAAACACAAAATAGAACTTAAAAACCCATAATAAATCAAACTAATTTATAAAAGGTTATTTATTTGTTAATTAATTAATCTAATGCGGTTATATAGGGTATTAAAGAGGATAAATTATTCCGGTACAAGGACAGAGGAATTCTCAAACCTAAATCTATTTCTTTTAGGTTTCCCTATTTCATCCCATATTTAGTATGGATAATCCTTAAATATAATTTCTACAAAACTATCTTACCTTTTCTGTGATATTCATGCTTTCTACTTGACTTTATGATAAACACAATGTTTTCCAAAAGAACTCTTCTTTCAAAAAACACAACTTTTACCTCTTGAGATTGTTTCTTCTTCACTCATGGTTGATGAATATTATATCAAGTATATTATTCCATATTTCATTTGGGAAGACTAATTTTATTAATGAATGATTTATGAAATGTAACACACTCTTTTCCATGGGTTATTTTATTTCCAATATTTATATATGTTCTTGGTTATATGCATGATAGTGTAAATGTTATGATGTGATGGGTGCACCTAGAATTATATAGTGCTCTAATGAATTGTTAATGTGATGAATCTCATGATTTAATGTGAAATATTCATGAACATGATGCTATGTTTGTTCACCACTATGTGTGGTAGTTTACCACTAAGACATGATGTTTTATTTTTATGAATTGCCACATTTCAAAACTTTTATTAAAGATTCCTCTCATGTTTATGATATTATGCCTATGTTGTGATAATTATTATGCTCACCCCATGTTATATTTATTCATATATTTCTCTAATCTCTTATTAGTCTTTCATCTCACCCCTTTTTGATACATATCATCAAGTGTTTACTTGTACTAAGGAGAATTTGAAGGCCAATAAGAAGAAAGAGAAGAAAAAATTAAATAGATGTTTATGTTTTATTTTCTAAATGTTATTTATGGTCCTAGTTTTCCCAATACACTAAACATTTAGATCCAAGTTTTGTAATAGTTTTATGTTGTTTATCATTAAAATTATTTAATAGTAACATAAGAAGAATCAGGGCCACTGTAGTTGGTATCAGAGAAAAGTTTAGTAAACTTGGGAATTATGATTAGATAACCTTAGTGAAACACCTTAGTATGAGAATAAGTATATGTAATCACTCAATAATATTTTCAAAAAATATGGATCCAATTATATATTCATTCAAATTTAATTTCACAAAGTACTAAATTATTCATTCATGACATGTTGACTTATATTTTTTTCTAACCTTTTCAATTTTAGAAAATGGTGGGAAGATGGAGAAAGTAAGACAACAACCCATGTGAGGGGAAATGAAGTGTTTGCCCATTTTTTATTCCCAATGCTTTTGGAGGTAGAGTTAAAAGCTTCATTGAAATTCTCACCCATCTATCTCAGGTTATGAATAATAACCTAGATAATTTGGAATGTTCACCTTCACCTAAGGGGGAGAAACCGGATATTGAGAGTTTTATGTGGTAAATACCACCGATGTTTAGTGTATCTTCTAATCCAATAGTCTCGAAATAGTGGGTCAAGTCAATGGAGAATATCTATTATATTCTTCACTATTCTGATATAGAGAAGGTGACTCTAGACATTTACCATTTAGATGGAGAGGCCAATCAATGGTGGGAATTGATTAATAACACCAAGTTGAGGGAAAAAATTCAAGATATGGAGTGGGAAGACATTATGATAATGTTTCTAAAAAAGTATTTCCCTAAAACTATTCATATAATTATATAGAGAGAATTTATAGATCTAAAGAAGAAGTAAAAACAATTATGATGGCATATGAAGAAAATTTCACAAGGCTTTCAAAGTAATATTTGGTTTTTATTTTCAATAATGATAGTAAAATTGATTGATTATTTAGTGTATTAAAACAATTCCTTCAAAAGGATATTGAAATTCGAGAATTTGAGAGTTATGAAGATGTTTTTTTATGTGCTCTAAAAGCGGAGATAATGTTTAGAGAATGGTCCCATGTCTTTGGTGATAAGAAATAAAAGATGGAGTTTCAAGATAGGGGATCTAATGTGAACAGTGGGAATATAACTCAACCACCCACATCTCAAAAATGTCGGAAAATCATCATGGGAATTACCTCAAAAGGATAGTTAAATTCTACAAGAGTAGGATAAAAGGCTACCAAGCACATGAATGTAAAAAATACATGAGGAAGTAGGACAATGTGGTGGAGGAAAAGGGATAACCACCCATGGTCCAATGATACAATTATATGGAGTGAGTCATTATATAATTTAGTGCAATAAACATCGAGTCCTTAAGGGTAATCAGCTTCAATAACCACCAAATAAAAATGATAAAGTTAGGGAATATGCCATCACTACTACTGAATTGGGGAAAGAAAATGAATTTGTACAAGGTAGACTTTCTATTCACTCATGATTAGAAAAAATCATATTTGATTATGGTTCTTTACATTCCTTTATATTATGAAAGTTTTCTAGAACAATCAAATCGAATCCATGAAACCTTGAAGCAGAGATATCCTTAAAAATTACCAGAAATGAAATAATTGCAACCCAAGTAGTGGATTATTCTCCTATTGGTGTATTTGGGAATATACTTTCAGTGAATATTGTGATACTTCCCTTGGTGTAATTTGATGTTATAATGGGAATGGATTGCGTTATATAGAGAATATATAGATTGTTGAGAAAAGTAAATATCATTTCATATTCTGAATCATTCCATGATCCTCTACAAATGAAAGGAATATCAAGAACATCCTTTTGAAAATCCTTAAATAGTGTGTGATTTAATTACCTGTGAAGAAGCATACCTCACAAAAATGGTTGATTCAAAGGAAAGTGTCAACCTAGAGAAAATACCCATCGTGATGGAATACATTTATGTATTTCTCAAAGTGTTACCTGGACTTCCCCCTAATTGTGAGGTAGAGTTTTCAATAGAACCCATAACCAAAGCTACTACTATCTCAAAGTGTCCTTATATGATGGATCCTATCAAATTGGAGGAGTTAAAGAAGCAGTTTCAATAGCTTTTTTTACAAAGGGTTCATACTCCTTGGTGAATCACCATGGGGTGCGCTAATGATCTTTTTGAAGAAGAAGAATGGATAAATGTGGTTGTGTATCTATTTTTAGGAACTCAAAAAGGTCACTATAAAGAACAAGTATCCCCTTCCAAGGATTGATGCCCTGTTTGATCAATTCTAAGGAGCTCAGTACTTCTCAATGTGGATATTTATTCTGGATATCATCAGCTAAAGGTGGAGAAGGCAGATATTTGGAAGGCTTACTTTCATACAATGTATGGGCACTATGATTTTTTGGTGATTCACTTCAAACTTACTAATTCCCCTGAAATCTTCATGGATTTGATGAATAGAGTCTTCAAACATTACCTCAAAAAAAATTTCTAATGTTTATCGATGATATTATCATCTACTCTAAGGTAAAGGAGGAATATGAAGAACATATAAGGCTTGTGTTGAAGATATTAAGGAATGATAAGTTTTATCCCACGTTCAGAAAGTGTGACTTTTGGATGAATCATGTCACATTCTTAGGTCATGTGATCACAAGTGAGGAAATTTTTGTGGACCTTTATAAAAAGTCAATTGCGGAATCACCCAGACCCTCTAGTGTCGCAGAAATATGTAGTTTTATTGTCATATCAAGGTACTGTTGATGTTTTGTGGAAAATTTATCATGATTTTATAGTTATCTAACTAAATTAGCATGGAAAAAGATAAAGTATGCCTGGATGTATGAATGTGAGGAAATCTTCAAGGAGCTAAAAAGAAGGCTGATCACTATAACTGTACTCAAATTAACAAAAAGTTAGGAAATATTTGTGATATACAGTGATGCTTCCAAGAAAGGATTGGGTTATGTACTCATATAAAATGATAATGTTAAATCCTACACCTCATAGTAGTTGAATATAATTGTGTATAACTACATGATGCATGATTTGAAGCTAGAAATTGTGATTTTTTCCTTTAAAATTTGGCAGTGCTACCACTATGGTGAGAAGTGTGACATATATACTAATCATAAGAGCCTAAAGTATATATTCACATAAAAGGATCTCAACATGCATCAAATTATATCATTATATCTAATCAAGGACTATAATTTCTCTATTCACTATCATTCCAGCAAGGTGAACATGGTAGCAAATTATCTTAGTAGAAAATAATGTTCTACTCTATCCATGTTGTGGATTGAGAAAGACCTTATATTCCAATACATGCAAAGGATATATTGGGAAATAATAATAGTAGGGAATAAATATTAACTGTCCCAAATTATTTCCCAACATCTATCCAAGAGAATATTAATGAAGCACAATGGAATGATCTGGAGTTATATAAAAAGGTGAATACAGTAAATGAAGAGAAGCTGCAAGAGTTATATATCGATGATTGTGGTGTAATTTGGTTTGGAATGAGAATTTTTGTTCCTTAATCACCTTGAATATAGAAGGATATATTGGAAAATGCGCATAGCTCAACAGTTTCTACCCATCGTGGGAATACCAAGATATATAGTGATCTTTAAGAATAATTCTTCTAGGAAATCATGAAGAAGGAGATTTCTGATTATATCTCAAGGTTCATGATATAACATAAAGTTAAATATAAGTAATAGAAGTCCAAAGGGATGATGAAACCATTACATATAAACATGTAGGAAAGATATAATGTCACTATGGACTTTGTCACAAGTCTCCTGAAGACATCCAAAGGAAATAATGTGATATGGTTTGTGGTGGAGTGACTCACCAAGACTTCCCACTTTATTGCTACATAGGAATATCTATCGCTTTAACAACTTTAAAAAATATATGTGAAGGAAGTGTTGAGAATTCATGTAGTTCCAATATCGATTGTCTTTGATTGTCATCCTAGGATCACATCAAAATTCTGGAAAAGTCTTCCACATTATTTGAGTATTAATTAAATTTTAGAATGGATTATCACTCTAAAAAAGATGTACAATATGAAAGGACTATAAATATCCACTAATATATTATAAGATCATTCTCATTAGAATTAAAAGGTGGATGAGATCATCATATTCCATTGTTTGAGTTCTCATACAACACTATCTTCCACTCAATTATTCATATGGATATATATTAAGCTCTGTTTCGGAAGCGATGTAGAACTCCAACCTGTTGGGATGAAGTTTGTGAAAGAAACTACTTAAAATTTATCCTATGCAAGAGATGATATATAAGGTTATTGAAATATATAAACATATCAAATCTTCTCAGATTCAGAAAAAGAGCTGTGTTGATAACTCTCAAAGGGATTTGGAGTTTCACGATGGAGAAAAATTATTCCTTAAAATATCATAATGGAAAAGAGTCATGAAATTTAGAAATAAAGAGAAGTTATTCCAAATGTACATTATACCCTTTAAGATCCTTGATCGTATAGGATCCATGGCTTATTAGCTTTTAATTCCATCAAATATGGCTCAAGTTCACAATGTGTTCCACATATCACTCCTGAGGAAGTACATACAAGATCCCTCACATGTAGTGAACTCATAGGTGGTACAGATGGAATATGATCTCTCTTATGAGAATTATCTAGTAAAAATTTTATACTGGAGAGATAAGGTTTTTCACAAAAATACAACCCATGTTGTCAATGTCTCGTGGAGGAACCATAAGTATGAATAATCATACTGGTAACCAAAGGAGGCGATGAAGGAGATGTACCCTCACCTGTTTATCTAAAATGAAATTCGAGGGTGATATTTCAAAAGGGGAAGAATGTAATGACCCATACTTTTATCAATGGAATGCATCCCTTCTTATAGTAATGTTATATATTATAAATCACAAAAAAACACTTATAGAGTATAATAAAAGCATTATAAATGAGGAATTAATGATACAAGAAGTGTTTCTAGATGTTAAGAAACATATACTGATGAAATCGTAACTTAACCTTATGAATAGTAATATGTCCCTTATGAATAGTAAACTAGACAAATGAATAATTAACTGACCCATGAAATTATAAAGAAAATGTAGGCATCATATATGTACAAATACTATATAATTATATTATAGAATAGGTTAGAATGTATTTTAAAAATTATTAATTATGTATTGTTATTTTTTTAATTCATAAATCTTTATTTTGAATTTTATGATTAATTTATTAACTTAAAAAAATTATTTTCAGAAAATGTGTTCATAAATTAATATTTTGATGTCATATGATTTTAAGATAATTTTATGAGACCTTAAGTAATTTATCAAAGTGTTATAAAATGAGTTATAATTTTAAAATCTATATTTTCCAAGTCTATGATGCTTTTAATTAAAAATAAAATTAATCATTTTTAGAAAAATATTTTTATAAAATTGAGTTCATTTTTTAATTATACACATTGAAAAATGGTTAGGGTTAATTTTTGGTGTTTTTCGGAAATACTCAAATTTTTTGGTTAATAGTAAAATATGGTTATTTACGGTATATATAAATTATAGGTTAAATACACTATTACAAACATCATGAATGATGTAATAACAAAAATCTCTAACTTCCCTTGATTATTTTAGTATATTTGTGATAATTCCCAAACTACTCATAGTCCTAATCCAAAATAATAACCTAATGAATACAATAATGAGAAAACACCTCTCTCCTCCATTATAAATACCACACCTCACCCCCACTTCTCCTCACACATTTCAAGATATTAGACTTTCATAAATTATGAAAAATAGTATTAAATATCCACTTCCCCAAGTCTAGGATCTCTTGGTCACATCAAAATACCAAAACCTCTTCCCTAAGGTGGTTCTCAAGGAGGAAATACTTAGGAGGTAAGATCTTCTTCCTTTTTATTTTAATCTATTCTAATTTTGTTTCCTTTTCTTATTTTATCCTCATATACCATCATACAAATGGAATGATAAAATAAGTTTCTCACATGTAATGTAATTGTATTTTTTTAATATAAGATCCATCATTAAACTCTTACCTCTCCCTCTCTCTCTCTCTCTCTCTCTCTTTAATTCTAAAAATGAAATTGTCGCTTGTGATGTGTCAATTTACATACATTGACGCACTTTCATATTCCTTCAATGCCTTAAAGGATGTTAATAAAACCATTCAATTTTGGAAAACATGTTACTAAGTTTATGTTATGATCCTCTTTATATTCTATAACAAACTTATAAATTGAATACTAAATGATAAAACAACACATATTCGTTGTGATAAAAAACCACCAAAAATTAACTTAAAACTGTCATTATTAACTTTTATCTAAGGATTCATCCTAATACTATGATAAAAATTCATTATAAGATCATTTATACTTCTTTGATGCCATTAATAACATATAATTACAATTCTGGATATTCATTCAAATTTTAAACAAATATCCATTCATGTATACAAGTGAACCAATCATGAAAAGTATGAAAATGAACACAATTGAATGATGAAATAAAAATCTATAACTCATATAAAAGCCCATAATTAAACTTAATAATACTATAATGAATAAAATTCATGTATAAAAGGTTCTTTATTTTTTTAATTAATGAATCTAATGTGATTATACATGACATTAAAGTGAATAAAGCATTAAGATTCAATGTAAGGGGAATTCTCAAACCCAACTCTCTTTCTTTGAGTTTTCCCTATTTCACCCCATGTTCAGTATGAATAATCCTTAAAGTTCATTTCATCAACATTCTCATACCTATTTGGGGATATACATGTTTTCTACTTGAGTTTATGATAGACATATTATTTTCCAAAAGAACTCATTTTTCAAAAAACACACCTTTTACTTCTCGAGATTGTTTTTTCCTCACTTTAGGTTGATAAATCTTATATCAAATATGTTATTCCCTATTTCATTTGAGAACCCAAAGTTTAGGAACATATTATTTATGAATTGAAACCCATTACTTTCAATGGGTTATTTTATGTACAAGATTGATATATGTTTTGTGTGGCATGCATGATAATGTAAATGTTATGATGTGACAGTTGCTTCTGTAATTATATAGGGTAATTTAAATGTTATGTTGTGATGGGTGTTCCCTAAATTACAAAGTTCTCCAATGTATTGGGTAATGTGATGAATCTCATGAGTTAATGTAAAATATTAATGAACATGATTCTATATTTTTTCACAAGTATTTTTGGTATTTAACCACAAAGACATGATGATCATTTTTATGCACTGCCAAATTTTAGGAATTTTCTTAAATATTCTTATCATGTTTTTTATCATGTTCCTATGTTATGATAATGATTATGCTCACCCAATGTTATATTTATTCATGTATTTCTTTATCCACTTATTGGAATTTTATCTCACCGTTTTTTTATGTATATCCTCTAGTGTTTACTTATACTATATAGAATCTAAAGGCCAATAAGAAGATTGGGAAGAAATAATAAAATATATGTTAATTTTATATTTTTTAAATGATATGTATGGTTATAGTTTTCCCAATATACTAAATTGTTGGATCTTGGTTGTGTAGTTCTATTATATTGTCTTTCATTAAAATGACATAATAGTAATGTAAGAAAAATCAGGGTCACTATACATGTAGCACCCATAGAGTACTAGCACAAAATAGTAATAGGTATGAACATAACATGTGTTATTTTTTGGATATTTCTCAAAGTAAAAAAAGTGTATTTTTTATATGCTTTATAATTTTTATATCAATGTCTATAATTAGTCATTTTAATAAGCATTGTTAACTTAATATTACAAAATTAAAATATAGATTATTATATAGAAGTTATTATGTAAATTAATGTGGTTATATATCATGCTATATTAATTATACTACTAACTAGTGATATATACATTATAAATAAATCTCTCTAGGAACTATTAAATAATAGACATTGGGTTCAAATTTTTTAATTTTAAAAATTCATTATAATTAACCAAATAAATAATATATGAGAATATATTTGATTTATTATATAAAAAATTATTCCCTAGAGGAAAATAATGTATTTTAAATATTATCAAATTATGGTTTTTGATGAAGAAAATCATATAGTGATGAAGGTCAATACATGGTTTACTGAATGATAGAGAATGAATTATGTGATAACGAATGACTAGGTTATATATTAAATATAATATATCATAATAGTTTATCAATTTATTTTAATGATATTAAATAGGTTCATATATTTATGTCAATTATCTTAAATTTAAAGAATTAGTGGAATATTGGAAAAATGATATATAGAGTTTTACAGTCAATAACCTTTTATAAAATGTTTTATTTGTGGTTCAATATTTATAATACTCTTGAAATCAAATGAGAATCCTCAAGAGTCTATATAAATAGGTTTAATCCATTCTAAATGAGATATATGAATGTATGTATCAGTTTGATCACTTTGTTAAACTCCAATTCATAGATCTTTATTTCTCTTCTTCCTTTATTAGTTATATTTTTTGTGTAGAATTAACTACTAATTCACATGTTCTGATTGACTAGTTTTTATTATTTAATTTCTGGTTTTTTAATTCAATATAATCATTTTATAAAAATATTTAGTTGAACCTTATAATTTTTATTTTGGTGAATGATATGCCTGAAGAACATAGACTTTATTTTTGGGGATTTTTTACACCAAAACATATAAATAGTGACTCGGGTTTTGAGGAATGAATGTTGAAATTGTGGAAAAATTTTAAATCAATAGATGTAAATTATATATGTCTCAAAGTGCCTCCACTTGTTTATGTTTTTAAGAGGGTTTTTAGATAGATCCCAGTCTCCCTAAATAGTGACAAGTCTGTTCCAAATTCACAATATATATATATAACAATACTCAAGAGAGACCTTAATTCCACTAAAATCCCAAAACATAACATGAATAGATAATAACCAAACTTAATTATTGAATTATTAACATTAAAAAAATCATAATAATGGTTTAACATAACCAAATGTTATATAATACCAAGAATTTAACTCTTTATATTCATGGTGTGATATTTATAAGAATATTTTTAAATAGTTTAATCTAAATCATCCATCCATTTGTAATAAAAACAATTTATATTCATGAATAAAAAAATATAGGAATAACTAAAAAAATAAATAGAAAATTAAAATATTTTGACATGAAATAGGTTTTTATAAACATTTATTAATAAGAAATTATTAACACTTTATAAATTAGAAATTATTATTTTTAGAATCCCAAAACATAAAAATACTAATAATTTATATTTATATTAAAAATATAAATATTTCTTATATTTTTATTTACATGTAATGGATATAGACATATTTATATTAAAATATTTTATTCTATAAGAAATATAATCATTCTATATTCCTTATTGTAAAAAACTTCATATTATTAATCTAAATAATATATTTTATATTAATATCATATATTCAAATTTTATTTAAACATTTAAGTAACTCCTCCAAAATAATTTTTCCTTCATTTAAATGAATATGTAAAATATGGAATTAAATATTAACAACTCATACTATCATTTATAAAAACATCATACAATATTACATATTATTTTATATTTAGAATTATTTTATATTTAGAATTATTTTATAACTTATAAATACTTTTTAATATTATTTATAATTATTATTTAAGTAAATTTGATTAAAATTATAAATATATTCCATGTAAAATAATTTTAAACCCCCATCACATCTATCAAAATAAAATGAGTTTTCTTTTAAAGACCCCTTTGTATATATTTTCACTAATGAAGGTCTTTGATAATTTTAGAAAAAACTCATAATAAATTAAACATTTCATCATTATTCTTTATTAAATATGATATGGCCCTCTTAATATAGAAATCATTTCTAAATGAACCATGATGTCTTTAATTATTTTATGTTTTTTAGGGATGATCCTTCAAATATACCTTTTGATCCGTGATATGGTATAATAAAACCTTGTCATAATTTTTCACATATAAATATTATTCCTATGAGTTTTTTACTATCACCTTCACATGAAAATAATATTTTATGATAATATATTTTGAGAAAAATAATTCCTTGGAATATTTTTTAAATTTATAACACTGTTTTATAAATATTTATAAACTATGATCATTTTATACTGAAAAAATTTGTATTTTTAAATTTCACCATAACCCAAAACCATTTTTAATCAATAAAGTATGGTCATGATAAATTAATTTTTAGATTATTAATTTATTCCTTATTAAATCCCAAATGAAATGAGAATTTGTTTGATAACACTGATAAGGAAAGGATCATGTCCCTCATATAAACATAGCTAGGGAGACAAATATATGAGTATATCAGAGAACTCCATCACCCTGAACTCTTTTAGAATTGTAATTATTTACATAAAAATAGAGATCTTATGATGTGAGACACCCTTCATCACACAATAATGCATGAAATTTTCCAAGGTTCTAAACTAGATACCTTTTGTATCCCAGTGAATATACACAATAAACATTTAATATATAAAGATTTTGAATTAACCGAGTTTTTTTTAGTGACAATTGGCATCCTTAAGCACTATAAGAATTTTTTATAGGTTTTTTTGATCATTTTATATTAATAATATAATGACGTCTCAATAATGAGATGATGATTTTGACTGGAATGTAAAATTTCGAGATATTTTCACTATCTCAGTGATTAAATTGTTTCATTATTTTTTTAATTTTCATATTATCTATGTGATTTTTTTAAATTTAAATTTTCATTATAAAATAACATGGTTTCTCTATTTTAATTTTATTATTCTTATATTACTTCATCAAAGATGTTCTGGGGAAATAAACTCTTACATTTAATCATTTTTTGATAACTATAAGGATAAAACTTACTACTAAATATTGTCTAAGAAGCTCTGGGGGTTATATCTCAGTATTATGATCCTTATTGATTGAATAAGTTCCTAGGATAGATTCTTCTGTAGATCATTTATTGAATATTTTTAGGGATAATAATTTTTTCTTTCTAATAACTTTTATTAAATAGGTTCCATTTTAAAACATGGTGTCTTTAGTTCTGGGTAATAATTATCAAACTAATTTGGATCAAAAGTGAAGAATTTATAGGGGTAGAAACTTTGATATAAAATAATAATTTTTTCAGATTTTCAAATTATTATACTTAACCTCATTATTTTTTTATGTTTAGTGAACGTTGTAATTCTATACTTATTCTTTTATATTTACATTATTAATTTTTTGTTCATCTTTGAAAATGTTCGATTCTAATATGTTTACTTATTATAACCCTGATTATTTTTGAACTTATATCTCTAAAAATTAATATTATTTTTATAACATTTAATTAGGATTGCAACAAAATCAATTTACCCACCCTCATTTTTAATCTTCCATAGTAGGTAAAAAATTGGTATCAGATATTGCCTCTAACTTGTTTCCTTATACAAACAATTATGTAGAAGAAAAAACTTTCTATAATAAGTAATCTACCTATCAAAACCTTGAAGAATTTAAATTCAAATCAATAATCCCTTTTTTATGTAGAATATTATGAATTTCATAGATACTAATGATGATATTTTTTATTAATACCAAGCTAGAAGAGTATCATTTTTTTGTAGGAAAGTACAATATTCAAGAGAAGAAAATTCCATATTTTACCCATTTGAAATCTAAATATAAATAAAATTATAAATTTTATAATACTCCCATGTTTTCTATTATTAGGAACATAAATTTTAATATTTAATATTGTGTTATGTCTAAAGAAATTTGGAAGAAATTAGATATTTCAAGCTTTAAAACATTGAAATTTATATAAACTATAAGAGAAGAATATTAATATTTTAATTTTCTGCTGGTATAATCAAATTCTTAAATGAATTAGAGATTTATGATAATTTATATTATTTTATAATCTCTTGTAGAGATAAAAATTAAGTATGATTAGTTTATTATAAGGATTATCGATATACTTCCTAAAGAATGGGGATCAGAAAGAACATTAATTAATGATATAAATATTACTAAAAACATATGTTTGTATGATTTTATCTAAAATTTATGGAAATATGATAATTATTTGAAGGTACATGATGAGAAAAAGAAAAAAAAGAATGTATTTTCATTTGAAACTACAAATTTTGGAACTTAAAATCTTTTAATTCAAAGAATACTTATAGATATTTCTCAGAATGATTATAATATAAATATTAGAAAATAAAAATTCACTCAAATGCTTATGAAAATTAAAAAGGCGGTTGGTAATAATAATTTTCAAAAGAACAACTAGAAGGATATAAGAGGAATAAATGATAGATTTGGAAGAATATATGAAATTGAAGATTATTTTGATGTTATTTTCTTTAAATATAAGAATCTAGGACACTTAAATATAGATTTTACAAGGTTAATAATGAAATATAAGGATTATATAAAAATATCAAGGAAAAATTTAAAGAATTTTTCAACACTATGAATACTTAGAGTGTTAGTGAAGAGCCATATTACATTAGTGATTCATATAGTGTTGAAAAATTAAATATCACTAGAATCTATTATATAATTCCTCAGAATAAATATTTATTTATAGAAAAAGTAATTTAAAAATTCCATTAAAATATGTATTTAGATTCTATTGTTGAATAAAATTATTCTCAACTAATTTAAGAAATAAGTGATTATTTTAATTAAAATAGGTGAAACATTTCAAAAAAAATTTAAGAATTATACTCAAATGAATACAAAACTTACCTAAGTAAATAAGGATATTTTGAGGGGTTATTTTGAGTTTAAAGATAAAATAATTTTATCTCACTACCTTATAATGATCAAAATGAACTTATGAAATGTATGTTGAAAATTGAAGGTTTGAGGAAGTTGATATCAAATTTTACCGTAATAGGGGATAACATTGATAAACATTTAGGGAATTTGAGACCATCAGTGTATATATACATAGTTTTACATACTTATTTTGGTTAGTCACATTTTCAATATAGTCGTTTTATTTTAGAAAGTGAACCATTTTTCATCAAATGACAAATATTATGACATTGGAAGAGTATATTCTCTTGATGGAAGAAATAATTTTTTCAAACATCTAATGCATTTAATTATAAATATATTAAATATTTTCAACACAAAATCATCAGATTGATGTGGTTTAATAAGGTTTTTTTTCACTAAAATTTTATAGAACCAAACATGTTTGGGTACAAAATTATTAGTTTAATTTATTTCAATGAATGGGTTGAGTACCATTGGTCAAAATACTTGGTATATAAATAGCAATAATGTATACATAACATGAAATTTTAATGGGCTCTGTAAGAGTAATTATATGTCAAATAACTCATTTGGAACCATTTCCTTAGAAATATAATTATTTTTTGTGTACCAGTAGATAATTTTTTGAAGGAAATTTATTTTTATTATTATTTTCTTTCATAATAAGAAAAAACTAGTTACATATTTCTTATTTACCTTCCTATTTTCTTTCAAAATTATAAACGTTATAAGGAAACCAACACATTTTATGGAATTCAGAATTTATATTTTATTTTATTTTTATTATCCATTTTATTTGGTAGGAATCAATTCAGATCATTTGTGGTTGTTTATATCAGTGGTTTAAGAACACCACATTCATCAATATAAGGATTATTGGACCCCGTGCATTCTATCTATTATCATTTTTTTAATCCCTATAATTTTTCATTTCATATCTTCCAAATTTTGTTTCATCTTTAAATTTTTTATGAAATTATAAAATTTGAATAGGTTTATTCAATACATCTAGGAGAATGGGGTTGAGATCCTGTAGCTACACATATAGAATGAATTCTTTAAGTATAAATTGGAATACTAATTTAAAATATAAAACAATAGTGATGAATGTATTGAAAAATATCAATGAAAAGAATAAATTAATAATTTCATTGTACTTTTTTTCAATTAGTGGAATGACTTGTTAATTTATTTTAATGTACTTATTATTGTAATTTAAATCACTTTTTTATTTATAACAATCAAATAGAGGAATTATTTTAGTGAAATACAAAGGTAAAGAGTGTTTAGTATTATGGGGAGAATGTTTTCTTGTGTAAGTGTTTTTTGTAAGGGGGGTCATTTTCAGAAACCCAACACATTTTAGGGGGTAGAAAGTTTTATTTTTGAAAAAACAAGTAGTTTAAATATTTTTTCCATTTTAGTTGAACAATTTATCATGTTTTATGATTATAAAAAAGGGTAGGTTTTTGACTCATTTTACTAAGTACCATATTCTCTATCATTGTTTTTGATGAATAAAAAATACACTATATTCATTTTGTTTATTTAATGTCTATTTTATGTTTATTTAGTTCTATCTTTTGAATCATTATCTCCCAAACAAGATAAATTTTTAGATATACTAAAGAGTCACATTAATTTTTTTAACATAATAATAAGTTGAAGTATCTGAGTTTCTCACGGTGATAGTTGTTGTTTTGAGTTTCTTAGAGAATTAATTACATGTTTTTTATGATCCAATTATATAAATATAAGAGTAAGGAATTATAGATCAGAATCATATTTTGGATAAAACATGAATTTTGGGTATTTTTTCACTATCTCAGTGATTTAGAGAATATACTAGATTTATTTTTTAGTATTATCTAATATCATTTGTTATTTTTGAGATTTAATTGTTAAATTTATTAGTTTCACTATTTATTTTTTTCAATCCTTCATGAACAAAGAAGTTTTTGGAATAGTAACATATACTTTTGATCATTGGTAGAACAAGTCTTGGGATAAGACATTATGTTGATCTTTTCTAAAGAAGCACTAAGGATAAGAGCTTTAACTATCTATCCTTATTGAAAGAAAAATTTTAGGGTAATAATATTAGTTCTCAAAATCATTGAATGAATAAGTATGGGTAAAATACATATTTATTTAGATATATATGACTCCAAATATACTATTTTGAAACATGGTACCTTTGAAAATTGGAAATGATCCTTTTTATGCATTAAAAAATGTGAAGAAGTTTCTTGGATGGATCTTTGGATATCATTTAACAAATTTGTTTATGGGTTTCAAGATTGTTTTCTTAAATATCATTGTTTTATTAAGTTTAGTTTAATTTTAAGTATTATTCTTTTTATGTTAACTTAACTATATTCAAATTTTCTTTATATTTTTATTTATTATATTACACTATTTTTATTTGTTGTTTAAATGATTAGTTTTAAAATATTATTTTTGGAACTTCAAATTGTTTTTATATGGAAGGTTATTTTAAAAGTTTGTAAAAATTTTATAAAAATATTATTCATGGACCACTAAAAGATATGATAAAATAATTAAAAGGGGTTATCATTTTAGTGGTTGAATATTTAATAAATTCCCTTATTAAATAAATGTAAAATTTATTACTTGTATGGAAAAAAAATTTAATATAAAATTATATCAATATAGAATGTGAATTTGTGATCAATCTTGGAAAAGTATAATCTTAATGAAATAATGTTCTTGGTTTATCATGAAAATATAAGAATAGTTTTTAAGTAAGAAGAAATGTTTTATGTGGTAGAATTATCCCATATTAATCAACCAACTGTTTTAGTAGTTTAACATGTGAATCTATAAAATTAATTAAAGAATAAAAATTATTCACTTGATTTATATACTCTCATTCATGTGTATATAGAGCTCAAGTTGTATAAGAAACATGGTATCCTGGTTATATTTGAGATGATAGTTAACCTAAAAAAGAACAAACATAAACAACCAATGGATAAGAGTTATGAGGATTTGAAGGTACTTTTTTATGGGGTGTGATAAGAGGAACTTTTTTCTTTTCTCATATACTAAATATGTTTAGATGTGTTAATTATAATGAACAATCCAAGTTACTCTATCCTGGTATACATGTCGACCCATCAAAAGGATTTTAGGGAATTACCAATTACTATGGGTTGGAAATTACTGTTGGGGCCTTGAACATACTCTAATCGAAATGATTTCACCCATTTTATAATAATACCAATAAATAATTCATATCTGAAAACCTTACATGGTCTACCCAAAGGTTGGTGAGTCAATAAAATATAATAGCTTGTTTTGGAAATAAATTCACACCAAATATGGTATAATATCCAAAAAAATATTGAACATACAATAATTCAATATCAATTATAAACCACAACTAACATTTAAAATAACATTACCCATTCCAAATACCAAAAAGGGTATGAAAAAAATAAATTATAATCTGATGTAAAATTCAATATGGATGAGTAGAAAAAAGTTACTAAAGGTATAATTAGAAAAAAATCAACGGCTGCCCATATCTATTTTATAATCAAGCATACTCAACATGTTACCACCTTAAACGTATTGGAAATGCATTTAAATACTACTAACTCAAATATATTCCATTCATTTATCTATGTCATATAATAAAAATCTATATACACCTAGAGTGTGTATATGGGTTGTGAGAATGACATTCCCAATTGGATTTCAAGAAATGATCTATATAAAACCATTATAAAAAATCTTATTCAATCTATTTTCTACTACAATTATAAAAACCTATTTTAACTATTTTTTAAAATCACGTTACATGCTATGGAATTTAACTAGACTATATTGAGAAAGTAACCAAGAAAATTGGAATACATTTGAATAAATGAAATCAAAAGTGAATAAAAAGTGATAAAAATGGGTAGGTATAAATGGAAATAATGTAGGGATGCCTAAGATAATCATACTAACTATATTCATAACAATTAATATAATCCTTCTCATATCCAAATCCATCTCTAACAAACTATAGGCCACTAGTATATGTGTCATCCAAAACTAGCAGAAAGCAATGAGGATCACATAAATAAAGTCTCAAAATGAATATTGTGGTGAATTAATTCTTCTTTAAATCATTTTATATAATTATATCTCTAACTATAATTCATACACTATCTAATATCACTCTCGGTATCCCATATAGTTTTTTTAGGTAAACATATCCCATCAATTTTCCCTACCATTAAAGGTTTGATCCACCTCAACTAAATTTCAAAACTAACTAAATTCATCATTTTTTTCTATAACACAACTCATTGTGACATATATAATCTCAAAAATACTATTTTTGGACTCACTATGATATTGTCTCATTTAAAATACATGTTTTGAGGTCCCTTTCAGTAGCCTCCTCCGAGATCTATGATATAACTACTCCATATCTCCATAATATTACATAATTTGATACTCTAGGTATAATTTCATCTTATTTAATCACATTATAGTGTTGTTAGAACCATAATATAGTGTTCCTATAGGAAAAAATCACTTTTAATAAATTGTTCTAGGGACTCATATCATTTGTTCTTCATCTCTATGAAATCTAGTAAATAAAACAGTCTTCTCAAAAGAATAGTAGATCTTCATAATCCCATTTTAGTCTTTTTATTTTATCACAAAAACAAATAATTTAATTCTCATTTTGGTACCCTATTTTTCAAAATAATTTCTTTAACTAAAAATAAAAAGTGATACACCTGTTTTAGATCAATCGCCTCATTTTTCTCTAATAGATCCAACCACAATATTTACAACATATTATACTTAATTAAAAAATCAAATTTACATCTATAAAATTTCATCTTCCATGATAGTAATCATCAATATATTTCCAATAATAATTCATAAAATATAATTTAGCATTTATAATTCCAATAATCTACTTCATATCGAGCATTTCCTAGACCATAGTGATATAGTGCATCATAAAATGCCCATTATTTTGACATCCTTCATTAAAAATTATTATTTCTCATTCTAAGTGACTCAATTAGAAATAGAATTGTATTAATATCCATATCAACCCACTTAAGGCCTCATCAAAAAATGTTCCATATGATTTTAACTTTATGATATATATTTTCAAAACATATAATTTTATCATCATCCAAGTGATAAATAATCTATTACATTGGATTCTTTGTGAATAACACTCAACAATTTAACTAAATAATTCATTTTAAACAAATAAAAAATTTATTCCTCTAAATTAGTATGTCCTCATGAACTAAAATAAAAAAATTTATCTTCCACCCCTTATTCAAAATAAATAAAAATCCACTATATTTATTTTTAATATCTCTAACCATAAATAATTTTTTTGAGAATTAATCTTCTCTAAGTCGACATGTGATATATTAGTGTATGAATTAGGAAAAATTTACTCAAATATGAATAATTAAAAAATTCAATTTACTATACCAATTATCATGGTGTAAAGAATTGAATCATATTTATCAAGATATAACATGATTTTATCTTAAAAAATGGATTAAAAATGTTCATTCACAAGAGTTTTCTCCCCCCTAAGACATATATCTCCCCATTTAAATTATATAAGACATGATTAAAATTGGGTGAAGTCTCAAAAAACCTCAATGTTGTTTGGTAAAGGGTTTCACACCCATCTGTTGTCTAATATTTTTATAAGTCTTAGTTGGTAGAGGTTTTTGAGTGTATTGGCATTTTGGTCCTTAAAAAACCAAAATCTAGCTTAATGTGCCTTTATACACCTTATCCTTTAAACTTTTATATTTGATGTTGATTTTATTTTATAATTAGTTATAAAAAGTATTCATAGAAAATTTTATTATGAATTGACTATTACAACAAAAAACTTGTGTATACTTACAAAAAACATGCATATCATTGAATTGAGTCTTTATGGTGTTGTGAAATACTCATCCATGATAGAATTCAAAGATAAAACTAATTTATTCTTTATAATTAATGTTAAATATATTAAACTATTAAGTAATAAAACTTTGGATATTGACTTATTTTTTTCAACATAACCAAAAAAATCAACATTTATAAATACTTTAAATTAAATCAATTATTTATTCTCATATGAAAATACATATTTGGAAATATACTTAACATAACAGAGAACCCGCCTTACTTTATAAGATATATAAGAGAATAATTCCTCAAAAAAAATTCTACAAAATACCAAAATGAATGAATCTAGAATCCCCAAATATAACTAGAGGGTGATGAGGATGCAATGGAAAAAAAATTCAAGATGTATAAAATATGTTCAGAATGGAATAAGTGGCTCAAAACTAGAATTTTTATGTTACAGTTTATATAATAGTTAACCAAATATCATGTAATAATAACTATGAAGATTAAAAGTATGGATAATATTGATCTTATTAGTCATGTAAGATTATTTTTTAGTAGAGAATCCAGAGCTCATATTATTCACTAGAAGAAGAAGTTATGTTGGTGGTTTCATTGGACCAATTGAATAGATATCTATAAAGATTTTATCCAAAGAACAAGCTCTCCATGAAGATCAAATGTTGATAGAAACCAACTGAATTAAAGGATATTGTGTACCTTTTATATAAATTCATGAGTATTAGTCAATTTGAAATTGATCATTAAAAATAGTAATTAGATTTTTTTCCTTAATAAAATTTTATATTGTTCCCCATGTGGAGTAGGATTAATTTAAATACACATAAATATTCTATAATGTTAATATATTTCTCCTTCAATCAATTTCATTCAGAAGATGTTGTTTGCAGTACGTGGTATAGCATTGTATAGATGGGGTTCATTTTCTTCTTAGTTTTGGATAAATCATTTCATGAGTTTGATCTGATTTATTAATTTATTTAAATATCTTATTTGATTATATTTTTAGAGGGTTCTTCCATCACAAAAGGTTCTAGGAAAAACATATTGTATAAAATCATATTTTCAAAGCATAGTACATCTATGCCTCATCCAATGTGTTTTATAACGTAGTTTAGAGGAATAATTCTTCCTTGAAATTTTAGGAGAATTATGTTAAGTGTTTTCCAATCCATCATATATTTTTTAACTTCATTAGGATTTAATTAATTATAGAATCATGTAATCAGATATGTTAAAGGTTTGGATTAAGATGTTTAATGGGAAAATTTTAATTTCTGGGAATTATAGTGGATTATTTCTTACAATAAGAGGACATAGATCTTATGGTTGTCAAACTAGGAGAAATTAAAAGTAATAGGGGAATATGTTGGACAAGAAACCACCAAGATTGATCTAAATGTCATTGTCTTAGAACATGGCCTACAACTTTAGTAAAGAAAATATGGCTATGGAACCTATAAAAAGCCTGGGAATATGTGTGAGAATCTAATAGTAATAAACAATGGTTTTTTATTACATAGAATGTTCAACATGATAATATGAGCCATAATGATAATGTTCGGTCATGTCAATGACTTTTACATGATTTTAATTTAGTTATAATAGATAAATGTAAAGTCTATATATCTAGATTGGGTGTTTATTTTTATTTCAACACTCCTATAATCATGTGATGTGATGGTTCCCACAATGAGAAACACTAGAGCTAAGAGTTTCTTATTTTTTAAATATTTTTTGGACCTAATTCCGAATTAAGTGATTCATAGGAAGATGATATGGTCTTGTACTATAAATTCATATAGTGTGAAAGTTGGATGGAATCCAGGTTCAAGGAAATTTCATTGGATAAGGAAAGTAAGAATAAGTTGAATTTAGAGTATTTCAGCTAAAGGTGGTCACATATATTATCATTATGGGAAGAAATTCTATATGAATAGATATTGTGATAGTTAAAGTTTTAATTTCAAAATATTTTCTTCT
This sequence comes from Viscum album, assembly GCA_963277665.1. Taxonomy (NCBI): domain Eukaryota; kingdom Viridiplantae; phylum Streptophyta; class Magnoliopsida; order Santalales; family Viscaceae; genus Viscum; species Viscum album. Next base: position 1,203,880,957 of record OY728138.1, read on the forward strand.
GGAAGTGCATCAATAAATCCAATTTTAGAAGATATAAGTGGTCTATTACCAAGTGTATCTAGTCCACTTGATCCATTAATTATATACATTGGGATTTATTTCACTCTAAATATTAGATTAAGAGTGGATAGAATTATAATTTCTATAGTTTTTGTAAGGCATGTCTTCTGAATGATTAATCTACTGAGATAGTAAGTAATGGTGATGTTAATATTAAGAATATATATAAAATATTTCTATACTTTTAAGGAATTCTATAAATACTATTCTTAAGAAGTAATTTTATTTTGGTATGACAGATTGATGATATTGGAATTAATAAATCATTTTCATGTAACATTCCATTATATCATATATTTATTGACCCATGTTTAATATAAGTTTTTGGATTTATGTTTATTTTAATTAATTTAGTTCTGGTATAATTGTGTCAAAGTTTTTGGAGGGATTTGGAGTATGTTTGGGGTTTTTTATTCATCATATGGACAATAGACTACCTATTGGAAAAATTCTTATTGTGAACTAGTTACACGACAAGAATCTTTTACAGAGGAGATACTATGAGTCTAATTAAGAGCATGAAAATTTGTAATCTGTGAAACCTTTTCATGACATGAAATTATCAGGATCGTGATTTTTACCTAAGGAGATTTTTTTTTTATGTGAAAACTAATGTAATTAATTCTATGAAAGGGGTTCATGATATGAATTTTTGACTCTGATAGTTTTTATCAAAATAAACATCTAGATCTTTTTTCATTCGACGTACATTCCTTCCTCTCAATCCCTAGGGAAATTTTTGGGAAATTTAGGGTTATATATCTATTTTCAGATCACTCTATTGGTAATTGGATCCATATGGTAGTTTTTTCACTTCTCCCTAGTAATTGGTCTTTCTAATTATATGTTTCCATTGATTGAGGAAGCAAGATTGGTTGTGTTTATGAATTGGGTTGTGATTTTTTATGGTTTTCTATATATACTCATCATTTTTTACCTCATGCATTGTATTTTAGAGGTTTATCTTTTTGTTTCCAATGTTCTTTGTTGAAGGTGATCAATTTTCCTCTATTAATTAGGTATGTGTTGCAATAAAAAGGGTAAATTATAGAATTTTTTAATGTTATTGATAGTTATTTTGAGTAATTTAAGGAAAATTTATGATTTGGCATCGGAATAGTTTTCTTGGGTGAGATTAATGTTTTTAAAAGGGGTTTCCATTAAAAACTTATTTTTTCACAATGTGTTTGGGATTGAATGATTTAAATGTCTGTTTTGGTTTTGAAATAGGTGTTCAAGACAGAAAGAAAAATGGCTAAATATGGAAAAGATTTATTAAATTTGATCTCTTTTTAAATTGGTTTATAGAAATCTGAGGACGTTGGGTAACCTTGAGTATATTGGGAAAAGACATGTCACACTTTTTGTGTGTACTAACATAAGAGGTTTTATGTTTATTTGTTGTGTGTAATTATACTTGAACATATATTGGTTGGATCCACCTTATTTCTAGATTGAAGGTTTTCATTCCTAACTGGAACGTATACCCATAGGTTAGATCCCAAATGGTTTGCTTTGTCATTTATGGATTTTTTATCACATGATGGTGTAATTCATGGAAATTTTATCACAACCTTATCTTATGGTGTATACATAGTCTCTTACCTATTTTCTTGATCACTTGATATATTCCTAGATTTGGTGAATATGGTATGATTTTAAGAAATCCAAAGTATTTTTTATGAAATTGTTTTAATTTGTGAAAATTCTTAGTAAACTATATTTGTTTGGAACTAATTAATTCTTTATATTATAATTTTTATGGATTATTTAGTCATATCCTACTATGATTTATACCCACACCCTAAATTTCCCTTTGGGATGTTGTAGATGTTTTTTTGTAAGACTCAAGTAATGGGAATGGAATTATATAGTATGTTGGTTTCTCTTTTTACCATCATTTTCATAGTGAGATGGTTTGCTGGTCACATATGGACACATTGGGACTTTTTTAAACCCATCATGTTTTATATTTCTATTTTTTTCTATTTTTCATGACATTGTATATATCATGGATATGTTATATTACTTCCACATTATACCCTTGTGGTATCCCTTTTTTATGTTTATTGAGACACATGATAGTTATGAATTTTCCTTTCACTTTACCATGTGGTGGACCATCTTGGTTGACTTGTCCAGTCACACAGTGTTGGTTCATTAAAAATTAATATCAAATCCATTAGTAAGCAAGATGTTTTGTTACACTACCTTGGTTTGGTTTAGTGATGGAATTTCCATGTTTTACTTTATAGGTGAAAGTGTTGTTTCATTACCTTCCTTTAAAGAAAAATATATATTGGATTAATCTAAAAATTAAAAATAATGGGATTTAATACTCAATTTAGTTTGTATAAAATAAAATTAGAAATATTTTAAGATAATATGATCTCCCTGAGTTGTTTCAGCTTTAATTTCTTCTTCCATGGTGAGTCCCTCATGAAGTTAGATCTTAGTGGATGGAAGTAGGTAGTATGATCCACCATAAAATTACACCACTTGGGTAGCTTCCACTCCCCTAGATAGATTCACATATAATGGTGTTGTCCATTCAAATTTTTAATAAATAGGGAGATCATGTTGTACCTCATAATCATCCAATATGTTGTTCAGATCTTTTTTATCACCCACATATAGTTGAGAAGGAATGTATTCAACATCCTAAATCCACTCTAGCTCATCATGGTTAGCTTGGATCTGGATCTTCAAATGATTAGGTTTTTTATAGTCCTCTAGTCGGGCCTCAACTTCTTGTATCTCTTTAGAAATATTTGGTAGTTATTGTGTAACTTTCCCAATCATGAGAACCCATTCATGAACTATTAATATTTTATTTATTGGTTGTGTGATCTCAAATGCCTATGAAATATATATTTCACCTTCTCCAATAATCTAGGTTAATAAAACACCTTATTCGAGAGTTTGGAACCTTCTAGGACCCAGATCCATCATATTTCATTTCATCAATTGAATGGCTCAACTCCACCATGTAAAGACCCTAAGTCAAACATAAGTGAGGGAAAATATTAAAATAAAATAATCAAAGTACGATTGAGTTTCAGGTCACTGTGGATAATTTACACACCCATTCATGTTACTATAATATACCACAAACATATATTAATAAATTAGAAACTTAATATTAGAATTCAAAAATATCTAACCTCCATTGAGGAAAATAATTGTGTTATCCCCACATAATTGAGAGTAATAGGATACAATTTTGAGGATAAGAATAAAATTAAATAAAAATAAGGTTGATAATAAATTAAAAATATAATATTGTGGGATGAGAGAGAGGGTGAATAAGAGAGAGAAATAAATAATAAAAATAAAATAAAATATAATGAATTAAGAAAAATAAAAAATGATAGAATGTAAGGAAAATAAAATGAAGAAGAATAATAAAAAAAAAGTCATAAGATATTTTGGTGGAAAAAATTTGTAAAATAAAATATAATTCATGTGTTATTTTTATAAAAAAAAATTAAAATTATTTAATGAATAAAACTAAACTAAAATAAAAATAGAAAAATGTAGCAGTGACAGACCTTAGGTGGAATCTCCTCGTGTGAGAACTCCCACCACGTTGGGAATATCCTCTAATATTAATAGAGGAGGATACCTTGTATCCCCATATTCAGAATCTTTGGTATATTTATAGAGAAATTTTAAAATTAATATATTAAAATCTTCTATGATAAAAAATAATTTTCTTAAACAAACTCTCCCATAAATAATGGGTGTTTCCCATTTACAGTACAGACCAATGGGGAAGATTTGGACTTCTATTTATATGCATGACATGCATGGAGGAGTGAAATGTGGAATTTATCCACTGGTTCTTAGTAGGTAGTGAAAGTGGTGAAGGTATCCTCATTAAAATTATCCAACCTCTCCAATGGCCAGATTGAGCTCTATTATCAAGCATGGTTTCAGATTTCTTTGAAATGGGGTCCGTATTGTTCATTCGAGGTCACCTAAGAGATATGTGGTGGAGATAAGCTTAAATAATGATTATCATCTCAAGACCAAGATTTTTGGGATTTGATTATGGAATTTACCTATGAGCATAGGTTGCAGTAGTGACTTCAAGTGGGGGAGTGCAGAAGATAGTGGGAGTGACATGTGTCTGAGGGAGGGGTATATGAAGCCATGGTGAAATGGAACCATTTGTAAAAAAATATCACTGAGTGGAATTCATCCCATATTGGTTTTCTGCCTCATTTTTTCAGTTGTTTATAATGAAATCCAAGACATCAGTTTGGTAGTGAAGTTAGATAGGGGTTGAAGGACCCCTTCTACCACTGTGAACTACCCTATCATGGTGAGTTACTCCAACCATCATTGTGTGGGCCTAACCACCACATGTCAATACTCTCAGGCATCATCCCACATATTTTTAGCATTATCCTCTTCTCCATAGCCTCATGGAACACATTCCTAGTGACCCCATGTGGCCTCATACCACTGGACATGCCTTCCCTTGGGGTCTTCATGGTCAGACTCTCTCACTTGAGCATAGTTATGTGGATTTTGGGACCATTGAGGTTGAGGACTATTTGGTATTATTATTTTTACTTAAAAAATATTAATAATGCAAAATAAATTCCTCACAAAAATACACAAATACATGAATATTCAAAATTCAAAAATTTCATTCATATAAATAATTTATCAGTTTTTTTGTAAATTCTCACTTTTTAATAAATCATTAAAATACATGGTAATTATTCATTAAAATCTATTAAAAAATCAATATATTATGTTTAAAAAATGGCATGAAATATGAGTGTCTCACTTACACTACTTTTTCAGATGGATTTTCATTTCCCCTCATAGTCCCATGTTAGTTATTTCAAGTCTCATGTGACTCTCCATGTTTCTAAAGGTGGGTCGTCTCTCGATGACCTAGGGTGGTGATGATGAATTTTTTTTGGATGAGAGTATGAGAGGTCAGATAATCCCTTGTGGTGTATTATTATGTATTCTAATACTTTTTAATATATTTAAGAGTTATTCATGAAATATATCCTTGAAATAATTCCAATTAACTTTGTTATAAGATTGATCAATCATTCCCGTGCATCAATGTGAAAATATATTATATCATGGAACCTTAATATGTCATTAAGTGGTTGATTACACTATGGTTTAGTGCGACATCAGTTGTAAATCTTTAATTTATCACCATATATAGAGGTGGTTGGTTTTTTCATGTTGGAATTGGACCAATAAAAATGGATTTCTATGTATCCCTGTTAAGGGAGTTAGAACCTGCATCATTTAGTGTTTCCTAACAAGACACGTCATACATTTTAAATTCTTGTGAGAAAGACCATCATGTTTCCTTATATGGTCATTATTCTATGGAATATGGTGCAACATCTATGGTCATACAACTCTGATTAATGTGGTTCCTTTTAAGTTTGTGTATTTAGGACCAACGATGTTTCTTTATATTTTGAGAAATGAGAACCACAGTGTCTTTTAGTTTAATCTCATATGAATACGACAATATCTAAATAGTTAACATAATTTCAAATTGACTACATGTACAAATAATTCCTAGAAATTATTTGGTGTGCGACTTTCACATGGGTGTCCCATTCTAATTTGACATGGAAGATGGATTGGGTGAAGGAAGGATGGTTCATAAAACATATCAATGGCCCCTGGTATTTATGGCTCATCAATATAAAAAATAGATGATATTATCAATGGTAAAATGTTTAAGGATTACAACTAGTTTAAATCCCATTCATATTAAAATCTCAATAATTGGAATCAAGGGGATAACAGTGCTGATTTAATTGATAAAAGAGGGTTGGGATAGAGAAACTTCTTCTGATCCTCTAAGAGGTAGAGTTCTCATTATCAAAGTAATACATTATTTGATAAATCATTAGGCTCTCATGATTTAAAGATGAAAATTAAGGATGTTATCATACAACATAATTGATCCCCATTATTAATAGAATGCATGATCAGAAGGGATTACACTGGCGTGCCAACCCTAGTCATGTATCTCAGTAGTTTGTGTATGAGGCCTTTGTAAATAAGAATCACCAGTTGATAGATTCATTCAAAATAGTGTTGATAAGGTCTTTTGGGAAATTACTTCAACCTAATTAAAGAACTTTAGAGGATATGGTGTCTAGGTGGGCTTCATAATATATAAATAATGTGATATAGGAATGAACCCTTGTAAAATACCTGGGTCAAAAAGTTCATGGTTAGGTGAAATGGGTAGATATATTCATAGTTAGATATAATGGGTGGCTTAGTGCCCAGTAAGGTGAATTGGGTGTTGTAAAATCCAAGACTCAAAAAACCATAAGTGGATATTTATATTACATTATTTTAGTAGAATAACAGTGTTCCTAAATGATCTAATAGTTTAAAAGTATTTTAATACTAAATATATACATACGTTTCATTTAAAAATTTCAGATAAAACATAAAAATATTATGAATTGATTAATATCCATTCTATAGGTTTCTTGGGGAAAATAAAACAAATAATCATTAATATTATACTAATTTAATGCATAATGTCGAACATCAAAACATGTTTTCAAGACCTTATTCCAAGAAAATGTCATATTGTGGGAATAAGTATACACCAAAACCTAACCTATTTTGCCTCGTGAGTCATGTCAATGTATCTAGGGGCTATATAATATTGGGACCCATCTATCACTAGATTAGTTCCAATGCATTCACCATAATAAATGAGAAATATAGAAAATAATTTCTTCCTAATTCAATAAAATAACATGTATATCTAAGAGAATATCCCCTAAGAAACTTATATGTTGTGATGTATTCATCAAATTAATACAAAGTACCCTTATCAATGAAATATAATGGAGATGGTACTTTTAATATGCTATGTTATCCATGTAATATTGTAATTAGTGTTCAATAGTTCTCATTGGAAAGAGACCAAGGAAACGGTTGTAAAATTCCTCCATCATGGTTCATTATGATAATGTCACTATTCCAAATCATATCCCTCGAGAATATATAACCAAGTGTGTAGTCTTAGGCCCACTCATCATGAATCAGGGTGATGATTGAGTTAATGCTCAACCAAACATTTTTTGGATGATTAACCAAAGTTGAATATAATCTATAACCATATCCATTATCCATTATTCAAATATGGATCCATTTTCTTTGAAACAATACACACCTTTACTTTATAAAAACATTGGTTGGTTTCTCTAACATGGAAATGATTTAGTTTTATAATGGTTTTAGTAACTTTGGAATCAAAATAATATTAGGGGGGATAAAAATATTGTACTTTAAATAACTAAAGTTCCATGATTAATATATTAAAATATTTCCATGTTATTTTATGTACCATATAATAATAAATTGGCAGTGAATATGACATGAGTCCAAAAAGAATGAAAGTTGAGATCTAAAAATCCCACTTATGGCTTGGTAAATAATTAAACCAAAATATCTTGAAATATAGAGATTAAAATTGATCTATAAATATAAATAATAAATTAATTTCTTGATATAACATCTCAAATTTTTATTATATACACCATATAATTTAAATGTGGTGTATAATACAAAAAATGTCTCAATGAGAGGAATTTGAGATGATCAGACCTTACCTATTTTCCTAACATCCATGAACATAATTTAGCATCATGTATCGTAAACATATCTATATTTATCATTTAATTATAAAAATTAATCATATCCATTTCCATTTATACTCTTCATAAATAGTCATTATCTATATGAATTCTACCTATTTTTCACATCAGGTGTTTATAGTTTTGATTGTTTAAAAACAATTCATAATATTGGGATACGTATTCATTATTATTCTAAAGATAATTATTAATAGTTAATTAATGTAACTATTAGTAATTATTTGAAATTATTTATGATTTTTTAAATTATTTTAATTAGTGTGTTAGTCTTTATCTTTGAGGATGAAATCAATAACATGCATGTTTTGATAATTCTTTATGATCGAAGGATATTTTCATAATTATTGAATTAATTATTGATATAAGATATCTAAAATTAAAACAATAATTATTTAAACATTTATATTATAATATAAAATTAATTATGTTTTTATTGTCATTCTTGATATAAATTCATAGTGTTTTTCATATAGTTAGTTAAACTAACCCAAACATAAACATAACCAGATTTAATGAATGATTAAGATGTGGTTCGGTTTCAGTATCATTATAATAGAAAGGTGATGATCTTATTTATTTTTTACTAGTGTAATATATCATAATTTTAAATAATTATAATAATAATTAATGTATGTGAAAATATTACCCAATTTAAATAAAATATTATCCACTTAGTATTCTTATTTTAAACAATTAAATTAACAATGAACCTTTTTTGAACATATAATTTATAGGTTCTATTTTTTATAATAGAACCATAAAGATTTCATGAAAATTATATTTATGCCTTATTCAATTCCTTAAATCCATACTTATAAGGCAATGAAGGAAAATTAAATGTGTTGCATCGTGGAGGTGGTAGTTCGCACAATGCACGAATAAAGGTATAGTTTTTCTTAAGGGAAAGGGAAAATATGTTAGTTTTTTATTTAAAAAATATAAAAAAATCAATATTATATAAATATTTAATTCATCATACAATATTAAGGAAACAGAAATTTGGAATGTAAATATAAAATGAAAATATTTTATCAAAAAGAATGAACTTATGCTGGGAACTTTGGGTTTTTTTATGATTTCATTGAAAGAAATGGCTTAGGATAATCTCTTATGATCAGGAACATGTGAGTGTGAAATAATAATGTCACGTAAAGATTTACGATAGCATTTTATAATTAAATCAAATATTTAGAGTGTTATGGAAGAGTTTCTAAGAAAAAACTTTTCTAAGTGATGAGAAAAGCATTTTTGTAAATATTTCGACTTAATATTTAGAAAGTACATGTTAAACATGTCATGTTGATATAAAAAAGGAAATAATTGAGTGTAGGGTGAGTGTTGGTATAGAAACTATAAACCACTAAATTATAGACAAGTTTTGATAATTTTTTAATAACTTTAACCTTTGAATTATTACTTTTACCATTTTAATTTTTATCATAGTTACTAGTTTTTACCCAAGGACACTAAAATTTTATGCTTTAAAATAAAGTTGTACTTATTAAAAAACTATTAACCAATAATTATAAATTATAGATCCATTTTTTCTAATTAAATTTCTTTAAGTCTACAAAATTAATTTCAGTATAATAAATGTATAATATATTAAAATAAATTTGAGGAAAAATATTATTAAAGTTCTAGTATATCAATCATAGGATTTTAAAATAAAATTAAAATTTAGAAATATATAATGTAATTTATAAAATAAATATTTTATTGATAAAATGGTTACATAAATTTCTAATTAATACTTATATATTAATGGTGGCATAAAATTTTCAGTATTAGTGAAAATGGAATATTACACCATTCACCTAAAAATTATTTGTTTTTTGAGAAAAATAGCAAAAAATTATCTTAAGCTAATGTTTTATGATAAATTAAAAAATTAATTTTATTTTGTTAAAACAAAATTATAATATTTTTAAATAATATATTTAAATATACTCATTAATAAATACTCATTAGAGTGTGATAGTCCATGGTATGGTGTCTACCTGCTACTTTAGGGTCATAGGTATTACATCCCCCTACCTAAATAATTTAATCCTCAAAATTAGGGTGTATATCATCATTGAAAAAATTTAGATACTCCTCCTTTATAGATTCCTTAGGATCCCATATTTCCCCTTCTTTTTTTTTAATTTCTTAAAAGTACTTTCACCAACTGAGTTGTTCATTTCCACAACACTTTATCTCATGTGTCAATAATCTAGGAAGGCCCTTCAGTAGAAGAAAATTCATGATTCAATTATATTTACATGCATTGGAACTAATATGTATTTCCCCAGTAATGAAACATAGAAGATGTCATATGTTGTAGAAATATTGGTAGGCATATAAAATTGGTAAGATACAATTCTAATTCTTTCTATTATTTCAAATTTTATAATTTTCTTAAGACTTAACTTCCCATTGTTATAAAAATCATAAAACTCACCCCCATAGTGAAACCTTAAATAATAAATGATCTCCGATATGAAATTATAATTCATTTCATCAATTATTAACACATAGAATTTTCCTAGTCTTTATATGCTTTAATATAATTCAGAATATTCTATACCTTTAAATTCATCTCTTCTACAAGCTCAGGGGAAACTAACTTTTTTCTCAAATTTATTCCCAACAGGTAAGACTATGAAACCACTTCCCATACAATGCCTCATATGGTGCCATATGGATTCTGAAATAAAGGATATTATTCTATAAAAATACACGAATGGTATTTACTAATCCGACATACCATTAAATTTCAATGAAAATGATCTCATATTTTCTTCCAAATTCTAAATAGTATTTTTAGACTACCCATAATTCTCAAGATGGTAGGTTGTTATTAAATGTATCTCAGTGTTGATAACCCTTTAAATTATCTTGATAATTTTTATGTGAACCAAGGGTCACAATTAGATACATTTAATAGAGTTTCCCCATGTATCCTTATGATTTATTTAATATAGTGTTAGGCATGGTTCTCAATGGGTAGATCTTCTCTTATCACTAAAAAGTAACTAACTTTGTAAGATAGTCACTAATGTCCTGTAATACCTCACCCAAAATCATTGGCTTGGGAAGAGGAAAAGTGTTATTAGACTTATGTGACATCACCAAGACACTAAATTCTATTAATAAATTCCAAGGTCCTTAAAGGAAATTGGGGGATGATTTTTCCTGTAAAACATTTAACCTTTCAAGAGACCAAAAAATCAAAAAATAGACTAAATTATGAATGAGAATAAACTACATAAATAAATAAAAAATAAATATAGAATAAAATCATAGTATAATGGAAGAAGATAAATAAAAATGACTAACTAGGAATCCAAGTAGAAAGTCATTGGTACTATTGTGGCATCATGACTGACCATGATATAGAAACATCAAAGATTCAACTTCAGAAACAAAACCCAGGCATCAAAGACCACTTCTAGAGAAGTACGAAACATGGACCTTCCAGGTATATTAGTAGATGACATATGAACATGTAAAAAATATCCCAATAAGGGGGTGAGTATAAAAATTAGTAGGAATTCCCCAAAAACTTCTCATCACGTGAAATTAGGATGAGAACTGGTTAGCACATTTTATAAAAATAAGAGATAATTAGATAATAAAATCAGAAGAATCCATAAATAGATCTTATATAAAAAAAAATTAGGATAGAACTTTTAAAACCATTTAATTTCCATTTGCATAACCATCACATTTTTCACCCACACACACAAAAAATTCATGCATCCATGGACCTCCCCATACCCATGAGCAGTGAGTCATCCCTTCACCAATATGCCACTTCATAATGAAGATGAAGGTGGTACTTTAGACCATGATCCATAAAAAATTATCATTATCTAATGATGGTAATTATTACCATCACCAATACCAAATTATTATTATTTTATGGTGGTACTTCCTATTATTACCCATATCAAATAATATTCACACGCACCACACCATTATGCCAATATTTATAAGAAAACGTTTATTAAACAAAATCTCATTTTAAAAAAACACCATTTTGAAATATCATGTACATGGGTTTTCTAATAAATTCCCAAAAATAGGTCCAATACAGCATAAAAATTATTTATAAAAGATTAAGGAAAAAATTTCTATAATGATAGAGTGGGATAGAATCCACCTACCACAATAAGGTTATCACAAAGGATCCTAGATGATTTCAAAAATTAAGTCTTTTTCTCCCATTCCTTTACTAAACTCAAAGGCGATCTCAGAAAAACAAATCCATCTCATAGATTTGGGTATAAAGACACCACATTATGGTATCACTAAGAAGACATAAGGATATTCAACAAGATAAGGGAGAACATAAACCTAACCTTTGATTCCATAAACAAAAACTTAAATGTTCAATTTCACCAGATTTAGGAGGTTGAAAGTAACAAATATTCACCAATAGAAACCCTAGGAGTGAATAGGGACAATAATAAGACATGTAATAATGAAATAAATACTAGAATTATCTAAAAATGTTGGGCATGGGGGTTTACATGATGTGTAACCCGCATTTAAATCATGTTTTTTCATGACGCTACATATGCTGAAATTCGCATAGCCTCATTTTTTATTTTCTAGAAAACCAATTACATGATGTGAGTTGGTTTAATTATTTGATAATATTCAAATAATTTGTCCTCAAAACTTTCTTGTCTTGTAAAAGTTTCACGACATTTATTTTTTTTGTAGGACTTTCTATTATCCCGCCCCATTGTCTACACTTCCAATTAGAATAATACATGACATCGGGAATAAAAGAAAACCTATAAAATGACTACATATCTCAAAATATGGGTTTTATATTCTCCCTGCCATTGGTATTTCTATCCTTGGGAATCTTGAATAAATCTGTCCATTACTCTGGCATAAACTTTTCCCTTTCTTATGTTTCCTCTTGAACCTGACCATGTTTCTATAGCACTCACTCCAAGGACAAAGATCACCCTTGAAAGATCTTTTACTTCTTTTAAACAAACAATACTAACTCATGGATAAAAGTTACAAATTGATCATGTGTAACCTCATCCAGGATAATCACATGTTAAGGATTCAGGTGATACATCTTCATTTGAGAATCATGGAAGATGTTATGAACAACACTGAATCTCAGTGGCAACGTTAACCGGTATGCAACATTTACAAACCATTATGTAGCCTCGAATGATCCCACATAACATGGAGCAAACATCCATTTTTTCTTTGTGTCAATGAATTGGTCCTGGTAATATTTTGAAGAAAACATGGTCACTGAAAATAAAAGATAAAGGTCAACAATGATTATCTGCATATGAATTTTTTCTACTTTGTGTTGTTGCCATATGTTTCCAAATCAGATAAATTTTCTCCATAGTCTTATGCACAAGACTCAGTCTAATCATATATTGATCTCTTGTTTCTACCCAAAATAAAGGATAAAGTCAAGTATGGTCATAAAAAGCCTCAAAATGTGGCATTTGAATTATTTCCTGATAATTTTTATTATATGAGAATTCAAAAAAATAAATATAATCCCCTAATAAACCACTGAAGTCCATAACACATTCTATAAGAATATACTCCAATTTTAGAATAGTGAATTCTGAATGTTTATCCATTAGTGGATGATATGTTGTGCTCAATGTAATTTTAATTCTAATAGATTATTATAACGGCTGCAAAAATTGAGAAGTGAAGCAGGTATCTCTCTTAAATACAATCGAAGTTGGAACACCTTGTAACCTAACCACTTCTTAGATATATAAATTTTTAGTGTCCTATATTATGTTAGACTCTCTAATAGCAATAAAGTGTTCTAACATAGTATGTTGATCCACTACTACTAATATGGAATCATGTTCTCATAATGTTCTTCGAATGCTTGTGACAAAATCCATCACAATATGCTACCGCTTTTATAAAACTATAGTAATAGACAGTTGAATACTACCTATTCTTTTATTTTATACCTTTACTTGTTGTAATATTAATAATTTCATCACATACTCTAAGATCTCGCATTTCATTCTATCCCACCTGAAATTTTGATTTCATTTCCTTGTAAAATTTTTTAACACTTAGATGCATAGACCATTTCGAATGGTGATACTATGAAAGAATTTGTACCTTGAAATAACATTGAACTAAAATACTTTTATAAAAATGTAACATGGAGCTCTTATATGTTGTCTAATTATCCAGAGTCTTCCCACCATTAGGATTTACCTAATGGGGATACAGTCAAAATTAGATTTTTAAGATTCTTTTATGAAATGTACCAAGTTTGGAAAAATATTTACTGGAAAGAAAACTATGTATTCATCATGTGAATCACAATCTAAACTCATATCAACAATTATGATCATCAACTACCATTGGTCAAAATCTTCTCAGACCATTTAGCTATATGATTTCTTACCTAATTCATTATCCACAAATTCCCTTTTTTATGTGTGTATATCATGTTGAAATCAAACATATGGAGGTACTTTTTCCATCTTCCTTACCTCAACCTCTAGTCTTACTGAGAAAATATTTATTTCAAACTCACATGATCAGTAAAAACTATGAACTTTTCTCCAAAGAGATAATTCCATCTTGTTTTTAAGACATGAAAAACTACAACTAATTCCAACATAGTAAGGAAGAATGAAACCCTAAATTTTGACTCCACAAACAATAGCTCAAATATTCAATGTCACTAGATTTAGGACATCGAAAATAACTAGGATTTTCCAATGAAAAACCTAGGTGTAAAGAAGGGTAATTTTAAGAAAGTTTAGAACAATATATAAGATTGTCATATCTAAAATTTCTAGATATAGAGGTTTATAGTACGTGTAACCGACATTCATGTTTTTTCTTTTTGTGAGGCCACATACACCAAGTGTAAAAGTTACACTAAGTTACACTAAGTGTATTTGTTCTGTGAATGTCTTACATGAAATGATTTTTTTTAACTCTATGGAAATATTCACGACATTTATCCTCAAAATTTTACCTTGTGTAAAAGTTACACTAAGTGTATTTGTTCTGTGGTATTCTCCAAAATCCAACCCCATTTTCACAATTCCAATTAGTTCAAACCATGACTCCAATAATAAAATAAAACACATCAAATAATGGATTTACTTCAAACATGGGGTGTTACAAGACCCTTATAGCATCATTGTTACTTGGAGTCATTATGAGTCCAGTGAAAAAGTCTATTAAAGAATTTCCCCAGTTATATATAAGTATGTGAAGAAGTTTCATGACTCTATTAGGATATTGTATTCTAGCCCTTCTATACTACAATACTATCCATCTGTATTCATATTCTACAATTTCTCACTTCATACATCCCACCTGAAATGTTTTCTTGAATCACTATATATCTTTTTTTTATATGTGTAATAGAGAAATTTTAGATTTTTTATTTATCTAGTAGATCCCACTTCAACTTTGCTATCAATTAAATGAATTACCTCTTTCCAAACATTCACACTCTATATATATAGATGAAGTTATCCAATTTCCAAACACATAATAATTTAATATTCCTTTGTAATTCCTTGTCATCCAACTAGTAATTATCTCTCTTTTCTAGTGTTTATGGTTTAATAATTTGTTATAAACTATATATGTCTCTCTATGCCTAAAAATCCCCATTTCCGTATTCACTACATCTCTTTATATAGGATACTTGTTAATCATCATCATGGTTAGAACTCTATGGTATCTCCTACTCAATGCATTAACCACCTTGTTTTTCTTCCCAGTGTGGTAGTGTATTAAGAAATATCATCCCTAGATTAGTTCTAACCATCTTCCATGCCTTATGTTCAGCTTCTTATGGGATAATATATACATAAAACTATTTTATTCTATATATATATATATTTCATATTTCTCAATAGAGGTATTGTAACCATATTTTCGAAGAAACTATTTCATCTTCCAACTCAAGTTCATGAGTTAAATATTTCTATTTAGGTATTTTAAATTCCCTTTATAAATAGGAAACTATCCAATAATTCTACATAAGTAAACAACATAGTCATTTATTGGATACAACACTATATATTTCAAATCCTTCTTTGTTAGATAGAAATGTAAAAAATAATACATTAATCAGTCTCCTATTTATCTCTTAAAAATTAATCAAATTCCCTTGACCATGTGAATTTAACCCCTTTACTTTTTAACTTGTTTAACTGGTTGTTCAACTAGGTAAAATCATAAACAATATACTGATTGTAACTAGATAAAGATAGGAAACTCCATATCTCATTAATTTTTGTTGGTGAAATCCTTTTTTGACAACCATTATCTTTGAAGGGTTAAAATATATTTTATCCTTGGAGAAAATATGGGAATTAAAATAAGATTTATTGATCCACTATTAAAACTTACAATATTTTCTATATAATTTAGTTTTTCTAAGGTTCTCTAGAAATATTTAAAAAACACTCTCATTCTCTTCACAACTCTTAGATTATATAAATATGTCATCAATGAATACCACGAAATAGTTATTAGGATATTACTTGAATAATTTATTCATTGGATCAAAAAGGATAGAATATGCATTAGTCAATCCAACTGGAATTACTGTAAACTCATAATGTATATACCTTGTTCAAAATTCCATCTTCGGTATATGATCTTTCTTTGCCCTTCACTAATTATAACCAGCGCAAGTGTTAATCTTTTAAAAGTATGGGGTTACTTGAATTTGATCAAATAATTCATCAATGTGTGGAAAAGGATACGTATGATTTATATTAATGGAATTAATATCCCTATAATTAATGAATATTCTAATATCCTTATCTTTCTTTCATGAAAAAAATAATGTCTCTCCATAGTGAAACACTGGGGAATATGAATCCCTTATCACACAACTCCTATAGTTGTCTCTTCAACTCCACCAACTCCAATAGTTTCATTCTATTGGGATTTTTATATATAGGTCCTGCAGTAGGATTGAGCTAAATAAATAACTCAACTTCATGCTTTATTATATGACCATGTAGTTGTTTTGAAAAAACATCAATGAAATTTCATACCACGGTTACATACTCTGTTCTCAGGATATGTTGATTCACAATGGATCATATTATATCATCCAAGAATATAATAATTTATTTAAGGAATGAAACTAATGGAGGATCCAAGCATGATTTAGATAATTAATTTTCCCCTCTGAAGACAAGAGACTCCACATCAACTTTTAGAATTGTAATCTCCTTATTTTGGAAATAAATTTTTTTCTGTATCAATTTCAAGATAATTCATACCAAAGGATCATATAATTATCAAAAAAATTATAATAACAAAGTTTTCAATTAGGTAATGACCATGCATAATATATGGAACTTCATGACACATCTTTTTTGTAATAATATTTACACTTGGTTACTTAATTGATTTTCACCCTACTAGGGTTCCAGGGAAATATCTACTATTTTTTGGAAAACATAGAAGATTTAAAAGAGTGGGATGATCCGTGAAAAAAATTTAAAGAACTTTTAATCAATTATTAAAGTACATTCCATCACATCATTAGGAACTTCAAATCATTTCTTAATCATGTAAGTTTGGCCTTGTGACCTTGTTATTTCCTAAGGTAAAGTATCTTAATGTTTGGGGAATCGAAACACATAATGTCCATTCTCTCCGTAGTTAAGTAATTAAACCTCAAAAGATTTTACCCTTCCATTACATTTATGATACTGATATAATATTTCTCTAGAATTGTGAAAAACTAATGTTCCCTTCCTACAATACCCAGGGTTTTTCTTCCCATAGTTATCACATGTGGGAATTCTCATCCTTCCTTTCTTTCCCTTTGTAGCATTTTTCTTCCCTTGATGATTAGATGGACATTACTCTCCTGATTTAAATTTAAAAAAATTATAGATTACTCCTTTTTTATTTTTTATATCACTCGAGACTATATCCTCATATAATGAAAAGGATTGAGATACCAATTAACTCTAAACACATGGATTTAACTCATCAAAAAATGATCAATCTTGATTCCAAATCTATGTACACATTCAGCAGTATATCTAGATACCCTGTAAAGTTTTACTCATATTCAACAACATTTTAATCCACATTTTTTATAATATTTATGAGTTTTTCTTTTGTGTATTCACTTTCCTTGTGATGGATGTTTTTTTCTGAAATACCTTTTTAAAAGTTCCCCATGCCATGTGCTTTATTAAAAATTCCTCTAGTGCTTTAAATTAGTGGCTATAATTGGCTTGTATCTCCCTTCAGATGATAGACCACCATGATGAATTTTTTCTCCTCACTACATACCAAAATAAGAAATATATTCTCTAGGTACTTGATCCATTATTCATATACCAATAGATAAATATTTTAACTGAAAGTTCATGGTTGTTGTTGCCTGAAGATGTCTAAAATAGTTACACCGTATTGTATGTCAGTTGGTTTATGTATACAAGATAGATTATTTTACATAATCTATATCAAATTCTATAATATAGTTATGAAAAGATAATCCTGAACAACAAATCATTAACTTTTTCAGGGAAAACATCCCTAAATTGATAGTGGGTGTTGATACAGTTCCCATTACACATGTTAATCACCATATTTCTGAAATGGAACTTAAATAATTCACTCCAGATAGTGAATTGTAAAATATAATACCAATTATGTTTTCTAGATTTTTCCCTATAAACCCTAAGTTTTTTTAATAGTACTTTATCTATATCACATGCTTCTTTATATTATAATCCTAAAGTTTCCTAATAACTTTCTCGGATACCAATTATAACATCCCAGACTTCAAAAACATGGGGCTAGTAGTTATATTGCACTATCAAAATAGAATTAAAGATTTCCCAAAGGATCTAATATTTTGGAAGTGTTGAAATAATTCATACACATATACATTATATTTAAAAATAAAATATATAATATGAACATACTATGAGAACATTAATAGAA
The DNA here is from genome assembly GCA_963277665.1 of Viscum album. NCBI lineage: Eukaryota > Viridiplantae > Streptophyta > Magnoliopsida > Santalales > Viscaceae > Viscum > Viscum album. The sequence continues at coordinate 1,203,899,667 of OY728138.1, forward strand.
CTTCTAACATATCCTGGAAAATTACACATAGTCCTCCACTAGCATTCCAAGGGAAAGTAAGGCTATTTTTCAAAGTAGATTACTCGATATAAGGGATAATTGAGTATCCAATAAAAATTTATATTTAAAAAATATTTAAAGAAAGTACCCCCTATTTAGAATATGAACTAATTAACTAAAACTATAGAAATATAAAATTTTATATTTTCAAAAAAAATCTCAAATGTTCAATCACAGCCTAGTAAAAATCCTTAAAACCACATTAACTTTTGAAAAAAATCTAGTAGTATCATACAAAGTATATAAAAAACTTATTAAATAAAATTATTAAAATAATGTTTTACAATATAGATTTTGAAAACTAAAAATAATTTTTTTAACATAGTAAACAAAATAAACAATACATAGTATAAGTAAATTCAAGAGGTTCATTCCTAAGAAGAGACTTAATTCTCTCCGCCTAAAATTTACCTACTTGTAATAACTTTAACTAGACAATAAACTAATCCACAACCTATATTGGATTTTTACATAAAATTTTACGTAAGTTTCCTAGGTTATACAAAACCTCTTTCATAGTTATTTGAGGGATAGAATATGTCAAAATAAATGTAAATATATTATCAAAGTACTCTATAATATAGTATAGTATATTTTTCTTATGTAATAAATAATTAAATAAAGAACAACTAAAATGTAAATAAAATAGTGAAGATGAAACTGATAATATGAGAGTGGTTCTGTAGATCTTATTCCTTTGAGAAGGAAATAGATGTTTAGGAATGATCTTCATCTTCATTAGGGAAGTCTTTAATTATGTCCTTACAATTGATTTAAATGTTTTATGCAAGGTTTCTATTTTTCATGAAATACTGAGTGTCATATGAGGTACTAAAAAATCCTATATTTTTCTCAGAATGCACATTGAAACACAACCGTCCAGTCAGTCAGTAGTAAAAATTAATCAACAATCATTTATTCATGAGGGGTTCCAACAATTTTTTTAAATATCCAATTACCCATTGTAGGATAATAATAAAATATGATTAATACCTATATTGATAGTAAATATGGAATGTCTGAATTTTTATTCAATTCACAAAGGTATTCATTTAAAAATAATCATTCTTAATTCCTCATTCCTTTGACTTGTAATAAATTCCATAAAATAACCATTAGAATAATTAATTTTAATTTAATTCTAGATAGATATGGTATTAGATATTAAACCGGGGGTAGAAAATTCATTTGGTGATGGTATGATTAAACTAGATGTAGTATATTTACCTAGTGAAGGGAGATTTTAACTAGCGATATTAGTAGAAGAACAATCCTAGTGGTAGCATACTTCAAATCACAAAAGAAGACTAAACATAGTGGTTGAAATTTTTTATTCATGGTAGAATACTTTTTCAAGGAGTAAAACCAGTGTACTAGGAGCAAAAAACTTCACTAGCAGTAAAATATTTTTAACTAAAGATCTCATAAGTGTAATGATGGTAAGACATCACTTCTGGTGGTTGAAGATATCAACTATTAGTAGTGATACCCTTCGAATGATAGCACATTTTGAACTATCTCTAGATTCTTAGAAATAAAGAAATTTTTTTCAAATGAAATTTATAATTAAACTTTTATAAGGGCAAGACAAACTTTTCATACCTTTCATAAGGATAGAACTAATTTTTTATAGGCATCATTAGGGTATGTTAATAGTTTCATTAGGGGAGAATACAATTTATATGAGTTGTGTAAGCGTAAGAAAATACATATGTAATTATAAATTGGAACTTTTTAAAGGTAATAAAAAATTTATAAAATATTTCTAAGGGTTTATACAAATTCGGTAAGGGTACATAGGGTCTTCCGATAAAGGTAGTAAAAAATTAAAAATATCGTGTAAGGGTATATACAATCCCATTTAAGGGTAATATGATACTTTTAAGACATACATAAAGGTAAAAATAATTTTTAATAAAAAACATGGATTGTGTTCATTAAAACAAGGAATTAATAGAATAATCCAAAAATCACCCCTTTGTTTATCACAAATAACAGTGGAAAATAAAATTCAAAAATAGTGAATTTCAAGTAACTATATAGCTTAAAATAAATATAAGAACATTTTAAGTATTATGGATAAATAATAAGGTTTCATAAAATTGATAAATGAAAAACATACATATCCAACAATACCAATAATACACATTCTCCCCCTTGGGGGTTATAACATATGTATAAAGAAAAATAAAATATATAACACCAATGAGATATGAAGAACAAGTATTGATTTGAATTTAATAAGTAAAATAATTACATCATTAAAATAAAAAACAAAATTACCTATCAAATATGAGTCATAGAACAAAGAAACCCCACATCTAATGTAGGTAGGATCAATTGGGTATTTTTTGTTACCAGAAATAGTAGGTATTAGAGTATGAGGAGAATAAGGTGTAGGAGGTTTGAACACAATTTTGGATGAAATTGGCCTAAGATGTCTTACTTCCTAGATAGGAAAAGTCCAAAAAAACTAACTAAAATGTATGTATGTTGAATTAGTTCTGAAATAAGGTCTTAGACTGGGCCTGTCATAGGAATAATAGTAGGAGAAATAATATTAGTCCTAGATATGTATTGAAAAGGCTCTATCATCTCTAAAAATTGATAGTTTATTCTTACATAATTCTCCATCATCAAAGTGGATTCATTCTTATATTTAAAAAAACCTTTAACAATGGTAATAACTCCTTCCAATAACTCACTTGTTACATTATTTCCCAAGTAATATGAGGTAAACTTATATTCTCATACAAAAACATTAAATGAGAATTATTCTCATGTTTTGGTAAAAATATTATAAAGTTAAAAAATTATGTCTTTGTTTATAGTTATCTTGGGGCTTCTGACTTTATTAATAAATTATTTGATAATTTTATAGATATGATCACCATAATATTTGATAGGTCAAATATCATCATGAAGTTAACTAGATGAATCAATAAACACACTCTACATCTTTTCCTGAATAATTCTTTAAATAAGATCGAAATCAATACTTGAAGGATAGAAGAAGGAGGAACTCTAGAAGAAGAATATTGAATAGTAAAATGATATTTCATAATTCCATGTTTATAAATTATCTCTCTATGTCATGTTTAACCTTTTATCTTCCAAGTTATAATGGATAAAAAAATCTTCTCGACCAATATCATTTTCTCCACTTCAAAATTTTCAACTCTCAAAAATAGCCTAAGATTAAGATGTTCCCTAACCAATGACATAATCAATGATATATCATCTTCTTTGAGTGACATACCCTAAAAAGTATACAACTCAAGAAAACAAACAAGATCATTCAACAGATTTTACATAAAGGTATATAAACTAGCATGGGCTGGGAAAATGGCTTTAGGCAGTGAGGAGGGGGATACCTCTCATGTATAGGTGAAGTAAAATCCTTATCTAATGATTATTAATTGGAAACTAGATGTGAAACTTCTACTCCCTCATCTCAATAAGACACCTTTTAAGAAAAAAATAAAATCTATGCCTATTATATCATTTTCGACAAAGATACCTTAGAATAATATTGAACCATAGAAATGGTATGTCCACCATACTCGAATGGATTACCCCCATCACCCCCACTATTATCAAAAGACGAATAGGAAAGGCCAAGAATAATGATCCCTAGGGACTTCTTACCCATTATATAGTGCATCCTCATTATTTTAAGCATCTATATCCAATACCTGGCCTCTCATAACTTAAATAATAGAAACAATATCAGAGTCACTCTCTTAATCTCTAATGATAGTCCTTCCAGACAAAAAAATGATCATAAATGATTAGTTTCTTCATCCTCATAATAACCATCCACATCAGATGAGGAATCCTAAAATAATACAATGACATCCTCTTGACCCTCTAAATTTTATCCCTTAAAATAATAACCATTGCAAAACTCATTACCTATAAACTTCATTATATTCAATATGAGTATTTTTAGAGGGTATGGAAACAAGAAAGTCAGGGGGTCCAAAAGAATCATTTGGGTCCCAACTATATCTAGATCACTCCATGCTTCAAAAAAGAGGGAAATATATTATTCTTCCTAAGACGCATATTCTACAGATTCTTCCTCTAATTTAGCCTCATACTTAACCACTTCTTCATTATAACAATAAGCCACCTCCTCACCTCTCTCTAATCTAGGATTAACCAAATCTCAAGGACTTGATGGGTTATTCATATGGCTAAAATTATCATATAGTTTCTCATTATCCACTACTAATTTATTTAACCAATGTTTCTAATTAACTTTCATTATTCTAAAATAATTTTTATTAATATAGATCTAACCACAATTAGTCTTATTTTATTCTCCATCAAGGATAATTCCTTCTGATTCTAAAATATAATAAATCATCTTGGGATAAACAAGGGAATTGTACATATAAATAGGCATGCATAACTCTATAATATGCCCCATGAGATATCTATATATTTTTATCTTTTCCCCTCTTATTATAATATATAAAAATTTTAAGTCTTGATAAAACATCATACATAAGTCCCCTTTCCATGGAAACAACATATATTGGAAAAATTTAAAAATAAATCAATATTAACCATCAATTTCCACTAGTACTAACTTCATTACACTAGCATCCCTATATGATCTATAACAGATTTATCAAAGAAAAAATATTAATATTAAATTGGATAAAATTATTTGTATTCCTCATATATTCATTTTTGAGGAAATATTATGCACTTGGATCAAAAAGATAACATGAGTTCATTCCCATCTACAAAAATTCTAAGAAAATATTTATTATCTCGAAACTTAAACTCATCATATAGGTTAAAATGATTAAATATATAAAATCGAATGGTTTCTTATTTACTGAGAATCACAAAACCTAAAATTTATCTTATACAACATTTTAAACTAGTGAATTACTTGAATTAAACCAATAAACATCTATTTCCTTCTTATAAAGTAAGTTTTTTCGGTTGAAATGAGTGGATTTCACAGCTCTGCAGGTCGACGTGACTCACTTTTTCATTTCTCTAAAGGTTGTGACTTGTCTAAAGAACCAAAATCAAGTTTTATTTTTTCAATTTTAGCAAATTCATGAGGTTAAAGGTTGAAGGTAATAGAGAAGGGTTTTAGAGACAAAGGAATAAGTGGTTTGAAGGGGAGCACACATGAGATATTCAATTTAGATTCTTAATAAATAATTTTATCATTTATAGAATTAAAATAATTTTAAAAATAAAAATAGTAATTAAAATAAAATAAATAATTTAAGAGTTAAATAGAAAAAATTTACCAAAGATACTAACCACAAAAATTTTACAATGAATTTTTCTAATGGTATTACCTATACATATTACATAGAATGGGAATAACTAGTGGCAGTATATAAAATGTAGAAATTTAGTGGTATAAACCAATGGTAAGAGGCTAATAAGATTAGTCCAATAGTAGCACCGAACAGTATCACCCAAATAGTAACATACAACAGTATTACCCACTGGTAGCATTTGATGGTGTCATAAGCACTAGTAATAGACAAATGGTAGAAAAAGACTTGTAATTAATACTACCATAAACTAGATAATTAAGGAAATGAAATTATAAGATGAATTAATATTTCCAAGTTCATGCATGATATAAATTATTCTCTCAATATTAAAAGGTTTTGAAAAAATGTCAGCAAGATGATGTTCAGTTCTAATGAACTCAAAAGTTATATCACCTATTTAAAAATTGTCTCTAAAAATTTTAATTCTTATGTCAATATGCTCTCTTATAGTGAGATAAATAATTATTCTAAATTTTAATAGCACTTTTATTGTCACATTTTATATGTACATGTCTAAATTAATATCCATTGTCTAATAATGTGTGCTTCATATATGGAATATGTATACAAAAACTGCCGAAAACTATGTGCTCAGCTTTAGTTGTGGATAATGAAAAAAAATTATGACTTTTTCTACACCCTGATACTAGAGACTATCAAAAAAGAGACATGTTTTAGAGGGTTTTTTTCTAATTCAATTACACATGGAAAAATTTTCATTTGAATAACTAAAATTTCAAAAAAAAATCTCTAGGGTAAATCAATCCAAAATTAGTTGTATTGATGAGGTATTAAAAAATACTTTTGATATTATTCAAATGAGATTCACTTTTATTTCATTGAAAATGAGAACACATACAAACCCGAAACATAACATAATATCAGATAACTATTAATTGAAGTAAACTCTCTATCATACATAAATAAATTGTTTAGTAAATTAGGTTTCTAGTTTTATGAACATCAAATTTATAGGTGGTGCACATTGGAGTATAAACTCCTTTTTATTTATCCCTTCTAAAATATTTCAAAATATATTTTCTGTATTTTATTTTATTAAAAATAATTCCTTTATTATTTTGGAAAATATGAATACTAGGGTTAAATTAACTCACCCATTAAACTCATTTCAAATTCATTTTTAATTTTTTTTTTTGAAAATTAAATACATAATAATTTTTTGGATAATCAAAAAATAATATTATTTACAAGTTTTGGATTGCCAAAACATATTTTCAAATCCAATTTATAAACAAATTTAATTCAGTTATCCCTTTTAAAATGTCTTCAGAAATCAATAAAAATTTGAGCCTATAAAGAAAATATCTAGGATCCCATTTTCAAATATAAAGTGATTTTGTTAGTTTGAAAAAATGATTTTGAAAATGAGGATTTTTGAAATCCATTTTGTTGTTCAACCAAAACATCCTAAAAATATAACCGTTAAGAAAATAAATATTGACATACAATTGATATGGTTTGATTTTCATGTCTTATATATAAAAAACATCATTTTAATAGCCACAGGTATAGATACTAGAGAATGTTTTTTCTCATAGTCAATATAATATTCTTAATTATATCTGTATGTAACCAATTTATCTTTATTTCTTATTATAGTGTCAGATTCATCTACCTTTTCCCTAAACACCCATCTAATGTCAATGGTTAGGTGTTATTTTGTTCATTCTAATAGTTCCTATAATTTATTTATTTCAAATTGATTCAACTCTTCATTCATATAAATTATAAAAAAAATCATCAAGGGATTTAGTGATGTTTATAGGTTTATGTTCTAACAAGAAGTCTATATATTCAACCTAGTTTAGAATAGAATCTATAGTCATAGTGATAGTATATATATATCCAATTACATCATATAAAGGATAGTCTCTATGGGTTTTAATGGATATGGGGATAAAAGTACTTGGTACTTAATTTGGTTTGGATCTAGTCCAAACACTTCCTCAGTACTTGTGTATCTTTCAATATCATGATTTATTTTCTGATCACTAGGCATGGTTGAAGTATTTATGTACAAGATAGAAAAATAATCCTCAAGTTTTTATAAATAAGTTTTAGAAACATGTATATTTGTTTCATCAAATTTAACATGTATAGATTCTTCTAAAACATAATTTCTTTTCTAAAACATCCTTTAAGTTTTACTGGAGGTCGAATATCCTTAGAAAATTAATTCAATGCTTTTGGATTAAAATTTATCTCAAATATCTATTTTTTGATAATAATAACCTTGCAATAAAAAACTATAAAGTAAATAAACTTTGGTTTTCTTCTATTCCATTACTCATATGGGGTTTTCTTTAAAAGTGGTATGATAAGAACTTTATTAATGATATAATAGGTTGTATTAACATCTTTTACCAAAAAGTATATAAGTAAGTTATACTCATTGAGAATTGTCCAAAAATATATAGAAGATTAAAATTATTTATTTTAACTATCCCATTTTTTTAAGGAGTCTTAGGAGAAAATAATTGGTGATTATATCCATGTTGTAATAATAAAGTCTCAAAGTATTGATTTTCAAACTCATAGACATGATCACTCATTAAGGTATTAATAATAATTCTACTATGTTTTTTCCAAAAAACGTATTTTTAAAAATGGGAATAAGATTCACTTTTGTGTGTTAAAAATAATACCCAAGTAAATATTGAAAATTCGTCTTCAATAATTTTATAATAATGCTTACCATATATTGTAGAAACAAGAAAATGTCCAAATAAATCCATGTAAACTAACTCTAGTGGTTGAGAAGCTGAAAATTATTTCTTTGGTTTGAAAGAAATATTATGTTGTTTTTATTTTTTATAGGGGATACATACATTTTTTTTGGGGAAATCTTACTTAGTTATATCCTTAACTAAACATTTTTTAGTTAACTTTTAAATATTTTATGAAGGTTTTATTGGACCTGTCTCTTAATCCATAGTAATTTTTATTTATGAATTTTATATAAACAATAATTTTTTGAGAAAATAATGAATCTAAATTAACTATATAAACATTATCATTACATAAATTAGTAAAAAATAAATAATTCATATAATCATGGATTTTTATAGAATTATTTTCAAAAATGATTTTATATCCATCATCACATAATTTTGTAATAGTAATAAAAATAAACTTTAACCATAAAAAATAAGACTTTAGAAATTTAAATAGAACTAGAATTTTTTATTTGACCAATCCCAATTATGTTTCTTCTGAAATTTTCACAAATTGTGACATGAACACAATCCACATTTATAGGGATCTTAAAGTTGAGTAGTCTTCAGTAATTTGTCTGAATCATCCATTAGATAAATATCGTAAATTCATTATAGTACACTTCAAACTTGTTTATTAAAAAAAATTAAACAAGTATTGATTCTAGTACCCTATATTTCTTGTTTCTAGAGTATTTAACAACAATAGATTTTGGAATCCAAATATATTTAATAGTTTCACCATAATCATAATTATGTTTTTCAAAAAAAATTATTAGGTACATAATAATATGATCTATTTATAGAAATAGAAGGCCATGAGCTAGGAATAAACATATTTTTACAAATTCTCCTTTGGTAAGGCTCATTCCCAATCCCAGTAGTATACTTTGGTGCACTCTTCTTAACAATAATTTTGGTTATGGTTTCTCTTCCATTTGTAAATCATTCAAGATCCTTATTATATTTTTAATTTTAAATTTTATTTTAATTGTTCTACTTTAATATAGAAGAATTATTATTTTTTCAGTAGAGAAATAAAATTTTATATAAGAAGATGAATAAATTTGTTCCTTTAAATTATTAAATTTATCTTTAATCTCATTGAAGATCACTTCTATAATATTAAAATATTCAAAAATATATTTACTGGACATATCATTTTCATTATGATTTTTATCTTCACAGATATCAGAAATATGAGAATAATAGTTATGAATATAATTTTTTACCTCATATGTTTTTCCATAAAGCTCATGTTATTCCTTTAATTATTGTCTTCCTACTAGAATCGAGTTCACCGGAACTATCCTTAGAGGCACTCTAGGTTCTATTCATATCTTTCCTGGGTCTTTTTCCAATGTCCTCATACCTTATCTTGTACTTTAATTTCGTAGATTCATATTTGATATTCCCTTTTCTCTTACACTCATATTAGGTTACTTTTCCTAGTTGATTTTACTTTTTTGAAGTTCACATTTTATTATACCATCTTATATGGCTTGATTTCTAAAATAATTTCTTCTTCCTATAAAATATATTAAATATAATAGTTATATGATCCATATCCTAATAATTGTTAGAAGGTGGCTCGCCCTCATTAGAGTTATCCTCTTTGATTTTCTCTTTTATCTTTGACTCTAGTGTTTTGAAAGAAAATGTCTTAATTTTTTGTTTAATAGCCCTATTTTTTCACTTTCAAATTATTCTCATAAAAAAATTATATTAAACTCAAATTCAATCAAATCACAGTATAATTAATTTATATATTTTACATTACAATAATAATAAGCACTATTTACATCACTAAAATCATCCCTAGAAGCTTTACAATTTTCATATTTCTCTTTTATTACAATACACATGTCAAAGCCCATTCACTCAAGATATATATTCATTTGAATATTAAATTTTTCATAATTAGTACCATTAAAATAAGTAATACTGTTAGTTTTAGTACCATAAATTACATTATTATCCCTAAATATAAAAATTTATAATAAAATATTAATTTAGTTTTGTTGGGTAAATGCTTGATAATAGTAAAATCTAGATAAGAATGATTTAATAAAATAAATAACCTACCTTTGTTATGAAATGTAGTTAGGATTGGAGTTTTCAAAAGTTTGGTTAATTAAGTATCCCAATAAAAATTTAAAAAATATATATTTAAAACAAATTTCCTTAATATAGAAAACATCCAATTTGACTTAAATAGTTAAAATATATAATTTTATATTTTCAAAGTGTTTCTAAAATGTTTTATCACAACCCATTTAATATAAATTTTAGGACCAAATTGACTTTTGAAAAAAAAATATAATAGTATCAAACACAGTATATAAAACTCTAACTAAAGTGAAATATCAAAATAATGTTTTTCAATATAAGTATTGAAATCAAACTGTAGTTTTTTTAAAGTTAAAAAAATAATGAATATACATCATAACTAAATACAATAGTTCCATTCTCAAGTTGGGACCTAATTCTCTCTACTTGAAAGTCACCTACATCCCATCATGTCTAGTATATAATAAACTACTCTATAACCTGGATCGGGTTTTCACAAAAAAAATCAAAAAGGTGGCCAAAGATACATAAAAAATATTCCAATATTATTCATGAGATAGAATATATAAAAGAAATATGAAGAGTATCATAGTATTATCTAATAAAATACATGAGATTTTGTTAAATTAATAAACAACTGAAGCTAGAAAAACTCAAACGTAAATAAAACAGAGAATAATAAAGAAATAATATGGGAGTGTTTTCATAGATCTTCTTTCTCTAATCAATAGGTGATCTAGAATAATGTTTTTCTTTATTTTAAGTTTCATTAAATATTCCCATGATTTTTCAAAAAATTATGTTCGCAAGGTATCTATTTTTTCATGAAAAATAGAGTTTCATATGTAGAACTGAATAATTCTCACTCTTTTTCAAAAATCACAATGAAATAGAGTTACCAATCAGTTGGTAGAAGAATGAAATCGATGATAATTTGTGCTTGTGGGGTTCCTATAATTTTATATCTTCTCATAATCTCCAATTATATATTTAATTATAATAATAAAACAATATAAATCCTCATACTAGTAATAAATTTAGAATGTATGACCTTTTCTTTCATGCACCAAAGTAACCATTTTAAAAATAATCCATATAAAATCCTTATATATATAACTTGCATTAAATTAAATAAAATGATCATTATAATAATTACTTTTAATTAATTATATATATATTTGTAGTTATATATTCAATTGGAAGTTATAGATTAATTTGGATGTAGTATGCTTATAATGGTAGTAGAAGATCTATATGGTAGTAGCAGATCTGAATTAGCAACAACAGTAGTAGAACCAGCTTGATAGTAGTATAATTAAACTGATGAAAGTATATAAATCAAGGTGGTAGAGAGTTTTTACTAATGGTAGAACACTTATTCTGGTGGTAGAAACCTTGTACTGGTAGTAACAAAATTTACCATCAATATCACATTTTGAATTGATGGGTGAATAATTGTATTGGTAGTAGTATATATCTTCTTATGGTAGTAGATTTCAATTAGTGGTAGAAAAGTCCTTTAAATAATAGAACATATATAACAAGTGTAATCAGCTTAAATGTAGATAAATTTCATATAAAATCCATTTGTAATGAACATTATTTAAGTGTAACACAAACTTTTAATACCTTGAATAAGGGTAAGAAAATCATAGGCTACATAAGGTTAATATAAGAGTCACATAAGGGTAGAAAAAAATTTATTTACACTACATAAGGGTAAGAAGATACATGAGTACAATGAAAATTGAAACTATGTAAATGTTAGAAAAAAATAATAATTCATGAGTAGGGGTTTATAAAACATTCATATGGGTAGATATGAGTTTCACAAAAAGGTATATAAATGATTGAAAAGATAACATAAGGGTAATTCCAACTCAAGTGAGGGTAACTAGAAACTCTTAATACTTTTATATATATAAAACTAAATTTTAATAAAGGAAACATTATTTATTAGTATTAAAATAAGGAATTCATAGACTAAGACAACCAAAAGAAATAAGGGTGACCCCATATGATTGGTAAGGATTCACATGCAATGAAATCATACATAAAAATATATAGAATAAGTGATTTGGAAGAAATAAATGAACAACATGAATACGTAATCAAAATAAAATGAATTCTTTTTATATCCATGATAACAAATGAAAAAATATATATAATAATAATCATTGATCTCATACTGAAGGAATACATATTTTTAGACAATATAAAATGATATCAATTCCTTATTCCAAGACATTATCCTATTATGGGAAGAGGTATAAAACAAAACCCAGTATATTTTTTTGCATTATACCTTTTGATGCATGAATGGGCTATATAATTTTAGGCCCCACCCATCACATGATTAAGTCCAATGCATTCACCATAAGATTCTATGATAACTTCCATATCATTCCCTAAGGAATCTCTTGGAAGAATAAAAATATGTCTATCAATATAATGAGAAATAAAAAAGAAATACTTCCATATTTAATATAATAAAGATTATTTCTAGGAGAACATACCTTAATCCAAAAAAAAAATTAGGTAATTATTCAATGTAACAATAAGAACCCTTACCAAAGAAATATAGTGGAAAGGGTCCAGTCAATGTGTTTTGTTATCCATAGAATATTTTAATTGGGTTTAATAGTTTTCAAAGGAATGAGACCACATTAACGGTAGTAAAAATCCAATTTCATGTTTTATCAAGGGAATGTGAATATTCTAAATAATATCCCCTAAGAGTTTCTATCTAGGTGTAAAGTCTTCGACACACCCATCATACATTAGGGTGATGATTGATTCAATTATAAACCAACCATTTTAGGTTGATAACCCCTAGGTGTATCTTTTGTACATCCACATCTAATTTCCATTATCTATACGGGGATTTATTTTCTAAGAAACCACACACACTTTTACTTTACCAAAACTTTTAATGGTTTTCCACGAAGGAAAATTGATTATTGCAATAGTTTTGGTAACTCTTGAATCAGAAAAATATGAGGGAGGGAATAAAATATATAATTCTAAATCCCATAAATTCCATGAGTAATATAGTGAAATTATTCCATGAAAAGGTATGTACCATATAAAAAATAGTTGCTAAATATAACATGAGTCCTAATGAATAAAAATTTGGATATAGAAACCCCACTTATGTCTTAGGTAATAATTAAATATACATATATTGAAAGGTAGGGATTAAAATTGATTCTAAAATATGATAAATAAATTTTTTTGTGATATAATATCTCAAATAATAAATATATATAACACATAATGGAAATCAATTGCATAACACAAACATGTCTCAGATAGAGGAATTTGAGATAGAATCCCCTTGCCTCTTATCCCAACTTCAATGAATGTACTTTAACCTCATATTAAATTAATATAGATATCTTAATCACTTAATTACGAACCTTAATCATATCCATTTTCATTTATACTCTTTATAAATAGTTATTCTCTATAATAATTTATCAAATTTTACACATCGAGTGTTTGTAGTTTTGATCATTTATATTTATTTCATAATACAGGAGTCTATATTCAATAGTATTATAAATTTTATTATTAATAGTTCCTGAAATTTAATTTTAGGTATTATTTATTCTTATTTATTTTTTTACAAATTCCTTTTATGAGTTTCTATCCTTTATCCTTAAAGATGAAATCGATAACCAGCATATTTCGATGATTCTAGATAATCATGGGGTGTTTTCTAAATTAATGAATTAAATATTTAAATAACATCTTCATACTATAAAATAAATCATTTTTAAAAAAATGTGTTATATTATTCCATTAATAATGTTACAATAGTAATTCATGATATAAATTCATAGTATTTTTTGAGTGTGTTATTAAAGTGACCTAATCATTAACAAAATCGGATTTAATAAATGATTAGGCGGTGGTTTTGTTGTAATATAATTATACCATAAGTGTAATGATAATATTTACTATTTATTAGTGTGATATATCCTAATTTAAAGTAATTAGATGAATATGTAATGGATATGAAAATATTAAATAATTGGAATAAAACATTATCCTCTAAGTACACTTATTTTAAAAGATAAAATTAATGATGAATATTTATTGACCATATAATTAATAGGAACTATACATTTTCATACTATAAACTTAATAATTTCATAAAATTGTCATCCTTATATCTATAAAACCCCAATCTTAACATAAATATACATTACATCATTTTTTTGTAATACATAAAACATTGCACAAAAAGACACCCATAAATTGTATTATTTTAGTGCCTTTGGAAACAGATAAATGTAAACTCTGTTACATGAGTGTGCTAAATTATCCACCACTAGGTTCTCTAATATTATCACTCATATTAGACATATAATACATAAAATATATCTTCATACCCTACGGAGGGAAAACATAAAACGGGGTGAGCTCAGATGCTCAGTAAGGGTAATCAAGAGAGGTATGTAAACATAAACAACAGCATAAGATTATGAGAATGTGATCATGACAATATAATATCATTCCTTTCATATCAAATATCATAAACATGAATCATGGAATATTGGTTATTAATTCATTATTCATTAATCATAAGAAATTCAAGAGAATAATCCATGAAAGTAAAATATAGGAGTAAGACGTGTTATTTGGGAATATAGATAAACATGTAACATCATTCCCTATAATTCAAGACACATTTCTAGAACTTATAGTGGTATATCATGGGGAATACATCTACTAGTTGGAACATAAAACCATCCCCATTTGTAGTCCTTTCCTTGTAAGGGATTGGGTTTCCCCATATTCCCATATTATATTGGGTTTCCCCATCTTTCCTTAGTGGATTAGGTTCCCCATATTCCCTTAGTGGGTTTGGTTTCCCCACCTTCCCATAGTGGATTAGATTTACATATCATCCATAGTATATTAATCCTGTTAAATATAATCCCATCAATATCTAAGGATATATAAATAATTATCCAATGCATTGGGAGAGATATTGGTCCCATCCATCTCATAATGTAACTATACATACATGTCCCATAATATCAAAAAAATCATATCATAACCCCTGAAATTAAGTTGGTGTCATAAAAAACTAATCCAATCTTTACCTATAGAAAATAGGTATGTTTCATAATAACTTCATCAAAGGCATTACCCATGAAAATAAGTCGCATTCATAATCATATAACTTTGAAAAAGAGAGAGTTTTCCAAAACATCATGCCATAAAAACATAAACCATTAAGAGAATGGATATGAATAGAACAATTGGATAATTTCACCATATAGGCATGAGTAACAGTAGTTGATTACATCATAGATGGAAACTAATTTTGAAATATATTTTAAAAAACTTTCTTGAGGAAAATATCATATCTTATTTGAAAAAATATTTTTAAAACATAAAACATTTTTCAAACTATTTTCTTTGAAAACAATTTGAAAACATATAATGAAATATTGAAAAAATTTGATATCCATTTCATTAAAAACACTTTGAAAACTTATAAAGAAAATGTGAAAATGTTTTCAAACCCATTTATTTGATAATACTTTGAAAAAATTTAATGAAATATTGGAAACATTTTAAAAACAATTTAGTTTAAAACACTTTTAAAACTTATAATAGAATCTTGAAATTTTCTGAAAAACATTTATTAGAAAACACTTTGAAAACATATAAATAAAGATTGAAAACATTTTGGAAATCATTTATTTAAAAACACTTTGAAAACTTATAAAGTAAAATTAGAAAAAGTTTGAAAAAAAATTTCACATAAAATATTTTTAAAACTCATAGAAAATCATTAAGATCATTTAAATCCTTATGTTTGAAAACAAACTTTTGAAAACATATAAAGGAAGCTTTGAAAATAATTTAAACAATTTTTAAACATAATTATTTTTAAAACCCTTTTTATTTTATATTAATTTTTAAATCATTAAATTTCAATAATATTAGTAAAACAATTCTTTAAAAATAACCTTGTAAATATACAAATGAAATATCAAGGAAATAACAGCCATGATGGTGGGTAAGTCTGTATAAACCGAACATTCCTTTTACACCTTAAAACTTTAGAAAAGTGCCTTGTTTGGAAAATTAAAAGAGGATTCCTTTTAAACCCATTTTTTATAAAGGTAATAAATGGTAAAAAATTCCTTTAAACATCATATTATAATATTAAAACATTTTTTAAACCCATATTAGAAAACACAGTTTTCAAAGAACACAGATTTCTGACTGAAGAGATAAATAAATTTGGATTTTCATAAAAACATTTTCTTAATTATATTAAGTACCAAAGAGTGGAAAATTTATAAAATTAATTGGATATAACAAAAAAAATAATATTTTAATGAAATTATTGAGAGGTTTTGAGATATGTATCATAATATTTCATTAATGGAATCGTAATCATAAACAATCTCAATAAATGACTAGATTGTAGATATAAACCATTGCCACTTTGGTAACTTTGAATTATAATAAAATGGAAATAATAAAATTAAAATAATATTTAAATATTATGAAAATAATTAGATTCATGATATAACATTTTCAAGGCAGTATATAAACCTGATATAAAAATATAGGTGCATAACATGGCATGTGTGTCAAAGAATGAAAATTGTGACAAAATTAATTTACAGATTTAGTAAATTTTGAAACATAAACCCCATGAAATAAAATTAATAAAATTGATATTTAAATAACCATGAATTTAGTTATAAAAATCTTATAATACATAAATGGAAATTATACAAACCACACAAATGAAATGAGTGGTGAATGAGTCATGTATCTCACAGAAATAAAAAGTGAGATGAAATTCCCATACCTAATGTATTGACACTTTTTTTACTCATTTAAACCTACTATATAATAAATATAATTTTATTTTAGATCTACCAAAAAAATATTATATATAATAACATATATTACTTTATATCACCCACTTATTACTACTTCCATGATAAGGTTACAGTTTGGGTAATATCCGCTTTATTTTTCACATGTGCCTTAATTTGTTACATTTTTTGTCTTTATACTTATATCATGATTTTATGAATGTAAAAACTGATATAAATAATTTATATTAAGTATATTTTTATTATATTAATCTATAAAATATATAAGTATGAAATGGATTACACTGTTAATGAATAGGGTAGGACATACGTACGCATGAACTGAGTTTCTGTTTTATTATTGTATATAAAGAAAGAAAGTAAATGATATAAATATATATATAATCATTAAATTACAATTATTATGTCATATATATAATATAATTTTACTAAACTTATCATTAATAAATTCTATGTAAAGTGTGACTAAATCACATCGCTTTGAGGAGGCGGTAGTCCATGCTTCCACAGACAAAGTTATCGTATTTACCCAAAATGGAAATCATGAAGATGTGATTTATATAAAAAATACATAATCATAAATAAATCATAAATATTTAATTTATAATATAAATACATATTTCTCATCATAATTCCCACCCATGAGAGGTGGTATATAAAAATGAACAATATCATTTTGTGAGGTAGAAGTTCTTCGTACACAAAAAATGGTATTTTCGTTACCCGTTATATGGTACTATGTATAAGTTTTGTTCGAACCCTTAGAAGTTAAAAATATAAGTATATTTATTATAATTATTTTATTATATAATCATCTAATAAGAATAATTTTGTTGGTGGATAAAGAAAATAAAATAATGGATCTTGAGGAAGGATGTTACCTCTTCTTTGGGTAACTCCATTTTTACAAAAGGGATTCCTTAGTTGGATTTAAGCCAAAATGGAGTCTTCAAGGAGGAATTGAGGGAATTTGGGAGATTATTGTAGAATATTTTGGTGATCCAATTTTCTTTATAGATGTGAATAAGTGGGAGGGTGAGTGTACTTTTTTATTGTGGAGGAGGAGTGGCATTCTTGAGAAAATTTAAAAGGGAATTCCACCCACGTTTTACTATGAAAAGTTGATCCACTAATAGTATATATTCAATCCAAGGTAGTATAGGGTATAAAAATTACCATAAAATATATTTTAGACAAATTTATAGGTTATTATAGGCCTTATGTTTTATATTTAGTCCCCTGTTAAGATAATTTTCCCCTTAATCATTCAAATTAATTTTTATTACTTTTAATAATATTTTTTGTCAAAAATACAGTTGAAACTATTTGAAATTATATATATTGATGATTCAAAATATTTAATCCAATTTTAGAAATTCTAAACACATAATTGGAAAAAAAATTAATTCAAATATAATCCCATAAATGGGATGACAAAATTGGTTTTTTAAATAAAATTTTTCTAAATATTCCTATGTTTTTATATCCAATTTAAATGTAAAATTGATTCAAATTAACTAAATTGGATTAATTTATGTAAAATTGACCTAATAAAACTTTATAACTGATTATAAGTATAATTAATCCTTATAAATATATTAGAAGAAAAGCAGTTTTGAATTAAAATTCACAATTTTATACTATTAAAAAAAATGAAACTTCACAGAAAAATATAAATATACATCCTAAGATAATTTTTATTATATAATTTAAAAAATGAAGTGAATTTTGTTAAATAAAAGTTATAAAAGCGTTAAAAACTATATTTCAAATGGGTTATCCATTAAAAGGAGTTAAAATTACCTTTTAAAAGAATACATATTTTAATTCATAAAATTGGATTTATTTTTATCCTATAATTATAAAATATTTAGGATGAGTATAAAAAATATTTATTAAATATATTATATATAAATTTTATTTAAAACATTAATAAAATTGGTTTTGTTTAATTTATTGAGATAAATTTGTGTTTTTATATAGAAAAATAGTGTTCTTAAAAATATAATTTCATTATTTTCAAATAGTTCTTACATTCACTTATACTAATTGATTACCAAATGATTAATTTTATATAAATGTGTGAACAATATTTTAATAATTTATTAAATATTATTTGTAACTTCTATTTAAATTTATATGTGGTAGCTATTATATTATTTTAGGAATCATATTAATAGTCCATTATTGTTTGGTAAAAGCTTGGTCGTGCATGTAATGCAAGCTATTGAAGGAACTCAGTATTTTGTGTAATAAAAGAAAAAAATAGTGGTGTATGTACTGAAATAATATCTAAGTGTTGTGTGTAGTGCATGAAAGAAAAATTTATTTCTTTAATATAAAAAACTATATTTGCTGTTTCATGAAATGAAAAATATCAAAAAGATTTAAATAAATTAAAAAAAATATTTCACAAAATCTAAAGGTTTTACATTCTACCCTCATAAATGAATTTCACCCTCAAAAATCTTCTGGTTTGTCTAAGTTTTAATATTTTAATATTCCATTCATAGAAACCCACATCGAAAAAATAAGTACGAAAATGTCCTTTAAATATAGAAATCTAGAAACATAATGGTTACCCAAATTAACATGTATCTAGGTTTCCACATAGGAGAACATAGGTGGAATGTTAAAATATGGACTTCAAGGAAAAGTATAAATATTTATAGGGAGCGATGGAGGTCATACATATCAAACAAGTGAGTGATCATTGGAAATTTGAGGGCCCTAAATTCATAAATATTTGATGATTTTATAGGTTATTAGATCTATAAAAATTAAGGTATTAAGACAACATTTTATTTTTATATCATTTTCCTAAAGTGTAATAATCTTCTTAACAAGATATACTTTCATTATTTCAAGATAACCTTACCCTTTATTTTTACTTGATCAACATCTACTTAATTTCCTATTCTATGAAATGAAGGTGAATTTTTCATTCATAAATAATTAACAGATCATGATATCCAAGAATAAAATGACAGGTCATTTAATTAT